>OY755039.1:34530020-35157191 GCA_963576565.1 Aspidapion aeneum
TTCCCATGGGTTACCAAATCGGAGCCAGTCATCGGGTTCTTCCTGCTGTTCGCCGTTGATGATTTTCTGTGCGAAAATACCGAATTCGTAACGGATCCCGTAGCCGTATGCGGCCATACCTAAAATTAAAGTAAACTATAGAAAATCGAAATTGAAATCTTCCAAGCACCAATTGATTTTAAATAGAATTTTGCATACCAAAGACACCTCTGCGCGACAGCCGCGAGGACAGGAGTCGAGTGTCAGAGGGGACCCAGGACCCCTTTGGAATTTAGTCGGCTCCTCCGTAAAAATTTCCAGTGGTAATTTAGCGTCACTGTATATAACAGATATCGGCGAACGCCGGTATCTATTACATGCAGGGACGCTAATTGCTCCTTTATTGGCTAGTAAATGGGCCGTTTTAATCAGCTAGCCGCATCTAAATACTCAACACTATTAAGCGGCCTAGTAACGAGCAAATTTGTAGGGGCAATTTAGCGTTCCTGTGTGTGGTAGATATTAGTGTTTGGCGATATCTGATACATACAGGGACGCTATGTTGCCCCTGTATATTGGCTTGTGTGTAGGCCGCTTTAGAGTTAATTTACTCATCTTTCCGGGCATGTACCTTTTAAAGGGAAATAAACAGAAACAGGTATAAAAATTATGTTTACGTAAGCAATATGGCTTTCATGAGCAATCTACAGTCAATGTAGGTAACCCAAAATAATTTCGTAACTCTTAGTTCTGATAATTTATGTATATTGAATTGATAAAAAACCTAAAGTTTATTCCTTTATTTTTACCGTCATAAAAACAAATGTACCTAACACGTGCGAAAATTACTTTTTCTTAAGTCTGCACCGTGTCGTCCGTTAACTGCTTGTGAGTGCGAGAAAGTATCATTTTGTGCACTTAGTGGGAACTATTGTTAGTAAATAAAATGTATAGATGTGAAGAAAAAACATAATCTAGAAAATTAGAAGCAAACAATCCTTGAAGTTTTTAAGTGTCTTATGTGAAAACAAACGGTTAGTTGCTAGATTCGAAGCAACAGTGTTCATTGGTATTGCACGACGGCGCTATTCTAAGTCGTTAAATACCGAGATGAATTCCAAGACGTGCGCAAGCGTTGATCTGTCACTTCTGCCAACCAATCAACTGAGAGATATTTCAGTATAGTTTTATACAGCAAAACTGTAATAATTCCCAGTTCTTTTTGATGAAAATTCGTCGTTTTTGTGCTGTGAAAATGCTGGTGACGTGCAAGTTGTGTGACAAATTATTTAGTGCCCTATTTAATTTGAATAAACACTGGCATCGGGGTTCTACTGTATGTCTATGCTACGATAAACATTTTTTTAAAGACTTAGCGCATTTAAATTTGTCAATACTCCCATGGCAAAACAAAATAAACGTGAAATGCATATAGAAGAAATACTGCATATACCTCAAAAAATATTAATCGCAGCACATTGTATATGTTTGAAATCAAAAAGAAAAGACGAATCTTAAAATGCAAAAATATACAGGGTGTTCCCTCTCAAAAAATCGACTTTATTGTCACACCCTGTACAGGGTGTCCCAAATTCGTTGTTTTTTGTGATGTCGGGTATTTCTAGGGGAGAAAGAAAAAAACTGAACCCCCTTTGCGACGCTCAAATTTTGAGAGAAGCCTAAAGGTGAAAACTACATTTAGATATAGCAAGCCGTTTTTAAGCTACGGAGTGTTTTTGTCTGTATTTTGCTTTTGTGTAAATAGCTTTCTTATAGATCTTTTCTGGAAGAATTGACAGATGTAAACGGTTTTTATTTATCTCTTTTGGTTTTCAAAATATTGCATAAAGTTGTTATTTTTCTTACAGAATAACTCTAAAACTCTCTCTAAAATTTCCTTTAAAATGATGTATCACACTCAATATTTTAATTTTTAATTTTTTTTATTGTTTTCTTTATTTTTATTTTTTAATCACCTCTTTATTTTTTTTTATTTTTATAATTTTATATAAAAATATTTTAAACCCATTAAGCAAACTAAAATATGTGGTAAAAATAAAAAAAACTAAAATATAAAGAAATCCCACTAATCCCATAAAGAAAAATTAATTTTATGTGATATCTCAAAAACTAAACGTGACAAATGAAATTTAATTTAACAGTTAAATTCCTCTTAAAAAAGTGTCTAAAGAATGTTTTCGCAGAAATAAAAATATTAATAAATAAACAAGTTATAGACCCCTTCCCAAAATGCAGACTTTTTAAAAACACCCCGTAGTTTAAAAACGGCTTGCTATATCAAAAAGCGATTTTCACCTTTAAGCTTCTTTTGAAATTTGAGTGTCGCAAAGGTTGATCAGGTTTTTTTAGCCCCTCTAGAAATACCCGAAACTCCCCAAAAACATCGAATTTGGGACACCCTGTACAGCGTGTCCCATTTTCGATGGGATTAAATGGGAAACTCGGTTATTCAGATTAATCAGATTTTTGCTATACCCCGTAGTTTCGCTAATACAGGGAGTTTTTGAAAAAATTGTATTTTTAATAATCCCTTGTATCTCACTTATTTTGCGAGATATTTTTATTCTGTAAAAACCTTTTCATGGCAACTTTTTTAGAAGAAAATAATGACGTTGTCAACTTTTTAAAATATTGTTTAGTTTTTGAGATATGGTATTTATCATAAAAAAATTAAATAAGGACCTGGAATTTTTTTATTACTATTTTGATTGGTTCCATGCTATTATTACCTTCAAATAATAAAACTTTAATATTTTTTTGATTTAAGGTTAAAAAAAAACTATTTAATATTTGAAAAAAAAAATTATAGTCCGAACCTGGAAATTTCCAACGTAATTATAAATTAAAAATTGCAAAACACACTAGTTAAACGATTTTTAGTTTATCTGTTTTGAAATGAGAATCAAAAGATTTATAAAGAAAGTAAAAAACGTTAAAAAGTTACAAAAATGAATAGCATACTAATTATTTGATGGTAGCACAGCAGGTCGTGAAATTTACAAAACAAAAGCGTGGAATTGAATTTCATTTTACTTGTCATATTTGTGAATGGCTTACAATTATTTTAAACTGGCTAGAAATCGACCATATCCAGATTTTGAAAAATGTGATAGGTTTCACTGCTTCATTCTAGAAACAAAATCCCAATATTTAAATGGCAGAAATATTTTTATGCAAAATGCGTTAAGAAAAATTACTCAAAAATGCCAACAATGTCTTACACATAATGGTAATCATAAAAATTAGTTATTTTTTGTAATTTTGTTTTTTTTTGTATTTTTCGTAGACTTTGTTTCAAATAAATCTGTAAACTAACGTAAAACCATTTTAATATGCTAAGTATCAAAACAGTTAAACTAAAAATTGTTTAACTGGCAATTTTTAATTTATATTTTTGTTGGAAATATCCAGGTTCGGACTAATTTTTTTTTTAAATAATAAATATTTTTTTTTACCTTAAAACAAATTTTTTAAAAATTTTTATTATTTTATGATAATACTAGCATGAAACCAATCAAAATAGTAATAAAAAAAGTCCAGGTCCGTATTTAATTTTTTTATGATAAATACCATATCTCAAAAACTAAACAATATTTTAAAAAGTTGACAACGTCATTATTTTCTTCTAAAAAAGTTGCCATAAAAAGTTTTTTACAGAATAGAAATATCTCGCAAATAAGTGAGATACAAGGGATTATTAAAAATATAATTTTTTCAAAAACTCCCTGTATTAGCGAAACTACGGGGTATAGCAAAAATCTGATTACACCATTTTTAAGGGCTCAAGAAAAGGGCACGGTAAGGTGCAATCAGAAAATCAATATCTTTAATAATAACCGAGTTTCCCATTTAATCCCATCGAAAATGGGACACGCTGTACATGGTGACGGATAGAAAAAAATTATGTTTGCTTTTAAAGTTCATCATCATCATAATTAACCAAAAAAAATCTACAATTTATTATAGCCCTTTATTTTCAATGATAAAGTTGCTGAGTGCTCCGGTTATAAAAAACCACCCGGTACCTACATAAAATCATACCTAAAAATTATAATTGACCATTATTTTATACCTTGAATTTTTAATTATACGTTAAGCTCTTCGATCTCGCGCCAATCCCGGTATTCGTGCCAATAATTTAAATTAGACATTTTGACGTTAATTTTGGCGCATGCTCCTTTGATGGAATTTATCTCGGTATTTAACGACTCGTTTCTAAACAGCTGCGAGCGTTGAAGAATACTACATTTTCATTCCCGAGAGAACATGTGAGTGTGATTTCCCGAGATCACTTCCTTCACGGTCTTTGAATAATACGGCTCCATAATGTCGAATTCTTTTGGGAAAAAAATTGAGCACTGGTGCGCCACTAGTGTAAATTTCGTAATTTTTTGAACAACTGACAAGCCCAGTGTTGCACTCAGTGCAAATTTTTCGCCACGGGCTCGTCGAGCTCGTGTTGCACTAGTCGGTTCCGCATTCTTTTGAAGCTGCACTAGGGCAATTTTTTAACAGGAACAAAACAGTGTCTGTGGACCACACGTGGCGTACTAGCTTTCTCAAAAGAATTCACTAAAACTTTTACGACATTGATTCTTGGCTGCCCGTGAGGTAAGGTGAGCTAAAAGTTTATACTTTCACGTGGAATACTTTCACCACCTTTTTGCACGAGAAATCAATCCACAGAGGAGGGCGCTCACGTCACTGGCCGTCAAGAATAAACTTATATAAATTCTTGATATAGGTAAGAGTGATAGTGAGTATCCCCCCACGTCAAGAGCAATAGACATGCGGAAATTAAGTGAGAGCGTATGCGCAGTTTGACCTTCACCCGATTGTGAAGGAGTACTCCTTCTCAGCCGTTCAAGAATCCATACGCTGGGTGAGAATAAGATATAGCATCTCCCCATGTCAGGACCAATAGATATGCGGGAATCGAGGGAGATCGCATGCGCATTTCGACTTACACCCGATTTTGAGGGGGTACTCCTTATCCATTTAAGAATTCATACACTGAAAATTGGCTTATTTTATATCACTTTTCACGTATTCCCTAAAAGGTAACTGATAATAAGTGTTCTTCGCAGCACTCATCATCAGTTACCTTAGTATTCTCCAATCCAAGGAAGTGCTCACTCGTCGTCACTCCCCAAGCTGTACTCCCCGAAATTCAAGCGAGGACCAATAGAGATGCGGAAATCAAGTGAAATCGCCCATGCAGCATTTTTCCTACTAACTACTACATTATACACTAAGTTTGACGTTAATTCGAGTACACTATTTAGTCATAGTAAGACTGACTTTCCCAGACGACTAGATACCATACGGGTTAACGTTGTCTGAGACGTCGGGAGTTTTTAGGATGTTTCTTAGTCAAACAGTGAAGTTGCGTTAAGGTCTTCGGGCAACTGTAGTAAAATTTTTGACCGTTAATAAAACGTTAACTTTTTAGTCGGCCAAGGCTACTATGGACCGAAGTGGGTAATATTTTCGTTAAACGGGCAACCCAAGTATATATGTCAATATTTTAGACAGATTACGATTACGCCATTTTTCCTTTCTACATGATTTTGCCATTGATGCATTTTTAAACGTAAGCAAACGAAAAAACATTTTTTTTTAGCTTTTTATTCTCTTTTTTTATGCATATAAAATGGTCATTATGGTGAATACTGCATGAAATTTTTCAAGTTTAAGAAATTCTGATTTTTTACAAAAAATTTAATTTCATCGAAAAACACAACGGATCTGTGGCGCATATGTTTATTAGGATCAAGTCTATATATAATTATCAATAAACTTGACAGCGTTCTTGTTTTCCACACTCAAGAATAAATTTTTTCAAATATATTTCAAGTTATTTTTATTAGCCGTGCTCCATTCCTTGTTTTTATTTGTTGGTATTACAATTAGTTTTCGCAAAGTGTCCATTTTATACTATAGTGTAGAATACGGTTGATGCTATACCTTGGGTTAAAGTAACGATGATTTAGTGAACAGAAAAAGAACCTTTAGTGGACCTCTTAGTTGATTTCAAGTTAAACCGTAACGTTAAAACAACGACCAACTAAGGCCCATGGTTAAATGGATAACGTTGTATAAACCCTAAAATGATTGACCATATTGGTGCATAATGGAGTTGAGCCATGAGTCGCCCATATGTAACCATAGTTAGTCGCCTGACGAATTTAAATACGTCAGCAAAACGTTAAATTGCTGCTTGGGATAATTGGTTTAAACGTGACGTCATTGTTAACGAGCGGGAAATATCAGTATTTAAATTGAAACAATAAATAATTTAAAAAACAAAACCTTTTTAACTTTTTTTGAAAGTTACCAAATTGTTAGGAGGAAATACAGATGTTATTGAGTTTCGAATTGTTTTTGAGGATTAATAACACGACATTTCAGAGTTGTGACGTCACCAATCGATGACGTATTTTATTGAAACAGTGTTTCTTGGGCGCGAGAAAATGATTCCTGTCTATTCTATCAACCGTGATATATATGTATATATCGAATTTTTCACGTCCTTGGTGGTCCAGCTGATTTTTGTATATATGAATTTTGTATGAATGAATGATATGAACAACGGAACAACTAATATTTTTTGAATATTTGAAAAACTAAGGCAATTTTCCTACAGTTTTCTAGTACATCCTTATAAAATGTAATTTTCTAGACGTATTTGTCGTTATTTTTTTTAGCTTGCTTTATTTTTTATTACACAAAACTTAAACTACCAGTCAAACTGAATGTGATCGCTTAGTATCAAAGGTGAACCGAGGACTTGGGTAGTAAAACAAAGATGTAGGTTAGATATGATATGAACAACGGAACAACTAATATTTTTTGAATATTTTAAAAACTAAGGCAATTTTTTTACAGTTTTCTAGTACATCCTTATAAAATGTAATTTTCAAGACGTATTTGTCGTTATTTTTTTTAGCTTGCTTTATTTTTTATTACACAAAACTTAAACTACCAGTCACACTGAATGTGATCGTTTAGTATCAAAGGTGAACCGAGGACTTGGGAAGTAAACAAAGATGTAGGTCAGCGGATTATTTTTAAAGCTGAAACGAACACAGTATTTTCTTCGAATTTTAATTTTTGTGTATAGAGAAATGAAGCGGGCTAAAAAAAATAACGACTGGGTTGTCTAAGAAATATTATTTGATAAGAATATTCTAAAAAATAGTAGGAAAATTGCCTTAGTTTTCAAAAAATTCAAAAAATATTAGTTGTACATATCATATCTAACTTTTGTTTACAAAAATCAGCTGAACCACTAGTAACGTGAAATTCGACATATATATGTTATATGAAAATATCCTGCCTACACTTAGAAGAAACCAGAACCTTCTATGAAACCCGAGAACCTTCCAGATAAGAAGCTTATTCTGCTGACTTGCGTTTCCCATGAAATAAACAACACGTGCATTCAAGCCGAATCAGCACTTTATTTTTCAGAACCTTTCAAGATAAGAAGACCATTCTGCTGACTTGCGTCTCTCATGGAATAAACAACACGTGCATTCCTGCAGAATTGCACTTTAGTTCTAAGAAGTTTAAATTTAGAATATTAAGGAATTATTCCATTGCTTAATCAGCACCTTTTCTTTATTTAAACTGAAATCATTGTAATGTTAAGTCATTCTCTTTAGAATCGTTCTTAAGTACACGTTCAATTATAACGTTTAAGTCCTATATTGTATTTAATCAAAATAAAGTTTTTTAAAAAGTTAAAAGTAAACTTTAAAGTATAACATTTGGCGCAGTCGTACGGATAGTTTAACACACGCGAAAACACGAGTATTCTGATTCGCGAGTGGTGAAGCACAAGCAACAAAGAAGTTACATAGCAACCAAGTAGTTACATAAGCAACCAAGAAGCTAGACAGAAACGAACCAAGCGTCCTCGCAACCAACGGATACGGAAGGAACACCCAGTGAAGCCCCTGGTAGCCGGACACGTGGAGACAAATGGTCCTGCTAAAGCTTTTGTGAGTAAGACAATTGAATCATCACGTTTTATTTATTTTTCAAATAAGTTGATATTTTGAAAAATCTGTTCGATTTTCTAAGCCTGACTTTTACAATTTTGAATTTTTAAGAAAATTTTTTCAATTTAAAAGAAGTCAAAAATAAAATTTAGTTTTAAGAAACAAAATCTAAAAAGGTTTTAATTTAAGTTTTAAAACACAAGAAAACAAAAACCATCAAAAATGACTGAACCTCGTAATAACCAACCAGCAAACGTACCAGCAAACCAACCTATAGTTGAGGTTGAACCTTATCGTTTATCGGAAATTTTCTCAATAATCCCTGAATACGATGGAGATCAAATATTTTTAGGAACTTTTATCAATGCTTGCGATTGTGCTTATAACATGGCCGTCGGAGATCAACGCGATTTATTGGTCATACACATTAAAAATAAATTAAAAGGAAAAGCCGCACAATTGGTAAACTCTCGAAATCCTCTTTCTTGGATTCAAATTAAACAATTATTAACAACATATTATGGAGATACGCGAGACCTTTCTTCATTAATTCAAGATCTACAGAGACTAAAACAACAAACAAACGAATCACCTTTAATGTTTTTCAATAGATTACAAGTCATGAATTCAAACATGCACGCTTGTATTCAAAAATCAAATTTAAATATGCTTCAAAAAGATGCACAAATCCAAATTATAGATTCTATGGCATTAAATACGCTTTTAACAGGATTAGAATCGCGCATAGGTCATATTGTCCGTGCTAGCAATCCTAAAAATTTACTTGAAGCACAAGTAAGAATAAGACGCGAACAAAAACTTTTATATTTTGAAACACCATCCAAATTTTGAAAATTTTAACAATTTTGACAATTACGATCCTTATGATCCAAATTTTGAAAATTTTCAGTATGAAAATCAGTTTCATTACGAAAATGAAATCTCACAAGGATTTTCGAATAATCTTGATGAACAATGTAAATGTAAATGACATAAGTCAATATAATTTTAATCAACCCAGAATATATCAAAATTTTGAAAACAAAAATCAAATTTTGCCACCAAAAACGCAAAATTTTCAAATTACTTCCAATCAAAACCATCCACCCCAATCGATTCAAGAAACAGATACCCAATTAGAACAAACTATTGCGAAGATCCAATGTATCTCAATCGATCAAACCACAGAACAAACATTCGTCTAAATACCAATCTACATAACTTAAACTCAAAAAATCTTTTTTATATTAATGACGCAACAAATAAATTTAAACTTTTAATTGACACCGGCGCAGGAATTTCACTATTTAAGGAAAAAACAGTCAAAAATTATAATAATCGATTTGCAGAAAATGTAATAGTACAAGGAATAACCGATGAAAAAATTCCAATCACCCAATCAGTTTTAATCCCTTTCGCTAAAGACAATCCACTAAAAGTCTATATTTGTAATTTAGACATAGAATTTGAGGGAATATTAGGACTCGATTTTCTTGAACATTACAAGTGCGTAATTGACTTAAATTCGAAACAGCTATGCACCAATTTTAAAACAATACCTTTAATTCAAGTTACAGAAAAAACTTTTGAACAAAATCCCGAAATTATTCAAAATCAAATAAATCAAAACATACCACCAATACCTAAACCAAGATTAATTCAAAATCAAAAAACGCCACCAAATCCAAAAAACCGCGAATAAACATAAATAAAAATAATTTTCAAACTCAAATATCTCTAGAACCGCGAACCGAACAAGTTTTCAAATTAAAATGTAATTTAAAAAACACAGATGCAATTTTAATTAGTCAAGAAATAGAAAAAGTAAGATTACCAAACGTCCTAGTCCACATTAACGAAAACGGTGAATTTTATACGTCAGTAATAAATCCCAATGCTATTCCTAAAACAATAAATTTTAACAACTTGTCTTTCGAACCCATACCAAGTGATCACGATATTTTAAATTTTAATACCAATGAAGACGAACTCATTGATAGAATCGACCTTATTAAAAATCAAGTAAGACTAGAACATTTAAATTACGAAGAGAAAGAACTAATTTCAAATCTTTGTTTTGAATTTTCTGACATTTTCTATATCGAAGGAGATCAATTAACTTTCACTAATGAAATCAAACATACAATTGAAACCAACAATGCTCATCCAATTTTTACTAAATCATATCGGTACCCTCAAAAACACAAAGAGGAAGTAAAAACACAAATTAATAAAATGCTCGATCAAAAAATAATCCGCCCATCAATTTCCCCGTGGTCATCACCTGTTTGGATAGTCCCAAAAAAACTTGACGCCTCTAACAAACAAAAATGGAGAGTAGTAATCGATTATAGAAAACTGAATGAAGTAACAGTTCACGATAAATATCCACTTCCAAATATTTGAGATTTATTAGACAAGTTAGGTAAATGTCAATATTTTACAACACTTGATTTAGCATCCGGTTTTCACCAAATTGAAATTGATCAAAAAAAAAATTCAAAAAACAGCCTTTTCTGTCGAAAATGGACACTACGAATTTGTTCAAATGCCATTTGGTTTAAAAAATGCACCCTCCACATTTCAACGTGTGATGGATAACATTTTATTAGGCATTCTAAATGAACGTTGTTTAGTTTATATGGACGACATTATTGTTTATTCACCCACTATTCATGAACACATTTCACGTCTTTCCGAAGTTTTCCAAAGATTACGAAAATCAAATTTGAAAATTCAACCTGACAAATGCGAATTTTTACGAAAAGAAGTAGCATACCTCGGACATTTAATTACCGAAAATGGAGTAAAACCAAACCCTGATAAAGTAAAATGTATACAAAACTTTCCAGAATTAAAAAATCCTCGTGACGTAAAATCATTTCTCGGACTTGCCGGATATTATCGAAGATTCATACCGAACTTCGCGAAAATCTCAAAACCCTTAACAAAACTTCTTCAAAAAGATACCAAATTTATTTTCTCTAAAGAATGTCAAGAAGCTTTTGAAACACTCAAAAATGCATTAATTTCTGATACAATATTAATCTATCCAAATTTCGGAGAACCTTTCATTTTAACTACAGACGCGAGCGCATTTGCGATAGGAGCCGTACTTTCACAAGGTCCAATTGGTAAAGACCTTCCGATAGCTTTTGCATCGAGAACCCTTTGTAGTGCAGAAACTAAATATTCCACTATTGAAAGAGAACTATTAGCAATAGTATGGTCCGTAAAACACTTTCGACCTTACCTTTTTGGTAGAAAATTCACTATAGTCACAGATCACAGACCTCTAACCTGCCTACTTTCAATTAAAGACCCCGGTAGCAGATTAGCACGTTGGCGATTATAATTAGAAGAACATAGTTTTAAAATCATTCATAAACCCGGTAAAATCAATAAAAATGCAGACGCTTTATCATTTCAAGACTGTATAGACTTTAAATCAAACATTAAAATTTTTGCAAACAACGAAAATAACGATCAAGAACCAATTTTTAACGAAGAAGATGATCAAAAAATCACAGATGAATTTAACAGATTTGTTGAACTTTACAAGACGCGATCCCTAATTGATTATTCTAAAATCGAAACCTCAAATGATCAATTATTAGATAAATCAAATAAATTAATAGTAACCTTTTTCCGACAAAATAAAATGGAAGATTTGCATTTCAAAATCATTGGCGATATTTTTGAAGAAGAATTCCACCTTGAAGAATTAAAAATTAATGTTGTTTCTAGCAAAACAGTTAAAGATCGTAAATATTTTATTATAGCCCTACCATTCGATAATGATGATTGTTCACAATACTTATTTTATTGCCTTTTTAAAGACCAAAATGAATTTGAAATTAACAAAACATACTGCATCGAAAACAATCTAGATTTACCAACTTTAGAGATGCTATCTTACATCTTTTCTGATAAAGACATAAAAATAAAAATTTGCCAAAATATAATAACAACCCCCGACGAACCCCGAAACACCGTGGAATAAATGAAACAGTTAGACGCATTAGAGAAAAATATAATTGGCGTGGTTTAACAAAAAACGTAGAAGATTTCATAAAAAAATGTGAAACTTGTCAAAAAGTAAAAATTGTTCGTAAAAATCTAAGCAGACCCTTCGTTGTAACAGTAACACCACGTACCCCTTTTGAACGAATCAATATCGATATTTTCGAATACCCCACTAGAAATTATGCGTTAACAGTACGGGATGAATTAACAAAATTTACACAAGCTTACGCAATGAGTGATAAAAAAGCAAGTACAGTAGTACTATTTTACTATTTTTCCATCATTTCGGTGTACCCTTACGAATACATTGCGATTATGGCAAAGAATTTGATAATACCCTTTTAAAAGATTTATGTACCCTATACGATGTTAAGTTAACATTTTCTAGCGTAGCACATCCCCAGTCAAACGGTTCACCAGAACGATTTCATGCAACCCTTTGCGAAATGATTAGAATAAATAAACAAGAAAACCCTGAAGATCATTGTTTTAGCGTTCTTCCATACGCAGTAATTTGCTATAATAATACAAAAAACAAAACACACGGATTTACCCCTTATGAACTCGTTTTCGGACATACATCAAGTAGACCCCCCGAAAAACTTTATAATCAAGAACAATTGATATCTAAATATGTACGCGATTTAAATAATAGAATGGACTATTTTTACAAATTAGCTAGAAATAGAACCCAAAGTTAATTTTGATAGGTTAAAACCGTGCTTTGAATAAAATAAAAATCTTTTATTTTAGATTAATGGGAATAATCTCAATCGTTTCCAGTCAATATTCAATATTACCAATAAATAATACACTAGGACTATTTTATCATGAAGAATCCCTTATCAAAATTTCTAATAATGAATGGACACTTGTTGTTTACAAAGATCTTTTACCCTTTAAGAAAGCAATTGAACATAACGACAAAATTTTAGATACCTTTATGGATCACTTTTCAATCAATAATAATCAAATTGCAAATTTCAAATCGCAAATTAAAACGCATGTTAGCCTTTTAAAACAAATTTCTAATTATGTTAATATTAAATACGAAGAGCTTATCTCGGATACAAAAGAAAAATCATATAGGCAAAAACGTGGAATATTTAATGGCATCGGAACTATTTGGAAATCTATTACAGGAAATTTAGATGCATCAGACTGAGAATACTTTAATGATTGTATTAATAAAGTATCGACTGATGAGAAAAATATTGAAAGATTATTGCAAAACAACCTCTGTTATTAAAATTACAAATTGATGAAGACACGTTTAATCATAATATTAAATTAATTCAATATTTAGTTACTTCGATTTCTGATAACGCTGCCTATGCAGAAGCACAAATAAAAGCATTA
The DNA here is from genome assembly GCA_963576565.1 of Aspidapion aeneum. Classification (NCBI taxonomy): domain Eukaryota; kingdom Metazoa; phylum Arthropoda; class Insecta; order Coleoptera; family Brentidae; genus Aspidapion; species Aspidapion aeneum. The sequence goes on from OY755039.1 coordinate 34,543,412, forward strand.
GATTTATGCGAATCGCTTATGGAAAGTTACACCTTTATTAAAGATTCATTAAATGACGCGTTAAACGCAGTAACTTTTGCACGTTTAAAAATATTGCATGGTTCAATAATAAAACCATCGGATTTGGTAGATTCATTGAAAAAGATTTCTCATTTATTACAAAAAAAAAATAATTTGCCTTTACCAATATCAATCTTAACGGTAGCCCAATACATTAATTTAATTAAACTTAATGCTTTTCAAACTGAATCAAAAATAGTATTTGTTCTTAAAATACCTCTTATAGACCCTTCGACTTATACTTTATACAGACTTTACCCAATACCAATATTAGATAATCGAACAGGTCTTCACCATACTATATCAACAATCAATAAATTTATTGCGCGTGACGATGATTCAATGTTTTTCGTCACCTCCCACAACGTGGACCACTGCAAGATCATCGAAAGAAGAACGAAGCTCTGTTCCAAAGTACTTCCGTATCCCATCGACAGTGATGCTATTTATGAAGCTCATCTATTGAAGCAACAAACTCAGCTGCCGAAAACATGTCAAACAACCATCTTCTATGCACAATGCTACAATGTTCAACCACATGAAGAAAATCATCATTACGAAATTAATTGAAACCAATAGTATAGTTCGTTTCAAATCAACATGCAATGCTTTTATTGCAAGTACGAGAATTCATTCTAAAACCATACTTCAAGAAAGTACCTTCGAAGGAATAAATTCACCAATAATCAATATTCCATATACTTGTTGTAAAGATATGCCTGAAATCCCCAAAATTCAAGGCCTAAAACCACTAAAGTTAAGCAAAATAAACGTCGAAGATCTGAATATTGCACAACATAATCTTAACCAATATTCAGAAGAATTAGATAAAATGATCAATCAACCATTCATTCAAAAACGCATTGATTGGTTTACTATCATTACAATAACATTGATAGTACTACTAGTAATTCTTTACATTATTAACAAATGTCGAAGACGCCGAAGAACAAGAAATGGTAATAATACCAATAACGATAATGATAATGGTAATGACTTTCCACCATTTCCAAAAGCTAATCTACAAAGAATTAGGAATTTATCGAATATCTTACCAAGAAGAAGACCTAGCATACACATCGAAGATCAAATCGAAGAAGACTTCGAACCCAATGCAAAATTAATAATCAATCAATCATCGTAATAAAAGTTGCCGTAAAACGCCAACTTTTTCAAAAAGAGGGGAGTTGTTATATGAAAATATCCTGCCTACACTTAGAAGAAACCAGAACCTTCTATGAAACCCGAGAACCTTCCAGATAAGAAGCTTATTCTGCTGACTTGCGTTTCCCATGAAATAAACAACACGTGCATTCAAGCCGAATCAGCACTTTATTTCTCAGAACCTTTCAAGATAAGAAGATCATTCTGCTGACTTGCGTCTCTCATGGAATAAACAACACGTGCATTCCTGCCGAATTGCACTTTAGTTCTAAGAAGTTTAAATCTAGAATATTAAGGAATTATTCCATTGCTTAATCAGCACCTTTTCTTTATATAAACTGAAATCATTGTAATGTTAAGTCATTCTCTTTAGAATCGTTCTTAAGTACACGTTCAATTATAACGTTTAAGTCCTATATTGTATTTAATCAAAATAAAGTTTTTTAAAAAGTTAAAAGTAAACTTTAAAGTATAACATATATATATATATATATATATATATATATATATATATATATATATATATATATATATATATAAAATCCGAACACCGGGCTATTTTATCCACCGTGACTCATTATCACGGTGGATAGAATAGACCGGTGTTCGGATCTTATAAATATATGTCGAATTTCACGACACTGGTGGTCCAGCTGATTTTTGTAAACAAAAGTTAGATATGATATGAACAACTAGTATTTTTGGAATTTTTTAAAAACTAAGGCAATTTTCCTATTATTACTATACCCTTTAAGAAAACCCTAAAAAATGCAAATATTCTTGATTTTTTGTTTAAATTAAATTTTTTTCGAAAGAGGAAATTTTTTAAAAGTAGCAAACCAAAAAACTTAAATTTCTTAAAAAATTCAGATACAAACCCATTAATATTTTTACTTGAAGTTGTCAAGCGATATTCATTTAAGATATTACTGAAATGCGCAAGTCAAAATTTGACTTAGTTTTGAAGATATTTAAAAAATAGTTTTATTTGTGTATTATGTGATCAGACGAGACCTTATTTTGTTATTTGCATGTGTCACACCTGTTATAATTTTTGGACAGTTTATTGTTTATTGACGTTTTATAATTCTTTATGTCAAAAACAAATTATAAAACGTCATTAAACATTAAATTTTCCAAAAATTATAACAGGTGTAACATGCAAATAACAAAATGAGGTCTCGCCTCACCACATAATACACAAATAAAACTATTTTTTAAATATCTTTAAAACTAAGTCAAATTTTGACTTGGGAATTTTAGTAATATCTTAAATGAATATCGCTTGACAACTTCAAGTAAAAATATTAATGGGTTTGTATCTGAATTTTTTAAGAAATATAAGTTTTTTGATTTGGAACTTTTAAAAAATCTCCTCTTTCGAAAAAATGTTTACTTAAACAAAAAATCAAGAATATTTACATTTATTAGGGTTTTCTTAATAAGTCAAATAAATAATAAGAGTCGGTTTAGTTACCACGTAGAAGTAATTGTTTTTTAAATAAAAAGTGACATTTTCATTCCATCCATGTGGGGAAGTGAGAAAGACGTACAAGTGAGAGGTCCAAATTATGCAGAATTTTTCAAGGAATACGAATATGGTAAAATTTGTTTATGTTTATCATAGAGTTTTGTCATAAAATGCAATTTTTATATTTGAGAGGTGTTATTACTGCCCCCTAGCGGGGAGCTACAGAAAAAAAAAATATTTTAGGTGAATTCACAAGGCCCGATTTTGTTATAAAAAAAATTTTCCCGAAGTCGTAGAAGTACTAGTATCTGAGATAAATCCGGCTGCCATTCTTAATGAGACACCCTGTATATATAAGATTCGAACACCGGTCTATTCTATCCACCGTGACTCGTCTCATTATCAGTTACCTTACACTTTACTGGGCTACTGGATTTTGTCTGTCACTAACCAAACCGACCCAAACCGAAATCTTTTATCTATGGTCTATCAAAAAGTTTTAATTTAACAAATAAGCGAACGCCGAGTTTTATCAAAGTTTTTCCAAAAGTTTCTCGACAGTTTTCATTCATCAAGTTTTTCTCCGGTATTTGAAGAAAAACCTAAACTGGTAAGAAGAGTCTCATTATTGTGTTTGTATGTTGTTTTGATGTGATTAACCAAATGTTCTTAAAATCAAAACTTTGATGATCAAAGTTTGATCCCAAATTATAATTCCCAAATTTTTTACAGCTTTTTATTGGCACATCTCCTTCTCTTTTACCTACAGGAAACTAGGAAAGAAATAGATATAGGTACCTATGCCAAAAGAGTAGGTAATGTTGAGTTTATAAATGGAGGGTTACTTAGGGAGCCAGTAACATTTCCATTGTGAAAGGCCCAAGGAGACTGCCAGGCTGCAAAAACCAAAATATTTTATCTCTGCTGTGTTTCAAATTATTTAGCACCACAAGTAAATGAAACTCGGAATAAAGCTATGAAAAAAAGTTGGGAAAATAAAGTAATTTTTGTAAAAAAACTCTAGTTTATGCATTTGCTTTTTTTTACTAGGTAGAATGAAAAAATTATTAGTGTTGTTAGGCAGGGTTGGTCAGGCTAGGCACAACATTGAATTAGCTAAATTCATGCATATAAATTCATACCTACCTAAAGTAGCCATAGAATCCAAAAAGCAGGCTGCTAATCTTCCTAAACCTCCATTTCCAAGACCTGCATCCTCTTCCATTTCTTCCAACTCTTCTATATCAAGTCCAAGCTGGTAGAGGGCCTCATCACAAGGAGACTGAATGCCAAGGTTGATCATTGTGTTGGATAATGAGCGACCCATGTAGAATTCCAGAGAGAGGTAGTAGACTCTCTGAAAAAAAAGGTTTTAAGATATTTTGTCAATGTGATGGAAGTCAGTTTCATGTCTTTTTTTTTACTTTTTGTGGTGCACTTTTGGACAAAACAATCTTTTTGTTTAGTTTGGAAATTTTTTAAGATGACAAAGTAATAAAATTTAAAGTTGGCCATAAAATATCATTAAAAGTGATAAAATTTCAAGTCAGTCATAAAATTAGCTTATCAGTGGTCAAGTGTAATAAAGATACAGTAAGTCATAAAATGCCATAAAAAGTCAGAAAATTTCACATTGGTCATAAAATTTGAAAGCTGAAGACTCGAAAATATTGGGAAATTGAAGTTAATACTGATATCATGAATTCAAAATAAAAGCCAAATTCTTTGACAAAAAGTGGAAATAGATATGTATCCATTAATTTTTTTAGTTGGTAACTTGATAAGTATACAGTGTGTCCCCGGATGGAGTTGACAAGCGGAAAAAATTATTTATTTTTAATTTTATGAAAAAAACTCACTCTTTATAAAAAATTCTGCTTGTTGAAAAATTAACATTACCACAATAAAATCTTTGATTAGATGTACAGGGTCTTATCAAATTAAGAAACATGTAATTAATAAGAGGAGAAAAATCTTTATTTTTAATTTCACGAAAAACATAACTCTTTATAATGTGACATTGATTGATTTATTTTGTTGATTGTCATATTGATTTTCAAGTAATAGGTTTTTTCTTTTAATGTTTTTTAATTCGATAACACCCTGTACTTCTAGTCAGGTATTAATATTGTTATCTCAGTTTTTTTACTAGCAGAATCTTTTATAAAGTGATGTTTTTCATGAAATTAAATGTAAAAACAATTTATTATTAATTACATGTTTCTTAATTTGATAACACCCTGTATATCTAATCAAAGATTTTATTATGGTAATTTTTCAACAAGCAGAATATTTTATAATTGAGTTTTTTCGTGAAATCAAAAATAAAGGATTTTTTCTCTTGTCAACTCCATCTGGGGACACACTGTATAAGTAAGTAATTTAATATAATAAAATCTTTCTGTTGAAAAATTTTGGTAGAGTAGCGGGGGCGCAACTGGCTCTGTAAATTGGGGGGGGGCTACAGCCCCATGTTATCATAAGTGATGCTAAATCTGAATGGGGCTAAATATGGGTATCATCAGTTCATAATCTGTTTTGGGGGGGCTAATTTTGAGCTAGGGGGAGCCTAGCCCCCCCTAATTGCGGCCCTAGGGTAGAGTAGAGAGAGGTCATAAAAGTAATAAAATTTTATTTCAAAGTTCATAAACAGTCATAATTTTTTCTGAAAACAGTTTGTCATAAAATTATAAAATGACTTTCTTTTGCTTCTGGTGCATTCTGGTAGTATCTAGTTAGTATCTAGAGAATACAAATAATGTATTTATTTTTCTTGATAACAATTATATATTTGAATAAGCTACAAGGGACCAGAAAGTTTCTAATTTCTCAGTTTCTAAACAAAGTAGAAAATTTATTTTATACTTAACCCTTTGAGGCACAGCATTTGTGGATAAACAAAGCCCTTTTAGGACGGAATGGGACAACTGGGCGCCGCCAACTTGGCGCCGCCAACTTGGCGCCGCCAAATGGGCGTCGGGCCAACTGGGCGCCGGGCCAACTCGGCGCCGGACTAAATTTTTTTTTGATAAAATGTGGATGAAAAACAAAGTATATTATTTATTTAAAATTTGTTTTTGTTAAGTAAAGTTAAATCCATTAAGTCGACTGTTGAATCTTGGTAGTTGTAGTGTTTGGCAACCTGGTAACACTACAATTTACGTTTTTTATTACAACAATGGCGGATCCAAAATTCTTTACTCTTACTTACTTTATTGCTTCTAAAAAATTTTTTACAAATTTTTATAGCAAAAAGTTCTGCTTACAACTAGTTTTTATCCCTTGTAAAAAATAAAATAAAAATGTATCAGATGTGTATAGACTGCGCACTAAACTAACACATAATAATTCACTGCTAGAAAACCGTTTATAAAAAAAATAAAATAAAAATCAAACAAAAAATAAAACAATATTCATATCTACGAAAAGATCTAAGACGCAAGATATCAACTAACACCGTACATACATTTCTAGAACGTGAAGGGTCTGAAATTAGTGACAAGATATCGCCCAAGCCATTCCAAGAAACCGGACGGACTTCCCTGTACATCGGACATTAAATTAAAATATGTTCAATTGTTTCCAAAGCATTAAGATTGCAGACTGAACATCGTTCGGTATGAACAAGTCTGTAGGAGTAACCTTTGTAGTCAAATTTATTTTTTTAATTTTAAACGAAGTTGCGAGAGTAATCGAATGAGGTCGAGTGGTAGTCTAGCATTAAGATGGTTGGCAGGTTTTTGCGATATGGTAAAATAAGAATAAAAAACCATGTACCTAGGTAGATTGATGTGCAATTTGAATGTCAGATTTATAGCATTTGTCCTAGAAGATTTTGATTTAATCTAAGGTTTGCTAAAGTAAGGTCATTCTAAATATGTTCAAAGCCAATGTCAGCCAAAAATTCTCTTTTCTGTCCAGTTATAAGTTGAATAATTAATGTCTAGCAAGTCAAGCTGTCTTTTGAGGCAAATGTAAGGCAGGCGCGAGCGGCCCATAGAAAGTAGTTTAATAAGAAAGTTAAGACAAAATTTAAAAACAAGGTATTTAAGATGAACCGACCCCCTCTCCAACCTCACAAGAGCAGAAGGGGTAGTTTTTGGCAGGTATAGAGTCCTTTTAATAAAGGAGGTTTGAACTTGTTCTAGTATATCTGTATACCTTGGGCCCCATACCGCCACTGTGCCAGAAAACGTGCTAAGAACTGACGAGCCAAAAATTTTTGATTTGGTTGGCCAACTATTTCATTTGGACTTTGAAATAAGGCTTAGAGCCTTTGATTTAGAGACTGTCACCTCCGCCATATTTCTAAAAACGGATGAAGCAGAGAATGAAACGCCGAGATAACTATACGAGTTAACAATTTCAATTGGGTTTTGATTAAAAATCAATTAGTAAATAAGAAAATCCGCCATTTTGGATCCGCCATTTTGATTTTTTTAAGTTTGAGTAAAAAATTTTGTTAAATGACCTCAAGCAATGTAATATTGACAAATCGGTTAGTAAATAAGAAAATCCGCCATTTAGGATCCAACATTTTGATTTTTTTAAGTTTGAGTAAAAAATTTTGTTATTTGACCTCAAGCAATGTAATATTTCAAGTTTGAGACAAATCGGTTAGTAAATAAGAAAATCCGCCATTTTGGATTCGCCATTTTGATTTTTTTAAGTTTGAGGATAAAACTGTATTTAGTGATCTCAGGCACTGCAAACTTTCAAGTTTCAGACAAATCGGTTTAAAAATAAAGAAATCCGCCATTTTGGATCCGCCATTGTTGTAATAAAAAACGTAAATTGTAGTGTTACCAGGTTACCAATGACTACAACTACCAAGATTCAACAGTCGACTTAAAGGATTTAACTTTACTTAACAAAAACAAATTTCAATAAAATTGCGTAAAGGATTTTTTAAAGATGTTTTTATATAAATAATATATTTTGTTTTTCATCTACAAATTTTATCAAAAAAATTTTTTAGTCCGGCGCAGAGTTGGCCCGGCGTCCAGTTGGCGGCGCCGAGTTGGCCCGGCGCCCTGTTGGCGGCGCCGAATTGGCGGCGTCCAGTTGTCCTAGACCGTCATCAACTGCAGTAGGTATTAAATAATTTTTTTCAGTCAAGCTCTAATCTAAATCTATAAAATTATTTGATAAGGTGATAAAAAATTAAAGTCTGCCAGAAAATTTATTTTTAGATATATTTAAGTATTTGTATATTACCACTTTTATAGTTTATAGCTTTTTGTTTTAGGTTAAAATAATAAAAACTATCTGGCAAATCTCCATTGTTAGATTCCTAGATATTTGGAGTTACGTTTTTTCGCAACACAAGCAAATATTTTACATAACATTTTGTGTCAAAATTTTATAATTTACAGTTTAATTTAAATTTATCACACACCAAAAATTAACTCATAATCTAACGAAATAAACCTTTGAGTAGAAAATGCAGATATTAAAAAAAAAATCCATCGCCGTTTTGACATATCGCTCTTTTGAATGTCGCTGTTTTAAATGTCGCCGTTTTAAATATCGCTCTTTTGAACCGGTGCCCAATTGAGCACTGCGCCTAAGAGTCAATTTACAGCCGTAATAGCAAAGTTAAACAAAACTTTTTGAAACTAGTAAAAACCTTTAATTTTGAAATTTATATTGGAGAACTTTGCTAGACTTTTATCTCAGTTATTTTTATAGAATACAATATTTGCGTACTTGGTTGTTTTTTTACATTAAATGTTTTTGTTATGATTCAGTTTTACAGTTGGATTCTTTATAGAAATTTTAATAAATAAAAAAGTTAGAGGCCACCTCCATAAATGCTTTTAAAAATCCCCTTGTATAGCTGAAAAACTACTAGGTCTATCAAGAAGCGGTTTTGCTATTTGAAGACGTCTCGAAAATCGAACCTGCCTACGTGTTTTTATCTATTATGCTTAGAAATACCTAAAACCCCCAAAATACATCGAATTTTGCGCACCCTGTACGTGCACACTGTTGTTTTTACCTTCTTGAATCCTTACATTTCTTATAATCGGGTTGTTTGTTTTTAAGTTATTATGGACGTGCGTGTTACAGATAAAATTTATTTTAAAATAGCCCGTCTGGCTATTTTATTAATTTTATTTGAATTTATTTTGAGCAGTGAGGACAAGGTGTATTGAACTTTATATCTATCTAAAATAATATTATGCATTTGGATTTTTTGTTTGTTAAACGATAATTTCGACAACACTTTGATTTGTACAGATGTGCTGATTTTGTGCCAAATATAATACGTTCATAACATCTGCCTAAAATATTTTTTCTAATTTAGTTTATTATTCTATTACTATTTTTCTTTTGATGTTGATTGCACTTTAAGCTTATTATTTATATCATAGATTAACAATATCAAAAAATATGTATTTCTGACAGATAATAACTTTAACAACAGTTGTTTTAATTTTTAGTACCAAATCGTTTACACCATTGAGTTGTATAACGCCCTGAAAGGGCGTTAGAGACGGAAAGACAAAGCATTTTTTATTGACCCTATCCAATTTGGTTTCTAAGGGCGGGTATTTCTTTTACAATAAAAACAGAGATAGACATTATTGAACATGTGAAACGGACAAAGATAGGCTGATTTTGCATGCTAATAATACCCTAGATATTATATGGGTACTTTTATCTCTTTCACACTGACGACAAAGTGCGACAGAAAAGCAGCTGGGTACTTTTAATCCACCTGCCGTATTTTAAGTGATTCAACCTGCTAGTCGGTTTATACAGGGAAAACTGATAGACAATGTTGTCTAAGTACGGAAATGATTTTTTTTTAATTTTGTGCGGGAATATTACAAAAAGAAATCTTAAAAACGTTTAAAAACAAGTTTAGAAGTAACTATTTGAGTTTAAACATGGTCCGAAATTGTTTTTTGTGCAAAAGAAGAAAAAAATCGATAAAAAAACAACATTTTGTGGGTAAGTCGTCTTGACGGATAGTTTTTGCTAAAACACGAGAAAGTTCAGTAGCGTCACGATAGATAGATTTTCTGCGACCGTGCGATTTTACCCTCACACATGTTGATTCAGAAAGTGTCACTTCCCCGCACTTATAAGATTATTTTTTAATAATAATTTGTCCTAAAATGTGTTGCAGTCTAGAACAACTGGGCGCCGCCAACTCGGCACCACCAACTGGGCGGCGGGCCAACTGGGCGGCAGGCCAACTGGGCGCCGGGCCAACTGGACGCCGGGCCAACTGGGCGCCGGACTAAAATATTTTTTCTTGATAAAATGTGCAGATGAAAAACAAAATAGATATATTATTATTTATGCAAAAAGATCTTTAAAAAATCCTTTACATAATATTCTTGAAATTTGGTTTTGTTAGAGTTAAATCCATTAAGTCGAGTGTTGATATTTTGGTAGGTCTACAGTTCTGGTTCTGGTTTTTGATTACAAGAATGGCAAATCCAAAATGGAGGATTTCTTTATTTTTAAACCGATTTGTCTCAAACTTAAAAGTTTGAAGTGTTTGGGATCAATTAATACAGTTTTACCCTCAAACTTAAAAAAATTAAAATGGCGGATCCAAAATGGCGGACTTTCTTATTTATGCATCGATATGTATCGAATATGGAACTTGGCGGTTTTTCAAGTCGCTGATTATAATTTTTGACTCAAACTCATAAAAAATTCAAAATGGCGGATCCAAAATGGTGGATTTCTTTATTTTTAAACGGATTTGTCTCAAACATAAAAGTTTGCAGTGCTTGAGATCACTTAATACAGTTTTATACTCAAACTTAAAAAAATTAAAATGGCGGATCCAAATTGGTGGGTTTCTTTATTTTTCAACGGATTTGTCTCAAATGTCTCAAACTTGAAAGTTTGCAGTGCTTAAGTTCACTTGATACAATTTGTGACTCACACTTGCAAATGGCAGACTTTTATAGCTTAATACAACATATGACTAAGATATAAGAGAATTTAAGCTTAAGACAAATCGGTTAGTAAATAAAAAAGTCTGTCATGTTGGATTCGCCATTTTGATTTTTTTATGAGTTTAAGTCAAAAATGATAATCAGTAAAGTCCACCATTTTGGTTCCGCCATTTTAAATTATTTATGAGTTTGATATTTGATACATATCGGTGCATAAATAAAAAAATCCGCCATTTTCCATCCGTTATTTAAAATTAAGTGCTTTCAAGCACTGCAAACTTTCACGTTTGAGACAAATCGGTTTAAAAATAAAGAAATGCACCATGTTGAGTTTGAGTCAAAAATCATATTCAGCGAGTTGAAACACTGCCAAGTTCTATATTTGGATCCGCCATTTTGGATCCGCTATTTTAATTTTTTTAAGTTTGAGGATAAAACTGTATTAAGTGATCTCAAGCACTGCAAACTTTCAAGTTTGAGACTAATCGGTTTTCTTGAAATAAAAAACGTAAATGGTATTTTTACCAGGTTACCAGAACACTACACCTACCAAATTTCACTTAATAGATGTTGAAATTTTTGTATAAATAACATATTTATTTTGTTTTTTTTCTGCACATTTTATCGAAAAAAAAAATAGTCCGGCGGTGAGTTGGCCCGGCGCCCATTAGGCCCGGCGTGGCGCCCTGTTGGCGGCGCCGAGTTGGCCTGGCGCCCAGTTGTCCCATTTCGAATTGAAATTTTTAGTCCCGAAATTTCATCTGACTCGAGCATAACTTATAGTCCACCCAAGAAGAGAAGAGTTGAAGAAGACCCTTGTTCAAAGAAAGAAAATATTTTACCTGAAAGGTACATTTGTAAAGTTCTAAGATGAAAACAATAATTTTAATACATCCACTGCATGCTAACAAATTCTTTTTACTCTTTTTTTTTACTGAAGAGAATTTTGTAAACACAGTATACACAATGAGCATGAAGTTAGCGAAGCACCCATCGCAGATCGAATCGTGACTAGGTGGATAATTTGCCGTGAATTAGTTGTGGAAAAATTAATTTTGTCGCTCTTATTTTTGACCGTTTTCGAGGGTGCTTCGCTAACTTCATATTTTGGCACCCATCGCAAATCGAATCGCTACTAGGTGGATAATTTGCCGTGAATTAGTCGTGAATTAGTTGTGGAAAAATTAATTTTGTCGCTCTTATTTTTGACCGTTTTTTAGGGTGCTTCGCTAACTTCATATGAAGTTAGCGAAGCACCCTCGTAAAAATAGCTTTTATCAAAATCGAATATGGTGGATAATTTGCCGCTAATTAGTTGTGGAAAAATTAATTTTGTCGCTCTTATTTTTGACCCTTGTTTTGGGTGCTTCGCTAACTTCATATGAAGTTAGCGAAGCACCCTCGTAAAAATGGCTTTTATCAAAATCGAATATGGTGGATAATTTGCCGCTAATTAGTCGTGAATTAGTTGTGGAAAAATTAATTTTGTCGCTCTTATTTTTGACCGATTCTGAAAGTGCTTCGCTAACTTCATATGAAGTTAGCGAAGCACCCTCGTAAAAATAGCTTTTATGAAAATCGAATATGGTGGATAATTTGCCGCTAATTAGTCGTGAATTAGTTGTGGAAAAATTAATTTTGTCGCTCTTATTTTTGACCGTTTTTGAGGGTGCTTCGCTAACTTCATATGAATTATTTATTATTCAAACAGAAAATTGTTGATAAAAAAATGATAGTGGAATTCACAATTTTTATTTTGCGCCGCCTCTGCCCTTTTTTATCCAAGACAAGCAAATAGAATATTTTTGCGATGTTGCATGTGTCCGGACTTACCAAACCGAAATTCTATTTTCATCCCTGTCTTGCTCATTAAATTCTTACTTGTATAATGGCAATTTAGGCCCATGCCGGGACTACCCGTAGGGTATAGAAGTCAATGGTTTACACAGTAACCGTTAATGGCATATTTATCATTTCGTCGTCGCGTCCACCTAAAAAATCTCTACAAACAAATGTTTGTAAATGTTTGCCAACATTTGCGATTATTTCTTGGCCTCTGCATCTGTTAGTCTATTGGCAGTAAACTTATCGGAATAATTTGAGGGTACCAAAACCAAATTTTTTTGCCATAGGTAGACCATGGGAGAGTCTAAATTAATCGGGTTCTTTTCATCGATGGCATCTAGAATGTTAGTAGGAAAAGATATCGCACAAAATAATAAAAAGAGAGAAAATTGTATATCAGAAGAAAAAATAAACTGATGGAAAAAAAACCGAACCTCGAGAAAGAAGTAAAAATAGCATCTATAGAATACACAGAAATAAATAAAACTATAAGAAAAATGATAAAAGAAAATAAAAGAAAGAGCAAAGAAATAAAATTAAGAGAGTTGTAGAAAACTAAAATAAAAGAAATAAAGGATATGAACGGCTTAGAAACTTACGCGAGAAACCATGAAGAAACTCCAAACAAAAATAAAGAAGATAAACTCAGAGCTACAACCTGAAATAAGCAAAGCGGAAATAAATAGAGCATCAAAGAAAATTAAAAATAGCAAATCACCTGGAAAAGACGGAGTAACGGCAAAAATGCTCAAATATGGTGGTAAAGCTGTAGTTAGTACCCTAGGTATATTCTCCTGAATAAAATACTAAAAGAGAAAATAATCCCAAACAACTGGAAATAATCCATAACCATTATTCCACACAAGGACTAACAACAAAATTTGACGCATATCAATCAAAAGTACAAGCAGTTCTATTAGCCATGAAAATACTAATAGAACGAGCCAACGAATACAAAATTCCACTATATATTGCGTTTATAGACTTCGACAAAGCTTTCGATACCATCGAGCACTGGGCAGTAAAAGCATCTTTAATTAATAGCCGAATAGATCACAGGTACACAGACTTGATAACCAATAATAATAAAAATGTTAAACAATCTGGCTCCATCATACTTTGATGAAATTTTATTTTTGGTACGAGGTCACGAAATAATTTGTATATGCCTAGAGCAAATACTACTAGAGTTATGAACTCTCTTTTTATTAAAAGTTTTAAGCAATATAACAACATTCCTCAGGAAATAAAACAAAGTGGACCTTTAAACATATTTAAATGTAAACTCTAAACTATTTAAAAAGTAATTAATTGTTATTTTGTCCTGTACTATAATGTTAGTTTTATGCTGTTTATTACTGTATTGATGTAACAATGTGATAGAATGTACTTATAATGTTCTTTATAATGTCTTAATATAATGAACTTAAACTTTATACATTTTTATGGAAATGTCAATATTTTTATGTGTCCATTTGCATATTTATAGTGTTAATTTTTTCTACTTATATTATTATGAAAACTCTATTACCTACTTTGAAATAATAAAAAAAATTAATGGATCCATGACGGATCTGACACCTTCCTAGCTAGCCTATTATCACACTTCAAGTGATGCCATGATAATATATTAGCCTAGAAAATAGTTTTTTGAGCAAAATATAGTCTACTATATTCCGAAAACAGTGTATTGATACGATGCTCCGTTAAAAAGTTAGCATGCTTTAAAGTTTTTAATTGTCCAAAAACTATCATTAGCATTAATGGATTTTACCTGAAAATTTTACGAAAATCGGTTTAGCGGTTTAGGAGCTATCGTGTTACGGACAGAAATAATATACACACAGACACACACACACATGCAGACATCACGAATATGTTGCTAGGATATATATAGGTCAAAATACATTCAAATAGCACATTTTTGGCGTTATTAAAAAAAAAATTGACGAAAATAATACCTTCTTTAGCCATTGCTACGCGGGCTAGGAAGGTAATAAACAATATATATACCGAAGCAACAACATCAATCAAAATCCACGAAGGGACCAAGCCAATTCGCATAAGAAGAGGACAGGGTGATACAATATCCCCTAAACTAAGGTAGGTGAAGACGGTATGCGCATTGTTAGCAATATCGCCAGACGTCAGGAGTCACATTTCGGTGACCACAACCACCTATGCTAATGATATCGCCTTAATAACAGACAAGAAAGAAGAACTGATAAAAATGCTGGAAGAACTGGTTACAGAACTACACTAAAACTAAAATCGGAATGAAGATATCACGATCAGAATAAACCAAAAGAAAATAGAAAAAGTAGAGAAATATATATATATATATATATATATATATATATATATATATATATATACCTATACCAGCTGATTCGGATGACAAATGACATTCATCAGGATTTTCTTACTGAGTTGTTAGTGGATTGGTGGAATTCATCGGAACTACCGAAGCCTGATGGATGTCACCGATGTTTCACCCGTGTTTTTAGGAAATCGATTGTTCTCATCGGTGAATTTAGAGACCCCCTCTCGAAGTGACAGCATAAATAAATCGCTGCCAATCAAAGATGGCGGGCGTAGATCTAGAAGAAAACATTTTATTCTACTTCCGACGGGAGTGTTGGTAAACCCCAAAAGTTACCTGAAGACATTACTTTTTTTATTATTTTTATATTTTAATATCTACCAACATTAAAATACGATTTTCACTAAAATAACGTAATACCCTTCAGGAGAAGTTATTGACGTTTATTTTATGTGCGTCCATAGGATGGCACTGCCTTAAAAGGGAGTGGCTCCTGAAAATATTTTGCATTTATTCAAATATAGTCAACAACAAATACTATACATCCTCAAATACCAAATTGCAAAATAATGCAAGGACCTAAGACTATAAACAACAAGTGAAATTAAAGAAAGCAAAATAAGAAAAAAGTTTTTCTGCATCGGCCGGGACTCGAACCCGGGATCTCTTGCTCTCTAGGCAAACATTCTAAGCATTAAACTACCGAAGCCATACATAAATTTTCGGAATACTTCCATCTATGCAGGCTGCGATGTCTCAATACAAGAACGAGATGAGAGTCTCTCGTTCTTGTATTGAGACATCGCAGGGTATTAACTCGACCAAGTCATTGATTTCTATAATTCTTCCTTCCCACTGTCAAAGGTATGAAAAACTCAAAAGTTAGACGTAAACTATCAACGTCTGAAAACATGAGATCACCTTTTCGTGTGTTAAAATTTCTGATCGCAATGGGCGATTGCCAATATAATTCTCAAATACCAAATTGCAAAATAATGCAAGGACTTAAAACTATAAACAAGTGAAATTAAAGAAAGCAAAAAAAGAAAAAAGTTTTTTCTGCTGTTTTCCGAAAATTTATGTATGGCTTCGGTAGTTCAATGCTTAGAATGTTTGCCTAGAGAGCAAGAGATCCCGGGTTCGAGTTCCGGCCGAAGCAGAAAAACTTTTTTCTTATTTTTCTTTCTTTAATTTCACTGTTGTTTATAAATACTATATATTACAAACTACAGAATAGCGCATATATAATGAATGGATGATAGGCTTCAAGTTAGGCATATTAACTATCTAGATGCAAGTTACACGATTCGAAAGCAGATTATCTGAGCTACGCTCACCTATTAATTTTTTTAAAAACTTTTTTATATTGAGCAGAAAAAATTCTTACACCTTGTTTTGCAACATAATTTAAAAAATCATTGCTCAGAGCGATACAGACTATTCTGTAGCTATGGGACAATTCGAAAATTAAGTAACCCTCAAGCAGGGTGAGGTAATTTAGTTTTTTAATAAAAATGTGTTATCCAGAATTTTTGTGTTTTTTTCCCGAACCCAACGCAACGCGCAGAAACAACAAATAATGCCTTTGATGAACAGTGTCTCCATTTGAAAGTGCAACTGGCTTACGAGCAAAGAACGACCTAGGACGTTGGCAAGTGAGAGCGGGCGCAAAGTTGCCAAAGTTTAGGTATTTAGTAAAAACCGAACCGAACCGAACCGAACACAGCAATCGCGACGCCGAAAAACTCATCGATCGACGGAGATGCGTTGGCAAAGTTTTGATTTGTTTAATATTTTTTATTCATACTGCTGCATGCATTTACTGTTCTTACCTTAGGGTCAGTCTCGTAATAATGCTGTTGGGTTCTGATCCATCTGGATACCAGATGGTCCCTGACGGTGTGAGCCAGGGCAAAATAGTAATCCCGCGTTGTTGCCACATTTCTGTCTTTGACTAGAGTGTAATGAACATGCCTATAAAATGTTTAAAATTTGTTTAATTATTATTATTATTATTATAGTGTGTTTTTAAACTGGTCGGCACACAGTGGTTTAAAAGCCCCTAAAAATGACACATTGGGGCTCCTATATGACTTTAAGCAAGTCAATAATTAGCTAGTATTATACTAATAACTATACTAACTATTTTTTCATTGCCCCACTTCTCACTATCGCCGAAATTGCTTATCGCATCACTAAAATGTTGCATTTTTTAGTTTGTTTGTCTCTAGTCCTGGATGGAATAAATTAGTGACTTGTTTTCATTATGGTTTTTATTGGTGAAAGTTTTTTTTTAAAGTTAATTTAATATGGATAAATTAAATATTATTATAATTTAATTGATATTTAATAGTATAAAATGATTTTTTTTAAAGGATGATAATTTAATAAGAATTTGAGATTCAAGTTCATATATCTTTAGAGCTTCACCTAGCTCACATTTAAAATTAATAACGGTAAAACCCTATATACCTATTATTGCTTTTATGGCTTATAATATCTCACCCGTCATTTTAAGATATATCTTTTAATATAGGTATGTAGGTGTCCAAATTTTAAAAATAGATAATTTTATGTTAAACCGTTTATTATACAAAGTTAATCACATATTAGCCGGTTTTGGAAAAAAATGTAACTTTTTCGATAAAAAGTGCACTTTTATCCTTTACTTAAGGGATAAAAGTGTCACTTTTTATTCTCAAAATTGCGAAAAATAGATAATAAACCTCCTGATAAAAGTTTTTATCCCCAAAGAATTGTAGTCCTTGCTACGCTTGTGCTACAAACTTTTTGCCTTGTGGCAAAAAGTGCCACTTTCATCGCTTGGTAATATGGCCGTACAGTGTGGTCGTAAAAATGCATCCTAACTATTAACGTTTAACGGAATTAGATATCAATTTTAAGGAAAAAGCATGACATTTTTACTGACACTTTAATTTTTTTAATGAGGAGGGAGGTCGATTGATATTGTGTTTAAACGTTATTTTAATTCTCCAACTAAAGTATCACTTGACAAAATTTAGTTTTTAGTCACATTATAGTCTAAAAGAAACATTACGACAATTAAATGTACCTGCATCATAAAGTACAAACTATGTTATCAATAAACATTTTTTACTTTAACTGAATGTCTTAAACTACTCAAAAGTAAAAAGAGTTGCGTGGACTATAATCAACCACCCATAACTTGGTAAGTAATAAACCGATTAAACAAAGTTAAACTCCGCTATACCAGTCTCAAGCTATACCAGTCCCATTGCACTATTGGGAAAGGAGGAGGGGGAAGTAACAACCTCGTAAAATACCAGGGTTAATCTGGCCCGGATGATAGCACCCTTTAAGGGCTCCTGCCTAGGATCACAGGCGAAGAAGATGCTGCCTTGTAGTACCGGCGTTGGAATCGTCAAAGGCTAGGGGAAGAAAACGTCGATCAAAAATCACCTGGTCCTCCAGGTTGGCGGTTGGGGCATCAGACTAACTCTCTGATACCCGAAAAAACGTACACTGTTAAAAAACCCAATCAAACGCCTCGGAAAGAAAAGAAAAACCTAAGACGAACCAAGCAAAGAAACAGGAATATGATTTTTGGTACATGGAACGTGCAAGGAATGGGTCGAAAAGATAATGAAATAGTACATGAGTGCAGCAGAATGAAGGTAGACCTTGCTGTACTAACAGAAACGAAAAAGAAAGGAAAAGGATCTGAAAATCTAGGACAATATGACCATTTCTATAGCGGAGTGGCAAAAGAAAAACATGCTCAACAAGGAGTATCTATTTTGGTCAACAAAAGATTTAGAAAATTTATCACCAACTGGGAAGCAGTAAATGAAAGGCTAATTAAAATGAATATAACAATAAAAGGAATGAGACTTACTATTTTTGGAATCTATATATATGGAATTTTTTTGAAGAAGTACACAATGAAGTATCAGCAGTAAGTACATCTAGAGAAATTGTCATATTGGGAGATTTAAATAGTAGAACCGGTAACAGAGTTAATGATCTGACAGTTGGCCAATATGGAGAAAATATTGTTAATGACAATGGAAACCGGCTAATTACAGTATGTGAGCAATTAGACCTAAAAATCCAAAACGGTTTTTTTCAACATAAGTGATTGAAGAAATTGATCACTGTAAATATAATCTACTAAGCCTAGAACATGACAGCGTAAAAAACTTATACAAAAAGAGACTGAACACAAAACTTAATACAAGTTTAGGTGAAACCCCAGATGGGGAATATGAATGTATTACATTGGACATCCATCAAGCTGCAAAAGAAGCAGTAGGAGTAGTGGAAGAAACTTCTAAAAGAAGAAAACCATACTGGTGAGATGCTGAGATTGAAAGAGAAATAGAGGAAAAAAGGAAATTATATCACACCTACTTATCCCAAAAGACAAATAGAAGCAGAGAAGAATACAAAATCGCGCAATCAGAGGTGAGAAGAATGATCAGTGATAAGAAAAATCTTTCGTGGACGCAAAAGTGCCAGAAAATAGATTCTTACTTAGGAGGTAGGAGAAGTACAGAAATCTGGAAAACTTTAAGATCGATTAAAAAAGAAACATGCAGAGATATCATTTCACCACTACCAGACAAAGAATGGGATGAACATTTTAAAAAACTTTTAACTGAAGATAGGACAGAATTCAAGGAGGAAGAAACAGACAATATAATTAGAACGATGGGATCTCCACTACCCCTCACAATCTCTGAGGTCAAAAACGTGTGCACAACCTTAAAAAGCGGTAAATCTGCCAGATCCGGAAATATCCCAGCTGAACTTATTAAATATGGCACTGAAGAACTGTTTTGGAGATTACGGAATCTTTTCCAAAAATATTTAAATGGAACTGTAGTACCAAGTGAGTGGAAAACGTCATATACAGGGTGTCCCAGAACTAATGGTACATAGTTAAACTGTAGATTTCCTGGGTCAAAATATTACGATTTAGCCATACTTACCTTAGTCCAAAAGTTCGTACTACCCGAGATACAGGGTGTTAAACTTTATTTTTTCAATTCGATTTTCTTTAATAACTCTTTTACTAATTAATATTTTTGCAAATATTAAAATATTTGAAAATTTTGATGTACAATGTACAGGGTGTTCCTTGGACCACTGTCATTGCATTAAAATCAGTGTATTTTTTTTGTGCCTCGGTGTATACCAGTTTTTATGTAAAATAATGGATTTTCCATCCTTTTTATGTAAAAAAGTTATACTGTTTTAAAGTCGCTCGGTGCAACGGTTTTTGAGATTTTTGCATTTAAAGTTTTTATTGCATGTGAGTGATATGCCTAATATCTGTATGATACTTTCTTCAATTATTTCTACTAATTAATATTTTTGCAAAAACTAACCAACACGTAGGTTTTCTGAAATTTGCAAGACGATTCCGTTGAAAAATTTGATGTACAATGTACAGGGTGTTTTTTGGACCACTACCATTGCATTAAAATCATCTCAGTGTATTTTTTTGTGCCTCGGTGTATACTTAAGCAGGTTTTTAAACAGAATAATATTTTAATTATTAAATAATTTTACAAACAGTTCTGTAATTTTAAGAAAACTTGACAGAATAGACACTGACAGCAACTTTATTGGATTCTATTGTTTTTTATTTTCAAAGCCTATGATAATAAACAATTTTAAGTTTGATTTACTATTTGTCAATTTTAAAATTTTAACTTAGTTGCTGAGAGCGCCATGCTAAAGAAATTTTATATTTTTTTTAATAAATAACAAAATATTAATTTTATTAATAATTAAAATTTTCTTTCAAAACAAAAAAAATACTTGCATTGGCATTACTA
The DNA here is from genome assembly GCA_963576565.1 of Aspidapion aeneum. Classification (NCBI taxonomy): domain Eukaryota; kingdom Metazoa; phylum Arthropoda; class Insecta; order Coleoptera; family Brentidae; genus Aspidapion; species Aspidapion aeneum. The sequence goes on from OY755039.1 coordinate 34,564,025, forward strand.
TTTTTAAAAAAAACTAATACGAAGAGGTTTTTGTTCCGCATTAAAAATTTAGCCCTACACAGTTGTAATAAGGGACAATAACTTACAATTATGTTTTAACACAGTTATGATAATTCAAGAACCAGCTTATTAATTAACTTAATATTTCTTAAGAAAACATCCAATCTTAAAATGCTATAAAAAAGTTTTGATTATTATAGCTAATATGTATGAAGTAGGTAAGAATTCAATAAAAATTTCTGATTCAAATATCTTAAAAACCGTTGCTCTAAGCGACATCTAAACGCTATAACTTTTTTACTTAAAATAATAGAAAAATAATGTTTTTAATAGAATCTTGTATACACCGAGGAACAAAAAAGTTAGACCTATTTTAATGTAACGGTACCGAACTAGAGAACACCTTGTATATTTTAATTTTTTTACCAAAATTAAATCGTCTATGCCCAAAAACCACCAAACCCAATTTTTTGTGCAAATTATTAATTAGTAGAGAGAATTAAAGAAAGTATCATACATAAAATAGGCATATCACTCACATGCAATAAAAACTTTAAATGCAAAAATCTCAAAAACCGTTGCTCTGAGCGACTTTAGAACAGTATAACTTTTTTACACAAAAAGGATGGGAAAACCATTATTTTACATAAAAACTGGTATACACCAGGGCACAAGAAAAATACACTGATTTTTATGCATTGGTAGTGGTCCAAGGAACACCCTGTACTTTGTACATCAAAATTTTTAACGGAATCGTCTTGCCAATTTTAAAAAAACTTACAGGCTGGTTAGTTTTTGCAAAAATATTAATTAGTAAAAAAGTTATTAAAGAAAATCGAATTGAAAAAATTAAGTTTAACACCCTGTATCTCGGTTAATACGAACTTTTGGACTAAGGTAAGTATGGCTAAATCGTAATATTTTGACCCAAGGAATCTACAGTTTAACCATGTATCATTAGTTCTGGGACACCCTGTATATCCACAATACACAAAAAAGGACGGAAAGATATATGACAATTATAGAGGTATATCTATGACTAGTACGCTAAGCAGAATATACGGTAAAATAATAAGAAATAAAGTGGAAAGCGAATATAAAGACATGGAGGCAGAAGAACAAGCCGGTTTCAGGGCGGGTAGATCGACTTCTGATCATCTCTTTTGTATAACCCAAGTTATTGAAAAGAAAATGGCATACGGACAAGAGCTGCATCTGCTTTACGTCGATTTGCAGAAGGAATATGATAGTATACCACTAAATCTACCTTGAAAAGCGTTGGAAAACACAAACATAAGCGTACAACTAATTAAGGCCATCAAAGAGTTATACCGTAATAGTAAGGCAAAAGTTAAAATAAAAGCAAAACTAAGCAAAGGCTTTCCAGTAAATAAAGGTCTTAAACAAGGTTGCTGTATCTCGCCTACGCTCTTCAAGATATACTTGGAACAAGTCCTTAAAGTATGGAAGAGAAAATGCCAAAACATGGGAATTCCGTTGGACGAAACCACCTTGTATACTTTATGTTCGCCGATGATCAGATAGTAGTGGCTCAGGATTATGACGACCTCGAATATATGACACGAAAACTAATAGAAAAGTACAATAAGTGGGGACTAGAGGTTAATCTCAATAAGACAGAGTATATGGGTATCGGTGGAATGAAACAGGATCTAATCTTAAATACCGGGCAGCGAATTCAGTCCTGATAAATACTTAGGTCTAAAAATTACAGCTGACGGAACACTAGACAAAGCTATAAAAGATCGTAACGTACAAGGAAGAAAAGCAATAACTTTATTAAATGGAATAATTTGGGACCAAAGTATATCAAAACATAACAAAAAGCTTATATATAACACCATTGTAAAAAGTATTATTACATACGGCTCAGAAGTATTGCCAATCAAGGATACAACAGAAAAAATGCATTTCGCTACCGAGATAGACTATTGGAGATGAGCAGCAGGGAAATCAAAAACAAAAAGAGTTACAAATCAAAGAATAAGAGAAATTATGACAGTGGGTGAACGTACTTTAGTGGATGATATAAGAACAAAACAACTGGTGTGGTACGGACATGTACAAAGAATGAATGATGAAAGACTACCTAAACAAATACTACAATGGAAACCAACTGGCCGAAGAAAACGAGGACGGCCAAAAAGAAGCTGGAGAGAAGGAATAGACAGTGAAATAAGAATAAGAGGCCTAGATGATGAATTATGGGCAAACAGAAACGAGTGGAGATTGGGTATCGGAAGACGTGGAACGTTGTGAAACCGATAAATATATATATACATATATATATGTTAGTGCACGGTTAGAAAAACGTTAAATGCAATGGACTGTAAATATTTTAATTAATGAAAGCGCGAACCAACATAAATATTGATATGAATTACGAAATAATCAAACGTCCATAGGTAAAATATTGGTGTCACACAACGGTAATCAGAACAAATGCACTCACCACAGCCAAATTCTCCACTTCCAAGGGGCCCCTGATTGGATCTAAGGATGTCACCACGTAGCTGAAGGGCTGAAGTTTCTAGTTCTATGCTTCAGTACACAAAAATCGAGCACTTTCAGGTGTAGATATTTGAAATAGTTGGAGAACGAAATTAACACGCCATTTTCTCTAGGCGATTGACAAGGATCTCACTGGTTGTTGGTGCGCATGTCCAAATACGCGGAATGCGCTTTGTCCTTCATACAGTTGTGTGTTTTTAAAAATATATATAAACAACCGCGAAATTTAGCGGGAGCTAACATAACTGCCCTCCAAAACACACAATTTTAGAATCTCAACCGGACAGATATAGATATAAGAAAAAGAATCGACCGATAAATATAAATGAATGAAAACAGATAAGTATCGTAAGTTTATTTTGATATAACGAAATCCCGAAAAAAGGCAAAACAAACAAACAAAAAATTCAAAAAAAATTAAAAATAAAAAAAACCTATTGTAATACCCGGTAAAAGGTAGAAAATTAAAATTACTTTTAATTTGGCAAGAGGCACAGTTTTACAACTGGCCGCTTATAAACACCGGAAACCGTTTGTACCGTCGCAACACGCACCTGACCGTCCCCGCCGGGATGCAGTTCGATGACCCGACCGACCGGCCATTTCAAAGGCGATTGAATGTGATCACTTGTTATGATAACCAGATCATTTAATTTGATATTTGGGGACGAATCAGCCCACTTGTGTCGCTGTTGTAGCGTATGCAAATACTCTATAGAATACCGGTTCCAAAAATCATTATGTAGTTTTTGGATTAGTTGCCATCTCGAGAGCCGATTTAGGGGAACCTTGGACAAATCTGACTCCGGAATTTCTGAATTAAGGGGTTTAAGTGTCAAAAAATGCCCAGGGGTAAGAGGTTGAAGATCGTGTGGGTCTGAAGAGGCAGGAGATAAAGGGCGACTATTAAGTACGGCTTCTATGCGACAGGTAAGGGTGGACATCTCCATGATAGACAACTTCTGGTCGCCGACAACTCGTACAAAGTGAGTTTTAAAACTTTTGACGCCAGCTTCTGCCAGGCCATTGAAATGTGGACTGAGAGGAGGTCCCAGATGCCAACGAATAGAAAGTCTGGTGGCAGCACTTCTTGCGTAATCCAGTAATTGGTTACGAAACCCTATAAAATTACTGCCTTGATCTGACCAGCATTGCGTCACGCTTCCGCGTCTGGAAATGAATCGATGGAATGCACCTACGAACCCTTCGGTGGACAGTTCCATGGTTAATTCCAAATGCACGCAATGTGTGGCCGTACAGACAAACACACAGACATACGATTTGAAAGCTTTACAACCACGGTAACGATGAGGAATCACAAAGAAAGGTCCACAAAAGTCGATAGCTACACTCGAAAAAGGTTTAAGTTGATTGATTCGATGAGCGGGAAGTGAACTCATTATGGGCGGTCTATAGGGTTTAGGGTTGATTCTAAAACATTGCAAGCACTTGGATATGGTTCTTTGAATTGCCCGTCTGGCAGATAATATCCAAAATTGCTGTAAAAGCAGATTATGTAATGTTTTAAACCCAGGATGAAGATATTGTCGATGAGCGGACTCGATAAGAAGAGTAGTTAAATGATGGTCACTCGAAAGTAAGACGGGGTGTTTTGCAGAATAAGACAAAAGGTCAGATTTTTGTAATCTGCCACCAACTCTAATGATATTATTCTCATCAAGAAAAGGTGAAAGTTTTCGCAAAGGTTTCGGTATTGGTTTATCCTTAGATAACGCGGAAAAAAGCTCAGAAAAACAAGAACCTTGCACGCGTTTGATAAGAAGGTGTAACGCACTTTGCATCTCACCGGTGGTAGGAAAAACAATTTTCTCAAAAATAACTTTTTGGTCCGGCGGCTTAGTGGGTTTTTGATAGGAATGGTTTTGAAAAAGGTTAACTATTCGAAGGACATAACAAATGATACGTTGAATATTTGATAAGAAGCTGATCTAAGAAGTTGACATCAATTATCGCATTACAACAGACTTTTGGCTTTTCCTCCAGATTAATATCTCCGAAATCAATCGGCATTTTTGATTTATGAAAATCGGGCCATTCGTTTTCGGGAGACCACAAAAACGACGGTGCGTTCCACCACATGTAATGTGACATGAGCTGTGAAGGGGTGGCCCCTCGTGACGCAATATCGGCTGCATTCAAAGCAGAAGGAATGTAGCGCCACGAGTTTGAGGGAATGATTTCTTGGATTCTACTGACTCGATTTCCAACAAAGGTTTGCCAGCGATTAGAAGGGGATGAAAGCCAGTGCAATACGACTTGCGAATCGCAGAAAGTAACGATATTTGTAAAAGTTATTTTTCCTTCATAGCTAGATAAAACGAAGTCAATTAATTCGCTTAAAAGAAATGCGCCTAGGAGTTCTAGCCTAGCCAAAGTTTGTGACTTTATAGGCGCGACCCTAGATTTTGCAGATATGAGAGAAACAGATATATTGTTTTCCTCTTCTACACGAAAATATACGACGCCTGCGTAGCCTCGAATTGAAGCGTCACAGAAGCCGATGATTTGACAGGTATTGGTTTTTGACAGTTTGATTTGTCGGGGTAATTGCAAATTGGAAAGAAGCGGGAATTCAGAACGAAGTTTGTTCCAAGAGTCGATGATAGAAGAATCTGGCCAGCCTATTTTCGATATCCACAACTGTTGCAAAATAAATTTTGCTTGTAGCAACAAGGGACAAAGAAAACCTAAGGGATCGAAGATTGTTCCTATGATAGATAAAATAGAACGTTTGGTTGGGGGTTTGTCCTTCATTCGGCATTGATAAGAAAAAATGTCGTTTTTTGGATGCCATTGAAGTCCTAAAACTTTGATAAAGTGGGGTTCCTCCTTGTCGAAAGAGAGATGCATTTGACGATCGGACTCTGGCAATGTTGCCAATAACTCAGGACAATTGCTTGCCCATTTTTTAAGTTCAAATTCTCCCGACTTCAACAAATCATTGAGTTCTGTTTGAAGGGAGAGAGCTTCAGAAAGCGAAGGGCTAGTTCCCAAGATATCGTCGATATAGATTGACGTTTTTAGAACAGTACTAGCCATAGGAAAACGTTCCTTTTCTCTCTCTGCCAGCTCAATTAAGGTACGCATGGCTAGAAAAGGTGAGCATGTCATGCCAAAAGTGACAGTAGAAAGTTCCCACACTGAAAGTGGGTCATGTGGAGAAAACCTCCACAATATCCTTTGATAAGGACGGTGATAAGGATTGATAAGGACTTGACGGAACATCTGTTTGATGTCAGCAATGTAGGCAATAGGATTAAGACGAAACGTAAGGAGTAAAGAAGCAATATCCTTTTGAAGTTTCGGTCCAGATAACAATGTGTCATTGAGACTAATATTTTTTGGGGTGACTGCCGAACAATCCCAGACTACCCTTAATTTTGTACTTAAGCTTTCCGGCTTTAGTACGCAATGATGTGCTAAAAAACACGATACGTCGACCTTTGGTTGACTAGATAAAACTAAACTCATATGATTAGAATCGATATAGTCTTGCATGAAACTTGAATAGGCAGTGTACAGATCAGGATTTTTGATTAATCTATTTTCTAGAAGTAAAAATCTACGATAAGCTTGCGGATAAGTATTTCCTAGGTCAGGGTTTATTTTATCTTTAAACGGAAGATCTACCATGAATCTACCGCTCGGTTGCCGTACTACACTAGCAGTAAAAATTGATTCTGCCTGTTTTTCTTCCTTTGACAAGATTTGTTTTTTAGGCAAATGTTCGATTTCCCAAAACCTAGGGAGAATGACCTCTAAAGGAGGTGAATGACTCGTTAAAAAACAACTGGTTCGTTCCGTAAGACTATCTACTTCGTCAACCTTTCCCATGACGACCCAGCTAAAGATAGTTTCAAGGGCTGAAGGCTGCCCTACCTGTCCAAGAACCCTGCCCTCCTTGAATATCTGTGCGAATAGCTCGCAACCAATAACCAGGTCCACAGGTCTAGATTTGAAATAAGATGGGTCGGCAAGTTTAAGGTCTTCCAAGTGTTTCCACTGATTATCGTTCAAAGAGAATGTAGGCATATTGGAACATAGTTGTGGAACAACAATTGCTTCGAAATTAAGTAAAGGAGTGACTTGTCCTTGTGGCTTAATGTGACATTGAACGAACCCTTTGGAAGTAAAAGAAGACATCTGATTTAATCCGAATATTTCAGTGGTGTAACTTCGCCTAGGAAGATTAAGACGCTGAATACACTTTTCACTGATAAATCCTGTCTGTGATCCAGAATCAAGCAGTGTCCTTACAGGTTGAAAATTTCCGCAACCGTCCATAACATCTATTATGGCGGTGCATAAAAGAAAGGTACCTGAAGGTCCTGAGGCATTTAATGACACATGAAGATTATTGACAGGTGGTGTGTGAATGACAGGACTAGTATCTTGGCTTCCAGACTCTTGATTAGTTTCTAAGATATGAGTTAAAGTGTGGTGCCTTTTACTATTGCAAGTCCTGCATGAATATTTTGATTTGCACGTATCTACATCATGCAAGGGATGAAAACACGCTAGACATAATTTTTTCTGTTTGACGAAAGATAGGCGATCGATAGGTGAGAGATCAAGAAATGTTTGACATTTCGAAAGCACGTGACCTTGATTACACCGGAAACATTTTATTCCCGTACTTGAATTAGTTGAGGTGCCAGCCAGTCCTATAAAAGGCGAATTGGATGATTTATAGGTAGGCTTTTGCCCAAACTGACTTCGCATAGAATTTGAATTTTGATTAGGCTTTTGCCCAGACTGATTTTGCATAGAATTTGATTTTTGATAGATAGGCACCTTTTTGGGTGCTGTTGATTGAGGAAGTGATTCCAAAACTTTACATCTTTTTTCTAGAAATTGAAAAAGTGACTGAAAAGTGGGAATTTCGGTATTAGTATTGGCGTGACTCATTTCGAAATTTGAACGCGTTGGAATATCCAATTTTTCTAATAAAATGAAAAAATAATAAAGTCCCAACTGTCAACGTCAAAGCTAAGTGATTTTAAAATTTCTAGGGATTCAGAAAAGGTGTCAATTAAATTACGCAATTCTTTAGCTGACTCGTTTTTTAAGGTGGAGTTCATAATTGAGCTTAAAGCATCATTTGCGAGGTCTCGCTTGTTTTGATATCTATTGACTAATTTGTCGTAAGCAATTTTATAATTTTGATCAGATAAGCTAATCCCTGATATCAATTTTAAAGGCTCATCCTCGAGATATGAAAATAAATATTGAAGTTTTCGAACGTTACTTAGACTTTGATTTTGATCTATAATGTTATTAAAAAGATCGAAAAAGCTTGGCCATAATTTTTTATCACCTCGAAATATGGGAATACCTAACTCTTTGAGTTTTGGAGTTTCGTTTTGTCGAACATATGATCCCGAAAAGGATGGGGCCTCAACCGGAAATATTTTAGAGTAAACCGCCTTACACGCATAAAAATATTTACGAGCTTCTGAAAGGATCGCATCCTGTGTTTTAAACTCCTCATCGTCCCAGTCGTCTATCAACATAATGACGTCATTATGCGCCAGCATGCATTTATCGAAGGTTTCATCCAAATCGGAATACCTCACTTGAAACTCGTTTCTCGCTTTTTCATCCTTTGCCGCGGTCTGTGAAAACACATAACACTCGGTGATCGCAGATAAAAAACCCTTGCGTTTTTGCGCGGCTTTTTTGACAGACATGATTTTACCTTTGAAATGACGAAATTGTCGGTAAATATACAATTAACGCTAAATTAATGCTTCTGAAATAGAAAAATGACGAATTGTCGAAAATATGCACTAATTTATCGCAATTGATGAAAATTGTTTTAAATATCGAAATGATATGAAACACCCTAACACATAAATGAGAAATGTTTTTGTTTGTTTTGTTTTGTGGTTCCTTCGCTTTGTTTACTGAATCGAGCACGCGAAAGACACGTGCACTGCACCGACGACTTTCTCGTTTCAAATACGATGCGAAAATTCAAGGCCGCCTTGTTTGGCTTGGCCACAGATTATAATTCAAGTCATTAAAAGTTTGTAACAAACTTTGACAGGTGATAGTACACATAAAAATAAGAAAAAAAGTTCATATGAACATAGGTTCTAAAATGCATAGTAGGGGAGCTACGGTCACCAAAAGGGTTAATATCGAAAATGGTTTTTTTTATACAGCAACTTTAAAAAGCTATGGAATTTTACAAAAAATTGCAAATGTTAATTAATTTTGACCCTTCACATTGTGGTAAGGTAAAAAAATAATTACTTAACTCCAAAAGGGTACTTTTGGTAGGGGTGGGGGGTTGTTTTAACAATATTTTTTTTTTGTATTGCATTTTTTTACATTTTGAGTCCATTTTTGAAAACTACTCCCTTTTTTAAATAAAAAAGGTACTCTTGTCTAAAGTCGCCCAGAGCAACGGTTTACGAGATAATTGAGCGTAAAGATTTTCAGTACCTTAGAATTTCTTTTTGTATTGCATTTTTTTACATTTTGAGTCCATTTTTAAAGACTACTCCCTTTTTTAAGTAAAAAAGGTACTCTTGTCTAAAGTCGCTCAGAGCAACGGTTTACGAGATAATTGAGCGTAAATTTTTTTAGTAACTCCCATAAGCAGAATAACTTTTACGTTCAATTATCTCGTAAACCGTTGCTCTGGGCGACTTTAGACAAGAGTACCTTTTTTACTTAAAAAAGAGAGTAGTTTTTAAAAATGGACTCAAAATGTAAACGAAATGCAATACAAAAAAAAATTCTAAGGTACTAAAAATCTTTACGCTCAATTATCTCGTAAACCGGTGCTTTGGGCGACTTTAGACAAGAGTACCTTTTTTACTTAAAAACGGGAGTAGTCTTTAAAAATGGACTCAAAATGTAAAAAAATGCAATACAAAAAAAAAATTCTTGTTAAAACAACCCCCCACCCCTACCAAAAGTACCCTTTTGAGTTAAGTTATTATTTTTTTACCTTACCACAATGTGAAGGGTCAAAATTAATTAACATTTGCAATTTTTTGTAAAATTGCATAGCTTTTTAAAGTTGCTGTATACAAAAAACCATTTTCGATATTAACCCTTTTGGTGCCCGTAGCTCCCCTACTATACATTTTAGGACCTATGTTCATATAAACTTTTTTTCTTATTTTTATGTGTACTATCACCTGTCAAAGTTTGTTACAAACTTTTAATGACACCCTGTATATATATATATATATATATATATATATATATATATATATATATAATAAAGTTAAAATAATTAAAATACCTTTTAAACAAGGTATTACTAGACGCCCCTCATTTAAAAATTTTAAGTTGTGAGTGACCTTATGGTCTTAGGTCCACATAACAGTTTTGAGGTATACCTTAAAAAGTAGTAAAAGCTATCATTTAGCACCCTTTTAATTTGAAGTTAATCTAATTTCGTTAAAAAGTTCATATTAGGGGGGGATTTTTACATCCGCACTCTACAAAAAAGTGATAACTTTTTCTTAATTTATTTTATTAATATTATTAATTTATTAATTAATATTTGGTACTATTTTCGAACGAACATTAAGCCGCGCAACGAGACGATTTACGAACAAAATAGTAGTTTAGCAGGGTGTTTTATTTGAATAAGGTCAAGGATATATATGTTTTTGGTTATACTTTTATTAGAAATGTATATCTAGCTTAGACCCCGGATTGAAGCTCAGCAAAAACTGTGAATAAATGTCACTATTTTGTCTAAATTGAAAAATTTAATTTTTTTAAAAATTAAGGAATTAAACGGAACATTTATTTCCTAGCAAAAAATCTCATACACTGTGTCCCATTTAAAACTTTCCACCCGGGATTTCTCGAGAACTGCTGAAAATTTTTAAAAATCCCGAGACATGTCGATTTTGTTTGCGAGGGGGAGACTTTTTAGTACACCCCTCGAAGGTTGTGCGTACTACAAAAATTTCAAGAGCCAAAAAGTATCCCCCTCGCAAACAAAATCGACGTGTCTCGGCATTTTAAAAAATTTTCAGCAGTTCTCGAGAAATGTCGGGTGAAAAGTTTTAAATGGGACACAGTGTATAAAATTTCTATAAACTTATAGTTTTCTTTCAATAAATAAAAATAAACTTGATTGAACATGATTTTTTCCTTAAAAAATCACCAAAAGTTTAACTGAGTACCTATAAACTCCTTAAAAATAGTCCAAAATTAAAAAAAAATGTGTTGTTGAAGAAGAAATCCGTAGACTTTGTCAAATGCCATTTTTCTGCGGGCTACTTTAAACATATATTTTTCTCCCACGCCTCTGCAAAATTTTTGAGTGCGCCTCTGTAATAAAACCTAAACACCAGGAAAAATGCCTCATCCTTACCTCGTGCTTTAGTGTATTACTTAATAAAATTAATCAAGAACTAAAAAACTTATTGGTCCTTAAATAATAGTTGGTTTTTACCGAACTGCAGCACGGCGAAAGGAAGGGTAATGTTTTTCGCTTGTGATGTGTATGTATGTTTCGGTTCGGTTCGATTCGACGCTAGAGGCTAAACGGCTAAACCGATTTTGAAAAAAAAGGTGTCGTTGAATTGCTACTGAAGGTACTATAGGCTATATTTTTTTAAGCCGGAATCAACATGGCGGCCGTTAGACGTCATTTTGTCACACGATGTAGACTTTAAAGCATACAAATTACCTAAATTCCAGGCGATTTTAATGAAAATTCTTTGATCACCCATTGCAAATGTCCTCTAATTTGCTGTAATTACTTTGCAGTCCTGCCCCCTCCTCTCATTTCCCCCCACCCTCTTCAAAAACCATATTTGCATAATTTTATCAAATATAAGGCGATTTCAAAAATTCTTTCTGTACACTCTCTCACTCTCCTCCTCGCACTTCTTAGTAGTAATAGTTGTAGCTATAGCTTTTACAAATGTAGAGCGATTTCAAAAAGCATGTGACAAAAAGGCGTCTAACGGCCGCCATATTGATTCCTGTTTAAAAAATACCACCAATCTATGGGCATCACTAGCAATTCAATGACACCTTTTTTTTCAAAATCGGATCATTTTTGAAGTGTAAACTTCTTTAGGCGCGTTTAGCAGTTTTTGTGGGTAGTGAATTGAACTGAGCCGTTAGGCTCGGCTATGTAACGCTCATTCGGGTGAAATCGGCTCGAGTCGACTAACTATGAGAAACATTCAGCGAGCGATATGATGATGCAGATGAAGGCCAGTACACAGAAGAGTTCGGTTCGGTCCGCTTTACAGAATATTTTATGGGCCAATATTATTAATTTCGCCTTGATGAAGTTTACACTTCTGCCGTGTTTCATTAAGTACACACAATAATTTTTTTTTTTAATGTATTTTTTTTATTATCACGGTAATAGAAAAATTGACCTTTATGTTATAAAATTTTACAACACTCATCATCTTGAAAAATCAGTCAAAAAACAAAAATTATATTGCAAAACAAATGTATTGCAGTTTCGGTAATAACTATTAAAATAGTGAATGCACCTAAAATAAAATCCCTTAAAAAAATTGTAAATGTTAAACGGGCAAAAGCGGGCAAAAGAGATTTATAAATTCTTGAATTAAAGGGATAGTCATGACATTCTGGGACATTCCACTATACTTTTCCGTTACATGAAAAGCGGTGTTTATACCCAAATTTAAAGCAATATAAGTTTATGACAAGTGCGGCGGTAGTCATTTTTTATTTTGTTTTAAATATGATTTTCTGACAATGCAACTACGTTTTTTTTTGCTGTTTCTGCGGTAAAAAAGTAGTTATAAAATACATTTTATGGTACACCCGGTATATTGGAATTTTTTGGAATGTAATGAATTTTTAAAAACTGATTTGTAACTTTTCCGAGGTACATTCACATACTCAATTCAACAAACATTTAACTCTTAAAAAATAAAAAATGATTGTACCTGTTAAAGGTTTTTTTGATTTCGTTCACGTCATCGACCTGTGCAATGCCTCTGACACTGATCTGCTTCCTGCGTTCAATGTCCGACTGTGGAGTGGACATTTGTATAAATTTAAAACTGATTTTCACTCAAAAATTTTGTCACTCCGTTTGGGAACTTCACTGTGCAGGAATTAAGACACTGTGACTTGACTGTGAGCTTGACACCGGTCGAACTAAAATGTTTTTCCGCTATCAAAGGTCACCTTGAGGAAACCCGCCTGTCCTGTTGATGTAAAAACCGTGTAAGTCGATTTCCTTGCTTTTCGGTTTTTTTTGTCGAAAGTTTATCTGATCCGTTTTGATTCGCTTCCCCGTCGGACAAAGAGAATACTCTGCCAATTTTTGGGCACCCAAGTTCACACGATTAATGTATAATGTAATTTTTACCCACGGCGAAAATAACTCCCTATCCGCCACCCAGGGACGCGTCCTATTGAAGTTTCTCGCCCCAGTGTAATACCATCTCTATCTCTGTTAATAGGGACTTATTGGAATAAAACCTGAACTTATTTTAAAATCGACCCTATGGTAACAGATTTACATATAAAAAGCAGCTGCTCTCTTTCAAAATTCGGCCTTTGTGTATTTAAAAACCGGATTTATTAGTGTCGGTATTTATTAAATGAAAGTTAGGGTCTGTATTATTAAATTTGGCTTTGGTATGTCAATTTTGAGAGGTCAGCTCTTAGTTTTCTGTGCAAATGCGTCAGAATAAAGTCGACTGTAAAATAAAGTCAGGTTTTATTCCAATAAGTCTCTAATATTAATCTAGCAGTAACGTTTAAAAAATGACGTATGTCATACACTTGCCAAACTTTTGACATATGGTTTTTTTTTTTTAATATTAAACGCCCTGTATATAATTTCAATAGGGCTCTTTTTTCTGATTTCAAAAATATAGAATATGTTATGACATTTAGTCCAGCTGTGTGAAACCACCAGAAACAACTACTCCGAGGGAAAATACCCCTACCGGCATTGAATTATACTGATGGTTTGAGGCTTTCGTTGGGAACTTGTTAAAACTGTTTGGTTTTCACTTTCTTCAACGTCGATCACGAGGATACGAATGATCCCCGTCTGGAACACGTCCTGATAGTCAGGAACAAGTGTTCCATGCTAATCCACGACCGGACCGGTTTCGACCCAAAAGGTCGAAATTATATTTTTTACATTGTAATTTAAAAGTAATTATGGGTTATATAAAATTACATATCTTAGTAACAAAAAATTACCATACCAAAAGAATTCTGTTGTTTTTATCGCCGCCATCTTGGATAATAATAGACATCCCACTAAGCACAAAATCGTAAAAAACGTTAAATAAATGTTGAAAAAAAAATGTTTTTTTTATAACACAAATTTGTGTTAAAATTAAGTCAACTTTTGACATTAAAAAAACATGTAGAAAATCCTAACGAAAATTTCATGTAAAAGCATTACCAAAAATATATTTCTTAATAACGTTAAGAAACCAGCATTGAAAAAACTATAATTTCACTATCATCGCCATTTTTAGTTGCATTTCGCTGCGAGTTCATACGAGTCGATAGCAGATACGCTTTGTGCAATTTTGGTTACAATTTTTACCTTTTGTAGAAACAAACATGGCAAATTAAAAGCACAATTATTAATAATGATAGTGAATACATATTTGGATAGGAATATACGCCAGTTGTGTGGAAAAGATGGCATAGTTAAAGAATAACCAATATGTATGCAGTGATTTAAATGAAGCATCACAAAATTAGGTAAGAAAAGTAAAAAAAAATGTTTTGTATGGAATATCGCATACCTACGTTACAGTTAATCAGACAGGGAATGCGACAATTGACCGCGAATGATTAGCCGCCGGACCTGAAGCTGCGTATTCATTTGAGGCAGAATTCGCAAGCCTCGCAGCGGGACCAAACGAATGCTTCGTTTGCGTTCATGCTAAAGTGAATACGCGCCTTGAAATTGTTTGCCTTGTATTCACTTAAGCATGAATTGCTTGGCCTCGTAGCGAGGCACTTACTACAAAATTATTGTTTACATAGAACTTTAAATTTTATTTTCAGAAGCCACGGATCCGAATTTAATTTACTGAGTGTCGAGTTCACGAAAACCTCAACGGAGTGTTGCTGCCCTGCGTTTCCAAAATTGAAGAATTTTATTTACGTTATTTATGTTACCTTATCTTTAAAGATTTTATTTTTTCATTGTTAAAAAAACATTTATTTTTCAATATTTTTTTAACGTTCGAAAAACACTTTAAAAAAACGTGATAAAAACATAAGATTATTTTTCTAACGTCAGAAACGGGTTATTAAGCTTCTTTTTGACTATGAATATGCCGTTAGAACTAACATCCAACCTAGCGTTATGTTTTTAAATTATACATTATTTTGACATTATTAAAATGTTTTTGAGTTTAGTGGGATATGTCTTTTATTATGAAATATTTAAAATTGGCGTCCCTTCTTTAGTATAATAAATTGATATATTACACGGCAACACTAGTTGTGTCAAACAAGAACAAAAAAATACCTTTTTTATCTGAACTTCGCAGCCTTCTGAAGATGTTAAATGTCAAATTGTAACTTTTTATAATTTTTTACTTTTTGGCTTACTATTGATAAAATCAAAAAAAAAATCCTAAAAATTTAATTTGGTTTATAGGTTATAAAGGTCTCTTTTATTTTTGACATATTAAGCGCCATCTTTTTGGCGGCTGGGGAACCTTTTTCTCAGTAGGTTTAAAGAGCTGACACCTTCACATTGTAATATCAGCTGTGATCTTTCAACACACGGCCTTTGTTTACTATATGAACCGGAATAAATAGTGCCTTCTTTTATTAATTGAGAATAAACGACAAAAGTTTTAAATTCGATTTTGGTATGTCAATTTTGAAGGATTAACTGTCAGTTTTCAATGTAAATGTGTGAAAATAGTGCCTGGCACAATTGTAGCCTGGCTGTGTTTCAATAATTCTCTATTAAAAATAAATCTCGCACAAAAATTAAAGAAAATATCGAAGAAAAACGATTTTTAAAAAATATAAGCGCCATTTTGTTTTGACGTGGCATATGTCATTTTTTTTTACATTTTTAAATTGAGTAGTTCCAGCTTAAAGTAATCCATCAAAATTAATTTAATTTCTCTTAAAACGGGAAATTCATTTTTTTCTTAACTTTGGCAGTCGCTATCTTGGATTCTGAAGCCGGAAAATCGGGGATCCTCGAATGAAAATTTAGCTTTTGGTTTTAGGTACTACTATGCCAAATATAAAAAAAAATACTCTGCCAATATATGGGCCCCTAAGCTCACACTAGGTTCTATAGTTCTAGTGTACGTGTGAGCTAATATAACTAAAAACTGAAATATATTTTATTCAACTCCAGACTAAATTAGGTTTCGTTTGATACCACACAAGGCGTGTTTTAAATTAAACTCAGATTTTTGAGATCTACCCCCACCCTTAAAAAAACAAGAAGTAAAATGTATTTTGTTTAACTCCGGACTCAATTACCTTTCGTTTGATATCACACATGCCATATTTTCACATAAACTCTAATTTTTGAAATCTACCCCCTCCCTTTTACTTGGCTTGTGTTTGGTGGATTTTGTTCATTTTTACATGGGACCATCTTGACCCAAGACCCAGCCTGGGTACCAAATTTCATTGAAATCGGGCAAGCCGTTTTTGAGTTATGCGCGTTGGTCGTTACAGACAGACATACAGACAGACAGACAGACAGAAAGACGGCGCAACAAAAAAGTTTCAAAATCATCTGAAACGCAAAGATGAATAAAAATTTTTGAAATCGGAGCAACTTTTTTTTTCTCGAAAAAATTAGGATCACCATAGCTCACACTACAATAGTATAGTATATGTGTGAGCTAATATTCCATTTTTGCAGCTTTATTTTACAAATTTACTCTACTACTATTTTTAATCAATTTAAAAATAGGTCACGATCTGTTCTGGATGTGATTATTATTTTGTTTTATTTTTATAAGTTCATTTGTCTGGAAGTACTGATTTATAAATTTATTTTTTTCTATTTTAGATTTTAAATTGTAACCTGTTAAAATGGTGTATCCGTAAATGAACTAAACTAAACTATTCAAAAGTGTAAGAAAGAATGTACGCCGAAATGTTTCCTGCGAAATCAATAAATTGGAGTTGCCTCGTTTCTAACGCACCGATGAGTTCACTTTCCTGCAAACTTCTACGTCACTCTGGGTCTCTCTTGCCTGCGTTCACTCGAACATCTCCGTTCTTTGTTTATTTTCATTCTAAGCATTTTATGAACTCACGCATTACACATTCCTGCTGGATGTATTCATTGTTTTAAAATGATTTCTCTCGATGTGTGTTTTAGACCAATGCAGATAGCATTTGTAAGGCAAAAAAGTAGTAACAGCATAAAAAGTAAAAACCATTGGACATTAAAGAAAATTTTATCGCAACTAATAGAAAGAGGATGGCACAATTCGCCGCGGCCGATTCCCGCCGGCCCATTCGCCGCGGGGACAATTCGCCGCGAGATTTTTTGTCTTATGATATTACCATTGGCAATTGTTTGAACATTTTTATTTAGCTGACTTCATATATATTTGTTTATTAGTGGTTATAACTTTTTTCAAACTATTCCAACTAGGTATATGGTGGTTAGTATACAATTAAAAATTTTTTTTATTAAAAAGATAAATAAAATGGTGGGTCCAAAATGGCGGATTTTCCCAATTATGAACCGATTTGCATCAAACTCGGAACTTTGAGATCTTTCAGGTGGCTGATTATTTTGATTTTTTTAAAGTTTAAGTTAGAAATCATAATTTTATTTATTGTTTTAATAAATGTTGAATTGTATACCTACTAACCACCAAATAATTAGTTTGAAAAAAGTTAAGCTAATACGTATATAAGCTAAATAAAAATGTTTAAACTGCCAATGGTAATATCATAAAACAAAAATTCTCGCGGCGAATTGTCCTCGCGGCGAATCGTCCCCGCGGCGAATCGACTTCGGCGAATCGGCCGCGGCGAATTGTCCCCTATCCAATAGAAAAATAAAATTAGACTCGATCCGAGTCATTCGGGTGAAATGGGGTGAGCGATTAGGAATGGATAATGTTTTTTACGGTTTTCAGCAAAATTAGATTACCCATCGAAAAAAGTTTAATACTTAATTACTTTTTATTTATTGCTTCGAAGAAAATATTACAATTTTCCATAGCAAGAATTCTGGCTTTCCTCAGTAAACACCATATTTCATATTTCTTTTTCAGTTACCCACATCATCATTTCATCTCCTTCCATTTTATGGTTATGCTCGGGCTGAATGAAGCCTACTGAGGCAGAAACGCGTCCCCGTAGCTACCTTTACCTCTGAGGTCTTGCCCGTGAAACTTTTTTGTTAAGACTTTATACCTCGTGAACTTCCTTCAAATTTAAAAACATCCAGGGCTCAGGCTGTTTTCTGGGAGCAGACTATATCTGTCTCCGTCGCGACGTCAAAATTAGCCTCAAAACCGAGGCAACCCTGACCGAAGCTGCAAATTGACAGTTGGTCTCTCCTCAGTAAACACCATATTTCATATTTCTTTTTCAGTTACCCACATCATCATTTCATCTCCTTCCATTTTATGGTTATGCTCGGGCTGAATGAAGCCTAATGAGGCAGAAACGCGTCCCCGTAGCTACCTTTACCTCTGAGGTCTTGCCCGTGAAACTTTTTTTTTAAGACTTTATACCTCGTGAACTTCCTTCAAATTTAAAAAAATCCAGGGCTCAGGCTGTTTTCTGGGAGCATATTATATCTGTCTCCGTCGCGACGTCAAAATTAGCCTCAAAACCGAGGCAACCCTGACCGAAGCTGCAAATTGACAGTTGGGCTTTCCTCAGTAAACACCATATTTCATATTTCTTTTTCAGTTACCCACATCATCATTTCATCTCCTTCCATTTTATGGTTATGCTCGGGCTGAATGAAGCCTAATGAGGCAGAAACGCGTCCCCGTAGCTACCTTTACCTCTGAGGTCTTGCCCGTGAAACTTTTTTGTTAAGACTTTATACCTCGTGAACTTCCTTCAAATTTAAAAAAATCCAGGGCTCAGGCTGTTTTCTGGGAGCATATTATATCTGTCTCCGTCGCGACGTCAAAATTAGCCTCAAAACCGAGGCAACCCTGACCGAAGCTGCAAATTGACAGTTGGTCTCTCCTCAGTAAACACCATATTTCATATTTCTTTTTCAGTTACCCACATCATCATTTCATCTCCTTCCATTTTATGGTTATGCTCGGGCTGAATGAAGCCTACTGAGGCAGAAACGCGTCCCCGTAGCTACCTTTACCTCTGAGGTCTTGCCCGTGAAACTTTTTTGTTAAGACTTTATACCTCGTAAACTTCCTTCAAATTTAAAAAAATCCAGGGCTCAGGCTGTTTTCTGGGAGCAGATTATATCTGTCTTCGTCGCGACGTCAAAATTAGCCTCAAAACCGAGGCAACCCTGACCGAAGCTGCAAATTGACAGTTGGTCTCTCCTCAGTAAACACCATATTTCATGTTTCTTTTTCAGTTACCCACATCATCATTTCATCTCCTTCCATTTTATGGTTATGCTCGGGCTGAATGAAGCCTAATGAGGCAGAAACGCGTCCCCGTAGCTACCTTTACCTTTGAGGTCTTGCCCGTGAAACTTTTTTGTTAAGACTTTATACCTCGTGAACTTCCTTCAAATTTCTTTTTGGAAATTTCTTTGGCGAGTCGGGGAGTTAGGTTAGCTATAGTTTGTCGAAACATGGTGCCATTTGTAAAAAAAAGTTTAATACAAATTGTATAGATAATAAAAATGTCTACTTTGTAAAAATATTTTTTTAACACCATCATTTCATCTCCTTCCATTTTATGGTTATGCTCGGGCTGAATGAAGCCTAATGAGGCAGAAACGCGTCCCCGTAGCTACCTTTACCTCTGAGGTCTTGCCCGTGAAACTTTTTTGTTAAGACTTTATACCTCGTGAACTTCCTTCAAATTTAAAAAAATCCAGGGCTCAGGCTGTTTTCTGGGAGCATATTATATCTGTCTCCGTCGCGACGTCAAAATTAGCCTCAAAACCGAGGCAACCCTGACCGAAGCTGCAAATTGACAGTTGGTCTCTCCTCAGTAAACACCATATTTCATATTTCTTTTTCAGTTACCCACATCATCATTTCATCTCCTTCCATTTTATGGTTATGCTCGGGCTGAATGAAGCCTACTGAGGCAGAAACGCGTCCCCGTAGCTACCTTTACCTCTGAGGTCTTGCCCGTGAAACTTTTTTGTTAAGACTTTATACCTCGTAAACTTCCTTCAAATTTAAAAAAATCCAGGGCTCAGGCTGTTTTCTGGGAGCAGATTATATCTGTCTTCGTCGCGACGTCAAAATTAGCCTCAAA
This sequence comes from Aspidapion aeneum, assembly GCA_963576565.1. Classification (NCBI taxonomy): domain Eukaryota; kingdom Metazoa; phylum Arthropoda; class Insecta; order Coleoptera; family Brentidae; genus Aspidapion; species Aspidapion aeneum. Next base: position 34,583,966 of record OY755039.1, read on the forward strand.
ACCGAGGCAACCCTGACCGAAGCTGCAAATTGACAGTTGGTCTCTCCTCAGTAAACACCATATTTCATATTTCTTTTTCAGTTACCCACATCATCATTTCATCTCCTTCCATTTTATGGTTATGCTCGGGCTGAATGAAGCCTACTGAGGCAGAAACGCGTCCCCGTAGCTACCTTTACCTCTGAGGTCTTGCCCGTGAAACTTTTTTGTTAAGACTTTATACCTCGTGAACTTCCTTCAAATTTAAAAACATCCAGGGCTCAGGCTGTTTTCTGGGAGCAGACTATATCTGTCTCCGTCGCGACGTCAAAATTAGCCTCAAAACCGAGGCAACCCTGACCGAAGCTGCAAATTGACAGTTGGTCTCTCCTCAGTAAACACCATATTTCATATTTCTTTTTCAGTTACCCACATCATCATTTCATCTCCTTCCATTTTATGGTTATGCTCGGGCTGAATGAAGCCTAATGAGGCAGAAACGCGTCCCCGTAGCTACCTTTACCTCTGAGGTCTTGCCCGTGAAACTTTTTTTTTAAGACTTTATACCTCGTGAACTTCCTTCAAATTTAAAAAAATCCAGGGCTCAGGCTGTTTTCTGGGAGCATATTATATCTGTCTCCGTCGCGACGTCAAAATTAGCCTCAAAACCGAGGCAACCCTGACCGAAGCTGCAAATTGACAGTTGGGCTTTCCTCAGTAAACACCATATTTCATATTTCTTTTTCAGTTACCCACATCATCATTTCATCTCCTTCCATTTTATGGTTATGCTCGGGCTGAATGAAGCCTAATGAGGCAGAAACGCGTCCCCGTAGCTACCTTTACCTCTGAGGTCTTGCCCGTGAAACTTTTTTGTTAAGACTTTATACCTCGTGAACTTCCTTCAAATTTAAAAAAATCCAGGGCTCAGGCTGTTTTCTGGGAGCATATTATATCTGTCTCCGTCGCGACGTCAAAATTAGCCTCAAAACCGAGGCAACCCTGACCGAAGCTGCAAATTGACAGTTGGTCTCTCCTCAGTAAACACCATATTTCATATTTCTTTTTCAGTTACCCACATCATCATTTCATCTCCTTCCATTTTATGGTTATGCTCGGGCTGAATGAAGCCTACTGAGGCAGAAACGCGTCCCCGTAGCTACCTTTACCTCTGAGGTCTTGCCCGTGAAACTTTTTTGTTAAGACTTTATACCTCGTAAACTTCCTTCAAATTTAAAAAAATCCAGGGCTCAGGCTGTTTTCTGGGAGCAGATTATATCTGTCTTCGTCGCGACGTCAAAATTAGCCTCAAAACCGAGGCAACCCTGACCGAAGCTGCAAATTGACAGTTGGTCTCTCCTCAGTAAACACCATATTTCATATTTCTTTTTCAGTTACCCACATCATCATTTCATCTCCTTCCATTTTATGGTTATGCTCGGGCTGAATGAAGCCTAATGAGGCAGAAACGCGTCCCCGTAGCTACCTTTACCTTTGAGGTCTTGCCCGTGAAACTTTTTTGTTAAGACTTTATACCTCGTGAACTTCCTTCAAATTTCTTTTTGGAAATTTCTTTGGCGAGTCGGGGAGTTAGGTTAGCTATAGTTTGTCGAAACATGGTGCCATTTGTAAAAAAAAGTTTAATACAAATTGTATAGATAATAAAAATGTCTACTTTGTAAAAATATTTTTTTAACACAACTTAAATTTTTCAAGAAAAATCGAAAATCCGATCCGCACTTGGTAGTGCAAAAAAAAAATAACAATTGCTGTGGAAGAATTTGTCAGGAAACACAATTGAATATATTTAAATCAGTATTAGGGACTTATTGCAATAAGGCCAGGCACAAATTGTGCCGTGCACTTTTCTGACAGTTTTTTATTTTCCATTAATAGTGGCGGCACTATTAATTCCCCCTCTTATAATACACAAAGGCCTAAATTTGAAAGAAGATAGCTGTTCTTATAATGCGAGACTGTCAGAATAGTGCCCGACACAATTATTGCCTGGATTTATTGCAATAAGTCCCTATTTTCTCGTCTGTGCTATTTTTGATTTGTCACTTTTTCGTATTTCCTAGGAAACTTTTCCAGTAATGTAAATTTTTTTTTTCATTATTTAAAATAATGTCTTTACGAAAAAAATTTCCTTGCTTCCAGAACTTGGGTATTTTTGGGTGAAAATGGGGTCTCCTTTTAAATTAAAATAAAAAATATAAATATTTTTATTTAAAAAAATTAAAATGTTTTCACAACACAAAATGTGAAGTTTTTACCAAATTTCGTAGAATAACAAAAAAAGGTCAAAATTAATAAAATAAAAATTTAACACCCAACTGCTAAATGTACTTGTACAGTCGGGGACTTTTTAAATTGCCGCCCTGGAAAAAAAATCCTATTTGATATTCGGAAAGGTAGTTTGAACCGAAACAAAATACTCTGCCAATCTATGGGCACCTAAGCTCACACTAGGTACTATAATTATAGTGTACGTGTGAGTTAATATATAACTACAAACTGAAATATATTTTATTGAACTCCAGACTCAATTACCTTTCGTTTGATACCACACAAGCCATGTTTTGACTTAAACTTTAATTTTTCAAATCTACCCCCACCTTTTTTTTTAAACTAAAATGTATTTTGTTTAACTTCAGACTCAATTACCTTTCGTTTGATATCACACACGCCATATTTCCACATAAACACTAATTTTTTTAATTTACCCGCACCCTTTTTTTTAAAGTAAAATGTATTTTATTTAACTCCAGACGCAATTACCTTTCGTTTGATATCACACACGCCATATTTTTACATAAACTCTAATTTTTGATATATACCCCCACCCTTTTATTTGGCTTGTGTTCGGTGGATTTTGTTCATTTTTAAATGGGACCATCTCGACCCAAAACCCAGCGTAGGTACCAAACTTCATTAAAATCGGACAAGCGGTTTTTGAGTTATGCGCGTTGGTCGTTACAGACAGACATACAGACAGACAGACAGACGGCGCAACAAAAAAGTTTCAAAATCATCTGAAACGCAAAGATATATAAAAATTTTTGAAATCGGAGCAACTTTTTTTTTCTCGAAAAAATTAGGATCACTATAGCTCACACTACTATAGTGTACTGTGAGCTAAAAATTGTGAACCTTACCTCTGTCTGTATACATACATATTTTAAAAAAAATTGATTTCTTTAAATGATTAAATTTGACAGAAAAAAATAAAACGGCAATTAAAAAAGTCACCGACTGTACCTACTAGTCGCAGTTAGCTACAACATTGATAGGTATACCTATAATGTACGACATGCTTCAAGTTTGAGTTTTGATCCCCAAATGCACTTACGAAATTATACCGTTTTGTATTTTGATGAATCAGGTTAATGGGTAGTTTTGTACCCAACTGCCACTAGTAGGTACTATAGGTAAGTAGATTTAGCAGTTGGGTGTTTTTTTAATATTTTTTTTTATTTCCAACTTTTAGGTTTAATTCTTAATCAGCCATTCATTTAACTAAATCAAGCTACCTAATTATTACCTAAATCATGCATTTGTGTCAAACATTGAACTATGCCCAAAGGGTAAATAGGTGCGTTTCTACAAACATTAAGTAAAGGTTAGGGAGGGGAGAGGGAAGGGAGAGGGAGGGGGCAACTAGTAAAATGGTGTTAAAAAAAATCTTAAAGCGTGAAGCAGAAAGAATTTTTGAAATCGCTCTATATTTGTGAAAATTATAGCTACAACTATTACTAAGGGGAGGAGAAATGGAAAGGAAAAAGGAACTAGTAAAATGATGTTGGAAAATATCCTAAAGCGTGTGCAGAAAGAATTTTTAAAATCGCCTTATATTTTATAAAATTATGCGAATAAGGTTTTTGTAGAGGGTGGGATGAATGACAGGAAGGGAGATGGGTGGGAGCAGGGAGGCCACAAATGAATTACAGCAAATTAGAGGACATTTGCAATGGGTGATCAAAGGAATTTCATTAAAGTCGCCTGAAATTTAGGTAATTTGTATGCCTTAAAACCTACATCATGTGAGAAAATGCCGTCTGACGACCGCTATGTTGATTCCCCTTTAAAGAAATATAGCCTATAGTACCTTCGGGATCAGCAGAAATTCAACGAAACCTTTTTTGTCAAAATCGGTTCAGATGTTTAGCCTCTAGCGCGACACAAACAAACATATTTACATACATACATACATATTCCAAGGGAAAAACATTACCCTTCCTTTCGCCGTGCTTTAGATGGGTAAAAACATGTCGATTTTTCTCGGAAACTTTTAAATTATGTATAAATAAGTTTAAAGAAAGCTTGTGTTTTTTGAAAAATTGGTCTAGTTTCACTGGAAACCGTAAAAAACCGTTACCACCCCTAAAAGTTCATCCTATTTTACCCTAATAACATATTTTTCCTGTTGGCTGCAATATATTTTCTTTCATTTTCAATAGTTTCCATGCTGTTATAATTTTTTTCGTTTTTTTGCCTTTTAAAACGTATCTGTACTGGTCTAGCTGTGTGTTTCTTTAACATAAGTCGGAAGGAGACACGATAAGACCACGGATCACCATTTGTTTGCTGATTCGTGATAAGACCTTATTATATACTTTTAGCGTGTTTATGTTACGTAATAAGTTGTATTATCACACTAGTGATGTAATAAGGTCATTACATTATTTATTAAGCTCATAACGCAACTCATTTTTGTTTAATTACTTGCAAATTATTTTGTATTAGTGTGTTAGGTCAGAAATATAGAGACTCATGTTACCTTTGTGGACCTATAAAAAGCATATGATACCGTTCCAGTAAAAAAATTATGGACAGTGGGTCAAAATCTAAAATTAAAATTGAAAATCGACTTTCAAAAGAATTCCTTGTAACAAAAGGCTTAAGACAGGGATGTTGTATCTCTCCAACTCTTTTTAAAAATATATATCGCAGTAGCTCTAAAAAACTGGAAACGTAAAGTGCACGGCATGGGAGTACAACTTAACGACCGATTTACCATATACAAACTACAGTTTGCTGACGACCAAGTAATTGTAGCTTATGATAAAGAAGACATGGAGTATATGATGACAAAATTAACGGAAGAATACCAAAAGTGGGGATTAACAGAGAACGTGGACAAGACACAGTACTTATATATTGGAAACGAATCCAGTGAGTTAGAACTAGACAATGGACAAACAATATCTCTATGCAATGAGTACGTATACTTGGGTGTCACATTTGATCAGACAGGAACAGACTGGAAAGAACTGGAAAAAAGAATAGTAAAAGCAAAAAAGGTTATTGGTTGTCTTAGCAGTATTTTATGGAGCAGATAGATAAAAAAGAATGTAAAATTTAACATATATGAAACAATGGTGAAAGGCACGCTGTTGTGTGGAATAGAGACTTGTCGCGTAACAGAAAAATACAAAACAAAAATGGAAAGTGTCGAAATGGATGCAATAAGAAGATCAATGAGAATATCTAGAATAGATCACATAAGAAATGAGATCATAAAAGAAAGAATGGGAATCGAGAGAATCATAACGGATGACATCACTAAAAGGCAACTGATGTGGTACGGCCATGTACAACGGATAAACGACGAAAGATTACCAAAGCAGGTCCTAGAATGGCAACCAATAGGGCGCGTCCTAAACTAGAATGGCAACAGTCAATCCAAAGATCAATGAGTCAAAAAAATCTGACAGAAAATGATTGTCAGGATCGAAGGAGGCGTCGGACAACGTAGAAAAACGTTCTAAACCGACATAGTAGTAGTAGTGTTAGGTCACTGTATAATATGTTGTGAATCGTAGCAGAAAACATATTTTCGCTTATCGTAGATAAATAAATATACGTACCTGGTAATTAACTATATTTTACTCAATAGTTAATACTGATCTGACAGTTACGTTGAAGGGTCAGAATCTGATGTCAAAAATTACATATGTCAAACAATTGTAAAATTTTTGACATATGGTGTATATTTTTAAATAAAAGACCCTGTATTTTATTTTTTTATCGATAGGGCTCCTAATGTCAACATATACAAGGTAAGTTCCATAAGTGTCCGGCCTAACATAGAAGGAAAAGGAAAATGAAAACAAGTTGGTCACTGTTTTTGAATATAAATCTCCCACAAGTTCAACACACCTGTTACAACGCTTTGGTAGCAATTCTAAAAATAATTCCAAACCATTCAAAAAATAATTTTTATCCTTTGAAGCAAAATGGGCCTCCACAGTTGCATCAATTCTTTAATCGGTGTTAAATTTTCTTCCCCGTAAGTCGGATTTCAATTTTGAGAAAAGATAATAGTCACTAGGGGCTAAGTCTGGGCTGTAGAGTGGATGACGAATTTCCTGGAATCCACAGGCCTGCACAGCGGTCTTCGCCACAACGGCTGTGTGCACAGGAGCATTATCGTGAAGCAATCGAACACCACGTGCCAATGTTCCCTCCTTTTTTCTTTAATAGCCTCTCGCAAGCATGTAGCAGAGCCGCATGCTACATTAACTGAGGTATTCCTTTCTTTATAATCGATTAATAAGATTCCTTGGGAAAAATATATAAAATATCGTGGCCATAACCTTTTTGATCGATTGGATGACCTTTGCTTTTCGAGGGGGTGCTTCTCCTGGTTTTCTCCATTCCATGGAATCTTTTGTATAAGGGGTAATAGTAAAGAACCATTGTCTTATCCCCAGTGACAATTGACTCCAAAAAGTCCTTAGGGCTAAGGTTGTACTCCTCCAAAAACTCCCGGCAACAATCTACTCGTTCCCGCTTTTGGGCAACAGAAAGAATTCTGGGGACAATCAATCAAAATATGCTTTATTGTCCAACACTACAATACTCTTATTGACAAAGCTAATACTTAAATTTAACCTAAAAAAACATAAAGAAGATTTAATAAAAAATATAAAAATAAAATAGAAGAATAAATAATAAAATGTCTTTTAAGTTGGTAGAAAACAAGAAATCAGTCAACAAACTAAATTTAAATTTCTAGTGAAAAATTATGTTTAACAATCCTTATTTTTAATAATCGTTAAAACACATAAAAACTCAGTCAAAATCGAGGTCAAAATACTTAGGCCTAAACAGTTTGCAACAAATTACAGAAAATAAAACATAAAAAGTTTAAAAGAAAACATTAACTACAGTAAACAAATTACACAAATTTAGCAGACACTAAGTAGGTAAACTATCTTCCCATAAAACAAATATTTTAAAACATTTATAAAATTGTCATATTAAAAGCTTTTTTTGAATAGTTGAAAAACAATAACAAATTAAAAAATCAATATAAAATAAATTAAAACAAAAAACAATAATTCTAAAATTAAAATAAAGTCATGAAGAAAAGAAACAAAAAAGTACGAAAAAGCGCAGATAATCATTGTAGGGGGTACCTGAGCTAGACACGTTGAACCAATCATGATTTTTGAATTATAAGGAAGCAATATGTAAAATACAGTAAAACATATTGAGAATGGTAGAGCTGGACTCTGGGAGAGGCGACCGGTAGATTTAGAATAGAAATTATAACAAAGGATTAAAGAGATGAAAAGGAATAGTAAGGAAAAAAGAAAGCAGTTACAACCCAAAAGATAAATTGAAAGAAGCAAAAAGGAGCAAGAAAGACTAATCAAGAAAAATAATATTTAAACCCATCTAGACCCATCTAGCACTGACTTTATTCTTGTGTAAATGATATTTAACTATTCTAAATATCACTGTCTTAAGATAGCCCTCCTCGCTGCAATCTCCTTAGTCTTCAGCCTTCGATCACTAAGCAGTTCAGCCTCAACACTTTTAATATTCTCTGGAGTGGCCACTTCCACTGGTCGACCCGGTCGAGGATCATTTTCAAGGGTTTCACGCCCCAGTTTAAACAACTTTGCCCCCTACTTCACAGTCAAAAATGAAGGGGACATATGTCCATACACATCATCCCAACGAACTTTAACTTGGTTGGGTGTAAGCCCTTCTTTTACCCAAAATTTAATGACTGCGCGGTACTCAATTTTAAACATCGTAAGAAAACCACCGACATGCCTTATTTCAATCAAAGCTAGCAGCGAACTCATACGCGGGAACGGAGTGGGACAGTAGCTTCGTTCGATATTTGCATCTCAGACGTGACGGATTTTTGGTCACGTGATTACAGATTAGTCTGAGCAAATTGGAATTAACGAACGATCCAGATCAAATCGATCAAATTTTTATAAATGGTTATAACCTCAAATATAACCAAAAATATTATGAACATATTGCAACTCACGCCCAGCTATAATTTTGACAAAATTTTCCTGTGGTGTCGGAAATTTATATAATTTGTTGTCTTCAACATCAAATAATTCGATTTCAATCTTTTTACATAAAAAAATTATTTTTGTAAACAAAACAAATACACAACATACGTCACAATCTCAGATTAATCTGTTTCTCGATCAAAATGTACGGAGCAACCAGATTTACGTCCGATTAGTCTGAGCAGAATTACCGAACGATTCCGATCTACCTCCCCTAGATCTAGATGGAATTAACGAACGAGTTCGATCAAAAAGATTAATCCGACGTAAATACCGAACGCAGCTAGTGTAAACAATCAAATCAGATGCCCCACTATAAAATACCAGGGTTGTATTCAGATTTATCAAGTGGAAGTGGGTCAGGCCGGAAACTTATGGAACTTACCTCGTATATTCCTCAAATCAGGAAAATTAAAAATCTTTTTTCATAATTTTAACGCAGAAATTTAACTTCGTAAACGTCGTCCTAGCAACAGTTTTTGAGATTTTTGCATTTAAAGAGTCCAATTCAAGCTTCAATACTGCCGTCACTAAGAAGCAGCGGCGTAGCGTAGGGTTCCTCGCCCCCCTGCCTCAAGGATCCTGGCGCCCCATGGGCACTCTTAGCTTTATTAAGTAGTAAAAACAAAAAATTGGTACAATCGTAAAAAAATAATACCTTAAGCAACTTATTATTTAGATAGTTAAGCAATATTACGCATCTTTTCAGGCAGTGTGGAAATTATACAATTTTGCCGGCGCCCCCGTTCATAATATCGGACGGCCTTTTTGCTTGCTACGAGAAAAATAATATTTGCCGTTCAAAGCCCAAAGCATCATGCATCGCGATAAGAAAGACAAAACCAAACAAACTCAGTGCATCTGTAATTCTTAATATTAGATAACACAGTCCCGTAACACCTACCTAGGGCGCCCAAATGAAGAATTAAAAATAAATTAGACCCAAAATTTTTCGCTTGTAATTTTCTTGGTTCTTACCAACATATTTTTTATGGCGCCATTTTTTCCAAAAAAGATAATGTTTCTAAAATTTTCGTCTGCGACGCCCTTGTTTTCGTTAAATCTACAAGTTTTCTATTGCGGTGCCATTATTGTTCAGATACTTTTTTTTAATTTTCGCCTACAACGCAATTTTTTTAAAATTTTCAGTGGTTTTTTTTAGTTTAGTCGTTTTTTCCACAAAGTATTATTATTTTTAATTTTCGTGAAGTAAGGGTTTAGGTAAGGGGACGCCAAATTTATTGTTTGCCTACACAAAAATACCTAGCTACGGAACTAACAACTGCGGCGCTAAATACCTTTGAAACTAACCAAAACTTTTGTATTTTGTCCCATTTTTTTCGAAAATTTTGGCGCCTTATTTTTTTCAATAATTTTAGTTTTGCAAAATTTTCTTCTTTGGCAACATTTTTTTCAAAAAGTACTTGATTTTTCAAAAATTTTCGCATTCGGTGCAATTTTTTTGCACCTATATCTACAAAATAATTTCTTCTGTTCGATTTTTTCCAAAAAGTTCCAAAATGAACCAGGTGTACAGTGTTTTTTTTTTCAAAAAACAAAATATTAACCCGCTAGGGTATCGGTAGCGTGCCATTTAAATTCGACACCATATTAATATAAGCAATTTAATTAATAAAATAATAATAAAAAAAGTAGGAAGCTATTTTAATTTTATACTTATTTCTACGTAAAAAAAAATTGGCGCTCTTTTAATCCTCTGCCCCCTCCGCCCTTTGAACCACGCTACGCCGCTGCTAAGAAGCCGCATGTAGAAATTTTTGTTTGTCGTTTTTCCATAGTTCTAACCGTTTTCAAAATATGTCGCCTCTGAATTGGAAATTGTCGTTTTTGAACTATCAATATTTCTAAAATTGTTAGACTTAGGTATTAGGACATTGTACATGATTTATGTCTCTAATTTTCTGAAGAATTCAAAAAATAAATGATATACATTTCCCACGCACTAGATGAAAGAGAATTTTTGTTTAATTTTTATTTTAATGTATAATGTAGTAAACATATTTTTGAAAAAAAATACTTAAAAAATAACTTTTTTGAAAAAATAGCTTTAAAAATTTTTTTTTTTTTGCTTTTTTGTATAAATTAGTTTTTGGAAAAACTACTTTTTAAGAAAGTATTATTTTCAAAAATAATTTTTATAAATTTTTTTGTTTTTTGAATTAGTTTTTTGAAAAAGCGGATCGATCGGCTTGTGGTTGCAGATAATAAAATCTCGATTACAGTTTTAACTCCAGTTGGGTAAATTAGGGGCAACTAAATATACTAAAATCAGAGCACACTTTTCGGTTCGGTTCTAGTGCACGGCTGATACCCATAAGTATGTTGTTCGTCTCACATTACTGATCAATAGTTGTTATGGGCCCAATTCCATCCTATGACTAGAGACCCTGTATGTATGACATATTTTAAAGATAAATAAAAGAGACGCGACAAACTCTTCAAAGTCAAATTTATTTAAGTCAAAATCAAAGGATAAGAATATCGGTTCTCTATACTTTAGCGATGTTTAGAGAGAGACGCCCCTTCTGTCCTTGTTAATTCATAAGCGTCGGAAAATAAAAATGAACGATTTTTAACAAAACCTATACAGGGGGTGCGGACAAACGTGTTTGTTTATATGTTGCATGATGAGTGATGTCACTCACCGCTGACAATTTAAATTATTTTAGTGAAACGCCAATGAACTTGGTAAGAAAATAAGATAACCAAAAAATGTTAATTTCAGTGAATTTGATGGGTTTGTCGCAAGGTGGTTTCTCGCGTCTCTTTAGTAAAAATATGTCATACATACAGGGTCTCTACCTATGACTAGTTTTGAAGATACGGGGGCAATTCAAACGATATTGCACTAAAACGGTAAAAATGTTGTGGTTTTTGAAAAGTTTTTTTTTACGAATCTCAAAAGCGTCTACATTTTAGCATGTCTTTAGCAAAAATGGTTATTTTTCTCTATGGGGGATATCCAAAAAGTCTGCAAACCTGTAATGAGTTTCTAATGCACGGCTAATATCGATAAAATTTGTGGTTTTTAAAAGTTTTACGAATCACCAAAGTATCTCTCTCTTATGTACATATATTAGCATGTTTTTAGCAAAAAATATAGTTTTTCTTTACGGGGGTATCCAAAAAGTTCATTAAAATGTGTAGGTAAAATAATCGAAAAGGTTGACTACAATTAGAAAAAAATAAATGTCTTTTTATCTTTAAAACCAAACTTTAGTGCAGTTATAAATTATAACGTAAACTTTCTTACAACAAAATTCAATCATGCAATATTTAAAAAACACAATTGAAATTAGTTTTTTAATACTAATGGTAGATTAACAATCAAACCACTACATTTTTACCGTTTTAGTGCGATATTGTTTGAATTGCCCCCGTATCTCCGAAACTAGTCATAGGATTAAATTGGGCCTATAACAGCTATTAATCAATAAGGTGAGACGAACAACATATTAAAATTTTATCGATATTAGCCGTGCACTAGAAACTCCTTACAGGTTTGCAGACTTTTTGGGTATCCCCCGTAAAGGAAAATAACAATTTTTGCTTGAAACATGCTAAAATGTCGACGCTTTTGAGATTCGTGCAAAAATAAAACTTTTAAAAATCAAACCACAACATTTTTACTGTTTTAGTGCAATATCGTTTGAATTGTCATAGGATGGAATTGAGCCCATGACAACTATTGATCACTAAGGTGAGACGAACAACATACTCGAAACCCATTAGAACTGTACAGGATCCTTTTATGAAAATCAAATCAGACAAGGTTAGTTTAAGTATGAGTTAATTTAAAAATGCAATATTATTTTGTCATTTCCATTTATTTTCTTTTTTACAATTCTCTTAACCTAAATGTTAATCTTATTTACAGTCTTTTCAGGAATAGGAAAAATTGTACAAAACACTATCTTACAAAAATGTAAAAAAATATGGCAAGAATGTTACAAAACATTATTTGTATAGAAAATTTTAAACTTACGAATCTAAACATTTGTATAAAAAATTGGCACAACAAGAAAACTCTAGAATATTTTTACACAGCAATAATAATTAATTCTTGATACAAGAACGATTCCCTGAAGGTCCAGTTCACATTCATAACTTATAAACGTAAATTTTAGTAGTACCGTCAAACGGGGTGGATCGGGACAGCGGGGTCAATCGTGACAAAACCTGTTTTTATTTAAATGGACCCTGTATCTCAAGGTCAATGTTTTTAGGTTCAATAATATTCAAAACTCATAGGCGATATCTTAGTGAACGCGTTTCTGCAAGTCGCCGGCCAGCTCGCTTTAGTTTTTTGAATGGAGCAGCACGCAAAAAACCAACAAAATTTTCGCGGTTTTTTTTTAAGTTTTCTGGGTTATTTAAGTTTTTTTGCAGCATAATTTTTTTAACCTTCTCTGTCCCGATTGACTCCATTACAGGGGGTAATCGAGCCTTAACACTGAAAAAATTGGGTTGTCCCGATTGACCCCATATGCAGGGTCAATCGGGACACCCACTAAAAAAAAAATATATAAAATTACCTGTTAAAGTGACATATATGTGTGACATGTTATTTTAAAGCTCCAACGGTAAGCTATCATTTGGCGGTGGTTTGAAGTCTATAGCTTTTTTAGAAAAAAAATTATTTTGAAAAATATCTGAAAATCGTCCCTATCCACCCCGTTTGACGGTACACGTGAATTAAAAATCAAACAAGTTTTCGTGGCTAATCGAATAGAAAAGTTTTAAAATACGAAAGAAACAAGACCTTTTCAAACTAGTGGTGAAGTTATTGTTATTGAGGATTTTTTGTTTATAGTTTTGAGTAATGATGCAAGTGTTGCTAGATGTACGATAATTATCGATTTTGTACGATAATATAACGAATGTACGATGTACGATAGTAGCTATGCGATAATGGCCTTTTGTACGATAATTTATAAATTACAATTAAAAATCCTATTGGAAAATATGTATTAGTCATGAAATCTTACAATATTTTTAAGGTCCCTGACAAACCTAAATATATTGAACAGCACTGGAATACTTGACATTACCCATACCGATCGAGTCAGGGGATTCACACCAATTTGCGGGGTTCACCGAATTTGGCTTATTATTGTTTTGCTTCTTGCATTTTATATATTTTGCTCGCGCATCGGACGTTTTTGTATTTATACCTATGACTATATGTAGAATAATCATTTTATAAAAATAATACATTGTTTTTGTTCAATCTAAAGATATGTAAATCAATTTTAAAGTATTTTTTAACCCCTTTTTTGAAAATTTATTAAGCAGGAATGTTTGTTTTTAAGTATCGATATTTTGTACGATAACGTACGATAGTTTTAAACGGCTCATGCGATAATTCTCTTTGTGACGTGTAGCAACCAGGGTTGCTAGATTTTTAGATAAAAAGCGGGACAAATTAAGTAAATGCGTAAACACAAAAATTTAAAAAGGATACTAAAAATTTACATTGGTTTTAACATAAAGCTGGAGTGATTTAGGAACCAGATGGTGTGTTTATTTATTTACGTTTCCAAAAATACATTCAATAATTTAATTTTAAAATTTAAATGTTGCACCTACCTATTTAAATTAAGTGAGTGTGTGTGCATAATAAAATATATGATCTGTAATTTCTTTTAAAGTGATTTGTGAATTTTATTTAAAATAAACAAAGATGAACCAACACATAAGTATGTACAGATAAGAAATATCCGCCCTAAAATGAAAAAGTAACTTAAACGAAAAAGTAAAAATTCCTCTTCGATTGTTTTTTTTAAAATAAAATGTATAAGTTATATATAAGAATATACAGACAGGTAAAAAAATAGGACAGAAATAAAAAAAAGCGGGAAAATCGGGAAAATTTGCATAAAATGCGGGACTTTAATGGGATTAAAAAAAAGCGGGACCGAGCTACAAAAAGCGGGACCGTCCCCCCTACGACGGGACGTCTGACAACCCTGGTAGCAATACTGAATGCAATTTGCATTCTTGCAAGTATTTAAAAAAAACCAAAACATTTTACACCCGCTTAGCCACGAAAATTTGTTTCATTTATAAATTATGTTCACACCTAGCCTAAACATAAAAGAAGTTGCCCAAAAATGTAAAAAAAAACGGTTTATGCATATTTCGACTTGAATAACTAAAATTATACATAATTACACTGCCATTATTTTATCAAACATTGATTTTTGTTTTTTTTTTTTAACGATCAGATCCGATCCGATTTATATTTTAGTAGTTTTGGATTGAGGAAACAAGAAACAGTCTAGAAACACATGAGATAAAGACCTTTTTTTAACATTTTTAATCAACTTTTTATATTCGGGACAGGTGTATGTTGCATTACACTAAATTACATTAACTTAGATTACCCAGTGGCGTACGCAAAGGGGGGGTATATATTACTCACTTTAGCGAATTATTTACAACTGGTCAAATCAAAATTCTTACTGAAAACCGTACAATGAATGAATAAATGATGAGTAATTTGTATTGTACAAAAAAATGAGCCATCTCCAGTATCACCAGTAAGCAAAACATTCATAACGGAGTGCTTGAGAATATCAAAAAGTTAGGTCTTACAGTTTTTAAATTTTACATTTTTTGAATTGTTATTAACTGCTTCATTCTGCAACTTTTATATAAATGATTTTTGATACAATTACTTCTTTTTACGAGTTCTATAACCTGTTAAAATAAATGACTCAACTTTGAGAACACCCTGTATAAAATATTATTTAATATGTAATTTTGTAGCGATGCAAGAAAAATATCAGACAGTCCTAGTCTTTTAAAGATTAAAGAAAATCATTAGTTTAGAAATTAAACAAAAAACAATTTTTTTATTACCTATTACACCTTTTTAGGTGAAAAAAATAGGAAAACCCAAATCTTTACAGCTGTAAGATAATGTAATTAATGTAATACGATTTAACTAGAACATAATCAGGCAATTTTGACATATACAAACTGAAATTTTAAACTGTCATTAAAAAAAAATCAGAATACTATTCATACAAGCTCTTTTTTAACGGTTTATAAACCACCTAAAGCACGAAGTTCTCGATTAAATATTGGCACATTAATTTTGTTGACAATTTCGTTGTTTTAATATTCTCTTATTGTAATCGACAATATTAATTACACAATTTCTCTTATTTAGGATGATTACCCTAAATTGCTAATAAAACTAAAAATTATTCAATTTTTTGTAATTAAATTTGGCGCAAAAAATAACTAATAATTATACATGGTGTTCCGCGTGATTTAAGATAGTATAATTTTTGATGCTCTTTAAGGTACTTAAATAAAAAAAAAATAGAGCATCACTTTTTGGATTTTTCGAGCTTTTTCAAAAAACAAGTTTGTTTTAATTAAACACCCTGTATTTTATAATTTCTTCTGATAGGTCTTTCAATTCCAACCAAAAATTGTCTTATGTTTTTTTGCCTAAAATTAAAAATAACATAGATATTTTAACTTCAAAATTACTCTTTGAAATTTTATTTGGTAGATAGAAGTATAAGATTAATTTTGAATTTGGAATATCTTAGTTATTTTTAACTTTAGGAAAAAAGATCAAAAGAACATTTTTTTTGGAATTGAAGACCTTTTAGAACAAATTATAAAATACAGGGTGTTCAATGAAAATTTGTTTATAGTTTTTAAAAAACACTCGAAAACGCGATATTCGATTTTTTTGATTTAAGCATCTAAGAGCGTCAAAAATTCTACTAGTTTGGCATTTAAAACTGTTTTCTATTATAATAATAACAAAGTTAGCAATGGTGGACACTTAACACCCTGTATATTGGACACTTATAAATGTCCCAGTTGTTTACTATTTACTTCATGTTGCTTAGGTTTCAAAACGGCTGGAACAGTTCACAAAATTGTGCGCAATAATATACCTAGCAAAAAATTGCTTTTTCAAAAGGGTTCCTCAGCACGATACTTTATTTGCCTGTATGGTATTAATAAAATCAGACTTATTAAAAGTAGCAAACATTTTATTTGTTTTTGCTGCGCTTTTGGCCTCTCCCCGGAAATCCCGAATCCGCCAGTATGCACAGTCCTAAAAATCTTTTTACGAAACAAAAAACAACGTCAGGACCACATTCTTGCAATAATGTTGGTTGGTAATTTGTTTTACAAATACATATTACTTATATGTACAATCAACCATAGTTGAGGATGTATATAAGTGGCACCGCGTCATAGCTATGGTATACCAAATTTTGCGGCAAAATCTAAGTATTTTTTACTTAGCCTTAAAAATTAGTGTTTCACTTTGTCATGCAGTGTGCCGCTTTATATGTGCATGATAAAACGCTGAGATCTTTTAAATCATAGATAAACAGCGGCGTAGCGTGCCCGAAAGGGCGGGGGGGGGGGGGGCGACAGCTGAAAAGGGCGCCTCTGAAAACTGATGAAAATCTTGTGGCAAAAAAAAACAAAAAGGTCAAAAAGGCAAATCTTACGACCAAAAAAACAAAAACAAAGGTCATCATGTGTGAGGGGGCGGCCGATAAGTCACAAGGGCGCCTCTCACGAATCTTGCGACCAACAAAAAAAAAAAAGGTCTTCATGTCGTTACTTTCCTTTGCACCCACTCAATTGGCCATTACCGGCCCGACTTAATAAAGCTGAGGGCGCTTCGGCCACCTATGGGGCGCCACTACCCTCGGGGCGGGGGGGGGGCGACGAACCCCCCGCGCCCCCCCCCACGCTACGCCGCTGTAGATAAATTAGGTATTTAATTAATAAATAAAGATCCGAAACATAAAAGAGAATCCAAAGTTATGTTAAAATATGCGCAAATATTGATTTAATTGCAAAGATCGATCGTAACAACAACAACAACATATTGTTATAATCTGTAATCTTTGACAACAACCAACAGAAAACGTCAAAGCCCGGCTAAATCAATATGTTCGTAACAACCAGATAAGAGTATATATATTCCTTTCTAATGAAATCGTTTAGAAGAAGACATAAATAAAAAGTAAGTAAAATAGTAAGCTAATGAATAATTAGTGCAGTGTCTCGTGTTGGGAATCAATATCAATAAAAAATTGAAGGAAGTTTGTGCCACTATGTGTACCCCTCTACTCCCCTCCCGCCCACCACGGTTTTGATGACGCGGTGCCACTTTAATACAATACCAACTTATAGATAACATATTTTCAAAATTCAGTTATCAATACCAGTTAGGAAGCTGCTGAAGTAAATGCTATCAGGTTTGGTAAACAGGTGAATTAAAGAACTTGTCCCGGACGCTTATTCTTGACTACCTGTGAGGTGAGATGACCAAAATCCTCACTTTGACGGGTGTTGTTAAGTTTATCACCTTTTATAACGGGAATATGAATCCACCGAAGTTGTTGTGGGCTAGTTTTTTTTGATAGTATCGAAGTTCTTTATAATACTAGAAAATAAATTATGCTAAGGACCTCAACACTTAAAAAAAACGCCATAACAAACCTCTATAAACTTAGCATTAGCACTTAAGAATTGGATATTCGCAATATATGCATTACTTGTCGTAAATTTGTCGTGAAAGAAAAAAAATTGTCGTGACACGCGTTTTCCTAGAAAGGGATGGTACTGCTAAGTTGAGTATCAACTTAGCACTACCACCCTAGAAAGAATGAAAATTTTCAAATACAAAGATATGAAATAATTGTCGTAAATTTGTCGTGATATCAAAAATTTCCTCGCGCCACCCGTTTTCCTGAAAACAGGGTGTAAGTTGAGTCTCAACTACCACCCCAGAAAAAATAAAAATTTTCAAAAACTAATAAATGCATTAATTGTCGTACATTTGTCGTGAAAGAAAAAAAATTGCTGCGTCATCCGTTTTCCCGGAAACGGGTATTAAGTAATTTTGAGATTTGTCAGCCATATCTCAGTGATCTTTAAGCTCTTTCACAAAACTTGCGAAGATGTAGGTGATAATGTTTAACCTTTTCGCGCGATTGTAAATTTTTGGTGAAACAATCATTATATTACGTCCGCTTTTACTTTATTATATTGGTTTTTGAAAATTTTTATTTTTTCTAGGGTGGTAGTGCTAAGCATTACCACCCCTTTCTAGGCAAACGGGTGGCGCGAGAAATTTTTTTCTTTTAAGACAAATTTACGACAGTTAATGCATATATTGAGAATATCCAATTCTTAAGTGGTAATGCTAAGTTTATAGAAGTCCATAACAACTCCCGTGAATTTATTTCCCCGTGGAAAAAGGTGGTGAACTTATTTTGACCCGTGTAAGTGACGGTTTCACTCACATCACCTCACGGGTCATCAAAAATAACCGTCCTGTTTGATTAATATGAATGCTTTTTAATTTACAATTTACAACATTTTTTTACTACTTAAAATCTAAACATACTCTTCAGGTTGTTTGGGCCCGTTTGAAATTCTAATCGATGCAGGCACTCTATCACCGACAGAATCCGGTAACTCCGCGATATCTTTAAAAACCCCGGCTAAACTTTCAAAATTCGGGCCCCAATTTAATAAGTAGTCCCAGCCAAGGGCTGTATTGGGAGGAGAACCCGCGCCAGGGTACATCGGGCCCCCGATTTCATCGTCCGAGGCCACAAGGGTACTCATTGAACCTCGGTACGATGAATCGAACTCGTCGTAGGACGGTGGTGGCATGTTACTTTTGCTGCACTGACTTGAAGTGTTTCGATGCGTACTGTCCATATCACTAGGTTTATATTTGTCGCCATTTAAACTGGCATTGTCATATTCTATTTCCGAACACGTAAAACTATCGTTACCACTTTCGTCTGTAGTCGTCGAACTGAGGTGTGTTTCTGGCACTGGACTATGGCGCATGTGATTTAAGTGGTTCTTACTGCTTACTCTGGGTGCCTCGCTAGAACTGGACACTGCATCGAGTGTAGAAACTAAGCTCGACGTCCTGGGACGTTGGTTTAGTCTTTCGATTTCTTCCGCGGTTAGGCCCCGTGTTGGGGTAGTGTTAACAACGGGGGGCGCTGGCCCTTTTCGGTTACTGTTGGAGCTTTGGCCGCTCAGTTGGGACATTACTGGGCTGTTAAGGCTCCTCTCACTGAAAAAAAAACAAACATAACTTGTCAAGCCTTATATGTATTTTTTTAATTAAAAGGGAGCTCTGTAGTATTGCAGCGAGACGAGACGAATGAAGGCTTTCTCTCGTCTCGTCTGATTATGTGAGATAATATGGGTATCCCGTCTGGACGAAAGGACTCTTTTATCGCGCGAAAGAGCCTTTCTCTCGTCTCGTCTCGTCTCTAGTGATTTATATCAGCTATAAAAAGTTTTTGAGACACCCTGTGTACAAGTCAGTGGCGTATATAGAAAAAAGTTTCGGGGTGGGCCCGAGGCAGTTTGGGGGGGGGGCCCGAGACCCTATGAGGCCGTATTTTATGTTTGTATTCAGGAAATATGTGGAAAAAATCTAACAAAATCTTAGCTTCGGGGGGGGGCCCAGGCCCCCCCTTATATACGCCACTGGTAGGCCAAGTGTTTTTTCAAGGTAAATCCGAGGGTGGCTCGGTATTTCCTTTTGGTGTACAGGTTAGGGGAAATACTAGTAAATACTTGGGAAGTACTGGGAAATATACTAGGAAATATCATTAAAAATACTAGGGGGGGAAATACCATTGCTTGGGAAATACTAGGAAATACCATTAAAATTTGAGGAAATACTGGGAAATACTACCAGGAAATACCGTCGGTATTTCCTTTTGGTGTATAAAAATCGGCGATCGAGCCACCCCTCGGGTAAATCTTATTATTTATGGTATGATATGGTATTATTTATCGTATTTGCTTTTTTCCGAACTAAAGTGTTAAGTCCATTCTGGGATATACTCTATATATGCATACATACAATAAATAAAAGTAAATACAATACATGTACTAAAATACATCGTTGATGCCGGTGAAATGAAAGCTGTGAAAAAGTTTTCCATCGCTTTATTGATTTAAAACTGTACCTAAGATCCCAAGTGTTCCTTGATAAAAGATTATTTTGTGTTTTGCCTGTAATATAAATCCTTAAAAATAAAGCAATTCATTGTATTTAGGTAAATTCTTGGGTAAAACCATTAAATAGTCCTTTAATGCATGCTGACGGCGCGGCGGGCGGTGACTCTGGGTGACGAGGTAGCAAGGCAATTGAGATATTAAATTTTAATAAACATGTAGGGATATTTTTACCAAAGGTGTTCCTTGGGTGATCCGTGCCATGACTCTGACAACCAGATATGGATTTTCTTTAGAAAATAAAGACATCTATTATTTAAAATACTTGGGTCTTGAAGATCTCTATGGAATTTCCAGATTCTGGAAACCAAAGATTTCCCTTGCGAAAATGTGTTTTTCTCAAAAGTAACCAAAACGTTTTTTAAAAATAACTTTCTTTTAATCATAATTTTTCGTAATTTTTCAAGGAAAAACATATTTTTGCAAGAAATTTCTATGTTTTTTTTTTAAATAGACGCACAATACAGAGATCTCTAAACTTTTTTTAATAGCAGATTTTTTCCTCTGAATTTTCCATATTTTTCAAAATAAAAACAAAACTAATTTCCGCAAAAAAATTATTTGATTTTCAGAATTTTAGCTCTCTAAAGAATCCTTTAAAAATATTTCTTGTTAAATTAACAGATTTCTAAATGACAAAAAGAAAAGAAAACTAAAATTACCCGCTTATAAATAATTTCGGAAAAAAATGTTCAGTACGTTAATAAGCATCAACAGTAACAGTATAATTTAATTAGACTTTTGAATTTTCTCCATCTGGTTTCAAGTAAGCGAAAGGTAAGCCACAATACATGTTGTCAAGGAAGAAATATATCACAATTTTTGCATAAGTTTTATTTAAAAAAAGCAGTACATAAATATCAGCTTAACTCTATATAATAGTTCAACACGAACAGATGGTAAATCATAAAAATTTTAAAAACCAACCTTTTTTGCTCGAGAGAAACGAGAATCTCTTGACGAGAGAGGGTCTTCCTCTCGTCTCATCTCGAGCTTTTATTCGAGAGGAAATATCTCTCTCATCTCGTTGAGAGAGGACGAGACATGAGTGTGTAAGGGTTTTGAAATAACACTTTTTGGACAAATTTTGAAAAATATTTTTTGCACTTTTAAAACCTTATTGCGATAAGTAAAACGGTTCTAGACAAAATAATGTATCAAAAAATGTCTAAAATTTAGGTAATCTAGGCACGTTTCCTGAGGGTTGAGGTTCGGTTCATTGTGAATTTAAATGCGTGTTAAGGAATTAAGAAAGGAAAATAGCATTCATATTCTCAATACATAAAAACAACAGAGGAATTTCAGTAACCAGTACTCTAAGCAACAACTACAGAGGAATTTCAGTAACCAGTACTCTAAGTAGATTGTACGGTAGGATTCTTAGACCTAATAGAGAATGATTTTCATGACCAAGAAGAAGAATAGCAAAGTGGGTTTCATGCAGGCAGATCTTGTAGTGATAATGTTTTTTGTCTTAAACAAGTAATTGAGAAAAGGAGTGCCAGAAATATAGAGACTTATGTTACCTTTGTGGACCTACAAAAAGCCTATGATACCGTTCCAGTAGAAAAATTATGGACAGTGTTAGAACACACTTATATCAATCATACATATATAAAAGCGATAAAAGAACTTTACAAAGGGTCAAAATCTAAAATTAAAATTGGAAATCGACTTTCCCGGTAACGAAAGGCTTAAGACAGGGATGTTGTATCTCTCCAACTCTTTACGCGGTAATGCTCTTAAGTTGCTGGAGTCATACATCAAATTGCCAAATCGGAACCACAAATCAACAGTTTTGGAATCCCACAGGGCAGCATTTTGGGTCCTCTTCTTTTTATTATCTTTTTAAATGATGTAGCCAGTTTAATCAGCTCCAGACGCCTGGTTGTAAACTTTGTGGATGACTACTGTGACTGGAAAAGATCTAGATGAGCTTTCCGAAACTGGTTCGTTGTGTTTCCAAAAAGTGAATAAGTGGTTTTCGAATAAAAGACTTTTCTTAAACAAAGACAAAACCAATACTGTCTTTTTCAGAACAAAACAATAAGGCATTACCACTCCTCAATCTATAAATATCTGTGATGCTGACATGCCTCTTGTTTATAGCGCGAGGTGCCTAGGAATTCAAATTGATGAATTCTTAAGCTTTTTTTTTCATATTGAGCAACTACGCTAAAAAGCTTAGCAGTATTGGTTTTGGCATTAGAACTGTGAGTAGATATGTAGATGCTCAATCTCTCAAAATTGTGTACTATGCCAACTTTGAGTCAATAATGAGATATGGGATAGTTTTCTGGGGTGCCAATTCTGATATTCAACAAGTCTTTGTCCAACAGAAACGTATAATTAGGTTTATGAATAACATGAAATACAATGACAGCTGCCGAGGAGTTTTTAAAACTCAGAATTTATTAACAACAAAGATCAATTTGACAACTTAAATACCGACCATGAATATCAGACTAGAAGCCTAGATCTAGCTTTCCCAAAACATCGTTTAACCCTCACTGAAAAAGGTCTTTATTATTTGTGTATAAAGTTTTCCAATAAATTGCCTAACAGTGCCAAGCAAACAAGTACAAAAACACATAAAAAAAACTATAAAAAACTTTTAGTTAGCCTAGAGCCATATAGCGTAGATGATTATCTTTCTTTGTTGGATTCTTGGCATGGTTTTTTGAAGTGCCCTGAATTTGTTAAAGATTCTGGGGGTGGCTCAACAATTTTTTTGACAAAATTTCGTTATATGTTTTTTACAACAGGTACATGTAAAGAAACAATTTTTGAAATAAAGCTTAGTTCTATTCTAGTGACTAAAATTTAAGTGTCTTTTTTTCAGATTTAAAATACGTTTCCAACAATCATGGATTTCAACAACACTAATGAGATGATGGATTCAAAGTTCTGATCTATCGCGCTGGCAACATTTGCCATAGTGTATGGTTGAACTTTTTATCCAATGGTTGGCTGAACAGCAATAGATTATCACTGGAATATGGAAAGACAATATGAGTGTAATCAGTGACAAGGTACTTTTAGTGCTAGTCTTTCCAATTCTTTTTAATACTAACTGGTTAATAAACCTTTATAAGGTTTTGGGCTCTGCGGCTACAAACTCAAAGAATGCGTAATATTTTGTATGTTATGAGAGTGCTCTAAAGCGGTTCTCGAGCAAAAACCGAAAGTACTTAGTCTTAACATGAACATTCAAAAGTCGATGTGTGTGATATTATATGTATAATAATAGTCTTAAAACAAAAATATTAGTGCAAAATTTGACGTTAAATATGCCGTAATCGGAAACATACTTCTTTTCCGGTGGACTACTTTAAAAAAATTCTTATATTTTACTTTAATCGATGATAATCTTGGTCAGGTTCACGATATGCGTTATGATGTTATTATGACATGTCTTTTCTAATTATCAAAACTCGTAATTTCTAAGGACACTGTATAGAACTTGCTCTACTATGAGTTTCCTTAGCAATTTTCTTATTTTCACATGACACATATACATCTTATCTTATATACATTTGTACTGAGAAAGGGCCCAAAAAATTTCTTCAATTTAGGTCGAAAATAAATATTAAGCCTAATTTTGAAAACATTAAATTTATTAAAAGCGTCTATTTTTTTTAAACCAAGCCATACGTTGGGGTTCATTTGAATCCATTATGCCGGAACGCTTGTAACAGTCATTTTCTAGTAATGGTTTTAATAAGCGTTAGTAGTACACTGTGGCGGCTGCTACAGGGAGGGCAACGGTGCAGTGCCCTCCCAAAACTAGACAACAAACAGTATTTTTAATTGATTTATTTAACCCTTTCGTGGACGGTGGGAAGCCTACTTCCCACCAAATCAAGCAATTTTTTTCCACTTATAATAAATGTGTAAGTGCTGCCATCTACTATACACCTTCAGCTTTAAGTCGATAAAGTTTTTGTTTTAAATCAGGTACCTGTGAAAAAACCTTTCATATCTTTATATTGATTTTGCTAGTTCGTCAGGTGTTTTGACGGCGTTTGGGAGCATTTTTTGATTTTTTTCACCATTTTGAAAAAAAACCAAAAATATAAGCGTTTTGTTTATTTGTGTGTGCGAAAAAATCTCCAGATAAGTCATAAAATGATAAAAAAAATAAATTAAAAAAAAAGAGACATTTGTTAAAAATGTGAATTTAAATAGGTGGGAAGTATACTTCCCACTGCCCGATTTGGAGCACCGGAACTAACATGTGAAAATACGTAAATATTAAGTGGTTTGGTAAAATTTATTGATAATTAAAGTGGTATTTTAGATGTCCAAACAAAATGGGATATGGCTGACCCATCTGAGGTATCGGAAGCATTGGATTTCTTTTATAGCTTGCCAGATGATGAGGTAATATCTCAAAATGAAGCTGATTCAGAGGCCGAGGAGGAATTGAACAACTTATTTGAGGATCAGTCAAGCCCTCAGGACATTAGTAGTTCTAAAGGTAGAAATAGCAGCGTTTACTCGAATATGCCGGTAACAGCAGATGAAAAAATATGACAAGCTCAATAGTGGCGAATTCACTTACAAAGTATCAGGAAAATTAGCTGCGGTCAAATGGCAGGATAATAAACCAGTTCCCTTATTAACAACAGCTTTTTCACCTAAGGATATTACTTCTGTCGAGAGGAAAAACAAGGATGGAAACAAGGAAAAATTGTACAGCCCAAAAGCGGTTGCTATCTGCAATAGATATATGGGTGGAGTCGACAAATTCTGGAGTCGACAAATTCGATCAAAAAAAGGATGCAGAAATTCGAATTGGTTCTACAGGTTTCCACTTTCCAGAAAAAGGATCATCCTGGACGAGATGTCACCTGTGTAGTACCAAAACTTAAGGTCACTGTATAACGAAGTTCCTACTTCGTTATATAGTGATCTTACCAAAACTGATGAAAAAAAACAAGATACATTTATGTTCTCAATGGAAGGTACCAATTTGCGTCCTATAGTATTTCAGAAAACTTTGTTATAACTTATGTATAGGCTAGGTTAGGTTGGCTGTTTTCTTAGTATTTCCATAGTATGTTAGTTTTCTAATCTAAATAAAAGCGTGGATTTTTTAGATAATATGTGGGTAGATATCTGGAAACTGACAGATTTCGAGCAAAAATTGTGGACATACATGAAACTTGATATACAAATAAAAAAATCAATGAAAATATGACCAAAGTACCGAATAACATGTTGGAAAAACGTTCAAATTTTTAAAAAAAATTTTTGTTTTTTTGGCCATTTTTTAATTTTAGCATATCAGGTTACTGATGCACTTCACAGGTAACTGATAACCACTAATAAACTTCACAAATGTTGGGATAAAATATAGAACTAACCTTTAATATTTGATTTCGTTTAAAAATAAGTATATTTTTTATTTTTTCTTTCAAAATTAATAGCTTTTGCAGTACAGGTAACTGACAACAATAACAGGTAACTGATTATAAGAACAACAAAGAGGAATTTCAGTCACCAGCACTCTAAGTAGATTGTACGGTAGGATTCTTAGAGATCTAATAGAGAATGATTTTCATGAACAAGAAGAAGAAGAGCAAAGTGGGTTTCGTGCAGGCAGATCTTGTAGTGATAATGTTTTTTGTCTTAAACAAGTAATTAAGAAAAGAAGCGCCAGAAATATAGAGACTCATGTTACCTTTGTGGACCTACAAAAAGCATATGATACCGTTCCAGTAGAAAAATTATGGACGGTGTTGGAACAAAAGGATATTTTTTTCTTATTGTAGTATTATCATCAGATCACTATGTGTATACCAAATTTTATCCAAATCGGATAACGGGAAGTGTGTCAAAAACACATTTTTCTATAGAAGTGGTATTTTTTTTTCTTAATGTTGTATTGTCATGTTTCATCCAAATCGGATAATGGAAAATGTGTCAATGTTTCACAAGATTTGATAGTTAGATAGTTAGACAGAACATGTGAAGATAAATAAAAGCTTGTAAAAAACGAGTCAGTTACTTGTAGAGCAGATCAGTAACCTGTAAGTATTCTAACAGGTAACTGACTGACGATTTTGTCACGTTTTGTCAGATATTATTAATACTACTAAAATTGAGTCTAAAAAACAAGAAAACTCAAAAAGTGTATCCTATTGTAATTATATTTCACCATTTTTAATTTTTTTTTTGTTGTACCTTTTAAAAACTTACCAGGTTACTGATCAAACTGAACGTTACACACGCGAGTATGGATCGGTTAAAGGACACACCCACTGTCTTAGACGTGTGACCTCGAATTAAACCGTTCGCGCATTTTCCGAATCACAGAGCTCTTTTTCACTTAGCAACTGAAGGTCAAGAATGATCCAATGGATAAAAAATGGATAAAAAATCTGAAGGCACAGGTAACTGATGCAATTTTTGATGACAAAGTTGAAATTTGAATATTTAAAAACAAGTAACTTTAAAACAATTCCGGTTTTGACTATTGATATAACTAAAGGTTGTTTTTTAATGTTTACCAAGAAATTACTCCAATAAATAATTATAAGAACATAATTTAATTAATATATAGTAAAATTCTAATGGTGACACTCCAAGTTATTGACGATTGTTACAATTAACCTCTGTTATCTAAAGGAAATATTTTTTATAATCTTACAAAAATGAACTTGCTTGTTAGTTATTTAATAAAACTATAAAAATAAAATTAGTTTTATATAAAAAAAAATGTTTTAACATGTTTTTGTGTAGGTCACATCAAAATCCGTCACTTTCCAGATATTCACCCATGTATTTTACTTTCTGGAAATATGCTAAGCTCTAGGCGGGCGGTAAGAAATATAGTTCCCACCAAATTTATTTCTACGTTCCCAAATTTTTTTTAATTTGCAAAAATAGTAGTTTGTTTTATTCTATTCATCCATGCTTAAATCCCAGTTTTTATATGTAATAGTTGGCTGGCTATTATTTGCCCGCAAAAGGGTTAAAAAAAGTTAAATCTTCCCTTACGAAATAATTGTCTGGTTCTTTTTATTATCTGTGGTTAACATCAAGCGATTAATTGGGTGAACTTTTTTAACATACATAATTACAAGCCGGCAGCGCCGCGCGGGGCAAGGTTTCAATTTCACCCGTTTTTCAGCGGGGTATGGGTGGATGTTCTCGAGCGAGGGCGGGAGGAATGTGTGTCTTAGTCGGCAATCATCATCGCGCGGAAACGTTTGTTGTCCTTCTACACGATGCCGGTTCTATCCTTAGTGAAGACGTATGAGTTTGTTTTAATTTGGGCTGTCAGTAGTAAAAAGCATTGCCGGTCGCGTCATTGTTTTTGTTATCGTTTGTTTATAAAATGGAAATAAATACCGGTGATTACATAATTAACTGTGCAAATTTAAATACGTTTAATATCTTTAGGGCCACATAGACCAGACTTAAAAATCCTCAAAATTAACCAAAATTTTAGTGCATGTAATAAAAACTATACGATGCTGAAAACTGGTTGTGCGGTTGTGAAAAACGAAATGCTTTTTTTTGATTTATCTGTCTCATTATGAACAATCCAAGAAGTGATCCTGCGTGGGTGGCAAAAGGAATGTGTGATCTCTAGCACTTTAGTAAAAAGTTAAAGAAACAAAGTAAGTGCTACTTATTTCAATAACCACATAGAATTTTCTATGCTAGGCCAGACTGATATTAGGTGCCAATTGAATAGTGCCTATAGGCAAAATATTACCGAACATAATAAAAATGTGGCAAAAAATAGACATATACTTAGTAGGTTAATAGACTGTTTAAAATGCTGTGGGATTTTTAAGTTTGCTCTACGGGGCCATGATGAGTCTGAAACTAGTGCTAATCCAAGCACTTTGCGCATGTAAAAGAAGGGCGAATAGACTTTCTCTATAAACAAATAAACTAAAAACTACACCCAGTAGATGCTTGTTTGTAAAATGATAAAATAAAATTGTTTAGGTAAGTTTTTTTATCTCCTTTTCCATGCAATATAAATTTCTGCCCCCCCCCCCCCCCCCTTTTTTAACGTCACCAGCCGCCACTGGTAGTACATCTATATAAGTGCGTGTCCTGTGGTGTCAAAAGCCTACACATTGATACGTACCTATTGCTATGTAACACATCCTTGCCCACGCCCCCCGAACTAGATGTCGTCGCTAACAGCGCACTTTGTAGGGGTTTGCCGCTAATATCGTGCAGCGTCAATATGCGCGGTTGCTGTGCGCTCATCTCGCTACTCGGACTAAGCCTTGCTAGCGGTGTGCTTTGGTGAGGTCTAAAAGATAAAGAAGAGTTTATTAAAACATGGACCTTTTGCTGGCACTCCATTAGATAACTCAAGACGAACAAAAAAATATAGGCCACAAACCTAAAAAAATCTTATGGGAGGTCAGATGTTTTTTTGTGATATATTCAAAATGGCACTGCAGATTTCCGCGAAATTTCAGTGAAATATTCTCAGACACCATCCCGATATTCCAACAAACTTTTGTAAGGAAGCGAGATGATTAAAAGGTTAAAATCTTCAAGATTTAGCATTCCTTATTTTGAATTCAAATTACCGAACCGGAGAACAGCTGATTTTTTTAGGGTCGTGGCCTCTATTTTTGTGTTAGCCTTGTATAAACAAATAGATGTAGGTAATCCGATTACTTTCCACGCAGAAACGAACACATTTACTTCTACTTTAAAGTTTTGTGTGAGCTAATGAAGCGGCTCTAAAAAATTAAGGATTACTATACAATTAAAAAAAATTGTTCTGCAGGAATATAGGAAAAATAATCTTAAAACCGACTTTATTTTAAAAAAATTAAATATTCATGAACCGTCATTTCAACTTCAATAACCAACTTTAAAAAAAAAATCAAATATTCATGAACCATCATTCCAACTTCAACATTTTAAAGAAGTCCAATTTTTACCTTTTGCAGACACAATTTTTATTTGCGTTATTTTTTTAACCTTTATTTATCTGTCAAAAGCCTGTTTTTTGTTCTGTAGGCCAAATGAATTAAAAAGTTCCGAAAAGAACTAGGGAAAAACTGAAAAACCAATACCAGTGAAAAACCACCAGGAAAATATAGGATTAGGTCTGTGTACTGTGTACTTCTTCTTATTTTTTTTACACGCTTCACAGAACATTGATGACTTTTGGTTAGTTAGTAAGCACTCTTGCCAAACAACACGGATCTACCAGTATTTATAAAAAATAAGTTTCAATAATTAGCATTAAATTAAACCTGCCCCGCATTGGTAGCTCTTGTAATAATTGTCTGATATCAAAAATATTTTAGAATTAGATTATATTTTACCATAACGGAATATGTGCGGCAGCACTGTCTATAAATAAAGAAACTCAAGTGTGCGTTATTCGGCCACAAGTAAGATCAATCATTATCCTTTAGTAAGGGATAAGGTTCAACCAAGGTGACTGCGCATGCCTCAAATAAAGGATAATGTCAAAAATTGGACATGCTATCAATTTCGACGGACGTCCAAAAGTTGTGCTGACCATTATTATAGTTGTGATCAGTGGCGCACCCAGGAATATGCCTTGGGGGGGCCCGAAGCCTCATGATGTCGTATTTTATGCTATTTTATTATTTTTTTTCATGAAATATGTGGGAAATATCTAAAAAACCTTAGGTTTGGGGTGGGGGCGGACCCCGGACCGAGGGTGCGCCCATGGTTGTGATAAAAATTTAGGAGTAATAAAATTGTCATCGTTGTCAATAATCAGACTACATATAAAAAAACGTTTGTTTTATACAGACTTTGTTTAACACAGACTTTTTCGGGTATTTAATGTCCGTTTTTGGAAAAAACCTCGATAGCGTCGATATTGTTTGCGAGGAGGACACTTTTTGGTTATTTTGAGGGGTAAATTTTACCTCTATATTTTGAATAGGGAAAGTGGGTCGAGCTGCACCTTGTTTTGAAGGACTGGTGAATGTCTTTATAACTATCAAAAATCTATCAATTAGTGTAGCTCCTTCGAATTATCAAACTTAACTTTTTATTTTATCATTCCATGTCAAATTTGAAAATTTGAACGCAAATATCTCAATAACTAACCAATAGATTTTTTGAAATTTTTACACGGTTGTAAAGATATTCCAGAGACCTTCAAAACAATGTATCACCAGACCCACTTTCGCTATTCAAAATGAAAAGGTAAAGATTACCCCTCGAAGGGGATGCGTGGTACAAATATTTCAAAATAGCCAAAAAGTGTGTCTCTCGCAAACAAAATCGACGTGTTTTAAAAAAATACCCTCTATTGTAATTTTAAACTTCGGCATCTCTTAAAAAAATTAGAAACAAAAATCTTTGTTTTAATCTACCTTGAACTAGGGCTTGTGACTGGTGGTGCCCTCGGTAGGTACCCTGTGGGGTGATGTGGCGAGTGCCGGTGTTGCGCCTGGCTTGGTGGACCCCCATGTTTGTGATGATAACCCGCCACTGGCGCTTTATACTTTCGTATGCCTCCTTCTCGAAATCCTACAAAGGAAAAATAAAAACTTTTTTATAGAAACGAATTTTATATTTTTGTTTTGAGAGGTATTAAGTTTGTTAAATCTTGGATCAAAAATGATGAAATTGCCTATATGTAGCTGCAATGTGTATTCCAAACCTTTTTTAAAACTTATCTTACCTTTATAATGATAAACTATATCAATATCCGAAGGTGCAATTGAACTGGCATTCTCCAAATCGTAATGTTCCAAAATTTCCGAATTCAAATCATTTGGTCCGTGATCGTGTGTATGAACCGAGGGTGGTAGTGGTGGGTTTTTGATTTCTCTTTCTATAATGTCAGGACGTTGTGGTCGGGCTAAATCACCGTTTAGAATATCGCGTTCCTTGAATTTCTTCGAAAGAAGTTCTGGACCCATTAAAGAGTGCCCACCGATGCCGCGAATTACGTCGCCTTCGGAATGGTAGGACATTTGATTTTCTGCAAAATATTGGTTTATGAATTTAATTAAACTTCAATTAACATTCAGATATTTTTTGACACGGTTTAGGTCGCTTTAGCTAAAGGAAAAATTGTAAAAAATTATTTTTCTAAATTATCTAGTCTTTAGAAACATTGGTTAAAAATATCAAATGACTTTTCAAATACAAAATAAATTAAAGACGATAGAAATATATCTAGAATTTATAGATGTAAAGCATAAGAACCGAACGGAACCTTTTTAATAGCTAGAAAACTCACCATGTAAACTTCTCGACAACACGCTCTCCGCAACAGAATTAAGTCCATTTGATCCTAAGTTGCCGCCATTTTGTTTGCTTTGAATTGCTGAGCTATTTGGACTGGCTCCTTTTTCCTTGTATTGCTTTCTCAGTCGAAATACCACGAAGGACACCAGGATGGCGACCAAAAGTACGACGAAAAATACTATAACTAAGGTGATGCCAATACTTAGGGGATCTTGAATTGCAACTGCTCCAACACCTACTTTTCCTAAGCAACCCTTATTGACTTGACCTCGAGCTAGAGCCTCAGGAAATATAGACCCTGAGCCGTTAAATGGTTGTATCTCTTGGTTAATTGTGAAATTGACCATGCAACCTTCAAAGTACTCGGGAAACGTTCCATTACCGGAGTAGATGTTTCTTGCAGCACCACCGATTGAGAGATAAGTAAGATAAGGATCTAGAAAATCGTGCACACCCGTTGAATCTAGATCTTCACCGATCATCCTGCCATCTAGAAGAATCTTTAGGGTTCTTTCATGGGAGTGCAAAGTTAGATTGTGCCAGAAGCCATCGTTAACCATAATTTCTGAATCTGACATATTAACGACGGAACTTAGTCGTGATTTGTATATGATTCTTCCTTCGGAAATCTCTACGGTAGTGTAATACTTGTTGCTAGTTGCATATAATAGAATGCCATTCTGCTTGATGGTTTTAAATGTTACACTAAGCATCTTATCAGGCGCATCAGATAACGTCAAACTTCTTTGTCTAGGCATTGTAGATCTAGCTTTTCGTGGAATACTCCATAAGGTGGAACCAAAGTAAATGTTTTCCAAAAGTTGCATTCGTTTATGTTTTTTGGAAATAATAAATTCCACATAGCCGCCGTTTTGTAAGGTAATGGGTTGAAGGGCGGAGAAGCAGTTTGGTGCGATGTGATTTGTTCCGCAAGTGCAACTGGTTTGGCTCCAATGATCAATGCAAGTGCCTGTGAAAATTGTATTGTAAATTAAATTATATTTTTATGGACTCAGGCAATCTCACCAAATCATTTACATCTTCTGGCGAAAACCGAGTTTTTATGCTGTAAGAGGCAATGGTTATTATTTAGAAAATAGAAAATCTCACCTGAAATTCCGCATATATCAACAGAACTTTTAGCGCAGCTTCCAGACCTCACGCATTTGTTCCGCACTCCTTCTGATTCGAAAGGATGACTTAAATTCAGCTGTCGACCATTCACGGATACGCTATGAACACAACCGACAAAGTCGTCTGAGTGGATTTGGCCTGGTCGTTCCAAAATCGGATCTGGGCTACTGAGACCACCGACTAGCATTGGGTTGTTGTTGAAATTCAGGGTGCTAAAAAGGAAATAATATTTTACCGGGTAAAACGAGCTAAATTAAGAATGATAATAATAAAAATAGATTTCACGGGCAATCCTCAGAGGTTTCTGCTCTAGTAGGCTTTATAAAAAGGTAATTGAAAATTTAAATTTAATTCAACTGGATCATTTCTAAGTTTAAAAGCATTGGGTGCGGTAATCTAAAATAAAAAATCACTAATCAATTAAACCAAGGCAGGAACGGAGCATCTCCGAGCTACCTTTACCTCTGAGAGTTGCCCGTAAAACTCTTTTTTGCTTAGTTGTTTGACTTTAGCTTGATGAACTTCCTCTAAAAAGATAATAATAGATAGATAGATAGATAGATAATTTTATAGAATCAGTGAGATAACGTGTAATTATTTACCCTGTGTCTCCAGTATTCTCCATATAACAGCGACTATCACCAAGCTGACAGTCTTCGCACATGTCTCCTTGGTCATTACAACTGCCAACGGTCAATGATATAACTTTTCCATTTCTCGTGGCGGTTATCTTGTACCAGTTTCCATCGGCAAGGTTCCTTGATTTGCCCGGCACGCTGATAGATGTCACTGCAGTTCTAGAACCGCCATAGGAGAACACTGCGCGCCCTTTAATCAGCTCAATTGCGACGAAGTCACTTCTGCCACCTAATTTAGAAAAAAAAAATACATTAACAGAAATTTAGTTTTAAAGGATTTTTGCACATGTAGAAAAAGTGGTATCTCAAAAAATAGGTTAAAAAGCTTAAAAAACTAGTAAAAAATAAAGGTAAGGGTACTCGCCTGTCTGAAGTCCATAGTTGTAGATCAGCAAAGAATCAACTTTCGTTGTGGAATAAATAAACGATATATCATTCGTAGTTGAATCTAACGGTGCAAACTTCATGTAGGAGAGCTCAGTAAATCCGTACGTAGTTTTCTCACAATGTCTTCCATATTGACCATCAGTACAGCTGCATTTATAACCAGGTTTGAGGTTGACGCACAGCCCTCCGTGGTGGCATGGATTCGGTCTACAAAAATCTGCAAGAGCTTCGCAATGGTTGCCTCTGTAGCCTGATCTACACAGACAAAAGAACGAAGAACGGTCTGGGCTCTCTTTGCAGGTGCCTCCATTTTGACATGGCTGACTGGAGCAAGCATCACCGCGATCGAGTTCGCAGTGGCGGCCGTCTTTATTGTGAGGGCAGATACACTGGTAGTTGTAGCCGGTACGTCTACATTGACCAGCGTCGCAGGGGTTGGGTAAACATGGATCTTGACGTTTGCTGCATGTCGGACCTGGAAAAAAGCAGAAATTAATAATTCAAAAGTCAGTAGTTGATCAAAGCTAACTATAAAATAATAAGGATAATTTATAAGAAAAAATATGAAACTGGTCTTAGAACTAAATATAAAGTGAAATACATGTATTAGATTTGAAGACTTACCTGTAAAACCATCAGAACATTGACATTTGTACTCGTGTACAACTGCTGGCGAAGTAAAAATAATATTTGGGCTGTCAGTGATTCTGGTAGTCTTCTTGACAACTAAAGCTTCCGTGCAAATTCCATTATTTTCGCATGTGTTTGAATTGCATGGCGAGTAGCCTATGCTGATGTTTTGCGACTGGATTAGGCCTTGCAAGTTTTCTTGCTTCTTTTCCAATTTTTCTTGTGTGTAGAACCTTGTCTTATAAAAGTTGCCGCTTTTCAAAGCCATATTTAGCTGTAAGTTATTATCTGTCTCGTATAAACTGTAGAAAATTAGGATTTCATCATGATTCAATGAATTTTTGATTGTCTCCAGAAAACTAGCATAATGATTTGTTAAAAATTTTGATGCTGTAATGTTTGGCAAAAGGATGGTCACAGAATTTTCAACTGTGATATTGTCGAACGGCACAAATTCTACTGTGACGGAAGACACGACGTTTTTGTGCACGCCATCATTACCAGAGACTGATAAAGCATATCCTTGTCCTGGTGTGCTTCTTAGGGTATGTAAATTGCAACCATTAGGAATCGATAGAATATCTGAAGTGACAGATTTTTGAATGATTTTACATCTGTAATCTCCAACTAAATCTGGATCGTTTGGATGTACATTTCCGACATTGCCAATTGGGAATTCACCATTAAACGTGTAAACTACAACGTGAACTGATCTCGGGCTAGATTCGGAATCGTTCTGATCCAAAACTTCGATTTTAACAAGGTGTTGAGATTTCATCTTTGGAATTCCACTGTCCACTACTTCAACAATAATTTCCAACTCGGAAATTGTTTCTCTGTCGATGGATTTGGTTGTGGTCACTACTCCTGAGTGCCTATCAATCTTGACAAAATTTCTGTGTTTACCACCAATCAAGGTGTAAATGAACGGTGCACCATTGGGTGGTAAATCCGGATCTTTGGCAGCAAGTGTCATTACTTTAGTACCAGGTGGTTCGTTTTCCATGACCTTTCCGATAACAAGTGGTGGATCAAATATTGGTCCATTATCATTAATGTCTTCTAATTGTATTCGTACCAAAGTCGTTCCAGTTTGTGGGGGCAATCCTGTATCTATTGCGCCAACGGTCAAGGTGTATGTAGGTATAGTTTCACGATCTAATTCTTTTACAGTCATTATTTCTCCGCTATGTGGTGATACTTTAAAAGCGTGATCAGTATTCCCTTCTAAAATCGAGTAACTAAATTGGTTGTTCTGTGGTCGCACATCTTTGTCTACAGCTTTAACCTTAATAACTTTTGCACCAATTTGTACGGATTCAGAAATCTGGGTTTCATAAACTCTTTGTGAAAATTCTGGTGGATCATTACCATCTTGAACTGTTATTATAACTTGGGCTTCATCTGTATCGTTTCCACGAATTCCACCTTTATTTTTAGCTAAAACTGTAAGAACTATACGGCTTTGTGTTTCTCTATCCAAATGTCTGGATACTTTTATATCGCCTGTTTCAGAATTAATACTGAACCCTTTGTCATTGCTGGAACCAACAAACAAATAATAAACTCTACCATCTTCTCCGGCATCTTGATCAGTAGCTTGAACAGTCCCAATTGTTGTTCCAATTGCTGTAGATTCAGATACGTCAAAGTGGAACACTGATTGAAGAAATTTAGGATAGTATTCGTTTACTCCAGTGATGTGTACCCGAAGCTCTGTTGTGCCATACATTGTTGAATCGGGGTTTGAAGCAATAATATTTAAAGTGTACATGTTTTTGTCTTCATAATCAAACACAATATTTGAGGTTATTTTGCCCGATTTCTGATTTATGGCAAAAGAATCTTTGTCAATACTGTTAGCAATTGAATACATTATTATAGCATTCTTGGGGGAATCAATATCAGTTGCAACCACTTGATAGACAAGGGAATGGGGAGCCATATTTTCCGAGATGTAAGCCGAGAACGATGTCTGATTAAATGTCGGAGCATTGTCATTTATATCTGTCAAGGTGACAGTTAACATGGCCGTGCTTTTTCTTGGTCGAAAGCCCAAATCTTGAGCTGTAATGTTTAAGTGATAAGCTTGTATGATATCATAATCAAGTGGTTCGAGGATTGTAACAGCTCCTGTTATCATGTCTATGGCGAATTCTTTTCGTTCGTTACCGGCAGAAATTTCATACCTAAAACAATTATTTTAATTATATATAAAAAAATTTGAAGTTTAGTAAGTCTTTGCCTTTATGGAAAAAAGCTAGATATGCATATTATTACGAAGATTAAAAAATGTGCCGGTGTATCTATATATTTTTAAAGGCCAATCAAATGGAAGTTTCAGGTAGAAACTTTTGGTGTAATTGTTTTTACTATTTTATTTTATACTTTTTGGGGTGCTGAATACAAAGTTTTCCAACAAGAATTCCCTCAAGATGTTCGTCAATAAGAGATAATTTTTTTTAAAAGCGTAAAACTTAAACCAGTCAAAATCGCAATAGCTAATGGAGAAATAAAATAAAATATAGTGACGACGCCATCTTGGATTTTTGACTATTTTTTTTCTTTATTAGCATATCACTCAGAAAATTTTAATTTTCATCAAAAGATCTATCCGTCCTAAATATGCTGATATCTTGCACATTTTATTCAAAATAAATTCATCAACATTTTTACGTTTAACCAATTTTCAAGCCTTTTCTAAGATATAGGTTTTTATAGACAATTAAATTTCCATATAAAGTATTACTTGATGAACCTTATGGAGAAGACAATTTCCTGTCCAACTTAGTGGGATGAAATTTACTACAAACGATACAGTGGCGTCTAAAAATGGAGGTTGTTTCGAGAAATTGTCAAGAATCTATTTTAAATATAATATAAATTTTTAATCAATTTTCTTAAACATGAAGTACTATCTATTGTATCATATACACATGTTTTTGTAAAATCCTTAGTTTTTACCATTGATATCGAGGAATGAAGTTAATGGTTTTTACCAACATTGCAAAAAACATACATAAAAAGTGTATTTTAAAAGAAGATCCTAGTTTATATTGACGTGTTCCATATTATTTGTAAATAATC
The DNA here is from genome assembly GCA_963576565.1 of Aspidapion aeneum. Classification (NCBI taxonomy): domain Eukaryota; kingdom Metazoa; phylum Arthropoda; class Insecta; order Coleoptera; family Brentidae; genus Aspidapion; species Aspidapion aeneum. Next base: position 34,621,461 of record OY755039.1, read on the forward strand.
AAAGGAAAATAAAGACTTATTCTATTCTATTCTATTCTATAAACGCCACTAGAGTTTTACCAACACTCTGTACTGCACAAAGTGGTATATGGTTTAATGGAAATTTCATTGTATAATATACTTTTTTCTATAAATTGCTATGTTTCTAAGAAAATTGAATAAACTTAAAAATGTTGATGTGTTTATTTTAAATTAAATGTGCAAGAAATCAGCATTATGGGGATGCCCTCTTTGCAAGGGTAGTACCTAGGCAGCTCCGAAGCATCTCATTTATCGGGTCTTCTGATGGCCTTGAATATTTTCCCAAAAAATTGGTACCTTTTGGGTAAAAGGTCAGGGGTTTTGCTGTGTTTTGCTAAGTTTTTGGAAAGACAAGACATGAGATCCGGTATATTATATTTGACATTTCACAAAAAAAAAGATGGCAAAATATCATTCCACTATTTGATCAAAAGTTAGAGCAAACTTGAAAGTGTGGAAGATCTTTGGGTCACCCTATATGTTCATTTACATAGATATATGACATTTAAAATATAGGTTTTGTTGATTTAATTGATCTTACCTGATCATCCCATTAGGTCCATCTTTTGATGGCCTTAAATTTTTTCTTAACATATTTTCCCAAAAAATTGGTACCTTTTGAGTAAAAGGTCAGGGGTTTTGCTGTGTTTTATAGGACCCCAATGGCTATTGCTTGCTAACTTTTTGGAAAGACAAGACATGAGACTTCTATCTTCGATCTGGTATATTATATTTGACATTTCACAAAAAAAGATGGTAAAATATCATTCCACTATTTGATCAAAAGTTAGATCAAACTTAAAAGTATGCAAGATCTTTGGGTCACCCTATATGTTCATTTACATAGATATATGACATTTAAAATATAGGTTTTGTTGATTTAATTGATCTTACCTGATCATCCCATTAGGTCCATCATCTTCGTCACTGGCACTGATAGACAGAATAGTGGAGCCCAAAGGTTCATTTTCTGGCACGATAACTTGATAGCTTAATGCTGTAAATACAGGAGTATATTTATTTTCACCTGTTACGATTACAGTTGCTGTGGTTTCATCCATTTGCGGAGGTATGCCTTTGTCTATAGCCTTAACTTTGATTGTATAAACTGATCCTACATTGGATAGTTTGGATTTAAGGGCAATCCAACCAGTTGTTTTATCTATAGTGAACTTGTCGCTAGCGTTACCTCCTACGATTGAATACTCTATTTCTGCGTTGACACCTGCGTCGCGTTTGTCTTTAGCTACGACTTTCAAAATGTTTTGGCCAATGCGTGCATCTTCTGGTATGGGCGACAAATATTCATTTTGTTCAAATTTGGGCGCGTTATTATTGGCATCGACTATATTTACAGTGACCAGACATTCCGAACTCATAGGAGGTTTACCGTTATCAGTTGCCAGGATAGTTAAAGAATAAATATTTTCCGGGGATATTTCTAATTGATTGCTGTGTTTAAATCGGATGCTTTGTTTGCTAAAGATCTCTCCAGAAGCTGGGTCAACGGTAAATAGATCTGAGGGCTGTTGTACTGCGTAGCTGATGACGGAATTTGGACCTTGTTTGTCGCGGTCTGTTGCTATGACCTAAAATAGAGAGTTATTTTTTTTAAATTTATGCTATAATCAATCATCTAGTTTTTGCGTAGATAAATTCTGTTAGGATATTACAAATCACAGCATGACAATGGTGGGTTCCAGCCACAAAAACTCGTGGTCTATTTATCAAAATTTTTACACTTTGTAAACTAAACTACCTGGCCAACGAAGGCGATATCCCTTTGCAGTTCCGGAAAGTTAAAACTGTAATAGGAGTGTTCAAATTCTGGGCTGTTGTCATTTTGATCTTGAATGGTGATTGTCAAAGGTGTTTCCGTTCTCCAAGCTCCGTCTTCGGCTGTAACTTTAAGAAGATACTCCTCTTGTTGCTCTCTGTCAAGCATACCTGAAAAAATAGAACTATCTTTGGTGGATATCTGATTTAAAAGAGGGTGTGACTGTATTAGTAGACACATTTTTTTGACTTAGAAAAGTTGTTAATGGCTGCAAAACAATGGCTTCATAATAAAAAAAATTATTATTATTATAAATTCTAGATATGCCGCGGTCATCAGATTTAACAAAATTTATAGGTACTAACAGAACTTACCAGCTACAGTAACATTCCCATTTTTTGGGTCAATCTTGAATTTTTCGCCAGGGTTCTCCGTAAAACTATAAGTTGCTTTTGCATTTTCGCCGATATCTTTGTCAATACTTGACACTTTTATGACAAACGATCCTATCTCTGCGTTTTCTGTGACGTTGACGCTGAATAGTCTGGTAAATCTTGGAGGGTTGTCATTTTTGTCTAGTACTGTTACCAAGACAGTTGCAGTGCCGGATAAATGAGGCTCTTCACCTTGATCTGTTGCTATGACTGTCAGTTCGTAGGTTGGAATTTCCTCTCTAAAAACAAAATATTAGTTCAGTACTACAGTAATCTTATCTATTTCAATTTAATTTTTTTTAATTTTATGAATTATAATTTATTCTTACCTATCTAGCTTTCTGTTAGTGTAAATCTCCCCAGTTTCGGGATCGATCTCAAAAGTTTCATCGAAATCATCCAACAAACTATACACAACTTGTCCGTTCTTTCCTGAGTCGCGATCTGTAGCAGACACTTGGACCACTAGGACGCTGGACGATTCCTCCTCCATAACAGTAGCGTTGTATAGTTGGTTTTTCATGATGGGTGCGTTATCGTTAGCGTCTGTCACGGTTATGGTTAATTTCTGTACGCTACGTAAAGGCGGGATATCAGAATCTTGAGCTTCAACCCATACCTGAAATTAATAATAAAAAATTAGTTTTTCTATTTTGATTTTCTCTAGGTTTGCGTTAAAGTAAAAATTAAACTACCTCATATTCCTGAGCCGTTTCATAATCCAGTCTATTTCTAGAGACTTGTATAGCTCCAGAATTTCTGTCAATTGTAATGGCCTCACCGACATTACCACCAGCAATTGCATATTTAATATCTCCAGCGGATTGACCTTTTTTTGGCGAAGTCGCTTTAAATTCTGCAAATATTTCATTTTCTCTGATGTTTTCCGGTAAAGTGTATTTAGTCTGAAGTGATGGTAAAAAGCGAGGGAAGAGATGGTCGGGTTTGAGGAAAATGCGGAGGGTAGTGCTCGTTTTTCGGCTTGCTCGGCCGCCTAAAAAATAATTTTATACATATTTGGTTTCTGCACAACTATGAGTACGACGATTCTAAGATGCAAAACACATGATTACTTATAAGTCCTTACCATCTTTTGCTTCAATTTCCAAATTAAAGACCTTTGTAACTGACTTCTCCAAATCAAACATGGTATAAATAACTCCATTCTCATCATTGATGGTAAAATTCCTAGCGTGTTCTCCCCCAATGGAGTATGTGATCTTGCCATTTTCTCCAACATCTTTATCGGTGGCCCTAGCGCCAAAAACGAATTGATGTGCCTTTGTTTTGTCGGAGATATTGACTTCGTACTTGTGCGAGGAGAAAATAGGGGAATTGTCGTTTTCGTCTAAAATTGTGAAGAAAATAATGTTAGGTATATCATATAGAATTTATTTTAAGTTCCTAATATGATGTTTTATAAGATAATTACCTAAAACATTTATTGTCAAATTGACAGCAGTGGCTTTTGGTTCAGTGGGCGAACCGTCCTGAGCGACAATTGTCAAAAAATAGGAACTGACCTCCTCTCTATCAAGTACTGATAATGCTGTTATGTCACCTGTATCTGGATCAATTTTAAAGTCTTCAATTCGATCACCTAAAATTCAGAAAATTAAGATTATTGCTATACAAATTTTAAAGTTGACTAACAAGTTAATGAATATATTATTACAGGGTCCATACCTAGTAGGCTGTATTTTATTTTGGCGTTTAGTCCCACATCTTTATCGATCGCTTTGGCAGCGAGAACCCATACTCCGATTGGCGCGTTCTCGGACACTGTTGCGTAATATGATTGACGTTTGAATTGAGGACTGTGGTCGTTTACGTCCTGTACTACGATGCGTAATATACCGGTTCCTGTAAGAGGAGGGGACCCTGAAAGATAAAAGAACATTTTCTGTTAATCTTTAATTTTTTAACATGCTAGTATTTGCGACATAATCATTTAATACATCTTGACATATGCGATAGTTTACAGGTTTTTTTCACCCGCAAATTTAACTTTTTATTTTGATTCCTCCATTTTAGAACAAGAAACAACATTAGCTATTTTCATTATATACGATAAACATAATCAAAATTGGCTTTAAGAATCTATTAAACTATTGTCAGCGGCATATTTATGACTAACCAATATGAGGATAGTTTAATAGTAAAATTGGTTTATGGTGATTTTTACCAGCAAAATAGTATTTACTGTTCTAGGTAATATTTTTAAACAATGCTATGTTCGGTATTATCCCTAACGGTGTTTATTTGCATTCTTTTGTTCAACATTGCTTTAAACTGTTATGCTGTAAGAGTGATTGGTGATAACCTTGGCTTGGATGTTACCAAAAATGTTTATCACTCGGTAGGCATTTGCTTTTGAGAATCCTGTTTGCAGTTTTTAATAAATTCAGTTTTTGTCCTCCAAAAAAGGGCAATAAGGAATTTGTGTGGAGTCAAAAAGCGCGTTTCTTGCAGGCCTCTTTTTTTGAGGCATAGAATTTTAACTTTGTGTTGTATTTTTATTTTAGAAACTGTATGTTTAATGTTTAAAAAGTATCGTCATGAATTATTATTACCCAGACATTATAACACTCGTAACACTTTTACTCTTAATCTTCACCTCGCTTAACTTTGGTGAAAAACTCATTTATTTACCATGAAAAAAAGCTTTTTAATCATTTGCCAGTTGAGTTTCGAGAAATAAAGAACCTAGGGAAATTTAAAAGAAAAAAAAAGATTTTTTAGCGAGCAAAGCTAACTATACTTTGGAAGAATACTTTGCTGACTGAAACTATTTATTTTTATATGTGAGTTTATCTGACAAAAAAAATCGTAGGGTTTTGATTTTATTGAATTTAAATTTTGACGTCGTTTTGTTTTAATCAAGTTTTAGCTTTTTATTGTTTTCACCAATTGTTATCTATAGTTTTAAGGTTGACTTACTTTTTTTATTTAAATAATTCTAAATCAATAATTTTCAGTGAATTTAAATTTTGGCGTCGTTTTGTTTTAATCAAATTTTAGATTTTTCTTATTTTAACCGATTTTTATATATATTTTTAAGTTTGACTGTTTGACTTTTTTTATTTAAAACAATTTTAAATCAATAATAATTATTTAGTGTTCAATAAACTGTAATTAGATAAATAAGGCTTTTGTCAATGTCTACTTTGGTAAACTGACTAATAAAGCCAAATTTTGTATTTGAACTTAAATAATATTATGGCGTTAGCAATAAAAGTACACCAAGTGTTACTTAAATTTGTTTTTAAACTTTATTTAATTTTTTTAGTATTGTGATTTTGATAGGGATTAATGTATCTTCAAAGTTTTAATGCTTTTAGTTGGATATTTGTAATTTAGATAAGCAAGGCTTTGTCAATGTATACTATTGTATTCTGACTAATAAAGCTAATTTTGATTTGATTTGATTTCAACGTTCTGAAAATAAACAGCAGTAATGATTTCTATGAAAAATGTTTTATGATGCACATACAATTTTTATTATAGAAACCCTTATTGTTATGGAGTAACAACCAAAGCGCATCGAGAAAACGTAATAAAACTGCATTTTTGTAAAAAGCGTAAACGTAAAGAAAAATAACTGGAAGAACGGGGTCCATTTTCACATATGACACATTATTTAATGGCATGGTTAAAAAAGCTATAGGATTCATAGACTTGCTGTGCTTAATGTATGCAAGAGAGAAGTGAAAGAGAGAAAAATATGTTTTGGGCTGTTTCTTGAAATATTTTTAGACCCGTATTCGGGCTGGTAGTGGGAAAGTAAGGGAATACATCGTGACTTCTCGTTTTCACGAAGTTTTTCGTTAATCTTTCGTATGCAGCGAAACAGGTGAAATGTGGTTATTTGTTTTTTACGCAAATTTAGCGTTCAGGAAAAAGTACAGATGGTCAATGGTATTTCGGGGGACATAGCTCTCAATATGTGGCAAATTTATTTGTTGTCGGGTTTGAGGGAAGGGATATTCCAAGCCGTAGCACGGTCCAAAAAATAGTGACTCATTTCTAACGAACAGGATGTGTCAATGTTTGCCACAAATGTAGTGGTGGAGAGGCACCTGTTCGTGAAATGGGACAGCAAAGGGAACGGCACGAAACTATGATTTGTGCCGCAGTAGAATCTTTGGCTCTCTGTTCCAGTAAGGCAATTGCCAGGGATGTGTGCGATGATATTTCACCCTTAACCGTCCGAAACATTTTGAAACGATATGGGTACCGGAGATTTAAAATAAAGAAAACGCAAGAAATTTTTTTAGGTGATCAGTTTCCAAGAATGGAGTTGTGTGAAACCATGATTGAATCAGGGTAAAAAGTTTATTAAAAATACTTGTTTTACAGGCGAAAGTTCATTTTCAATTCATGGCCTTCACAATCCTCCAGAATGGACCCAGTCTAAACTTTATGTCATGACTGGGATTTTGGGTGTCAATATCATTGGTCCTTTTTTTATCAATGGTAATTTACGAGGGAGGAATTATTTAGCTCTGTTGCAGTTTAATAAATAAATATTGTTAATACGAAGTTTTGTCATTCCTTTATGTAAAGTATATCCCGCACTATGTGTAAAGTATACCGACGGGGAGGGCATTCGTACGCAAATAATTATTTTAACTATTTTATGTTAACATTCTTCCAAATATTGTATAACGTTTATAAATTAGAATAAATGGCGCATCTAAAACTGTTTTTAAAAGTACATTACATATAGTCCCCTCGACAGAAACACGGTTTTTGCTTAATTGCGCATTATTCCCAAACCCTCCCCTAAACGTATTAGAATTTTAAACTTGTTTATTCGATTGATTCATGGCTCTTAAATATTCTTCTATACATACACCCACATCTCAAAAGCTTTAAGTCTTCTGAATATTTCTGCATTTAATGTTGCCATATAGCAGAGCGGTAAAAATAGCAATGAACACCTTTATTCTCAGTTTTGAGGATAAAAATAATGCATACAATTGTGTTTATCGTATTAAAATAGGTTACTAAATAAATAACACTGAGTGTGGTTGTATCGAGTCCGTTTATTAATGGTTCTATGCAAGTCTATGATTTTTAGGAGTATTTTCTGCCGTGTGCACAATCAGGGCCGGACTGGATACGTAGGGGCCCCGGCAGGAAAGCAGGGCCAAGGGCCCTGGAACCAGAAAAAACAAGATGTGTTTTCTCAAGTTATTCTAAACTTCTTACGCGATTTGATTGGGCTCAGTGGCAGATCCAGAATGTCTGGGGGGGGGGGGGATGGGCCAAGGAGGAAAAATTTTTTTTTTTGCGATTTCAAATAAGTTTATGCCCTAAAGTTCGCCATTATATTTAAATAAAATGTGTCGCAGGCGAAAATTTTTGAAAAATAAATTATTTTTTCTGTAAAAAATAGCAAAAAAAGTGTTTTTATGATTTTTTTAATGTAATGTAAATTTTGTCAAAAATTGCAATTTATGTATTGGTTATTTTTTACTAGAACTAAATATTATAATAAGCTTTATCTTATGAAGAGGGTCTCTGGCTCCTCAGGTCAGCGGCGTAGCTAGAAGTCATAAAGCCCCGGAGCAAACAATTAATTTAATAAGAATATAAAATTCTTGTCAACAAAAATTTGTCTTTTGTCATAATCACAAAATAAAATATCTTTTCCTGCTTTTCACTTTGCAAAATCATTCATTTCATCATCGTTTTACTACGTATTTTGAAGCTTTTTTAAAGCAAGCCATTTTTGAACCGAACCGAACCTTATGAATATAAAATTTACATTTACAGTGGCGGATCAGGATGTCCGGGACCAAAATGTGCCGCATGCGAAAATTTTAATAAAAGTTGCGTAATTTTTGTGAAAAAAATATCAAAAATGTTGATTTTAAGTTAAACTTTAGTTTAACAACAAGTTTTTCATTACATTTAATTTACGAATTTATTACCGCTTAAAACGATGTTTTTCCTAGGGTCACTGGACCCCTTTTACGCCGCGGCCCCGGGCCATACCTGTGGACATCCCTGATAAGATAAAGTGGTAAATCCAAACTAGCCGCCGACAAACGTTTCAGTTTGACATTTCATTATCTGGTTTAGAAATCGCAAGTCTTGTCAACACTGTTTTTCGTTATTTGTATTTTTGCTAGTTTTTTTTAAATTAAGTTTGGGATAAAATCTGTTATAAACTGTTCAGAGTCTTTTAAAGTTACGTTTTTCATTAGAGTAGAGAAAATCCAATCCCATTCTTTCTTTTTTAACAGACAACAAAAAAGTTTGGTTAGACTGCCTACCGGGTTGCCTACGGATGCCCTTCTATTTCAGCTGTATTTTAAGGTTTTTCAATGGTTATGTCAAACGCATGGTGTACCCACTGTTTTTATTTTGATTGGTTGTGAAATCCAATCTCTAGATGCTATATAATCTTTGCTCAAGGGCCGTCTTTGGAAACGCCACGTGATCACTTGATAGGAACAAAAACGAACCCAACAATAAAAAAAAGAGGTGATTTCGAAAGAACGTGACTGGATGGCGCCATTTAGGCAGTTTTCATAAGACCACAGGAAGTTTAAATATAAATTAAAGTAATCATTCTTTTTATGACCAAAGTAGCCTCTGGCCCTACCCTCAGCGACGGATCCCAGCCTTCCCGCCCGGGCCAGTCCGGGCCTTTGCTTAATGAAGTTAACGGGTGGGTGAAAGGTATTTTTGTGAACAAAATCAGCATGTCAAAGAAAAGTTCATTTATAAAAACTTAAATTATTATTATCAAATAATAATTGTTGTGTCAAAAAACCGTACACTTATTGTTAAAAACCGCAGACCAAAAATATGCGAATAAAATCGGATTCTGCTATTTCTCATACCAAAACCATGCACAGTTTAAAAAAATCCAATTTGTCCTGGACAAGTCATAAAACAGCTCCAGGTCGTAAATCTCAATGATTTACTACCTTACAAAAACCACAACCTAGTTTTATGTTCCATTTAATACCACTGTAGAAAGCAATATAACGCCTTTGGAATAATTGGCCAAATATCACATTTCGTTTTCTAGCATGTATATCAAGATTGTATAATTTTTAATCATGCAGTAGCAATCGCTAACGTTATTACTTAGTTTTAAGATTACTAAAGTTGCTCTAGAACCAACTATTTGGAACATGTCTTACAAATATTAATCAATAACAAATTAAAGAAACATCTCGCCTCAACGCCCAGTCCATCTAGAAACGGCGCACAGTGGGGCCGGGACATATAAAAGTTACCGAAAATTCTATATGCATATAATGTTTATTGAAATTGTCTATAAACGCATTTTTATTCTTAAATTTAATAATTGAATGAAAAATTATTGTCGCACGAGCAGTTAGCCGAGGTGTGCGGTACGCTAACGCAGTACTTACATATAGCAAAAAAATTTAATATTAAAACTTAAAGTAATAAAAAAAAACAACAACCCTTATGTTCCCTGATTGATTATCTAGGTAAAATAACCTTTAATTTGATAGCCCACAACCCATGTTAATAAAATTAATAAATTTAAATATGATTTATTTAAAAAAAGTATATTTAAAGGAATAAAAAACAACAAAACAAAACTAAAATACGCTATAATTATCACAATCTGAAGTAGCGGGGAGACGATGGAGATGGATTTTGCCAAATAATTTTTTGGGAGTCTTTTGATTGCGGATTCCCGACCACCAATTTTAATGGAGCCAGCCAGGTAACGTAAACGTTTCTTTTATTACTTTTGTTAAAAAGTTTATTTATTCAGAAGCTCAATCGGGATTTAAAGATAATTCTTTTAATAGTTTGGAAGCTTAAATATGTAATATAAACTCCATATAATATTTCCTCAATTGTGTTTTTTTTTCGCAAATGTGAAGTTTTCTGACGTTTACTGTTTTCACTGCATTCTGTAAATTCAGACGACATACTTTGTAATAGAAAAATTTTGGAAGTTAAGTTACTTTCCAACCAATTTCTTTTTGTTCAAATAAAAGTTGACTCATTTCTAGCAGCTTTTTTCCACTTCTCTTTAAACTACAACATACGTTTTGACACTTTTGGTATGAATTTAAAGACGGACATTCTTTTACTTTTATGGAAATATCACGACGGCTGATTTCATAATAATCCACATATTTTTTTTTATTTAAATAAAAAATTTTCGACCCTAATATTTCTAAATTCTGTCTTTATTAAAATATAACAAACTTATTTTCTCCTGTCATTTTAGCGCACAATATACCAAACTATAATTAATTTATCTATAGTGATCCTACTGAAAGCTACAAGAAAAAAAGTGCGATGATTTTACAAAAATTATATATCTTTGCTTTTGTGAAAAATAATTTGAAGCATTTTTTTCCTTTTTGTCTGTATGTATGCCTATATGTTTATATAACTGTAACCAAAGCTTATAACTCAAAAAATATTTATTCAACTTTTTTAGGAAATAAGTACTTATTTTTTATTCCAATTCTGATTTTAATCTTTTAAGCTTAAATGCCCAAGAATTGGCAGAATATGATTCTAAAATGTGTTTAGTCCCTTTTTTAACTAGGCAAAGTTGTTAATAAACCAAACCAGAGTGATATTTTTTTATTAAATTTAAATTATAGTGTGTGGGACATTTAGGCGGAAATGTGGCTTGTTAAAATGTCACACAATATGCAAATGCTTGAAACTCTGGAAATCGTTTTTTTGAGTTAAACCGCAAAATACCGCAAAAAATGCTTATACCACATTAAAGATGAGGTTTTGTAGAAAAGAAAGTAATAAAAGTGTGTGATGGATTCAAATGGATCCTTAACTTTTGAGCCAGCTGAAACTACAGTTTTAAAAAAAACTCAATTTCTGTTACGTTTTGATTAGAATTTAATTATCTAAATAACTTTAAAAAATAAACTAAATAAATTTAGACTGAACAAATCTATACTTACCGTAGTTAGTCCTAGCCATTTACTTTTTAGTTCTAAGAAATTCTGTCACAGAGAAAATGACCTTTGAAAGTACCAAATATTTTACATTAAATAATGCATATGTAACACAATTAAAATGACGTTACCTTTGACAAGCGCTATCAATTGTTTTGTTGTACGCACTTTTTCATGGATGCCTTAAATAAAGAAAAAGATGCAAGGAGGATAATTTTCAAGCGTTTGTTTCACTTAAATTTCATCTTCTGAGTTTCATATTTTTTGGGAACTTTTATGGGTCCCGGCCCCTCTGTTCGGCGTTTCAAATGTTAAGTTAGATTGGACACATATTCGAATACCAAACAAACACACGCAAAAGAATTCCTATAATACGATAACCAAGCTCAGTTCAAACAATGGTGTTAGACTGAGAGCGAGCATAAAGTAACCCTCCCCCATATGTGGGAAATTTCGATACGTATATGTTTTTGTTGGAATCTAGTTTTAGGTTTTATTTGTTTCCTTTTGTCAATTACAGCATATATCTAGGGGAAGAGGGGGGAGGATCACCCAGACAAAAGTAAAAATCTCATTTTTCGGAAACTCATACAAGATTACATTATTTTTGCAGGATATAAAAAATAGTTTAAAAGCAAATCTAAAATTCTTTTGATCTTTTGTAAAAAGTCTTAAAGACAATCCTGATTTTTTCCAGGACATGACATTTAATGATAAAACTTATTCAGGATCTCAACGTTGCAAAAGGCTTTGCCGACTTTTTAAATCAGTCTTTATTAATGAAGCTGGTATGACTTGTGCCTCATTTGCTGAGAGATCTTACTTTTGCGATTATTTAATTTGCAAAGCGGAAATTGTAAAAGCTATCAAGGATATTAAGGGTAACAAGGCAATTAGTCCTGATCGAGTACCAGTGTATGTCCTAAATGAATGTCATGAATCCTAATGGTTGTCTCTGATAAGTATACTATGTGCTGGTTTTAAGGTTTTTGAGTTAATCATTTTTGATCGTCTGTTCAATGATATCTCGGGAAAATAAACACGGTTTTCTCACGAATTAATCTATACAGACAAGGAGATGGCTTTCGATATAGTACGGCACTGCGTTATTCTAAAAGCACTGAACGATATGGATTTTTCCTCATACTTGATTCATTTAAAACAATCTTATTTTATTATTATTAATAGCATTAGATCAAATTTGAAAAATGTCGAAGGGCTATTATTTGCAGATGACTTCAAATGTTTCTATATTATAAACCGTATTGCGGATTGCGAGACTCTTCAAAATGACTTCTGCAGTATTGCAAGTTGGTGTAATACTAACAGTTTCAATCTGAATGTCTTTTACCCTTAATAGAGTAGAGTAGAATAGAGTATATTTTTATTTGCATAAATTTTCAAATATAATTGAGCAAATAGTGTCAACATAATAAACATTCGTTTCAGTATGACTACAGTTATAACAACTCGAAAATCAAAAGAGTTGATATTCAGAAAGAACTGGAAGTAACATTTGATATAAACCTTACTTTTACAGACCACATTATCAGTAAAATTGAGAAATACGAAGAAGTTTAACATTCTGCATCTATTTGAAAGCTTGGTTTGCCCATACTGGAGGATGGATCAATAATTTGGTCTCCGATAATGGATCGCAGGCATTGAAAGAGTCTAAAGAAAATGTTTAAAATGACTTTACTAGAAAATATAGTACTTATCCACATAGATGATGTGACAATGAGTATTTGTTGGGTGTATTTGGAAGACTATTATTAAAAAAAAGACGACACAAGGTAATTCTTTCTACAATGTTTAAATTACTAAAGTGCGAAATAGATGGTCCTGATATTCTGAGTCAGTTACCATTTGCTATAAATCAAGTAAACTTATGTAACTCACGCACTTTTTATTTTCTATATACAAAATGTGTTTAATTTTTATGCTGCAGGCATTAATATTGATACAATTAATCTGAAAACGTTTAAAAAATTTTTTGATGACATATTATGTGTTGGCTTACTATAATTTTTAATGCGATTTTAATTTCAACTCAACTGTGATTGTATTTTTTATTTGTGTCTTTGGGATTTTAAACATCAATGTTAATATAGATAATCTTCTTAATTTTATAATGTCCTCTGTCAAAATTTATGTTTTACTTTTATTTTCTGTACTTGTGTTGTTCATAATCAATATATTGTTTTTTGTTAAATCTTTACTACAAATCCATGCCTGTTCTCAATCAATCAATCAAATAAAACTTTATTGCCTAAATTTCAGGGAAACTATTGACAAATCAAATTTTTAGTGCAAATTTCTGTCCAATTAACCTAACAATAAGTAATCCTAACATAGGCACAGCAAGATCCATCCAAAACATAAAAATGAAATAACGACAACGCAAGATAAGATTTAAAGGTAATACGGTTCTAGTTGATAAAAAAATAAAAATCTAAAAATAGCACATAGAAAACAATACTTATGTATTAAACGAAACAAACAAGAGAAAATTAAATCAAAACCAAAAATAAATAAAATAAAATTAGTCAAAAAATTATTTTTTTTTTAAATTAGCATTAAAATAAAAATTTAAATTAAATGCAGCGAAAAACTGTATCCAATATAAAAGCATTCGCGGATTAAAACAAATTAAAATTAACTAGCTGGGAATAAAACTCTTGCAGGCTGTAGTATGCCTTGGCTAGAAGGAACTTTTTAAGGTTAACACCAAAAGCAGAATAGTTATTTGTATTTTTTATGTCTATAGGTAGTTTATTAAAAATTTTGACACGTAAATCCCAGAGTTTTTTGTAAGAGTGAATTTGGGTCTGGGTAAAGGCAGGTTGTTTTGTCGTAAATTATAGTGTGATTCTCCTTCAAAGCTCTGGAATTTTTTGTATATTCAAGAGGCTGTTTCTAATATAAAAATTCACGGAACTGTTAAAATTTCATGCTTAATAAAAAGTGGTTTTTTGTAAGATGAAAACAGATTGAATTGAGCTCTGGGTTGAACAGCCCCAGAAAGCGATACCATAGAGCAGGTAGGATTCAACAAGAGCATAGTAAGCAGTTTTTGCCAAAGTCATTCCCAGCTCTTGTGCAACCGTTTTGACCACATAACAGCCCCTTGCAAGTTTTTTATTTAGTATGTCTATGTGACTGTCAAATTTAAGCTTGGAGTCTATATGCGTTCCGCGAAATCTTACAAATTTTTTTTTCCAGAATACTATCATTTAGTGTAATTCCCTCCATAGAGCAATTCGCTCCATAGAGCATTTCAATGAGAATATTTGTCTTTGTGATGTTAAATATAAGACAGTTTGCATCACACCATTCTTTAACCGTACCCAAATCCTGCTCTATCATGTTTGTTAGGATTTCGTTACTTTTGTGTTTCCATAGAATAGTGGTATCATCTGCAAAGATGAATAATCCCAGTATAGACAACTTGGCCAGGTCATTCACATACATTAAAAAGAGAACAGGTCCAAGAACTGACCCCTGTGGGACGCCATGTTCAAGCCTCAATGTGAGTCCCCATAATCTGATGTTTTTATAAACTGACTCATTTCTGTTAGATAAGGCTCAAACCATTTGAGCTTGGTTCCCCTGATACCATAATGACTCATTTTGCGAAGCCGTATCCTGTGATTCACGCAATCGAATGCTTTGGAAAAATCACAGAACACTGCTGCCGCTTTCCCGCCATCATTAAGACTAAAGAAGAGTTTTTCTAAAAACGAGAAAATGGCGTCCTGAGTTCCCTTTTTTCCTGAAAACCAAATTGCTCTGGACTTATAATATCTCTGTTATTTAGATCCTCCACTAATCTAATTTCTACTACTTTTTCTATGATTTTCGAAAGTGTTGTTAACAAAGAAATTGGACGATAATTAGATGGATTTTGGTTATCACCACTTTTAAATATTGAAATAACAACGGCCAACTTTAAACAGGCTGGGAAGTGGCCTGCGATAAAAGAATCGTTGATATAATTTACAAGTGCCAAAAGTGCTTTTTCTGGCAAATTTTTAAATATCTTTAATGATAAGCTGTCTTCACCTGAGGAATTTTGTTTTTTTATGTTATGAAAGATTGTTTTCAACTCCGCCATATTTGTAGGAGAAAATTTTAAATTGTCTGCAGGTGTTAATGGTGGTATAAAACTTAGCGGGTCTTTATTGGTCAACTAAAACTTCTAAGGGGCAGTCAAATTAAAAATTCTTAACAAAGCTAATGAGAAATTAGATTCATTCTAAAAAAATTAAAAATTTGTTATCAGTAAATATTTTATTTTTCCTGGGTATATTGTGGTATAATAGTTATAGTGATACCGTTATAGTTGGTTTTTTATATTGTTACTTCACTATAGGTATGCTTTGTATTTTTAAGCAGATATCATGCTGTTGATATCTTTGTCAAATAAATAAATAAATAAATAAATAAAAATTTATTAAAAAATATTCGGTTCTTTAGCTGAAGAGATATATATGCATTTATTTTCTGAAAAAGAATCGCTTAGGTATATCTTGCCAGCTAATGAACCGAATTTTTTAAATATAAAGTAATCTTCTATAAACTTCCGTAATGAGTTCAACTTTGACTACTTTTGTCTGGATGATACTCCTTTTGCTTACCAAAGTAAAACAGAAACTAAATTCCAATAATAGCCACCAAAAAATATTTGTTGCGAAAATTACCAACAAGGTTACTCTATGCTGGCTTTCGGTCTATTTACCTTTTACCGGGCACTATAAAAGTGAAAAAAAGCCATACCGCGGAAATGTTTTGTTCGAATTCGATACAAGGAATAGAATAAAAGCGACCGATATTTGGCAGAAAAGATTTGTAATAGGTGTTAAAAATAAACCCATCATAGCGCTTTGAGGAATGTCGATGATTCCAACAAAGATAGGAAGGAAGATACAAACACAATTAGACATTTATGTTTATAGTTAGCCCGGCGATCGTCGCGCTTGACGTGATCTGTCACGACGCCCAAGTTCTCACGATGTTTCCCGATTAGCATCTATATATTGCCGATTATATAAACGAGAGCGAATAATAGGGACAAAACTTCGATAATTTAGAATATAAAACCAACATCTAGAGAACCACGATTATGATTAACGGCTTGATGGCCTTTAGGAAGTTAATAAAACGTTATACTATATACTATTAAAAATTATTTATTTTTCTATTTTTTAGTTCCTTTAAATATTTGTGGCTGGTTTTTAAAATTCTTGTGTTCAGTTTCTTATTATACTTTCTAAAAATCTCTTCTAGCTTCAATTTTTAGTCTGAGCTCGCGAGATAGCTTCTCTATAAGCGTTTCGCGTGGTCATTTAACTATTTCTGGTCCACTAGAGTCGTTCTCTACAGTCCTGCATCAAAAGCTGACCGTCAAGATCGCTGTAAAACCTTTGAAAAACCTGTCATAGGCTGCAACAAGAGGTTTTGTGTATCTCGATGGGTAATATAAATGTTGAGCGAAGTTTAAAATAGACTTACATTAATAGAAGGGAACGCTTTAACATTGGGTGAAGTTCTGTATAAAATATAAAGAAAGCTCAACTTTGGAATATTCCTTTTATGGTTTGTTAGAAGTTGAGCGGCAAGGAGTAGAATAGGCTTGCACTTAGATGCACCAGGCGCGATAAGATGGTACTGTTAGATGCCCGGAGCGGTTGAATTATCGAGGGTGATGCTGCGGTTCGCAAGAAAAGCAGAGAGGCCGCTAGAGGCTAGATCATTACGCGGTGCAGGGTCAAAGTTGACGCAGCGTGAAGGCATCGACCACAGCGCAGAGAAAGAAGAGAGGTTAAGATACGGATCATAATTGTCATAAAACGTCGAGCTAGCGAAAACTATAATTACCGACGGGGCATATCGAAACGACATAAAAAACGTTTTGAAGGAATTACTGTTATTGCCAGGAATTTAAAGTGGTTCCATTATCCGAAACAGAACCGAACGAACGAATGAAGTAAAAACGCCTAAGGAAGTACCTATTGCAGAAAAAGTTAGGCCTTCGTGTTATAACGACGGATTTCTCGGATGTTTATAATGCAAAAGTGCAATCAGTTCGAAACTCAAAGAAGAATTAGTACTATGACGTTTGGTTAACTATACAAGACTTGTTATACTCGACTCTTTGGTAAGAGCATTTACTTGTCACTTTTTCCAACTTTTCTTAGTTTGGGTCCACGTCTGAGCAGGTCTTTCTGATCTTCATACTCGTGGATTCAATTTTATACTCGTGGATTCACTTCTAGGGCTTTTTTGTGGTGTACTGGTCTTCGACTAACAGGGTGTGTCAAATCCAGCTTCTCTGTATGAGGCGAAATATTTAGCAGGTCTTGATTGCTGACTATTTCGGCAGCCAGATTTAGTGAATTGATTGATTGATTTTTAAGTGTCTGCACTTTTCACTTTTTAAGTTTGATTCTTTATGGCATTATGCTTGAGCTCGAAACAGGCTTGAGTTGTTTATCAGTTTGCTCAGATTTTCGTTTCCTGTCTGTAATTTTGGTTTTATGCTTGTCTTTACAACGTTCGTCTTTTAAATTTTGTATATATAGTTGGAATAAAACAGTAGATAATTTTTAAGGACTTTGTTGTTTTTCGATGTATTCTCCTCAAAAGTTAATGCACTTTTGCATACGCTTTAACCAGTTGTCAAAGCTGTTATTCCACTTGTTTGTTGGCAGTCTCAAAATTGAAGGCGGAAATCTTTGACAACGCAGTCCATTCGTGATTTTCAGAATTTGGAATTTGGAAAAGTATATATAATAATTCTACCTTTTGTTGTTTTTGTTTATTAAGTTTAAAAACTTTTTATAATTAGCTTACGATAAATATCTAAAGAATAAAAAATTAACACTAGTAGCCACACAAGCTTATATAAATGAACTTTAGTCGGCATTTTAATTAATTTAATTTTTCCAAAATTGATTAGTTAAAGTAAAAATGTAGTAAATTAATATTTATTGAATAAATTATTTTTATATGCCTTGAGAATCTGAAGTTTATCAAAGCTTGAAGCTTAAAAAGCGTTTCAAAGGTGTTCGGGGTAGTTTGTCAAACTTGCAAACCTAGTTATACCTTGGGAAAGCTTTCACAAACTTGGCCAATATAATACTGGGATTATGTAGACTATAATTTTCTCTAAGTACAAGAATCTCATTATTTTAAAACGTTAGTTTTAAAAATATAGAATGGTCGGGCTGTCATAGAATGTCAAGTTTGCCAGTTTGATCTGTCAAAAAATCTCTACTACTCTCTACACTTAGTCATGTAGCCAAATACAATCAGAACCAAAGTCAGCTTGAAATTTTGATTTATTTTTCATGAGATTCTTTAACCAGGAAACCCTCAGTTCATTTCAGAGATATCGGCCAAAATCAAAATTTATAATCGTCCGTAGAATCGCTGCTTCGAGCTACGGAGAAACGAGGACAGGCTACATACCACAAAAACAAGACGAGATCGTGCCTGGCTGGTTATTGTTATGGCTGCCCCAACTTATTACCGATTTGAACCCGCCGGGTCAAGTGCTGCTATGGTCTATTCATGTTCTTTTTTCAAACGATCACTGCTACATAGCCACACCGTTCTTAAGAAAAGTATAGGTTTTTCAAAAGGACCTAAAAAACTAAAAGTGTGAAGTTATTGCCTGAAGTCACTAGAGTGTAACGCACTAGTTTTTCAAATCCGGGTTCGAAACCCGGCCGAATACAACTTTTTTCTGATTTTTCTTTCTTTAATTTCACTTGTTGTTTATGGTTTTATGTCCTTGCATTATTTGAAATTTGGTATTTGAAAATTATATGAGCCCACTGCGATCAGAAATTTTAACACACGGAAAAGGTGCTCTCATGTTTTCAGACGTTGATACTTTACGTCTAATTTGAGTTTTCATACCTTTGACAGTGGGAAAGAAGAATTATAGTGATCAGTTGGGTGGCTTGGTCGAGTTATTACCCTGAGAGTTTCCCGTTCTTGTATTTAGACACCACACACATGCATAGATAGAAGTTTTCCGAAAATGTATGTATGGTCTTTGGTGGCTTAATGAGAGAGCGTTTGCGTACAGAGCAAGAGATTCCGGGTCCGACTCCCGGCCGAAGACAACTTTTTTCTGATTTTTCTGTCTTTAATTTCATTTGTTGTTTATGGTAAAAGGTGGAATTGTTGTGATAAGTCCCAACGATTTCTATACTTTTCCGAAAATCAAGAATGGGCTACCTGGTCAAAGATTTCAGTCGCCAGAGAAAGCAGTCGACGCCTTCAAGAATGCAATTTTGACACTACCAACAAACGAGTGGAATTACAGCTTTGACAACTAGTTTGAGCACATGCAAAAGTGAATTAATTTTCGTAGAGAATACTTCAGGAAATAATAGTTGTTAGCTCCCGCTAAATTTCGTGGTGTTTGTAAATTTTAAAACCACACAATTGAATGACGGACAGAGTGCATTTTCGCGCATTTTGGTCAAATTTCTACACTTGAAAGTGCTCGATTTTGGTGTACTGAAGCATAGAACTAGAAACTTCAGCCCTTCAGCTACGTGGTGACATCATTAGATCCAGACAGGGGCCCCTTGGAACGTGGAGAAATTGGCTGCAAACTGGTGAGTGCTTTGTCTCTGATTTCCGTTGTGTGGTACCCACAATTAACCTATGGACATTTTAATTATTTCGTAATTTTATATCAATATATTTATGTTTGTTTGCGCTTTCATTAATTAAAATATATACAGTCCATTGCATTTATCGTTTTTCTTACTGCGGGCATAACAATAGTATTTAAAAGTTATCTACTGTTTTATTCTAGCTGTATATGCAAAACTTAAAAGACAACCCTCGTATTAATTTCAAAACAGCCATCTTCGTTTAAATCTCTTTTCTTTATTTTCTCATTGCTAATGCTCAATCACATCGTTAGCTAATTGTACTCGGTTTCTTTGAAGAGCAGCGCCCAATGCCCAATTTAATTTAAGTCTATTGGCACATATAGGTATACTACTCCGCCAGGTCTTTGCTGATGAATATCAGCATGATCTTTTACAAGAATAGCTTTATTGGCACAGTGTTGTATGGCTACACACGACGAACGATCACCACTTGTTCCGTAAGTCTTCACTATTTGATTTATCAATAATATTTAACATTTAACAATTCACTTGTCATTATTTAAATTTTTTCTTTTCGAACGGTATCCCGATTTAGATCATTGGCTGGGAGTTTATCATCGAGGTATAAGTTTATAACAATTTCTTTTTAAAAACAAGTATTTGTGATTTAGTTTCGAGCGATCTATCTTTATGGTGTGTTTTATGATACTGAAAAAAGCAGCACCGGCTGCTCTATATGGTCGATGACTTCGCGAAATAATGTCTCTAATAATAAATTTAAAAATCTATGATTTTCTATATTCGGGTTTTCAAAATAAACATATAGGTAAATTTTGTATTTTCCTATGGCAGCATGTTTAAGATCGTCCCTGGTATCGGACAAGTACTTCGCGCTTTATGGTCAAAGCCGAACCGAGCCCATATTTTTTTCTCTGTCCAAGCCCTTGCTGTTTCGAAATTTCTCTCTCTATCAGCCTCTGTCAATAAAACCATACAGATATAACACGCAAAATGTCGGCAACGTTTGTGAAATTTTTGATTTTCACGGTCAAAAGCCCAGTATTTACGCTGTTATTTATTTACCTAGTGTTCGAGAAACGATTTTCTGGCATGTTTATTTTGGATTTTTTTCTACTTCAATGTAGTTAAATACTTGTAATAACTGTAAATTTTGTGTTATCACATCGGATGTCTTGAACAAAACATTCGTGATTAGCACATGTATAAATTGTTATATGATGCCTGTGGTGCAAAACATCAAAAATTTAAAAATATTGAACAAGTGACAATAGGACAATACCTCTTTTATAGTAATTTCATGTACTTTGGTCCAGAAGGTGGAAAGTTACATCTTAAAAGGTAGGATGTACGAAGTTTTAGGCGGCTTTTCGCGTATAATTTGGACGTAAGGCTAAACGACTCTGTCAAAATTTGTATTTTGTTTGTTATGAGTAAGGACCGAGAAGGACCCTTCTATATTAAAATCCACGAGCCGCCACTGGAAAAATGTGTTTTTCTTTGATTGTAAGTATTAGAACAGTTTATAAGCTTTTCACAAAAATATTAACAGATAGACTAACAACAAAATTTAACAAATATCAATTAAAAGAACAAGCAGGCTTCAGAAAAGGTTTCAGTACAGTTGACCACCTATTAACCATGAAAATTCTGAAAGAACGAGCCAACTAATACAACATTCCACTATATATTGCGTTCGTAGACATTCAAAAAGCTTTCGATAGCATTGAGCACTGGGCAGGAAAAGCATCTTTAATTAACAGCCAAATAGATCACAGATACAGAGACAATAGCGAATATATATATAGCGAAGCAATTACATCAATCAGAATCCACGAAGAAACCAAGCCAATGCGTAAACTATTTAACCAGGCCCTAGATATGCTGACGATATCGCCCTAATAATAGATAAGAAAGAAGAACTGATAAAAATGCTGGAAGAACTAGATACAGCAGCTAAAATATAGGCTTGAGTATGAACTACACTAAAACTAAAATCATAACAAACACAGATGAAGATATCACGATCAGACTAAATCAAAAAAAAAATAGAACAAGTGAAGGAATATATATATATCTGGGACAAAATGAGCATCATCACACCATTAAGTACTAAACCATTCCACTCGGTATATTAAATTGAATAGATCTCATACAAATATAGGTTTCTGTATCATTGTGAAAAAATCATCGCACAGGTTGCGTGCCAAAGAACTAACGGTGCACAGTGCAGAAAAGATTTAATGTATACTCCTTCTTTTCATAAATCCATTTATCAATCACGGGCATGAATAGGCGCACACAATCATTTCCTACTTTATTTCACTTCGTTTATGCCTTATGTTCGTTGTTGTTTATTTTTCGATCTTTTTTTTAGCCCGTATATGGCATAGACATACAAAGGGTTAGAATGGGCTCGTCGGTTTAGCGGAATAAAGATGGGGAACACTATAAAGGCTTATGGTCAAGAATCGTGCCCCGTGGAATAAAGTCCTTGCCATACACAAGCAGCGTTCGGTATTTGCATCTCAGACGAGACGGATTTTTGGTTACGTGATTACAGATTAGTCTGAGCAAATTGGAATTAAGGAACGATCCGGATCAAATCGATCAAATTTTTATTAATGGTTATAACCTTAAATATAACCAAAGATATTATGTACATATTGCAACTCACGCTCAGCTATAATTTTGACAAAATTTTTCTGTGATGTCGGAAATTGATATAATTTGTTGTCTTCAACATCAAATAATTTGATTTCAATCTTGTTACATAAAAAAATTATTTTTATAAACAAAACAAATACACAACATACGTCACAATCTCAGACTAGTCTGAGTAGAATTACCGAACGATCGAACGATTTCGATCAAAAAGATTAATCCGATGTAAATACCGAACGCAGCTACAGTTACACTTTTGTGACTTTGTCATGAAATAAACATATTTCTTAACCAGAAATATAATAAAAAGTTTGGTATAAGTTTAAAGGTAAAACTGTCATTGTCTCTGGATAAATAGATGCTGACTGTAGTTTGACAAACAAAACGCACAGATAAAAACAACTCAAACAAATGCCATTTTTCAGATTTTAATTTGTTGCTCTCGGTATGCATATAATAAATAAAATTCACGTTTGTTAGTATTATTTGGCTTAAAAATTCCGCTGATTGACGCTCGCGTCTCATGGTGGGTAAAAACGCTAATCAGCATTGCTCTGGCCTGAAATACAGAAGAGCTGTCGTAGATCACGGATGGTTTCTTTTTCTTTTCAATCGATTTTTTAATCGATCGATGTATAGTATGTACTCGCCTGCTCTTGTTCTAGTTTCTTTCGTATCTCGGTAGATGGCGCTTCTTGCTAGGGTTTTCTCACTATAGACATAGGATTAACACAAAACCGTCTAATTAACTTCGCAAGGGTGTCACATTGATTAAGCAGTGTTCTGAGGAGTCCCATAAGGACGAAGCAGTTAACTGTCAACACTTATTAGGTGGAAAAAAGTGCACAGAGGAAAAACTTAAGGTAAACAAATAACTCCGGTAAATAAACAAAAAAAATGTAGTCTCTACATCTCGATGCCCGAATCCAAATACGGGGTTTGTTTTGCCCGTACACTCCCAAAATTTCGAATAAATTGCAAAAAATTTGATCAAAGTATTGCATTATTACACGGTGAAGTGAAAGCCGTCAAATAAATTTACTCCGAAAAGCTTCTTAATAACGCAATGTTGACATCATTCAAAAAAATTTCTATATATTTTTCAGCGGTTCGAATTTTTTTGTGTCTGCGCTAAAAATTGAACGGAACGGAAAGGACCCCGGTAAGAAGGTAAGAAAAAATATTTTACTTTAGGCCCACGACCTACCAATAATACTTGTCTAATGGCCCATTTATATTATAAAAAGTGAATCATAAGAGATTTTTATAATTAAGAAAATTTCCAAAGATTTTCAAAAATATTAAAATAAATCACAAATAAAAGATCTTTAAATTTTAAATATTCTAATATTTTTTAAAGTTTTTATAACTCTCAAAAAATTTTTAAAAAATATTTTCAAAATTCTAAAAAAATTTCAAAATTTACATTTATACAGGATGTCCCATAACTTAGGAGTCATAGTGCAGCAGCTGATAGAGGAGGTTAATTCTGATAAAAAAGTTTATATAACATGGGGTCGATCAACACTCATCTATTTTTGAGATATAGGATTTTTTAAGTTAGAGGAGCGGGGAAAAAAGGTTTTACAAAAAAAATCAATATTGTCAGAGTCAAATGAATATTTAGCTATAATTAGTGTGATCCAAAAATGTATTATTTCCTTTTTTGATAAAATTACAAGTTAAGGGGATATAGGTAGGCTTTCAAAATAACCTTCACAAATATACAAAAAATAAAAATCTTTAAAAAATATTAATTTTAGCTTACTTATTTTCTTTTTAAATATCAATGATATTTTATTAATATGTTCATTAATATCAAGAAAAACATTGCGTTTAATATGGCAATTCTAAAAGTTTGTTCCAAAAAATAGTTTTTCCTAAAAATTCCCGCATAATTTTTTTAAAATATTTTTTAAAATCCTCAATTATCCCTCCCCGTAAAAACCCATGCTAAAGTCATGGGCGCACCCAGAGGGGGGGCCCGGGGCCCGCCCCCCCCCCCAAGCCTTAGATTTTTTAATATATTTTCTACATATTTGATGATAAAACATGAAAAATACCTTTAAATTTGACATCAGGAGCATTGGCGTAGCTAGGGGGGGGGGGGCAGGGGGGGCCTGGCCCCCCCCCCTAATATCCCTCAGGCCCCCCCTAAGATATTTTAGGCCTCCCCTACCGACTACTAATAAAAGAACATGACGCTGAAAATACATACTTTTCTATTATTATTCGGGAAATATTCAAATAAAATAGGTGCATTAAAATTTAAAATCATTCAGATAATGTTTACATTTCAGGAAAAAGCCCTTGTCTTGCGGAATTAGGCTTTTTCTCTTTAAATTGTCGGTAACTTTTATGCACTTATGCAATTTCCCGAAAATATTTTTTAAATTTAAACATAATTATGCATATTGAATATTTCATACATATTGGCGACATCTTGTAAAATATTATAGAAGTGTAAGTTAAATTTCGCATTTAATAAAGACAGCGACCTTTGCCCCTCTGTTTCCGAAATCGGGTTGTAGATGTCGTAAGGTTATAAAAGACCTTTTTAAACTGTTTTTCTAAAATAAATATAATAATTTTTATAATAAAGTTTTTTTGAGGTTAGCGTTTAGTGTCTTATAGAAATTTTCCGATTTTGGTGACAATTTCATAACCATTTTCATATTAAGTTTTCCCACGTCGTTAAATAGAATAAATTCGTCGAGCAATACCGGGAAATTTTTAATATTAATACTTCTGCTCTAAGAGCAGAAATGACCGTTTCAAAGAATCGTATTTTTCGGTTAAATCAAACTGTTGGTCATGATTCTATCAAACAACATATAGCAGAAAACACTTATCCAAACCTCTACCAACTTTTTAAAGTTGCGAGTATTCTTCCAATTTCAAGTGCAACTTGCGAGAGGTCTTTCTCTGCCATGAGGAGAGTTTTTAATTGGCTTAGAACAACTATGACTCAAGAGAGACACTCAGGTTTGTCATTGTTATTCATAAAAAAAGATGTTGAGGTCGACTTAGACAGTGTGGTAGACGCTTTCAGTCAGCGACGTAGAAAACTTTCTTTGTAGAATTGCTGAATTACTATAATAATAATTAATATAATAAATAAGTTGGTAAATGTATTATTAAATTTGTTATATTAAAATAGAACCTTTAATGAGCGTATTTTTTTTTATTCATTGCACACTTTGCACGACTCTTTAAAACCGATGTTTGCTTTTTGTTCAAGATAGACCGGGGCCACGGCCCCCCCTGAAAAGCAAGGCTAGCTACGCCAATGATCAGGAGGCTTCGGGCCCCCCCAACCCCAAGCAGTGGCGTAGTGGCGAAAAGACATGACCTTTTTTTTTTTTTTTTTTGGTCGCAAGATTTTTGAGGGCGCGCTTTGTAGCTGTCGGGCCCCCCCCCCCCAAGACACATTCCGGGGTGCGCCACTGCTAAAGTAACCCGCGAAAACAGCTGTTGTTTTCATCTGACTAATACTTGATAATAATAATAACGTGAATGTTTTAAATCACTATAAAAGTGATTTGCAGATTTGTTTTTTATATTATTTTTTAGAATAATTCTAAACCGTTTGCATGCATCAGCCTAGGTATGTGGCTTTTGTCAGAATTTTTTTTTTGAGCTTCTTTGTAGTCGGTATATGGCAATAATCAAGTTACTATAGAATAGAACTAATGGCGATAGTTGGTAGTGTTTTTGTGTGTGTTTGCCTGTATCAGGGCTCACTTTAGGGACTGTTATTAAATTACGTAACTGTAACGAATAACCAAGTAAAATTAATAGTTTATATTTATTTATAAAAAAATACTTGTAATTCTTTTCTGAAACTATCCTATGTAAAAATGAATATATATATATATTTATATATATATATATATATATATATATATATATATATATATATATATATATATATATATATATATATATATATATCAAAACATAAAAAACTGGCTTTCATTAAATTAGTTGTAATTGTCTATATTAAACTTTCTGCTGTTCTGGTAATGCAAGATTACATTGATTTATTTTCGACCCACGCTAATTTGCAAAAAAACCAAGACTTTTACGACCGTACAAAGGCATTATTGTCATTTATATTACTCGTTTTACGATTTTTTATTTTTGGAAATTTCAATTTTACCTTGATAGCAAATTTGGCTCATAAAAAGTTCCGTTAAATTTTATTCGTGTAAAGCGATATGAAAACAAATATTTCCAACATAAAGTAGTGTCATTTTCCTCGAATTTAAATTTAAACAAATCGATCTCTGGTAACTTTGACTAGCAAATATTAGAGACAATTTTAAACGGTTAATATTTTAACAATTCTTAGTGCCGTTCGGGTTATGTTTCGGTATGTAATTTAACGATAACCACAAAATCATGCTAATCAAAAAATAATTTTTAAAACGTATTAAAAGTTACTTGTTCGTATTATTGTCTGTGCTTGTCAGTTGTCAAATGGTATTCCTTTTTACTTTCATTATTTTATTTTTATTAGTTAGTTCTCGATGGGATCTCGGAGAGCCCAATCATAACCAGAAAATATGGTAAAAGCCATTGAAAAACCTATTGCAACATTTAATCAACAATATACAAATAACGATAAAAACAAATGTCTCCCTAATTATATTGTATAAGGATTATGGAATGGCAAGTAGCTACAGCGCGTCCTCAGTAATAAGCTTGTCAATAATAAAATGTCAGAGAGAGCAAAGACTTACCGGTATCCATCGCGACTAAACTGAGCACATATTCATCTTGTATCTCCCTATCCAACGCTCTCAACAACGACACATCTCCTGTAGACGCGTTGATTTTAAAGATGTCTGTATCGCCTTCTTTTATGAAATATTTCACCAAGTTATTAAAAGGTGGCGTGTCTGCGTCGAATGCCTGCACCGTGATAATGTAGCCTCCGTTTGGGGGTATGACGTTCTCCATGACATAAGCGAGGTATGGTGAATCCAGGAAGGTCGGGGGGTTGTCATTGATATCCGAAACCTAGAAGAAAATAAGAATAAAAGACAGTATTTTAACGATAAAGAAAACAACAACTTATGTACACGTACGTTAAAAATATTCCTTAAAATTGTATTTAGTCCTAGATTAGAGGAGGTATGCATTTAGTAAAGACATATAGAATAGAATAGAGTAGATGCCGAGATAGTGAAGTTTGGGAAAACAGGCAGGAGTTTCCTGCCAGAATTGAACAACTTTAGAAAAGCAGCCGTCAAAGCAGAACGAAAGTTAGAAGAAGACAAGGCTTAATTGTTTAATTAAAGGTATGTACTTACAGAAATGGTAATCTCAGCTGTATCCGATCTGCTAACAACGGCATCATTGATGTCCCCAGCGCAATCTTCGGCAGTAACGTTCAAAACGTACTTGGACTTTCTTTCGTAGTTGAGGTTTTTAGCCACTCTGATAACTCCAGTGTCTTCGGCAATACTAAAATCGCGGTTTGCGTCGCCTCCAGTGATTGAGTAACGTACTCTTCCATTTAAACCTTCATCAATATCGGTAGCCGAGACCTAGTTAAAAATAAAATTATTACTTTAAATTGTTGAATTTTACTTTGAAAACCATAGTTCCATTGTAAAGACCGATTTTCTGCGTTCCACTAGCCACCACCCTTTTTCCGGTATAAGGGCTCCTGATTTTTGCTTTCAGGACGTTAAAAAAGCTGACAAGCTTCGAACTCGAATTTGGCAGGAACTTCAAAGACTATATCTGAGCCATGTTGCAAAGAGAAATGGAAATTGCTATAAAAACATTTTGCATTTTTAAATAAGAAAGCGATGGTTATTTAAAAAACATATTTTCTTTCTAGGCAAATTTTTTTCAAATGAGTTTTGTAATTCGAAAACAATATTATTTTTAAAAAGTTTAATCTAAAAGTAATTTAAGTGGTAAATCGTAAAACGACTTTGAACCCACCATGTATTTCTACTCTTCTCAGTTCTATGTTTTTGCCTTTCTAACGTAGGAAATGCAATGCAATAGCACCAAAATTATTGGACTAATTAGTAAGAATAACGAGATGTTACTTTGTTATTGTTTCTTTAACTCTTAAAGGATGTTAACCGACCAACATATAGGTACATGCCATCAGACGAATATGTTATGCGATGGTATGAATTTCATCTTATAAATAATGGATCATTTATAAATAATTTAATAAATTAAAAGCGATTCAATTCTTTAAAAGGAATGTCAATTACAGAAGAATTGACTAGGCATGTGAGTTCTGATATTTACCTGGAAAAACATACGATTATAAGAAAAGTAATAAAACGAATTATCTTAATGTTCCCATTCTGATCAAAATTCGCTCAATTCCAGAATTAATTAGCTTTCTTTAGAATTTAATTGGATTCTAAAAATATAATAAGTATAAACCGTCTCTCAATATTGTAAAAGTTACATTGAAATTGGAATCCGATGTATTTTTTTAAAACAATTTTCGATGACTAATCTCTGGAGGATTTCTTAATTGATTTTTTTAATTGTTATTAGGCTCATCCCGTTGATTTTTCCTGAAGGTAAAGAAAGACTAATCATTTTTATGAGTTTCTGCAACTTTAGCCGTATCGAGATCTATTCTATACATCAGACCAAATTAAATTGGCAAAATATTCCTAAATCGTAAGGAATTTGCAAATCGCCCACTTTGCTTTGTTAATATCAATAAAAGAAGAAAATGATAGTTACTCATTACTTTGTGCAAGGCTTCTTACAATTTATCTTGTTACCAGAAAGGGTAATCAGCAATTTAAAATAGATAGATAATTTGTTGCAATTTTAACTGGGTATCATAGAAAGTTGTTCGTTTGGGAATAGTTAGTTATACAACGAGAAACCGAATTTCCAATTATACAGCATTACAGTATATGCCTTGTCTATTTTTGTAACTAATTCCTCAGTTATTATAGGAATAAGATTGTTTCAGAGATTTCTTTAACGTTTTAAGGGTTACCTTGTGTAACCATTGACCATTTAACCTCCTAAGACCTGACGTCCATTTAAATGGACATATAGTTTTTAATTTTTTTTGTCAAATCATTAAAATCTGTGGAAGCATATCATACGATCAGTTAAAAATAAAATAAACATGCAGAACCGAACCAAGTGGTAGGGATTAAAAACTTCCCATTTTTTCCAGTTCTAACCGGTCATTTAGGTTATAAACATCACACGTAAAGGTACGCGCGTGGTTCTAGTGGTTCATTTTTTTTTTGTTAAAATTTCTAACAAATATATTACACTGGTTCACTATAAATATGTGGTAAAAAAATTGTTACGATATTTTATTGTTTTTTGTTATTTTTGTAGTTTTTAAAATATGTCGATTTAAATACTCGCTTCGGCGGTACATAAGCAGGACAAAAAAACTGTTCTTACAATTTCTATTTTTTTTTAAGTTTTTTTTGACTAAAGTTTTTACACCCGGGAGAAGATGAGGAGGCTCTCCTGAAATTGCTAGAACCCCCGATATTGACGTATCTGATAATAAGAACTTAGTAGTTGTTATTCCCATCAATGAAGAATCTTTTGAAGGGAATCCAGAAGCAAACTACACCAGAAGACTAATACACATCTAGGGATGAGCTTCTCAGCGAGATCAAGAAACTTATTGTTGCTGGAAATGAAAGTCCATGTCAACAAGAGACTTATCTGGCTTTAAGGGTCCCCCTCAATCATTCAAGACAAAAAAAAAAGGAAAATTGAACCCCTTCCCACTGTGTACTCAAACCTAAAAAACTCTGTTAAATGCAAAAATTCAAAATATTTAACAGAAAATCAAAAGTCTTTTCTGTGTCGTGCCGCATACATTCCTGTTTAACTGGAAGCAAGAATTGTTATATGCAGTTTCACTCTGTGTGTATTGATTTAGTCCTATAGTCCATTTACATGGAAGTTTTTTTTTAAACTGAATTAAAAAGAAAGATAAAGCCTGGGGTCTCAGAAGGTTAATTTAAAATTATTATTTCACACTTTATACATACCTGTAAAACACTAGCTCCTATTGATGCATTCTCAGCAATTGAAGAACTGTACTGCTTGGGATCAAAAATTGGACTATTATCGTTTTGATCTATAACTTTGATAAAAATTGTGGTATTACTAGAGCGAGGAGGGTCACCTCTGTCTCTTGCAGTTATCTGTAGAGTGTAGTTGCTTTTGGTTTCTCTATCTATGTTGCCAGCAACGCGGAGCAGGCCATCTACAGGACCTAGGGGTGAACAGAAAACTTCAATTTGAACCAAACATGCCATTGCTCATTTGACTATACATTATTAACAATTTAATCCAATTAGTTTTAACTGTGTGAAAAGTCTTTACACTTATTCATCACATTCTTACCTAGTAATAAAATTGAATTTGGTTCCATAAAATATTCAATGTATCCATTGCGACCCTCATCCCTGTCAACTGCCTTGATAGCCATAACAAAAGTGTTTCTGTCGGAGTTTTCAATAACTGTGGTTTCATTGGATGTGACGAATTCGGGTGCGATGTCGTTTACATCTTTTATTATGATTGTAACCTGCAACAATAATAATATTACATTAAATATAATTAGTATAGAGAGGTACCGGGAATCTATCGACCTATAACACTCAGTAATGTAATTTATAAGCTTTTCACGAAAATATTAACAGATAGACTAACAACGAAATTTGACGGATATCAACCAAAAGCACAAGCAGGCTTCAGAAAAGGTTTCAGTACAGTTGACCTTCTATAAACGCGTTTATAGACTTTGAAAAAGCTTTCGATAGCATTGAGCAATGGGCATCAAAAGCATCTTTAATTAATAGCTGAATAGATCACAGATACACAGATTTAATAGCCAATATATATAGCGAAGCAACAACATCAATCAAAATCCACAAAGAAACCAAGCCAATCCGCATTAGAAGAGGTGTAAGCCAGGGTGACACAATATCCCCTAAATTATTTAACCAGGCCCTAGAAAAGGTTTTTAAAAACTTAGATTGGGAAGAAATAGGCGTCAAAGTAATGGGCAATACTTGAATCACCTAAGATATGCTGATGATATCGCCTTAATAACAGATAAGAAAGATAAGTAGGTAAAAATGCTACAAGAACAGGATACAGCAGCTAAAAATATAGCCTTGAGTATGAACTACACTAAAACTAAAATTACAACAAACACAGATGAAGATATCACGATCAGAATAAACCAAGAGAAAATAAAACAAGTAGATGAACTAAAAAAAGAAAACCAAACAGCTGAAATCAAGAGACGAGTAAGATTGGCCTGGGCAGCATTCGGTAAATCAAGCTACATATTAAAAAATAAAACATATCCTCAGTACCTCAAAATGAAAGTGTATAACCAATGTATCCTTCCTGTAGTTACCTATGGATCCCAGACAAAAGCCCAAAGATCAATGGAAAGACAAATGTTACATGTAAAGCTAACAAATAGAAAAAGGAATGAATGGATAAGAAATAATACAAAAGTAAGATGTCACAGGAGAAGTAGCACGATTAAAAAGGCAATTTTCCGGTCATAATATCAGACAGAAAAACGATCCATGGAACAAATGTATTGTAAACTGGAGACCGTGGCAAAATAAAAGAAACAGGGGAAGACCCCAAATGAGATGAGCGGATGATTTGAAGAAACATGCGGGAACTAGATGGATATAGATTTTTATCGGGAATCTAAATGACTTTGATATTTAGCAGATTGAATTCCTTTAACATTTAGTTTTGACAAATATACACACAATTTTTTTTATATATAGGTTAGTCAGCACTTGTGGTATTATTCCCGATAGTTGTTTCTTTAATTGGTTTTTAGAAAGGAAAATCTTGCCTATTAAAAAAAAAACAGACAGACAGAAAATATTTGAAAAATAAATAATTTGGCTAGTAGAGAGCCGGATAAGAATGCAAATTCGATTCAATTAGAACAACATACTTAGCTATAAAAGAAACAAACAGAAGATAATAATATTGACATAAATACCAGCGTCACCAATCCGATGGATTTTCTTAACAGAGAGCCCAATTCTAATCATAACATGTCTTATGAATAATGAATCAAAATACGATTAAGAGCATACATCATTGAGTTCGAATAGCTGTTGTATGACCTCTATGACTTTTAAGAATATTTTTCGTTTCGATGCGCATAACCTAAGCTCTGTGTAGTTAGTTTAAAGAGACGGATGGCATAACCTTTGCGTAACTGAGGAAGCAAATTTTATCTTCACTTGGTTAAAATGAAGTTGAAGGAATTGTTCAGAACTAACTAAACAATAGTTTGGTAATTTAAACTTGATCTTTTAATGTCATCTTATCTTCCTCACAGGTTCTCTTAAAACTTTGATTTGATCTTCTGCAAAAGTTAATACCTAATTTGTTTATTTAATTTTATAGGGCTTTTCTTTTCTCCGTCGAGAGGCTAGATGAGAAAGAGAAAGAGTGTGTGGGAGAGAAAGATATTTGTGTCAAACTAATGAAAATTTTGCTCTTAATCTAGTTTCGTTCGTTGAACATCCCAGAAATTAGCTAGCAGAGCTGAACTTCTCTGGGCATAAAGCTTATTCTTTTATACTTGAGCATTAATGAGGAAGCTTAGTAGCTTGCTTAGAGCCATATGATATAGCCTAATATCTACGATTCGATGGCTTGGAAGCTTAATCAGATTTAATTGCAAATGCATCGCGTGATGCACTTGTCCTCAAAACGTCTGGTGGAAACGTGACTTGGGGGAACCTGTTAAATTATTTATTAAATCGCCTAGTACTGGAAAAAGTTCTTTAGGATTTTTAAAAGTAACTGAGTAGTGAATTAGCAAAACTGTTTAAAATGACAACAACAAAGATCTTTTTTAAACTCAAATATAGCCCGAAACTGAATTGCGATGTCAGAGGGCGACATGTTTTTTGGTTCAGTTTATTTGGTAATTTACCAATATTTACCAGAAAGCCACCAAAACTTTCTATTAATTAGAATGTTCGCGATCTCTTTCTTTTTAACGAGTAAACTAGAATAATGACTAAAAATAAAGTAAGGATTTGGTAAAGAGCTTCGATTGACGTGGGGCGGTAGAATCTGAAGTCAACGATACTTATGTTTCCTTACCAACACTTAGCAGTTGTGTTGCCAGCCGAAGACGACTAAAATTCCAGCAATCCCTCAGAGGGTGAGTCAGTGGCTAACCTGGTACATCTTTTTTAATTTCTGCAATTGATGTCTTGTGTTTAAAATAAACTTCCACACGAGCTAGCAGTCTTTGCCAACTAATGAAGGTTTTCATGTCAAAATTTCTAAGCTTCCAAAAAGAGCACTAAACCTAGAGATTACGAACATCATATTCGAAGGTAAGTATTTATAGTAGTAGTAGTAGCAGCAGCAAAAAAGCTTTATTGTCTAAAGATATAACAAAAGCCCTTATTGACAGAGCCAAAAACTTTAAAAAATTTAAAGTTTCAGTTTTTCAGGTTTGTAAATCTTAATCAGAATAAAATTTTGCGTCGTTTATTAATGCTAACCAAATATAATGTAACAAAAAAATAAATAAAAATTTCAGATAAAAAATAAAATATAAGATATAGAACTAGTGAAATTTTTAAATAAAATACATGCAATAAAAATAATATTTCGAACAAGACAAATATTCAATAACAGTTAAGTAAAATAAACTTATTGTGGTCAGGTTAAAAAAATGGTACAAAGCTGGCACAACAATAGAATTAACAAAAAAAGAAGTTTAGAGAAAATAAATTAACATATAAAAAAGAATAGAGTGAAATGACAAAATATAATATGTAAACAAAGTAAAATCTTAAAAAACAAAGAATATAAATTACAGAAAAAAATATGAAGAAAGAAAAAAGTAAATAAAAAATGAACGAGAATCAAAAAGATAAGAAAAAAAAGTTAAATATGAAATAGAAGCATCATAAATGCACAACACTAATAAATTTTAGAGAGCTACGTTTTCAAAGGAGAAGTAAAAACATTCTTGAATACTTAAGAAAGCTTGGAGAAACAGGATGTTTTAAGTGTGTTTCGAAGCTTTGAGTTGTCTGAGATATTTTTTATAAATGGAGGTAGATGATTATAGAGCCTAGCCCTCAGATAAATAATATAATTATTTTAAACAAGAGTTAAATGCGGAATGGGTATTTGGTCGCTTTGTTGCGTAGAATGAGCAGTTTGATGTTCTGGAAGAGAACGAACATTTTTGTGTACAAGGCTGGTCAATTCGAGAATGAAGAGACTTGGAAGAGTTAGGATAGTGTATTTGAATAATGATTTGCATTGATATCTCCGAGAAGGACCAGATATAAATCAGACAGCACGTTTTTTATAGCCGAAATACAGAGAGGAGGAGATACTTACGAGGGCTGTTGGAAAAGTTATCGGTCTAACACAGAGATGGCGCTGTTATCACAAAAATTTTCTGACGCTTTTTATGCTAGAACTTGTGGTGAGTCGGCTGCAGAGTTTCCAGTGCATACGGTTTTTTTTCTAATTTTTGGCGATTAAAAAAGCAACTGTGTTTTCGACAATTATTAACGTTGGATAAAATTGAAATTCGTGTAGTAATTAAATATTTTGTGTTAAGGGTTTAGACCCAACAGACATACAAAGTGAGCTAAGGGAGACATTAGGGAATTCTTCTCCTCCTTTTTTCACAATAAAAAAATGGGCTACAGAGTTTGCATCCGATTAGATATTTCCCAACAATGTTTGGACCTATTTCAACGCAATCCATCTGAATTTCTTCGACGGTTTGTATTAGTAGATAAAAAATGGATTCACCACTACACACCAGAAACAAAAGAACAGTCGAAGCAGTGGATCGGGCCTGGTGAAAGGGCCCCCAAAAACTCTCCCTTCTGCAGGAAAAGTTATGGATACTGCTTTCTGGGACTCTCATGGTGTGGTGCTGATAGATTTTTTAGAGCATGGTAGGACTATCACTGGAGAATATTATGCCAACTTATTGGACAAACTTAACGAGGCTATCCAGGTTAAACGTCCACATCTGGCCAAAAGGAAAGTGCTTTTCACCACAATAACGCTCCTGTTCTTGCTTTACGGATTGTTGCTGCAAAACTGCACGAGTTACACTATGAGGTGCTTCAACACGCACCCTATTCATCTGATCTAGCACCGAGCGACTATTACCTTTTCCAAGCTCTGAAAAAATGGCTCGGCGGGCGAAGATTTACTTCAAATGAAGAGGTAAAGTGTAAAACCACAGACTCGAAAAAACGTATTTTACTGAGGGTATCCAGAAGCTAGAGAATCGTTGGAGCAAATGTATTGAATTGGAGGGAGATTATATAGAAAAATAAAAAAAAATTAATATTTGAAATTCCGTGTTTTTGCTAGTCAGGCCGAAATTTGTTTTATATATATATATATATATATATATATATATATATATATATATATATATATATATATATATATATATGGCTAAAATATTCCAGTGAATAAGTCACCCAAAGATTTTGTTTTAGTTGAAATTACAGTTTAACACTGATTTCAATCAGTAAGCAAGGGAAGCAAATATGGGTGCTACACAAGTATACGCATTACAATCGTTTTATATTGTGTTTCGTTGCAATAGTGACCATGCAGTTCTTAGTGAGAGCTCTAACCAGTCGCACCTAAACTAACCGAGCAAACGAATAGAGGCGTGAAGCCTGTTGACTGGGTAAACACTCGATCAAGTTATTTAATGATGTGGCACCTTTAGTTTATATTTACACAGGGCCTTAATAATTGTGCATAAGTTACGAGAAGAAGTTTAGTACGCACAAGAAATATGTATTTAAAGCATGATTCGATCGGAAATCGTTTTGACGGTTTGGTCTTTAATGCCATAATAAGTGCTCATAAAATAAAAGAAAAAGCAATTTATCATCAGTCTCTAGCTTTTAAAAGCCATCCGAAGAAATTCGCTTATTGGTTTAATCCTTGTTTAACCTCCCTTTGGCTCCAAAAGGGCTTTAATTACATTAATATGCTTAGACTAACTATCTCTTAAGATTTGGAGAAAATCAAGAAATGGTGGGATTTTGTTGTGCTTCAATGTGAATAAAACCAACATACTTGGGTTTAGGCATAGACGAATGACAGAGATAGACCAGACACTTACACGGTGGGAGTTGTATTACTAAATTGGCGCAGTATACCGGGGTGTCGTGCACGAATCAGCGCCTCTCCAACTTTGTGCTCCGTACTAAAAATTTACAGGGGGATTTGAAACAATATAACGCTTGCGCAGTTTGTCTCTAAGCTACAGGATGGCTTTTCAAATTATTGTATACCGGATGCTCGTAGCCATCAATGAAATCGTTCTCCAATCAAGCTACATCTTTTAATATAGTGTTTTGAACAGTTTTTATCAAATTAAATTTTAACACTAAAAAACTCATTCTACTCGTCAATTACATAGATGTAAATTTAAACGATGCGCGCTGATAATAATGAGTTATTTGGTGTCAAAGCTCAATTTGCTTAAAAAGACTCTATAAACACCAATCAGTAAGGAAGCTTAATCAAAGAATGTTTAAATTAATGACTACTAGCAATAAAAAAAAGGAAAGTTAAATTTTTATTCAATCTATAAGGTTTAAAAGTTTGTTTTTCATTCATTTAGGTACATAATTTCCTTGAGAGGCTAATTTTCTAGTTAAAAAAGGCTTTTTGACGAATATTCTACAGTAATTTCCTTTTTATTAGTACATAGAAAATATTTACAAATTCTATATTAATTTAAATTAATAATGTATACTTTTACAATGCTTTATATATATAATAATGTTGCAAATATAGGATTCTATAAACGGAAAGTTTTT
Organism: Aspidapion aeneum; assembly: GCA_963576565.1. Classification (NCBI taxonomy): domain Eukaryota; kingdom Metazoa; phylum Arthropoda; class Insecta; order Coleoptera; family Brentidae; genus Aspidapion; species Aspidapion aeneum. Next base: position 34,658,835 of record OY755039.1, read on the forward strand.
TAATTGTTTTTTCATGAAAAATAAAAAAATGTAACGTAAGCCTTTTAAAATAAAGTGAATATTGCCGGTTATTCATTTAATTAAACAGGATCCGGCATAATGATCTCCCACATTTTGCACTGCCACTGTGCCTGAATCACTGAAGAGAGGGGAAGCTTAGCGTAGTTGGTTGGTAGCTCGCGGCTTGCCATTACCTTGCCATCGTGCCTTCGTTATCGAGACATTAAGCAAAAGTAGGTTTGATCTGTGATTACGACACAAAGAACTTTTCGGGCTCACTTCGCACTTGGTAGACATGCTTTAGTTCCAGATACTTTGGGAATATCTGAACACTATTCCCGAACCACTGAAAGCAGCAATACACTAAGAAATTACAGGAATATCGCTTTAGAGTTACTGCACGACTGAAACTTTCAGAAATCAGCTTCGACTGTGTACCGAAAAAAATTAAATATAAATAGCATTTACAATGGCGTTTTTATTGTGGGAGATCATTCTGCCGGACCCTGTATATAAGTATAGTGAAATAATCTATGTTTTTCCAAATATTAACATTTAAAACTAAACATTTAAAACTCCGTCCAGGTTCAACGTGTCCATCACACACTATATATTTGTGAATTTCGTCTTTCGTCAAAGTTAGTTTTTTTGCCGAAGTATTTTTTTAGGTTCCGTTTGGGAATGGCGCTTGCTAACATAGTCTTCGCACACACGAACACAAAATTGTTTTCTTTTAAATTTCTTAATTACCGATAGGCCCCAATTTAGCAAAAAATACTTTTAAAAATAAGGTAAAAAGTCGAAAAATCACGAAAAACTGCAACCACAAATGAAAAATGCCGAATTACATTTACGTCATATTTTTATCTGTTTTGCCAATGTCAGTCATAATCAAAAACATATACCGAGAGTAGCGGTTAATGTCAATGGGACAGCACAGGAGTCTGTACATAATATTTTGATACCAGGGGTGACGGTTAGGGTCACTGCATCCTGGAAGCCTGGCGTCTCCAGCGCCAGGCTTCCAGGATGCAGTGACCCTAGTGACGGTCTGTAATAAGCGCCTCTCGAACTTTGTATTCCGAACTAATGTATACAGGGGGTATGTATAACAGTATTATGACAAGACCGGGGTGCTTTCCTTACTATAAATAATTAGTATACTGTGGGTTTAGGTGTGACATGGAGAGTATTAATCTGGGGACGATCCCTTGCAGACTGGGCATGTGTCCAGGTTTCTTGGAGTTCATATTGACAGTCGACTCTGTTTTGAAGAACACATTTCGTTAGGGTGCTTTGCTGTCAGGTGTATTAGATCTGAGTTTGGAGTTGAGATGGCCAGAAATGTTTACTTTTCCTTATTTAAGTCTTATCTTAGATACGATATTCCATCTTTGGGATCAGCAAGTAAATATTTGCTTAAGCTTCTTTTTATATTACAGCAAAAGCAGTATGTTTTATTGTTAATGTACACCAAAGGGAATCCTGCAGACCTTATTTTAAGAGCCTTAAAATACTTACTCTTACTTTCATACATTTTTAAAACGTCAAGCGTTGCGTATAAAAAGTTTAATAACAGGCCTAGGGTAGAAACAAACCGAGTTACAAGACAAAAAAACCATATTTCTCTTTCTATCCCAAAAAGTGCTTTAGGACAAAAATCTATATTTTACGAGGGAAGGAAAACTTTTAATTACTTAGCAATAAATGTTAGATGTGCTGGCTTCATCAAGCGGTTTAGAAGAAAATTAAAATGAGTTCTAATAGAAAGACCCTTTTACAACCTAGCAGAATTTTTTGAGGATGGGTTACAATAATGTGTGGTTTTATTTATTGTTATTAGTCTTAAGTTTGACAAATTTAGATGATCTGTTTTTATTTATTTGTTTTTGTTTTCAGTTTATGTCTTTTTACTTTCTTATCTTTAAAAATGTTTAAAGGGTATAGATAAGTTAAACTTTGCTATGTCCACTGAATTTTTGTTCTTGACAATAAAGCACTGTTCTATTCTCTTGTAAGAGTTTAGCTTAAAAATATGGTTAAATCTGAAACGTTACCAAAGATACGTTACGGTTTATTGATCTTTTGTGTGTCCAAAAAATACCCACCTATAGATCTAAGTAAACTTTGGTATATCTCAACTTTTGGATATTTTTCGGCAAACACAATTTTCTCCGATTATTTTGCAAAAATAAAAATATTTTTTTGTCAAAAATTTCGGCATATTTGAAAATTGAAAACTCCATTTGGCTTAATATTAACTTTACTTATATGACGTTATGACAAATCTGACTCATTATCATACGTACGAAATTTCGTGAAGAAATTCTTAGGCAAATTGTCATCTTAACCAAACGAAGCCGTCGAGTCTCATTCCCCGAGTTTATACATGGTGTTAACACACCGAGTTGTGAAAATAAATAACGGCCTGTGTTTGCATTGGGCCCTATTATGTTGTCTAGGAAGGTATAATAATTTTCATCTTTCTAACTTTAATTATCGGCATTGTATAGTGTGTAGTTTGGAATACGCCGTATTTGGCGGTTATGGTTTTTTGACATGCAACTGCTTATTTTTTTTTAAATAAAGTTATTATTAATATTTTTCTTCTTGGCATGTGACTACACTTCCATAGTCGAGACTTAACACACAGTAAGCAGTGTAGTTTATTTATTTATTTACAGAATGAGAAAAAATTAAAAATTATAAAAATGTCTTAAAACTAAAAAGAGTGAAAATTAATCACAGAAATAAAAAATTAACTAAAGCTTATCAACTAAAAAACAAAGAAGAAGAATATAAATCTAAAAAAAACTACCCAATAACAGATTGAAATAACAAATCATAAATCTTTAAATTGGCAACAATAACAATTTCAATTACTAAGGAAAAAAAACGAAAATAAATAAATAATAATAACACTACAGTTGAAAATGTCTACCGTATCAGACATTTTATTGTACTTATTACACATAGTATGAGACAACTTTATAACATTCGTTCTAGTGGTTGATAGATAAAAAATTGTTACGTTGCGAGATCCTAATCGAGCAACCAAAAAGTTGATTCTATTTAAAAACTCAGGACAGTCAAATATATTTTCAAATAGATTTGATGAAAACATCACAGAAGATTTGATTCTTTTGTTTTCCAGTGTATCAATTTCATGTTTCATTATAAGTTCACTGTGAGAAAAGCCGATTTGCGGGTAGACACCGTTAGTTTTAAAAGAGATGTATTTAAGAAGTCTCTTCTACACTGATTCCAGATGTTCGATATGCACATTATAGTAAGGACACCAGACAATCGCACCATATCAATCGTATAGTATTTTTATAAGGTGTGTATTGGTAAAATCACGCGTATTTCTCATAATAAAACAAGCATTTAGAACACTTAGAGACAACTGTTTGTATGTGATTTACAAATAAAATAGTTGAATCAAAGATCACTCCCAAATCTTTAATGATCTCAGGTCGGTTTAAAATCTGATCATTTATCGTGTAGTCATAGAGAATTTTGGTCTTTTTAAGAGTGAAAGACATTACGCAACATTTGGATTGATTTAATGGTAGATTGTTGTCAGTACACCAACGATATATGGAGTCAAGAGCGTTTTGAAGTTTTAGACATGAATAATGGTCCTTGATTTTAATAAATATTTTTAAGTCATGTGCATAGAGTAGTATTTTAACTTCGATCATCCACAATAGTGTTAAGAAAAAGCCCAAACAAAACCGGGACCAAGATAGACCCTTGCGGCACACCCAAACCCACCAAAAAGCTTCGAGAGGCCCGACCACAATACTCGACATATTGAGAACGCCCCTCAAGATAAGCGTAAAAACTAACATATGCAGTTGAAAGTGCCGCGGAGCTAAGTTTGTTTAGAAATAGTTTGTGATCAAGCTTATCGAACGCCTTCGAGAAATCGGTGTAGTCTACCTGTGTACACTCATCATAAGCTTCAGTTATATATTGTGTTATGCAGACAGTTACTGGTGGTGGAACGACCTTTAACAAGAGAGAGAGAGAGAGAGAGAGAGAGAGAGTCAGTAGAGTGATTAGGGAGTATATTTCTCGGTTATCAATCAGTCTTTGACTTGGCCATAAAATGTTGAAGTTTTCGAAAGGGTACCATATTTATTTACTGTACATATCAAATGTAAGTCCAAGTTTCAATCTTACAAGTTCGTGAAAATGTGAAGAGATTTTCTATGTACTTGGTTGAAAAAAGAATAGTTTTCCAAAATTTCAGATAGTTTGAAACATCTTGTTACTTTATAGAACTTACCTGTACTGTAGAAGACAAGCGTTTTTCTGGAGTCTCCGCCATATCTGTGGCAGTGACCACCATATTGTAAATACTGGTTCTTTCTCTGTCCAACTGACGTTTTGTGGTGATTGTGCCGTTGTCAGCGATTTCAAAATCGTTGTCTGGATCTCCGGAGGAGATGGTGTACGAGATTCTACCGTTGTTTCCTGGAAAAGAAAAAGTATTTTCAGACTTTTTAGTTCTTACCTTACATTTGGGTTTTAAAAGTAACAAACGGCAATTATGTGGGCTTACCTAATAACAATGGTCATAAAGGTTGAAAAAATAAGTTAAGATAAAACCAAATAGATACAAACGTTTCAAAGACACAATAAGGAACCCTTATTCTCTTTGCCCAGAAAAAGATAATGTGCTCCAAAATGAACAGGCTGAAAATCCAAAATAGGGCAAGTTTGATACGACCAGTCCATGTCATAATTTTTGACAGTTATGAACTGGTTATCATAAGAATAACATAGGCCAACGAAAAAAAAGTTGTCCCAAAAATAATGAAATGAAGTGTAAAACTGGATTATACCAAACACAGAAGGTAATGAGTTGGAAACACATCAGTCAAATGTTTGATCATATTTATAAAATAGATTACATATGGAAGTCAAACAAAAGTTCAAAGCTCTGAGGTATGGAAATTTATTTCTACGGTAAAAAACTCAACAAAAGAAAAAGTAAACATTTAGATCATCAAACCAGAACAATGGACAGAACTCTAGAAGGGACTGCTGCAGGAAACGACACCCAAATTTCTGTCAGCTTCTCTGAGGAGAGACATAGAAGTACATGGAGTGGAAGTAATCATTGAAAAAGAAATGATAGAGAATAGTATTAAAAAGCTTAAAACCGAAAAAGCTAGCGGACCTGGGGGAATATACGCTGAAATGCTTAAATACGGATCAGAGAAACTACTAGAAAATCTCATATATTATCAATCAATGCATAAACGGACATCCAGTACCTGATCATTGGAAAATGGCATTCTTATCCTCAATACATTAAAAAGGAAATAAGCTGGAGGATTGCAACAATTACAGAGGAATTTCAGTAACCACTACTTTAAGTAGAGTGTTCGGTAGTATTCTAAGAGATCTAATAGAGAATGATATTCATGAACAAGAAGAAGAGGAGTAAAGTGGGTTTTGTGCAGGCAGATCTTGTAGTGATAATGTTTTTTGCCTTAAACAAGTAACTGAGAAAAGGAGTGCTAGAAATATGAAGACTCTTGTTACCTTTATGGACCTTCAAAAAGCATAAGTTACCGTTTCAGTAGGAAAATTATGGACAGTGTTAGAGCAAACTAACATCAATCATACATATATAAAAGCGATAAAAGAACTATACAATCAAAATCTAAAATTATTGGAAATCGGCTTTCTAAAGAGTTCCTGGTAACGAAAGGCTTAAGACAGGGATGTTGTATCTCAGCAACTCTTTTTAAAATATATATCGCAGTAGCTCTAAAAAACTGGAAACGTAAAGTACACGGTATGGGAATACAGCTTAACGACCGATTTACCATATACAACCTACAGTTTGCTCACGACCAAGTAATTGCAGCTAATGATATAGAAGACATGGCAGTAGTATATGATAATAAAATTAATGAAATACCAACAGTGAGGGTTAACAGTGAATGTTGACAAGACACAGTACTTATGTATTGGAAACGAATCAAGTGAGAAAAAACAATATCTCCATGCAATAAGTATGTATACTTAGGTGTCACATTTAAAAACAGAATAGTAAAAGCAAAAAAAGTTATTAAAAATGGAAAGTGTCGAAATGGATGGATTCAATAAGAATATCTAGAACAGATCATATAAGAAGTGAGACCATAAAAGAAAGAATGGGAATCGAGGGAAGCATAACGGATGAAATCACTAAAAGACAAATGATATGGTACGGCCATGTACAAAAGATGAACGACGAAAGATTACTAAAGCAGGTCCTAGAATGGCAACCAATAAGGCGCAGAAAAAGAGGGCGTCCTAAACTGGAATCGCAACGGAATGGGAACAATCCAATAAATCAATTAGTCAAAAAGAACCTGACAGAAGATGATTGTCAAGATTAAAGGAGATGGAGAATAGGCGTCGGACAACGTCGAAAAACCTTCCAAACCGACATAAAAGTAGTACGTCAAACAAAGCAAGGCCCAGCAGCAATACCTGGCTCACGATCGTAAAAGAGCGTCATAGGATTAAAAAACTGGAAGATATGCGAATTAACCGTAAAGTAATTTTTTCTTACTCTAAGGAATTAACAATTAAGGAATTCGTGAAGAATTATATTATATATGTTTTTCCAAATTTAAATATTTGTTTAATTAGTTTGGTTAATATTTGCTTAAGAAAAATCTTATTAATTCGAAACTTATATAACTTGCTTTGAATTAAATGCAATGCACCTTTATGAACTTAGTTGGTCAATAATTATGCAACAAATCAAAACATTGCTGGTTCCCAATGCCGTATTATTGTTTTCCCTACGTATAACCTCTAGGGTCAGTTCTGAGCTGAGACCTAGCCTATTATAATAGTTTGTAATTGCAAGAAAGTCTCGCGTTAGATCGCACAAAGACAAAATATTTTTCTTGACAACTCGAGTTTTGCTCTCTGTCCACGATTTATCCCTGTAATTTTCGCACCGCGTGCGTGGTAACATTATGGCTTCCTTAAGGTTATAGGCCTTTACAGAAGGGTCCGCATAATTCTATGCAACATTTTCTGCGGTTTTTGCAACTTGGTGCCCCTCCAAAGTTGTTTTGTTCAGAACTCCTATCGCAGTAGTTTATATACTCAATATGTATATAACGTATTTCCTTAATCTGATTTTTAAATTTGGTTTTCACACCACTCATTTTCTAGTCGACGTTCATTGAACTCAATCTTTTTAAAATTGTGATGGTGTTCAGTTTATAAAGCTAAAATATCTGAGTTAAAATAAAAACTTCTCACAGGAATAGAGAATTTTTTTTGTAAATTAATATATATTTTTTAAAATTGATTTAATGCAATGTTTTACATTTTTTTAAAAGTGATACAAGGTCAACAAAAAAATACAGACCACGACCGTGAAAAAATTAGCTGTTGTTTATATTGGGTCTTATGGGCGGTATACAGATTTTCGCAAAATTTCAATGAATTTCAGACACTATACCGATATTCCACCAAACTTTTCTAAGAATGAAGGATGGTTAGATAGTTAAAATCTTCAAGATTTAGCATTCCTTATTTTTAATTCAAATTGCCCGCCATGCACCGCATGTCAACTGTTATACCGCATGTCAACTGTTATATTTGTCATGGATTTGACGTTGTCATTGTTTATCATGGCATTTATTTATTTGCTTGTTATGTAAAACTTGTTCGATTTTTTCATGATTTTTTACAATAGTTCATTTAAAATCCAAAAATACCAGTGTTAATCTTTTTAAAACAAAATTACACTACAAAAAAAGCAAGTAAACACATCTAAAAGTTGCCGAATATAGACAATAGGGGTAGGTGAGCTGATTACTTTCCATGCAGAAACAAACATATTCGCTTTTGCTTTAAATTTAATTTTTGTGTGAGCTCATGAAACGGCTCTGAAAAATTAAGGATTACTATACATTTAAAAAAAAATTGTTTTATTAGAATATAGTAAAAACAATCTTAAAACCGGCTTTATTTAAAAAAAAATCAAATATTCATTAACCGTCATTCCAACTTTAGTATTTTAAACACAGCTGTGGCGTGACGTGACCATCAAAAAGAAATTCAGGCTCCGCTGTGACGTCAACAAAGTTGTAGATCGTGGCCCGTTCGTTTTCATAGCCCTTAGTAAGGCTTACAAAAACAAAATAAAAAATGGCTTTAACAAAGAAAGCAGATAAAAATAAAAAAATCAAACAAATCAGACAAACAAGTTTCATATTTGTGCATCTAGACTATGTAAATATTCTATTTAATACTAGGCAACTGGTATAAATCCAAGTTTTAATTTTTTTCTTCGGGTTTTTATAGTTGGTAGCGTTGTTTGATAGTGTTGGACATACTTTTTAGGCGGACAAATTTGTTAGTATGTATGTCTATTTCTTTACATGTAAAATGCACTCCTTAACCGGACGCGGACAACTTTTTTGGTTAAAAAAATTCTAAAACCTCCCTTAACCGAACGCAAACTTCTGACAACGCGACGGAGCGCTTCCCGACATGAGCATAAATATTATGTAGTATGTTGGCAACAACGCTCTCTGCAGCTCTCAAAGAAAGCTTTTTTAGTTGTAAGACCCCAAACCACTAAACCAGAACTAATGATTTATTCGACAAGGGAATAAATAGTACACCATTTTTATAGTTTTTGGATTTATAGCTAGGGAAATTAGTAGAAAGGGCCTTAAAAGAAAATGGCAAAAAATTATTTATTCAAAGTCTACCATCAAAAAGAATATGTGAAGAAAATTGTTTGCCATGGATACAACTACACAATACGCCTCACGAAATATTCTTTTGATTTATTAAAATAACAGCTCATTATGGGCAATATTTTTGATAAATTTTATTCCGCGCCGCTGGCGCACAGTGGTAGGACAACTTTTTGGGCGTTTCATTTTTCGGCATAAATTATTTTTATGATTGTGCCGTTATTATTGGTTTGGCAAAACAGAGGATGTTTATGTAAATTCTCAGTGGAACCCAACCAATCTACCTGCAGACTGGGATGCAGCAACGTAAGGAAGCAAGTATTAAAGCGAGACAGATAAAAAATGTTATGTGTTAAATAAATTTGATATATGAAATGGACCTTTGTAAAAAAGGCAGGTTTTTGGTTATGATTTACCGAGTTGTATTTTTTCGTTATGTATAAAACAGGTGTTCTTTCTGTCAAGTTTCAACGAAATTTAGTGGAATTGAGTCACTTATTGTGATATTTTTTTTACATAAGTACGGAGACACAAAATTGCGATTCTATTTTATATTTGCTGTAAACGTCTTATACTCGGTTTCCACCTATGCGTGCCCACCCTGATTCAAAAAACGCATCAGGTGATGCTGCATTTAAAACCGGTGCAAATCCATGTCCCGTCACGTGATGGCTTTTTTTAATCAGGGTGCTAGCTTTTGCTAAAAATGGTGAGATGAACACTAGCATTGCATTCTGAATTTTCTTCTAACCAATTGTGATAGTGTGTTCTAGATAAAATTCACTGAAAAGCACACTTGGAAAAAGTAGTCTAACGAACTGTCTCTTTGATCATGCCTGTAAGAGGCTTTGTATCGATGTTGCACCACCAGCGTTTAACAAGTACTGGCTACTAGAAGACAAACCTACTTGATTACGATAAACAGAAAATATATAAACAATATCATCCCCCTGCATAGAATGGACTGATTGAACTATTCCCGGTTGATGTTTGAATACAACGGAAAACCAAACCGAAAGATAAAAGTCGTTTGGGATAATTTATAGGTTCTCTTCAAGGATCTTTAGGAGCTGCAGCAATCCTCATCTAATGACCCTATTAGGCTCTTGCAGGTTCTCTTCAAGGATCTTTAGGAGCTGCAGCAATACACAGCTAGATTTTAGATTACTTTGCTATTGAAGGAGTAGGTAAACAGTTAAGGCACAGCCTGCATCCATGACAATTATGTCATGGAATGCAAACGGCATTGGCGGGAAAAAGACCGCGTTTACGGACTTCCTGCACGACCACAACGTGGATGTGGCACTCGTGCAGGAAACGCACCTTAAGCCCAGGCATAGGTTTACAATACCAAACTACGAGGTGCATAGAAACGATAGGGAAAATGCGATCCTGGGAGGTACCGCGATAGTGATTAAACGAAACATTGATCACTATCTAGTGGAAACACCCGATATCGGCATCTTGGAAGCTACACAAGTAGTAATCAAGATGTCAGATAATTCCACGATAAGGCTCGTAAGTTTGTACTGCAGACCGGATATGGTTTTTCCGGATGCAGGATACGAGAGCCTTATAAACGATCTTCCAGGACCGCTCCTAATAGGGGGGGATCTGAACGCTGAATACAGAGACTGGGGAGATCCCACAAGTAACGCCTATGGGCCCGGTCTTAGCAGGGTGATCGAAGGTGATCAAGACCTGGTAAGAATCTCCCCGACCGAACCGACTCATTACTTGCCAGGAATGCGGTCAACCCGGATTGACCACTTCCTACAAAAGCATGTCAATCGGAATCACGAATTAACGGTCATTCATGCGTTAGATTCAGATCACCTCCCCCTATTGTTTCAACTTGGGGATGTCGCAATAAACCGACACGAAATAGTGAGTCGGAAAACAGATTGGCAGGCTTACGAACGCGCGCTGTCACAAACCGGTCCTATTCCAAGAATAGAGAATAGTGAAGATCTGAACCTAGTTGTGGAGAAGCTTCAAACAGACATTTTGTCCGCGTTTGAAATATCCACAGCGGAAGTTACAAATATCGCCGCAAACCCCACCGCATTTCCACTGAGGTTGAAAAATCTGATTCGGGATAATAACCGACTGCAAAGAAGAGCCCGGGCTACCCTGGACCCTGCAATAACCCGGCAAGCGAATATGCTACAAGCCGTGGTTAAGGAAAGGGTCAGGGAGTTTCAGACCCAGTGTTGGGAAGGGAAAATGGTAGATCTCGAACAGAACTCAACCTCTGCGTGGAAAATGGTGAGGGCATTGACTAAAGGAGGGAGGACGGCCATTCCCTCCTTAAGAGTCAATGGCGATAAGATACATGAACCGGAAAGAAAGGTGGAGGTCTTTGCGGATTGTCTGGAAGAGGTATTCCAGGACAATTTCCCGCAGGACCCTCCCACCTTTCTAGATAGACAGGCGGCGGCGTTCGCGGACGAGCTAGCCGCAACAATCACTCCCGACTCACTCAGGTATGCCACGCCAAAGAAAATAAGAGGGATCGTTAAACGTCTAAAAGTTAGAAAAGCCCCAGGTTACGACAAAATAACAAACACAATGTTGAGGAAGTTTTAGCCAAAACAGTGCGCGGAGTTGACTAATATAGTCAACGGTATGTTTAGGCTGAAGTACTACCCTGAGGCATGGAAGAAAGCCGACATTGTTCTGCTGCCAAAAGTAGGCAAAAGCAGAACATTACCAGTTAGCTACCGCCCCATAAGTTTACTGCCCGGTCTAGGAAGAGTCGCCGATAAGATAATCTTAAGGCGACTACAGGAATTGCCTCAATTGGGACAACTTGTTCCCAATGAGCAGTTCGGGTTCAGACCGAGGCATTGTACAACACTTCACGCAACCCGCTTGACAGAGGAAATAGTCAGCGGGTTCAATAAAAGGAAGTACATAGGAGCGGTAGCTTTGGACATGTCAAAAGCGTTTGACAAGGTCTGGCATACCGGCTTTCTTTTAAAACTGCGGAATAACGGTGTACCAGTACATATCCTCAAGTTATTACAGTCGTTCCTGGGAGGGAGAACTTTTATGGTAAAGGTAGACTGTTTACGATCCCGGTTAAGGCAAATAAGAGCGGGAGTCCCGCAAGGCTCCCCGCTCTCGCCACACTTATATGCATGGTATACCTGTGACATCCCCAAAGATCGGAAAACGAAGCTCTATGTGTACGCGGATGACACTTTGACAACGTCAAAGTGTAATAACATCTAATACGTCGTCACAAGGCTTCAGAGGCACCTCGTAGAAATTGAAACCTGGGCTAAAAGGTGGAAAATTAAGATCAACCCAGACAAGACTCAAGCGATTGTCTTTACACGGAAAAGGGGCAATCCGCGAACAGAGCTTGCTCTGGGTGGTCGAAGGATACCCTGGCAAAAAAGGAACGTTAAATACCTGGGGTTAGTTTTCGTCAAGAAACTAACCTGGAACGACCAGGTATCGAACGCACTTCAAAAAGCAAGGGGAGCCCACAATAGGCTATACCCCTTGGTAAATGCCAGGAGCACTCTACACCGGAGAGTAAAAGTACAATTATGGAGGCAAGTCGTTCGCCCCATACTAACGTATGCAGCCCCATGCTGGAACAAGGTATGCAAAACATAAATGTGAAGGCTACAAAGCTTTCAAAATAGAGGCGTAAGATAAATAACGGGTTTGTGCGTAACGTACAAATCAAAAGGGAGCTCAACATTGAGGATATCTCAGAAACGATCCAGGAGCAGAAGGATCGTTTCATGAGACGGGTCGAAGGGCATCAAAACCCCGTGGTATAGGATGCGTTCCTGTACCGGCCCGGAGACAGGCCAGGGACCTACAAAAGGCCCCTGGATGTCTAACAAAGTTGCGCCACAAGGGCGCCAAATTGAGGTTTTTGAAGCTTAGGTAGATCCACATGGAAAAGTACAGACTAAAAATGAAAGAGGTACATACCTATCATGCACAAGCATTATATCTTAGTAGTAGTAGGTAAAATACTTTTTCACCTTTTGATAAGTGAAGTTCTTAAAGTTCTAGGTTTTACCTAGAAAGAAATCAGATTTTATATATTCTCTACATCCAACACAGATTTGAGTAGAACAAAATAAACAAAACAGTTTTGCCGTAAAGTTTATTTAAGTAAGTCAAGTGTGTTTTATTTAATTGTAAAAACTGCAAACGTTTGTTCCCAACATATGTAAGTTTTATATACAGAGAATGCTATTCGTTCGATTGGTAAGGGGTTTTGCTCAGGCCGGAAGAAACGCTTATTTCAGAGGGTTTAGCACTGTTTTTACGTGATTAAAGTAGCTTTTCGTAGATTTATTAGGGTTGAAGGGATGTGGATTCACCATTCAAGCCCAGAGACTAACAATGAAAATCAATAGATGAACCAATTCCAAAGAGGACAAAGGCAATACACTCAGCTGGAATGGATGCTACTTCTATGCTACTAAATAGGGACTTACTATTCTGGTTAAGATTCATTAGCTACAACTTACTCACCAAACTTATTTATTTAAAAATAAGTTTAAGCTGGCAAGTAAGATAACACGAGTAATTTACGATACCCCACACAGTACCAGAGCATTGTGCACACACACAAAACCAAGCTAATTAAAAAACGAACCTTATTAAAAAAATCATTGTGCCCGAGTGTCAGTCGAGAAGCGAAATTTGTAATTATTTGTATGTTTCTTATTACGGTTTTAAGACGGTCGAAATAACCAAACATTGCTGTATTAGCCGCTCAAGGCAAAGAGCAATTTGAATTCGCTATGGTATTCTCGTAAAAGGTTATTTTTTTTTTTGTGAAGCGCAGAACGAACAAAGCCTTGTCAAAATGAACGAAGACGTAAAAATTGACAGAAAGACGAATATCATCAATATAGTTTTTGTTTTCAATCTAAAAACTAACATCTCCTCTTGACCATAGATAACGAAGGTAGGTTTTTGCCTTGGCAATGCTAGAGACCCTGTATGCATGACATATTTTAAGCCATCAAAGTCACTGAAACTCACATTTTTTGGTTATGTTACTTTCTTGTCAAGGTCATTGGCGTTTCACTAAAATAATTTAAGATTTTAGCAGTGAGTTAATCATCATGCACTTCTGGTATTTGGTTTGTCAAAAATCGTTTATTTTTATTTTCCGACGCTTATGAATTAACAAGGACGGTCTCTCTATCTCTAAACAATGCTAGAGTATAGAGGACCGATGTTTCCTTCCTTTGATTTTGACTTAAATAAATTTGCCTTTGATAAGTTTGTCGCGTCTCTATTTCTTCAAAATATGTCATACATACAGGGTCTCTAGGTAATGCTATTCTGTCATGTGGATCTACAGTGTGTCGATGGATTGAGTTTGGGTAAGGTATAAATTTTCTGGAATTGCGCCTGCTTAGTCTGAAACTAAGATGTTAAAAAAAAATGGATCAAATCAATTAATCTACAGGGTGGTTTAGTAGGCTGATTTATTAAAAATTGTTAAGAGTAAAATACCTTTGTTTTAAAAGATATCGGAAAATGTTATTCAGAAGAGTTGTTTAGATTCAAAAGTGACGGCAGATTCTCAATTTTCAGAAAAATCAACCAACTCTGATTTTATAAGTCGATTTTGAAAATTTCGTCGATTTAAGCTGATTTTTATGAAAATTAGGAATCAGTAGTAACTTTTAATTCTAAACAACTTTTCTTAATAACCTTTTCTGATATCTTTTAAAACAAAGGTACTTTATTCTTAACACTTTTTATTAAATCAACCTACTAAACCACCCGGTATATTAATTGATTTGGCTCATTTTCTTAACATGTTAGCTTAAGACCAATCAGGAGCGATTCCCAGAAAACCAGAATTTAATCGATTTTTTTTTCATTTATACCTTACTCGAACTCAATCCGTGGACACACTGTATATCCTGCCTTCTTAACGTTCTAACATTCATTTTTTCAATTTTTATCTCCTTGTTATCCCTTTATGCTGCAGCCTTGCTGTTCTTTGAGTACCTTAATGGGCCTGTTTATTCTGATTTCAATTAATTATGGTAAAAAACTTACCAGAATCCAAATCTGTGGCACTGACAGTTACAATAGAAGTCCCAATGGTGATGTTTTCAAACACCTCGTTACTGTAGGACATTGGATCAAACGTTGGAGCATTATCGTTAAGATCCAAAACGTTACAGTAAACTGTCAATGTGCTGGACAGAGTGGGTGTTCCTAAATCTTGAGCTTGAACAACCAGGATGTAGTGTTGCACCTGTAAAAAAAAATAAAAAATAATAAGTAAAAAGTAAAGGGCATTTCTTCGATCATATCAGCCTAAATGAGAAATACAATATAAGGGAATATTAAAAGTTTTATTTTTAAACATTTGTCCTCTATAACTAGCTGTTGTATGGAGTGAGTGACCGCCTGTGTAGTAGACCTATTTCGGATATAGTGCTGCTGTGCTAGCAGGATATGTGAGTCCTTTCGTATGGTTATATTGTGATGTCCATAAAACACTTTTTTGCCCAAAAACTTTGGTTAAAAACTGAGCCAGTGATCTTAGTATGAATGGAAATTTCTAGTAAAAAAATATATTATATCCCTGGCTCACTTACAACGAGTCGAAGGCGAATAAGGCCTTCCAAAAAAAAACAAGTCTGCCTAATTTATGCTTTAACTTGGTCTCTGGAAATAGAAGATTTTTGGCAACGTGTGGTGTTTACAGATGACAAGATATTTTAATCACACAATAATCGAAAACAAATTTTAGTTTATCGGCCACCAAAAACGAGCTACCAAGAAAAATATATTTCGGGAAACGAAGATTTAGCCGGAAAATTGTTTGTAAATGGGGGTGTATTTCGGCAAGAGGACATGGGGCTCTTTTTAGAATCCTTGTTAGGCTTATGCTACCATCATGAGAGACGTAATGCTTCCTCAAGTCAGAATTCTTTACCCAGATGGTTTTGTATACCAGCAAGACAGCCCTCTTCACATAGTACAAATATTACGACAGTGGTTTCAAGAGAAAAATATCGAGGTTTTGCCATGGCCAGCCAAAACTCCCGATGCCAATCCAATCATAAACATGCGGGGACTTATTTTAAGAAAATTAACAAAAATGAATATTATTACTCCTAGAAACTCGAACCACCTTATAGACCTTATTATATAAGCATATGAAGACTTGATTCAGGCAAACCCAAATTTGTGTTTAGTGAATTCAATGCCTAGAATACTAACAGATATTCAGGCCGATGCTGCAATGACACGTTATTAATTAATGTTTTTTTTTCTATATTTAAAATATAATTTTTTTATTAGTACTTAGCATTAATAATTAGAGAACCGTTAGACACTCAGATAACTATAGGAGAAGTATCCTTATTAATTTGTCAAAAAATTAACCTTTTTTGCGAAAATCAGTCAGTTACTATAAACCCTACAAACAGCAAATTTTCAAAAACGTAACGTAAATAAATAACATAGAGCAGAGTAAACAATATTGATAAAAGATAAGTTTTTCAACTTTTGTTGGGCAAATATTTATTTTTTCTTATAAACCACCGGCAAGTTAGTGATTTTTCTTTTTCTAGGAGAAACGGAGTGGTTTCTTAATTAAAAAGTTTCCCTAATAGTGGCGTAATGCCGAGATGAAGTTTTGTTTGTAAAATGAATCCGCCACAGACATATATATTTTATTTAGCATCTCTTTTACCATCAATTTTTCATTTCTTCAAGTTTACTTTATGTCATGTAGAAGAAGATTTAAAGCTAAAAAAATAAGAAAACTTCTCGGGAGGACACTGTATATCCAGCTTGCTTGCTACTTTTAATTTAAATTTTCCCCATCTTTATATATGCGTACACATTTGTCAAAATCCTCTTATTTCTTTCTATTAATATTTGTGACACGGCCCGCCGGAGGTACCGATAAATTAAACCCATTTGTAACGGCTTAGATTAAGCTCTATAATGCTGATAAAGACAAATTGACTTTAAAAGGATTACCTATTTTCATATATGCATACCGATAGCTATAAGTACAGACTAAAAGTTCTTTTTAGATGTAGAGTCTCTGCAGCAGTAAACATTGTGAATTCGTATACTCATATCGGCTCCACTTTTCTTCTTACTTTCGTGTTTTGCTATACTTGTGTGTCTATTTCATGCCTACATTCTCATTTTTACATATCAAAAACTTCTTCTTCGATCTATCTTTGGACGTAGGCCTCTCCCAATATCTTTCATTCTTCCCTGTCTGTCGCCATGTTCATCTAGTTTCTGCATGTTTCTTCAAATCGTCCGACCATCTTGTTTGGAGTCTTCCCCTAATTCTTTTATTTTCCCAAGGTCTCCAGTTTACAATACATTTGTTCCATCGATCGTCTTTCTGTCTGATATTATGACCGGCAAATTTCTATTTTAATTTTGCTACTTCTCCTCTGGCATCCCTTACTTTTGTTTTCTTATCTATTAATTCCTTTTTCTATCTGTTAGCTTTACATGTAACATTTGTATTTCCATTGATCTTTGGGCTTTTGTTACCTTATCGATGTTTGATTTCGTGTCCAGGTCTGGGATCCATAGGTAAATACAGAAAGGTTTATTGGTTATACACTTTTGTTTTGAGGTACTGAGGATATTTTTTATTTTGTAGTTTAAATTACCAAATGCTGTTTGGTTTTCTTCTTTTAGTTTAATAAATTGTCCCAGGTATTATATTCCTTTACTTGTTCTATTTTCTCTTGGTTTATTCTGATCGTGATATCTTTATCTTCATCTGTGTTTGCTATGATTTTAGTTTTAGTGTAGTTCATCATACTCAACCGTATATTTTTAGCTGCTGTATCCAGTTCTTTTAGCATTCTTGTCAGTCCTTCCAGCATTTTTATCAATCTTCTTTCTTATCTGTTATTAAGGCGATATCATCGGCATTAGGTGGTTCAAGTATTGTCCGTTTACTTTGATACCTATTTCTTCACAATCTAAGTTTTTAAAAACATCTTCTAGGGCCTGATTAAATAGTTTAGGGGATATTGTGTCACCCAACAGACACCTCTTCTTATGCGAATTGACTTGGTTCCTTCGTGAATTTTGTTTAAAGTTGTTTCTTCGCTATATATGTTGGCTATTAAGTCTTTCTATCTGTGATCTATTTGGGTATTAATTAAAGATGCTTTTACTGCCCAGTGCTCAATGCTATCGAAAGCTTTTTCAAAGTACATATCAAAAACATACTGGTTGTTAAATGCATTTGCATGCTGAATCTATATTGTCCGGCGTATAGCCCTGAAATACTCCTTAGGCTACTTTTGCTACTGCTTGGTTACATAGTTTAAGTGTTTTGACGTCTTTAAGCTTAGCTCGGCCTCACAAATCCGTTTCCGGGAAGCCGGTTCCGTATTCGTCTTGCTAGGCGTTTGTATGAGTGTCCAATAATAAACTTGAACTTTCCCTGTGAGTATCAAAAATCATCGAATATTCTGATTCCGAATTTGGCCCGGTAATTAATTTCACAATGAATTTTATGCGTGCAACTAATTTTGAATTTCGAACGGATTTGCATAAAAATGTGGCTGTAGCGGCTTACGTAAGTAACTTTAGCGATGGTTTTGTTGTATTTTGTATGTGTGTGTGTGTGAACCGGGCTTTGTTTTGGGTTGTATGTTTTCGTATTTAGCTTTGACATCAGTATCTTGGACGAATCAACGTACTTTTATTTGTTTGAAATCGTTTTGCTTGGGAATCTCTGTATCTTATAGGTTATGTCTTTAACAATTACTAGAGAAGTTGAAAAGTTTTCATTTTCTTGATCAGCAGGCCTAAGCTAATTCACTAACAAATCAGAGGAATATTGAAATGTTAGAAACATTTACATGTTTAGAAAGAAAATTTTTTAGTTAAGTTACTATTAATTAATACCTTTGGGGTTTTATTTGAAAAACTGATCTAATGTATGTCTTTGGAGCTAAACAATTAGTGAAAATGCTGTTGTGCTTTATGGAGAGTTTAGTGTTAATAAGTATCCTTTTACTGAGCATGTCTTAGTCAGAGTCAGAATGATTTTTTAGGTTCAAGGCTTTTCAATTTCTTAGATTAAAGGTTTTAGAATTTTTTAGATTTGAAGTTATGGAATCTGTCAAATCATGACAATTTTTTTTAACAAACACAAACTGTACCCATTACATAACATTTTTTTCAACTTTTTAGCAATATAATACGGAAAAAATTATAGGAACCTAAAATTTTTTTTTTAATTTAAGAGGATGTGGTGTAAAAACATATTTTTGAACATAACAACCTGCATGCAAATCAAATATATTGTTTTGTATACCTAGCTTCTTTGTGTTACTGATTGTATCAGACACAATATCATTTATATTCTCTTTTATTTTAATTGGTTTTTGTTGATTTTTTCCGCAAGATGAAAAGAGTGCCCCGGCGTAGGAAAGGATTTTTAAATGCTGCGTTGAAAATGCAAGGACATCTTCAGAGGAGAATATGAAGAATATTAAAGACTTACTAGAACCAGTTTAAAAGCATTTTAATAAAAGACGGAGTAAACAATCTAAATTAAATGTCATATTTTTAAAGCACTGTATAAAATGTCAAAGCAATAATACTACGAGGGTTGTCTTTTAAGTTTTGTTTATCGAAGTATTAATTTACTTATGCATGCGCTCAAAGCAGTTTACAAAGTTGTAATTCCATTCGTTTGTTGGAACTGTCAAAATTGCATTCTTGAAGACGTCGACTGCTTTTTCTGGCGACTGAAATCGTTGATCACCCAGTCCATTCTTGATTCTTGGAAAAGTATAGAAATCGTTGGGACTGAGGTCGGGACTCTATGGAGGGTTCAACAATTCGACGTTTTGTTGGCTTAAAAATTCAATGGTTTTTTGTGCTGTGTGCAAACTTCTTCTTGGTGGAGGATGATTCGTCGTTCGGAGTTCGTTTTTCAAAGCTCAGCGATGACTTTCAGGAAACAAATGGTGATGTACCAATAGACAGTAGCAGTCCTTTGATCTTCCAGAGGAATTGTTGCTCCATGACTTGAGACAAATGTCGTGAACATCTTTTTAGATACACTTCGAGAACGGATGACTTTTGTTGGCTTTTCTTCGTCTTGGAACACCCAAGCAGACATTTATTTTCGGGTTCATATGAGTAAATCCACTTTTTCATTTTCACATTTTTCGAGTTTCCTGCATTAAAGCGGTGTAAAGTTTTCTGACACCAATTGATCCAGCGGCAAATTAATTTTCTTACCGCTAATTCATGCAATTTTTTTTTTGAATTAAGGTCTTTGATATCCCCAATGTAGTAAAGTAACAGGAAAGAGCGAGGTAATCAAGTGACATGGTGAAATAGCGACTGTGCAAAAACAGGTAACTCATAAACGCTTAAAAGTAATCATCATAGATAAACTAATAAACACCCTGCGTTAAGGCCAAGGCCAACAAAAAAAATCAGGCCTGGATTCTTGAAGTCAGCTGGTCAATGTTCCAGATGCCACTTTTATATTGTCCTCCCAATACGGACAATGTAAAAGTGAGGACTGAGTTTTTTCGCGATAATTGCAAAACGGTAATAGGGCTTTGCATCAAATTTGATCAAAATATTTTTCGACACCATCCCGATATTTCACCCAAGTTTTATGATAATTGACGATATTTTTAGAATACTTTTTCAAAATATTTTTGTTTATAACTTATAGAAATAGACTTTCAGATAAAAATTGCTTGCTCAAAGTGATAAAATAAATAAAACACCGTAATATATAATACAAAACATTTAAATCATTTTCTACACTTAGCGATCATACCTTTAACTTGCAATGCGGTAGTATAGTATGAGTCAGTCAAAATATTTTTTGAGAAATTATCGCTGGACTAGAAAGAATATCATTGATTACTTTCATATGTTTGTTTTTGTGTTTATTCTGGGACTTTAAATCCAATCAGGATTAATCGCCCAGTTTCGCAAAGCTGGAGCAAGGTTAAAGCATTTTAAACAATCATAAACAACCAAGTACCTAGCCAGAAATCGAACCCGGACCGCCGGTGTGCGAAGCAAATGTTGCTACCACTACACTACGGACGACAACTTTCATATGTAATTTGTTTATGATCAAAGGGGGTGCCATTTTGTTTCTTTTAGGAAATAAATTAATGTTAAAACCTCATTTTTTTTTACATAGTGGTATAATGATTTTGAGCTAAAACATTTTTAAATCGTTTACGAAGCTGCTTGGTATTATTATACTTGGTTAGGGGATACATTTATGTTTTTAGGAATCGGGTTAATATTGTCAATTTGCTGAATTCGTTACCCACAGCCCCCTTAAATTATCAAGCCCGATCCTACTTTAAATGGCAACAGTTTCAGATCTTAAATTTTGACTATTTTAAAAACAAATATATATAGGCTGACAAGAAAATAATCGAAATATCAGCCTTTGACAGTATTGTATTTCAAATAATGATCGGGCTTGTTAATTTGAGGGGCCTGTGGATTGCCGAATGGATTCTATGATATTTTCTTTGTCGTGTGTAAGTAAGAGTACATTGTCAACTTTGTTATTATTTTTTATGGGTGCGCAGTCCGGTCGAGCGAACCCGCGACGAACTGCAGAAAAAATAAAAGATGACTTATGGATGTCGGCGGGGTTTCTGTAAAAACAAGGTCCATATTATTATTATTATTATTAGTTATGAGAAATCTCTGAAAGATGCAGACGTACTAGGTCGCATCGAACCGGGCACCCATATTGTAAGGTACTCGACTAAGGCCCTGGGCACTGCATAATGTAATGGATTGATCTTTACGGATAATGCAGTGGCTTTATTTATTTTTGTTGTTTAATTCAGCTCAGCTCAAAACATTGCATTGTGTTGCATGAATTCATGGTTATTTGGAATTTCTTTGGTCCTAACCCTGTGTCTAAAGCGCTGTTCTTATGAAACGATTTTGTACTCTAAGCACCGGTCGGATTCTTAGAGATCTAATAGAGAATGCTTTTCATGAATAAGAAGAAGAAGAACAAAGTGGGTTTCGTGCAAGCAGATGTTGTAGTGATAATGTTTTCTGTCTTAAACAACTAATTGAGAAAAGAAGTGCCAGAAATATAGACTCATGTTTTTGTTCCCTTTGTAGACCTACAAAAAGCATCTGATACTGTTCCAATACAAAAATTATGCATATTGTTAGAGCAAACTAATATCAATCATACATACATAAAAGCGATAAGATAACTATACAAAGGGTCAAAATCTCAAATTAAAATTGGAAATCGACTTTCAAAAGAATTCATGGTAACGAAACACATTGATGTTGTATCTTTTCAACACAGTAGCTCTGAAATACTGGACAACATGGGAAGACAACTTAACGACCGATTTACCATATACACATTACAGTTTGCTGACGACCAAGTAATTATAGCTAATGATAAAGAAGACATGGAGTATATGATGAGAAAGTTAACGGAAGAATACCAAAAGTGAGGGTTAACAGTGAACGTGGACAAGACACAGTACTTATGTATTGGAAACCAATCAAGTGAGTTAGAACTAGACGATGGACAAACAACAAGGTGTCACATTTGATAAGACAGGAACAGACTGTAAAGAACTGGAAAAAAGAATAGTAGAAGCAAAAAAAGGTAATTTATAGTTACAGTTTTATGGAGAGATAAAAATGAATGTAAAATTTAACATGTCTGAAACAATTATGAAAATCACGCTCTTGTATGGAATAGAGACGTTTCGCGTAACAGAAAAATACAAAACAAAAATGGAAAGTGTCGAAATGGATGCAATAAGAAGATCAAAGAGAATATCTAAAACAGAGCATATAAGAAATGATACCATAAAAGAAAGAATGGAAATCGAGGGAAGCATAACGGATGAAATCACTCAAAGACAACTGATATGGTACGTCCATGTAGAACGGATGAACGACGAAAAATTACCAAAGCAGGTTCTAGAATGGGAAGCAATAGGGCGCAGAAAAAGAGGGCGTCCTAAACTGGAATGGCCAGATGTCAATCCAAAGAACAATGAGTCAAAAAACCTGACAGAAGATGATTGTCAGGATCGAAGGAGGTGGAGAATAGGCGTCAGACAACGTAGAAAAACGTTCTAAACCGACATAGTAGTAGTATATAGCACTCGAACCACTAAACGGATTCAAATCGTTTTTTGGTGGAGGTCTATTAGAAAGTGTTTTTGGCTTTGGTAGAAAATTGGTTCGGTTCGGTTGCATCTAATTTGATATTTGGTAATAGTCTAAACAGTGGTGTGTCTTTTTTAGATACAATTGACATTTTTGTCAATTTTACAAACTCTTGGAAAGAAGATTAGAATTTTCACTGACAATACAGAGTGTCTTATAACATAGGGGCCATAGTGCAGTAGGTAATAGAGGAGGTTATTTCTAATAAAAAAGTTTATATAACATGAGGGTCAACACTCATCTGTTTTCAAGATATAGGATTTTTAAAGTTAGAGGAGTGGTGTGAAAAAGAGTTTTACAAAAAAGCAAATTTGTCACCCCCAAATAAATACTTAGCTAATTGTGATCCTAAAATGTGGTATTCCCTTTTTTGGGAAAACTACAAGTTGAGAAGATACAGGCTGTCACAATAACCTCCAAAAATGTATAAAAAATAATTATTTTTCTATTTTCGCTTACTTATTCTTTTAAAAAAATACCAATAATATTTTAGTATTATGTCTCCCTAAGACTTATTTTTAATAACAAAAAACATCAAGAAAAAGATTGCGTTTATTATGGTATTCATAAAAGTTTATATCATAATATTCATATTAGTTTTTCCTCAAAAAATTTGACAGCAAATTTTTTTCAAACATTTTTATGTTTTAAATGATTGCTCTTGTTTTAATAGACGACTTTACCAAATTTCATATTTTTACTGCGTTTTTTAAAAATAAATTATCAAAAAAGCTTAGTTTAATGCTCTATATCTCGAGAAAGAAAAAGTTTTGGCTCATGCATTATACGAACTTTTCCATCAGAAATTACCTCCTCTATCACCTGGTGACCTATGGTTCCTAAGTTATAGGACACCCTGTATATTTTCAGTGTAGAGTCATACAAAGTTTGGGATTTTCTCAAAAAATCAACCTTTTGTTTGTAGATATCGATAAAGATAAGTTTTTAACGTCTTTATAAATTTAACCTTCTGCAGTTCTGCCGACAGTTGAAAGTACATTTTGCAGGCAAAAAATAAGCCTAACCAAATTATCCCACAATTAAGATTTAAAAACTATTAAGATTAACTCGATTAAGGTAAATACCAATAATTATACCAGTGATTGTAACCGAAAATTACGCACCGAGTCTGTCTGAGTGAGTTAAGAGGGAGCTCTGCGTATGTGGGGATGGGAGAATTCGCCGCCGGCCGATTCGCCGCGGGGACAATTCGCCGCGAGATTTTTTGTTTTATGATATTACCATTGGCAATTGTTTAAACATTGTTATTTAGCTTGACTTATATATAATATATTTGTTTATTAGTTTGGTTATAACTTTTTTTAAACTTTTCCAACTAGGTATTTGGTGTTAGTATTATACAATTCAACATTTTTTTTATTAAAAAATAAATAAAATGGTGGATCCAAAATGGCGGATTTTCCCATTTATGCACCGATTTGCATCAAACTCGGAACTTTAAAATCTTTCAGGTCGCTGATTATTATTTTTAACTTACATTTATAAAAATCAAAAGGCGGATCCAAAATGGCGGACTTTCCCATTTATGAACCAACGTGCATCAAAGTCGGAACTTTGGGGTGTTTCAGGTCGCTAATTATGATTTTTAACGTAAACTTTAAAAAAATCAAAATGGCGGTTCCACAATGGCGAACATTCTTATTTATAAACCGATTTGCCTCAAACTTGAAACACCGCGGCGCCTAAAATAACACAGTACAATTTTTGACTTAAAAACCTGAAAATGGCGGTATCAAAATGGCGGATTTTTCCATTTATGAACCAATTTACATCAAACTCGGAACTTTAAGATCTTTCAGGTCGCTTATTATTATTTCTAACTTAAACTTTAAAAAAATCAAAATGGCGCATTTTCTAATTTATAAACCGATTTGCCTCAAACTTGAAACATAGGTAACTCCATATAATTTTTGACTCAAATTTAAAAACCTGAAGATTTTCCCAATTTATGAACCAATATGCATAAAACTCGGAACTGGTCAAGGTCGCTGATTATTATTTCTAACTTAAATTTAAAAAAAATGGCCGAACCTAAATGGCGGACTTTTCAATTTTTGAACCGATATGCCCCAAACTTGAAACTATGCGGTGCTTAAGGTCAATCAATACATATTTTGACTCAAACTTAAAACAATCTGCATGGCGCATTAAAAATTTATTATTTAAAAGATTTTAATACATCTTATGATTTAAAATAAAATTGAAGAATTTTTTAATTTTATTTAGTAGCTAGCCAACAAACATTAACTTGACGGAATTGAAGTAATTTTGTACTTCAACTGCTGGCAAACGGTAAACGTAAACGCCATTTTCATTTTATTAAATTTAAGTCAAAAATTTTATTTAGTTACTTTAAGCCCCGCGATGTTTCAAGTTTGAGGCAAATCGGTTCATAAATGGGAAAATCCGCCATTTTGATTTTTTTAAAAGTTTAAGTTAGAAATTATAATCAGCGACCTGAAAGATCTCAAAGTTCCTAATTTGATGCATATTGGTTCATAAATGGAAAATCCACCACTTTGGATCCGCCATTTTGATTTTTTTAAATTGTATTGTATTTTGAACCCGCCATTTTCAGGTTATTAAATTTGAATCAAAAATTGTATTATGTTACCTTAAGCGCGGCAATGTTTTAAGTAAGTTTGAGGCTAATCGATTTATAAATAGGAAAGTGCGCCACTGTGGAACCACCATTTTGATTTTTTTTAAGTTTAAGTTAGAAATATTAATCAGCAACCTGAAAAATCCCAAAGTTGGGAATTTGGTGTATATTAGTTCATAAATGGAAAAGTCCGCCATTTCAGCGACCTGAAAGATCTTAAAGTTCGGCCATTTTGAAACCGCCATTTTGATTTTTTTAAAGTTTAAGTTAGAAATCATATTTTTATTTATGTTGAATTGTATACTAACCAACAAATACCTAGTTGGAAAAGTTTGAAAAAAGTTATAAGCAAACAAATAAACAAATATATTATATGAAGTCAAGCTAAATAAAAATGCTTAAACAATTGCCAATGGTAATATCATAAAACAAAAAATCTTGCGGCGAATTGTCCCCGCGGCGAATCGGCCGGCGGCGATTTCCCCGGCGGCGAATCGGCCGCGGCGAATTGTCCCCTACCCGCGTATTGCATGTAATGAGCGTATCAGGGTTTTGAAATAACATTTTTATGGGAAAAGTATTTATATTTTTTTTTAATAAAACTTATGCGAATTGGTAAAAAAAAATCCTTAGCGCGCATTTAAATCGTCAATGAAAAAATAAACCTCAACCCTCCAAAAACGTGCCTAGATTACTACATTTTAGTAATTTTTTGATGTATTATTTTGTCTAGAACACCATTGCATTTAAGTTTCTTTTTAAAAGTACAAAAAATATTTTTTCAAAATTTGCTCTGTCCTATGTTATTTCAAAACCCTTACAATTAGATTTTTCCTTACAATATAACTCTGCACCGCCTCCACAGACCTAACGGCTTCAGGAAATTTTAATTATTTTATATAAAATCCTTTTCCCATAAAATAATTATTTCAAAACCCTTACGCGCTCCTTATTTGCCATACGCAGAGCTCCCTCCTAAGGTAAGCGTTCACTGATCTGCGCCGAACGAGCCGCACTCACCGAAGGAATCGTAAAAAAATATCTTTTGCATTGATTGGTTTAAATGAAAGTGCGCTCACTCTTTGACGTTGCATGAATCGCATTGCCGTAAATGCGGACGCAGGATCTTTTAAAAGAATATAGGTATATCTTTGGCGCGTGCGGTTCAGTTGCTATTGTAGTATTTTGCTCTAGATAATTGAGGTTTCGGAATATCAAGAAGAGCTTCGAATTTCTCATGGCTCAGTCGGCGCGGATATACCAAATCAAAACCTTACATAGGAAAAAACATTCACAGCGCTACTACTACTAAGATATAATGCTTGTGCATGATAGGTATGTACCTCTTTCATTTCTAGTCTGTACTTTTCCATGTGGATTTACCTGAACTTATCTCAATTTGGCGCCCCTGTGGCGCAACTTTGTTAGACATCCAGGGACCTTTTGTAGGTCGTGTCTCCAAGCCGGTACAGAAAAGCATTCTGTACCACGAGGTTTTGATGCCCCTCGACCCGTCTCATGAAACGATCCTTCTGCTCCTGGATCGTTCCCTCTTGATTTGTACGTTACGCACAAACCAAGGGGCCACCGCTATTTGTCTTACCACTCTGTTTTGGAAGCTTTGTTGCTTTCCCATTTGCGTTTTGCATACTTTGTTCCAGCATGGGGCTGCATATGTTAGTATGGGGCGAACAACTTGCCTCCATATTTGTAATTTTACTCTCCGTTGTAGAGTGCTCCTAGCATTTAACAAGGGGTATAGCCTACTGTGGGCTCCCCTGGCTATTTGAAGTGCATTTAAGAACTGGTCGCTCCAGGTTAGTTTCTTTTCGAAAACTAACCCCAGGATATTGGATATATATGCTAATAATTTCATGAACTGACGTCACGATTTAGGATCTGGTGCAGTGGATTCAAAAGGAAGAAAAAATTATACTGACTGAAATAGAAAAAGTCAAAATATTCTGGTCGCGGAAAAACTAAAAGCAAGAAAAGGCCATGAGGAAGAATAATTTCCTGGCTTAAAAATTTACCCCTCGCAACATGTACACTCTAGAAATATTTCTAGAGTGTACATTAAAAATTTACCCCCCGCGAACCTTGATATTTAAGCTAAGCTTAAAAGTGAAAACCGCATCTTGATAGTTAAGCCGTAGCTACGGGATTTTTTAAAAGCATTTATTAATTCACTTTCCGTAACTTTTTTTGTTATATAGGGTGTCCCATAACTTAGGGGCCATAGTGCAGCAGATGGGGGTCAACACACATCTGGTTTTAAGATATAGGAGTTTTAAAGTTAAAGGGGTGGGGGGAAAAAGGTTTTACAAAAAAAAGAAAATCTGTCCGAGCCAGCTGAATACTCAGCTAATTGTGATTAAAAAATGCGGTATTCCTTTTTTTGATAAAATTATAAGTTGAGGAGATACAGGCTGTCAAAATATCCTCCAAAAATGTATAAAAAATACTCTGCCAATCTATGGGCACCTAAGCTCACACTAGGTACTATAGTCATAGTGTACGTGTCAGCTAATATAACTAAAAACTGAAATATATTTTATTCAACTCCAGACTCAATTACCTTTCGTTTAATACCACACAAGCCATGTTTTGACTTAAACTCTAATTTTTAAAATCTACCCTCACCCTTAAAAAAAATTAAAATATATTTTGTTTAACTCCAGACGCAATTACCTTTCGTTTGATATCACACACGCCATATTTTCACTTAAACTCTAATTTTTGACATCTACCTCCACCCTTTTTTTTTAAATAAACTAAAATTCATTTTGTTTAACTCCAGACTTAATTACCTTTCGTTTGATATCACACACGCCATATTTTCACATAAACTCTAATTTTTGGAATCTACCCCCACCCTTTTATTTGGCTTGCGTTCGGTGGATTTTGTTCATTTTTAAATGGGACCATCTCGGCCCAAGACCCAACTTAGGTACCAAATTTCATTAAAATCGGACAAGCCGTTTTTGAGTTATGCGGGTTGGTCGTTACAGACAGACATACAGACAGACAGACATACAGACAGACAGACAGACAGCAAAACTCTGAAACGCAAAGATATATAAAAAATTTTGAAATCGGAGCAACTTTTTTTTTTCTCGAAAAAATTAGGATCACCATAGGTCACACTATTTATAAAGTAGTAGTGTGAGCTAATAATTAAAGAATCGCCAACTTTGATGATCTGTATCTCGGCAAAGAAATAGTTTTGACCCATGCATTAAGAACTTTTTTATCAGACATGACCTCCTCTATCACCGGTTGGCCTATGGCCCCTAAGTTTTTAGGTATATATACTTTTAAACAATGCTTTATTTGCCTGCCTTTAGAAAACAGGAAATGTGTTTCTTTTTTTAGAATCTTCTCTTAGTCTTACTGATTTCCGCCTGTGTTTAGTTTTTTTCGTATTGAGCTATTCTGGAATTATTTAAAGTATCGTAGATGAAGTTTGAATATTTCGCGATATCCACATGTTTGTTACGTAATGAGTAACATAAAAACTTGTTTATTGCTTATACAGGGTGTCCCATTAAGGATGACAGCCGGATTTATTTCAGAAACTACTATCGCTACGACTTCGGGAAAAAATTGTTATAACCAAATCGGCTCTTGCGATTTCAGCTAAAATATTGTTGTTTCTGTAGCTGTCCGTTAGTGGGCAGTAAATAATCTATCGACTAGAAGGATTTCATTTTTAGATGAAACACTATGATAAACATACAAAAGTTATACAATACTTATATTTCATATAAAATTCTGCATAATTTGTAGTTTTATGTCACTTCTCCACCTTGAAGCAATAAAAATTTCAATTTTTATTCAAAAATTAATTACTCCTACGTGGCAACTAAATCTGTAAAAAGTTTTTTATTATTCGATTCGGCTTATTAAGAAAAGCCTAAAAAGTGCCAATCTTACTCATTTTTTGTCCATATTTGTGTCTTTCCCAAAGAAGAAATTTTAGAAAAGTATCAAACTTAAATTTCTTAAAAAATCTAGATACAACCCCATTGATATTTTTACTTGGAGTTGTTAAGTAATATTTATTTAATAAGTTGCTGAAACCGCATTTAACTTTGTTTAAAAGATATTTTAAAAAAAATTTAAACGTGACCTTAATTTGCTTAATTGCATTTTACTTATACACCTCTGTATTTTTATATTACAATTTGACGTTTGGTTACTTTCGTTGTTTTGTTTTTAAAAAATTAAAAGTCAATAAACATCAATTGTCAAAAATTATTACAGGTGTGATATAACAATGCAATATAAGGCCCCTTGTCAACACATAATAATGTTCATTTCATAATTTTTGAGATAACTTTTTGACAGTTATCAGCTAGTTATCATAAGAATAACATGGGCTACCAAAAAAAAGTTATCTCAAAAATAATGAAATAAACTAGTTATTTTTAAATATCTTAAAAACTAAGTCAAATGTTGACTTGCGAATTTCAACAATATTTTAAATTAATGGCCCTTAACAAATTTAGGTAAAAGTATTGATGGGTTTGTAGGATCTAAATTTTTTAAAAAATTTAAGTTTTTGGGTTTGGTATTTTTTTAAAATTTCCTCTTTCAAAAAAACATAAATTTAAAATAACTCTTTATCGAATAAATAATTAGAACAGGTTTAGTTATAACATAGGAGTAATTAATTTTTCATTGGTGGTGAAGTGACATAGAGGTACATACGAAGGGTCCAAATTATGCAGAATTTTGCAAGAGATATGAATATGGTATAATTTTCTAGTCGTAAGATATGATTACTGCCCCCTAGCGGGGACTACAGAAACAAAAGTATTTTAGGTGAATTTGCAAGACCCGATATTGTTATCACAATTTTTTTCGTAGTTGTAGTAGCTTCTGAGATAAATCCGCCTGCCATCCTTAATGGAACACCCTGTTTAATTCCGGAACTAAATAATTAGTTTTGCATTTTTTATTTTGCAACACAGAATTATGTATAGAACTTGCATAGATGTACAGCCAACACGCAAGAAAAACTATGGGCTATCTCAATGTCCATAACTTTCGTTTATGGAAAATGCGTTTTGGATCGTAAAATTTTAGATATTTGCGAATAATAATGACGGTTTTTAATGGCCATGCAAATACCTTCTCTTCCTGATTTGATAAAATGATGTTTGAACGCGCCAGAAGAGTCACTGCAGGCGCGACACGCTAGATAGTTGTTTGCTTGTGTCTGTATAATCAAGAACTGGAATGTATTACACATAAACTTTTCGAAGAACTAAATTGGGCTTAGAAGAGCTTTTGCTAAAAACAAAGTATAAATATATTGTCTGAAAGTAGTGAAAGGAGTAGTAGTACAGAGGATAACGGCTTAATAAAGCAAAAATGTGGCTATTAGGTATACAAGCATAAAATTTGGTACACTAGTTCTTAGGACAATTTTAAGCGATTTGAGTCGAGGCCCCAAAAAATTCCTCCATAGAGTAAGGAGTTTCCGCCATTTTTTCAAAATGGCCGACTTCATTTTTTAAAATATCCTAAAATGACTTATTTTTTACAAAAAACACATTGGGAATATTCTTTGACTTTAGATAAAACTTACTAAAATTTTACACCGATAGAAAATGGCATCCGACGACTACAGTAGCTCGACCCAAAATTAGTCAAAATCGAGGTATCACAACTTATGGTTGGGTGCCTGGTTTAGATTTTTATGTAAGTTGGCCGCCATCTTGAAAAAGAGCTATGGTAGTCGTCGGACGCCATTTTCTATCGGTGTAAAATTTTAGTAAGTTTTATTTAAAGTCAAAGAATATTCCTAATGTGTTTTTTGTAAAAAAATACATTTTAGGATATTTTAAAAACTGAAGTCGGCCATTTTGAAAAAATGGTGGAAACTCCCCACTCTATGGAGGAATTTTTTGGGGACTCGACTCAAATCGCTAAAAATTGTTCTACGAACTAGTGTACCAAATTTCATGCTTGTATACCTAATAGCCACATAGTTTACGTTATCCTCCGGGCTATAGTGGAATCCTCAATTGACATTAGTCTAACCATTTTAGAAGTAGGAAATAAAAAGAATATTTAAAGAGAATTTATTAATAGACTATATTAATATTTTAGTAGTATAACAAGATTAGGGCTACTAAGACTTACTAAGACTAATCCACGAAAACTTTGGTCATTAATCATCCCTAATGGCCTAAAGGATTTACAGGTTAATTCCCGCCTTTTGTTTAAGTGGCAGAAACAGAATCCCTTCTTATACGTCTTTGGTGTGCAAAAACATCGCAAATCTAGACAAAGAAAGCGAGAGAGAGAGAGAGAATGGGGCGTTTGGTGCATGTATAATCAAAAACTGGAATGTATCATACATTAACTTTTCGAGGAACTAAATTGGGCTTAGAAGAGCTTTTGCTAAAAGCAAAGTATATTTAAATATACTGTCTGATAGTAGTGAAAGGAGTAGTGGGATCCTCACGATTGACATTGGTCACACCATTTTAGAAGTAGGAAATAAAAAGAATATTTAAAGAGAATTCATTAATAGACTGTATTAATATTTTATTAAATAGTAAAACAAGATTGGGGCTACTAAGACTTACTAAGACTAATCCACGAAAACTTTAGTTATTTATCATCCCTAATGGCCTAAAAGATTTACAGGTTAATTCCAGCCTTTTGTTCAAGTGGCAGAAATAGAATCACGAAAACTTGAAATACGTCTTTGGTGTGCAGGACCATCACAAATCCAGACAAATAAAGCGAGAGACAGAGAGAGAGAGAGAGAGAGAGACAGAGAGCGAGAATGGGGTGTTTGGTGCTTGTATAATCAAGAACTGGAATGTATCATACATAAACTTTTCGGGGAACTAAATTATGCTCAGAAGAACTTTTGCTAAAATATATTATCTGAAAGTAGTGAAAGGAGAAGTGGAATCCTCACGATTGACATTGGTCAAACCATTTTAGAAGTAGGAAATAAAAAATAGTAATAGACTGTATTACTACTTTATTAAAAACTAAAACAAAATTAGGGCTACTAAGACTAATCCAAAAACACTTATAGATAGTTTTTTGCTTGGCTCTGTATAATCAAGTACTGGAATGTATCATACATAAACTTTTCGAGGAACTAAATTGGACTTAGAAGAGCTTTTGCTAAAAACAAAGTATATTTAAATGGATTGTCTGAAAGTATTGAAAGGAGTAGTGGAATTCTCACGATTGACATTGGTCAAACCATTTTATAAGTAGGAAATAAAAAGAATATTTAAAGAGAATTCAATAATAGACTGTATTAATATTTTAATTAAAACTAAAACAAGGTTAGGGCTACCAAGACTTACTAAGACTAATTTAAGAAAACTTTGTTATTTTAACTGAGGTTTTTAATTATTTCCATGATCCCCAATGGCCTAAAAGATTTACAGGTTAATTCCAGCCTTTTGTTCAAGTAGAAGAAACAGAATCACGAAAACTTCAAATCCGTCTTTGGTGTGCAAGACCATCGCAAATACAGAAAAATAAAGCGAGATAGAGAGGCGGAATGGGGCGTTTGGTGCTTTATAGTACATAAACTTTTCTAGGAACTAAATTGGACTTAAAAGAGCTTTTGCTAAAAACAAAGTATATTTAAATTGATTGTCTGAAAGTAGTGAAAGAAGTAGTAGAATCCTCACGATTGACATTGGTCAAACCATTTTAGAAGCATGAAATAAAAAGAATATTTAAAGAGAATTCATTAATAGACTGTATTAATATTTTAATTAAAACTAAAACAAGATTAGGGCTACCAAGACTTACTAAGACTAATCCAAAAAAACTTTGTTATTTTAACTGACGTTTTTAATAATGTCCATGATACCCAATGGCCTAAAAGATTCACAGGTTAATTCCAGCCTTTTGTTCAAGTGGAAGAAAAATAATCACGAAGACTTAAATCCGTCTTTGGTGCGCAAGATCATAGCAAATCTAGACAAAGAGAGCGAGAGAGAAAGAATGGTCCATATGTAGAAATTTTTGACAGAAGTTGTGTGTTGTGTAGATTCCTATCTAACCTTCATTCGACTTGCTTGTTAAAATCCATCATTTCGTCTATGTACGGTGTGGAATCTTGATTTTCCCATTTTCTTAGGTTGGCAATACCTTAAGAGAAACAATTTTATGATCTTTACACATTTCTTATCAATAATCTAGACCCTGAGGTTCCAAATTAAAGTGAGTTTAGTTGTCTAATTAGAGAGAATATTTTTAGTTTAAAGTAAAATGAGGGAAACTCGTAATTCATTTTGGTTCTACAACCCTGTGTGGATCTTGACCTTGGATTAGCTTCTCTGCTTTACTGTTGTTCGTTTGGAGATTTTCTTCCACTTTGTCCTTGAATCTGGATATGGGAGTACCTTCTAGAAACATCCATTCTAGGTAGCCAAGACACCGCAAGCAGATTGCTTTAAACCGGGCAATGTCAGATTCCTTGTAGCAACGAATTATCTTTCTATCAAAGCTCTCTAAGAGCTCATCGTAGGTTTTCGTTATCGTTCATATTTCTCATGCGTAGGTAAGGACAGGCTTGATAAATGTTTTATATGCAGATTTTTCCTACGCAGATGTATTATTTTTTTTTAACCGAAATAGGCTCTTTTAGCTAATTGTATTTGTCTTTTGATGTCTGCACTTCTTATATCATCAGTTTAAGATCCAATACAATAAAACATGTTTATCTGACAAAATTTGAAATAAAAATATAAAGAAGTACACAAAAAATTAGAATTGCAAATAGAAGTAGAATTATTTATCCACTTGTACATGATGGTCACTTAGGCAAGTTGTCGTAATCGGTTAAGTTGTTACAATCGGGAAAATTATCTCATTTGAGGGTTTGAGGTGCTTTGTATGGATTTAGTAGGTTTTCATGTATAGTAATGTTTCTGTGTAGGGTGTTCAGTTCAATTCAAAGCAGGCCTTTCCGGGAGTCCGTCCAAAAAAATTTTTGTTAGAAATATAGCCCGTTAAAAATCTCAGTTGACGTGTTTTTAGATTATTCCAAAAAGATTAAATTCAAACCACTGGCACTGGAGAATTTATTCCAACCGGCTGGTTCTTACTTTATAAACTCTCTTGCATGCTTAAAATTATATATCTCAATAACCAGATCTTGGTGGTGCTATTTGGGTGTTATTGATGACTTTTATATACTTCGTTTTAGATACATTAACCTGTAAACCCAGTCTACTGCTGTTAATACAACATCTACCTTTGTAAACAGAATTTCATTTTGTTTTAATTTTTCGTACTATCCCTACAAGATGTCACGACAGATTTTCAAATTCTTTAGGCACACGACATTGAACACAATTTCTCTAAGCAATCCTAACAGTTAATGTTTTTACGCCACATTTTTTATGAGCCATAAAAAAAACAATGTTTGTCTATAAAACGAGTTGGCAAAGGATGAATGGTGCGAAAAAGTGAACAAGTTAAATGCTAATGGTCGGAGCTACTAAGAAAATAGACTCGGTTTAGAATACTAATTGTGATTCAGAAACAGTGCGATGCGAAAGTACGCACTGAATATAGATAATGAAAACGTATATATTTTTTAATTCTTCTTAAAATATCTGACA
Organism: Aspidapion aeneum; assembly: GCA_963576565.1. NCBI lineage: Eukaryota > Metazoa > Arthropoda > Insecta > Coleoptera > Brentidae > Aspidapion > Aspidapion aeneum. The sequence continues at coordinate 34,694,051 of OY755039.1, forward strand.
CCTTGCTAGCTAATATGAAGGGAGACGAATAAAAAAACGAGACTTCATTTTTAGCGGCCAGTGGCAACATCAGGCGCTTTCTCGTTGCAAATTTGAATTCGATTGTGTTTGTAGTTTTCAAGATATCACGTTTTGAGTGGTAAAAAAAGGTGAACAAATTAATCTCAGATTCTCGCGAAATTTAAGAAGATAAAAGGGACTGATTATTATAAGCACGAGATGAATTATGGATCTTCCAATACACCAGAGAAAAATCTAGAGCACTGAATTGTTGGTAAAGGAAGACCAACAAGGACTAAAGTCGGAGGTTAAAACAACCATCTTTCGTTCTTCGATATCCAACATGTTATCTCTTCAATAAGGTTCTTCGAATTCGACGTGTCGATGATAGTCTACCACGAAGTTTTAAAGCATTAAAGGGTTAGGGTGGCTTGCGGTCCTTAAGAGTTTCACAAGAATGGACCTCTCACCTAATTTCGAAAGTTTTTGTTTAAAAAAAGTCTCGACATTTTTAATAAAACTATTTTAAGATAATGCAAAAAGCTATGCAATTTTTCTGTTAAGAGCCTTTTTAGCATGACGCATGTATAATAACACATGTAATAGAACAAGCTATACTTACAAATAATTATAAATTACAACTTATCTTTCAAAAAAGGATCTTTTGGTTCGTACTGTAATATTAGCCACACAAGTCGAACAGAAGAGTTGAAGAAAACTAAATCGTCGGGATGAAAAAAACTCTTCTAAGCGAAGACATGCGCCGGATCGCCTTTAAAAAGCTAAAAGCCTCCGTGTTATAGCTGTTCTTCACTTAAGAGGTTGTTCATCAATCCCGAAAAAATAAACTCTCTCTTCCTAATACGTACCATCTTTTCACTTAAACATAACAACTTTGATTGATTTGATATTGCGCATTGCATAAACACTGGTGGAAATTTGTGTAACTAGTTAAAGTAGCAGCCAAAGTAGATTCCAAGACAAGTAGAAGATACAGTTTAAGTTAAAATAAAGTTAATCAATTGTACTCTCTTGCATATTTAGAGCCATACATTTGATATTCTTTATGCGTTCATTGTACGTGTCAATATCGGATTAGTTGATTTTAAGTAAGTCCTTTAAGTTGTCTAGTTACTTGTTTTTCCTGGTCTTTTCAATGTTTGTTTTCTTTCTCCAAATTACCGTAATTGTCATTCCTTGCTAGCTTGTCTTCGTTACCTGGAACCAAGGCTAAATCGTGAAAAAGTGATATCTCATGCAGAGCTATCAAATCGGACGGGCCACGATCTCCTTTGTTGACGTCACATCGGGAGCTCATTTTTTTTGATGTTCACGTCACGACACAGCTGATTATCTTTAAAATATTGAAATTGGAATGACGGTTCATGAATATTTGATTTTTTTTTAAATTTTGAGATTGTTTTTACTAATTCTTGCAGAACAATTTGTTTTAAATATATAGTAATCCTTAATTTTTCAGAGCCGCTTCATTAGCTCACGCAAAAATTAAATTTAAAGCAAAAGCGAATGTGTTCGTTTCTGCGTGGAAAGTAATCGGATTACCTACATCTATTTCTTTATATTCAGCAGACTTTTAAAAGTTAATAAATTAATTTTTTGTAGTGCAATTTTGTTTTAAAAAAATTAACGCGGGTATTTTTGGATTCTAAATGAACATTATTGTAAAAAATAATTGAAAAATCGAAAAAGTTTTACAATACAAACAAATAAACAAATGCCATGATAAACACAGATGACAAAGTCAACTACATGTCAAATATAACAGTTGGCATGCGGTACATGGCGGGTAATTTGAATTCAAAATAAGGAATGCTAAATCTTGAAAATTTTTACCTTTTAATCATCTTGCATTCTTACAAAAGTTTGGTGGAATATCGGGATGGTGTCTGTGAATATTTCACTAAAATTTCGCGGAAATCTGTAGCACCATTTTGAAAATATCATAAAAAAACGTCTAACCTCCCATAAGACCCAATGTAAAAGTCAGCCCCCTAAGAACAGATGATTTTTTCAGCGTCGTGGCTTGTATTTTGTTGTTGGCCTTGTCTCATGTTATCAAAATTTTCCTTCCATATTTTTGATTTCGTTCCAAATAAGTTTTAGACGTATACTGCCTGTCCCTTCTTTTTCTTGCTCGCGGACAAAAAAAAGAAAGTGGAAGCTCTAGACTCAAAAGAGGATAAACATTTCAGAGCAAGAGAATTGAATGAAAAGCTTTGGGCGACCGAGACCAATGACCAAAATAAACTGATTAATAATGCTTTAGACATTAGCATAGTAGTAGTGTGGGGTAGGCTCTAGGCCTGGCGACTAGGCACATGAAGCGCCCTTTTCGCCAACCCCCGGGCATCCCCCGTCTGCGTCCTTCCTTCGCTAAGGAATCTGCCCGTCTTCTGTACAAAGGCCAGAATATCGGGCCACCTCAGATTCAGAAGGTCCTCCATCTTAAAGGTTTCCTCTTCAAATACCTCTCTTCTTGCCTCCTTATATGCTTCACATGATGAGAGGAAATGCGCCGAGGTCTCGTCCTCGGCCCAGCATCGCTCGCAAGTTGCGTCGGCATTCACTCTCATTTTCGCCAGGTGTCCTTGTATGACGCAGTGTCCGGTTAGGACTCCCACTATGGCTCCCACCTCTCTTCGTGTTCTACGGAGCAGCCAGTCGCTACGGGACTTGCTGTATCCTGTCACATACTCCTTCGCCTGTCTGGCGTTTCCTGTGTTGGTCCATTCTTTTTGTATCTCTTTCTGGGCCCACTCTGCTAGGGTCGACTTCATTTGCCCTCTTGTGAGTCCCAGGAAAGGCTCTGGCTCGACGCATTTCTGCCGGGATCCACCCCTGGCGAGTTCGTCCGCTTGCTCGTTTCCTGGGACTCCCATGTGGCCTTTGATCCATACGAGCTCTACCTCTCCTACTCCGACCAACTCTTGAAGTGCATCTGCCTACTCCTGCACCAAACCCGCGGACACGGCTGGTTTGCACAGTGCTTTCAGCTTAGCTTGACTGTCTGAACAGGTGCGGCGGCGCTTTTCTGTTTCGTTCCTAATTTCTTTCTCCTATGCTACCGTCAGTATGGCGTAAACCTCCGCCTGAAAGACTGTTGCATTGGATCCCAGCGAGTAGTTTTTTCCAATACCCTTGCTTTCCACGTACACTCCTGCACCGGTCGAATTCCGGTCAGCCTTAATCCGTCTGTCTAGCAGGCCGTGGCATCGCTAAGACATTCAACCCCGTCCATTCTCCATGCATCCCTTGGCGGTATGGTTCCACGGTATCTCCTTTTCTCCCTTAACCGTGCATTGGACATTACTTACATAGGTATTTTAAAATTAGTTATTCTTAACTTCCGAGCAAACTAAAAAAAAATTGCAAGCCGAACGGCATGCAATAGAATCGATAAGATAAAGCAATGTGACATTTCTAAATATTAATATTGTCTCTACAAAGGCGACTATCTATAGTACAATAAATTACCACGGCCGAAGAATATAAACGGCCAAATTACCCATGGAGTAATGGTAATAATTATTCTTAGACCGTCATTTTGTATAGAAACCAATATACCCACGCAGATACTGAACGAGAGTGCAGCAATCCTAAGATGTATTGTAGATTAAACTCCACACAGTTTTTTGTTTTCAAGTGCCTTGCTCCTATCAAGATAAGAAATATAATGAGTAGTTGTGCTAACCTAGTGAAGACGCCGCAGAATGAACATTTTGAGATTTAGTTAAATTTCATATATTTCAGAATTTTTTAATTCGTTTGAATTATTGATTAAGAACCAATACTGCAGGTCCGACCCAAAATCAACATTTCTGCAAGTTTCTCGGATGGCTTAGTTATCAAAGTACAAGTATAGAGCTAATATTTTCAAGATTAACATGAATTCAAGTTAAGATTGATCAGCTGGTACAAGAAGGAATAATTAAAGACTTAAGTTAGACTTTACAGATGACGCAGATCCTCAATTTTTCGGAAGAAAGTTTAACATCTCATTGAACAGATGAAACGGGGCAAGGTGATTTTAATTTTGAAATAAAAATATGTTTATAACAAAATGTATTGAAAAGTATTTGGAATGTTAAATGACTAAAATGTTGGATTGAAATTAGAAGAAAAAGGCTTCGTAGAGATCAACAAGTTTCTATGCAGCACAAACTGCAACTTTAAACTTAGAATGAGATTGTGGTGCACTTTGACAGAGATTCTAGAAAGCTCTTGGTGCACTTTGCCATAACTTTATAGATAAATTTACCATAAATAAATAAACTAATTGTTAGGTAAAGTTAAATAACAACAATTTCAATCACGTGCATACGGTCAAGTTCACAAACGGCCATTTAGGCATGTTTCAAGCATTAACTTCAAGGCATCTGAATGGTTCATTAGAATTTTTACTACCATTTTGGGTGTACTTAAATTTTGGCGTGTTAAACTTCGTGTGTCTGGTTAGAGGCACGTACCTTACGTTGTTCGCGCCTTGTTTTTTAACGGAATATTAATTCTTTTTAGTTTTACAGTGTTTTCACAATAGAGTAAACAAAACAATAATAACTATTTATGAGTATGCAAGGAAAAAAGCAATTAGGAATCCAGCAAAAAGAACTTAGAAAAGTCATGTATTAAAAATGTTTCAGTTTTTGAAGCATATGCATCCGATCCTATCCGATAGCTTTGCAGAATTAAAATACTGGAACGTCAGGTCTGAAGAAGTTGACCAGGTCTTCTGCATGTATAGACTTTTGACTTTTATATTTAAGCGTTGTTTGGTTAAGGTAACTGATAATAATAAGTGCTGCATTTGTCATTGGTAACGAAACATGACAGAAGCGACTTCACTTTTGCCCCAAAAAATTCATTGTCAGCACGTAACCGGCAAAATAATAAACTGAACCAAGGAAGACAAAAAATTACAGGCCACGACCCTAAAAAAAGCAGCTGTTCTCTGGGGGCTGACTTTTACATTGGATCTTATGGGAGGTCAGACGTTTTTTTTATGATATTTTCAAAATGGCACTACAGATTTCCACGAAATTTCAGTGAAATATTCTCAGACACCATCCTCATATTCCACCAAACTTTTGTAAGGATGCAAGATGATTAAAAGGTTCAAATCTTCAAGATTTAGCATTCCTTATTTGGAATTCAAATTACCCGCCATGTACCGCATGACAACTGTTATATTTGACATGTATTTGACTTTGTCATCTGTGTTTGTCACATTTGCTTCTGTTTTAAATATAATTTTAGTGTGAGCTAATGAAGCGGCTATGAAATATTAAGGATTACCATACATTAAAAAAAATTGTTCTGCAAGAATATTGTAAAAACAATCTCAAAACCGGCTTTATTTTTCAAAAAATCAAATATTCATGAACCGTCATTCCAATTTCAATATTTTAACGACAATCAGCTGTGTCGTGACGTGACCATCAAAAAAAAATCAGCCCCGGATGTGACGTCAACACAGTGGTGGATCATGGCCCGTCCGTTTTGATAGCCCTGACTGAACAAATGTCAAGGCCAAAAAAAAAATACAGGCCACGAATTTTACATTGGGTGTTATGCGAGAATATTTGAGATATTTTCAAAATGGCACTACAGATTTTCGCGAAATTTTAGTGAAATATTCCCATACGCTATCCCGATATTTCACCAAACTTTTGTATGGATAAAAGATGATTAAGAGGTGGAAATCTTCAAGATTTAGCATTCCTTAGTTTGAATTCAAATTTACCGCCATGCACCGCACGCCAACTGTTATATTTGACATGGATTTGACTTTGTCATCTGTGTTTGTAATGGCATTTGTTTATTTGTTTGTATTGTCCAAAGTGGGTTTCGCGCAGGCAGATCTTGTAGTGATAATGTTTTTTGTCTTAAACAAATAACTGAGAAAAGGAGCGCCAGAATTATAGAGACTCATGTTACCTTTGTGGACCTACAAAAAGCATATAATACCGTTCCAGTAGAAACATTATGGACAGTTTTAGATCAAACTAATATCAATCATACATACATAAAAGCGATAAAAGAACTATACAAAGGGTAAAAATCTAAAATTAAAATTGAAAATCGACTTTCAAAAGAATTCCTTGTAACAAAAGGCTTAAGACAGTGATGTTGTATCTCTCCAACTCTTTTTAAAATATATATCGCAGTAGCTCTAAAAACCTGGAAACGTAAAGTGCACGGCATGGGAATACAACTTAACGACCGATTTACCATATACACACTACAGTTTGCTGACGACCAAGTAATTGTGGCTAATGGTAAAGAAGACATGGAGTATATGATGAGAAAGTTAACAGAAGAGTACCAAAAGTGGGGACTAACAGTGAACGTGGACAAGACACAGTACTTATGTATTGGAAACGAATCCAGTGAGTTTTGAGTACTAGAAAATGGACAAACAATATCTCCATGCAATGAGTATGTATACTTGGGTGTCACATTTAATAAGACAGGAACAGACTGTAAAGAATTGGAAAAAAGAATAGTAAAAGCAAAAAAAGTTATTGGATGTCTTAACAGTATTTTATGGAGCAGAAAGATAAAAAAGAATGTAAAATTTAACATATATGAAACAATGTTCAAAAGCACGCTGTTGTATGGAATAGAGACTTGTCGCGTAACAGAAAAATACAAAACAAAAATGGAAAGTGTCGAAATGGATGCAATAAGAAGATCAATGAGAATATCTAGAATAGATCACATAAGAAATGAGATCATAAAAGAAAGAATGGGAATCGAGGGAAGCATAACGGATGACATCACTAAAAGGCAACTGATATGGTACGGCCATGTACAACGGATGAACGACGAAAGATTACCAAAGCAGGTCCTAGAATGGCAACCAATAGGGCGCAGAAAAAGAGGGCGTCCTAAACTAGAATGGCAACAGTCAATCCAAAGATCAATGAGTCAAAAGAATCTGACAGAGGATGACTGTCAGGATCGAAGGAGGTGGAGAATAGGCGTCGGACAACGTAGAAAAACGTTTTAAACCGACATAGTAGTAGTATTGTCAAATTTTTTTCGTTTTCCCAAGAAATTTTTTGGGCACCATTTTTGTGGAAATTTGGGTCAAATTATTGACCACATTCTTGTTCTCTGATCACCTCTACATCAATGTACCAATTTTCAACATTTTACTGCAAAAAACTTCTGAATTATAGAAAATACCCAAAATCATGTCAAAAATTTATGAAAAACAGAAAAATGGCTATATCCTAGCCAATAAATTTTTTTGGAAGCCAATATTTTGGCTTTTGTCTATTCTCCAGGTAGGTAATATTCCCACAAAAAATCAAGAAAATCGGAGGGGGTGAGGGACAGCTCCGGCTTTTCTTAAATAATTTTGCTCTGATTAATATTCTGTGAAAGTGTTACTACTGTTAAAAAATCTTTTAGCTAGCTTTTAAAAAAAACATAATTTATATAGATAGATATATAGATATTTTTTCTTGCCTTGGCGCCGTCTTTAAAAGTGTCTTGAAGTGTTGTAGTCTTAAACTAGTGAACTTTTATAACTTCCTTTCGCGTCTCTTTTAAGTTAAAAAAATGTTATTAAAAAAACGTGACCAAAAAAGACGCAGAAAGTTAGTAGGTTTGAGAAGTCTTAATCTAGTGGCGTTTTAGAACATGTTGTGGAGGACTTTTCAAGTGTGAATTTGGTACATGAAAATAACGAGGGTAGAAAACATGATATATACACAGCACCAGAAATTTCAGTAAAAAGTACATTTTTATACCTTGATTTCTTCTTGTTTTTAAGTTATCTTTAAGCATGTAGATTTAACAAACTAAATATTACATGGTATAAGGTTGTTTTTAAGTAAAAAGAAACTTTGTTATTTTTGTTCACGTTAATTTAACGTTGATGTGATTTTTGTGCTATGTGGGCAATGAAATTAAACAAATAGGTGTAGATGAGCCGATTACTGTCCCCGCAGAAACGAAGACATTCGCTTCTGCTTTAAATTTATTTTTATGTGACCTTATTAAGCAGCTCTAAAAAATTAAGGATTATTATACATTAAAAAAAATGTTTTACAAGAATAAAGTAAAAACAATCTTAAAACCGGCTTTTTTAAAAAAATCTAATATTCATGAACCGCCATTCTAACATCAATATTTTAAAGATATTCGGCTGTGGCATGATGTGACCATCATAAACAAATTCAGCCTTCGCTGTGACCTCAACAAAGTTGTAGATCGTGGCCCGTCCATTTTGATAGCCCCGGTTATCAATATGAATGAGTGTTACACTTATTTTGATTTTTTTAAATCAGTTACCTTACATTTATTTTGATGTTTTTGAATCAGTTACCTTATGTGTGGTACCTTGTAAAATATATTTCTACACCGTGTAATAGATTTTAAAATTGTCAATTATCAGTGTGGAGGCTGAATGACCGAAAATCTCATGGCTATTTAAATTAAAACCAGGGTAATTAAGAAACACAGAATATAATACAGAGTGCGCAAGTATAAAAAAATAACACATGTCAATGATTGTGTTAGGAGTAAAAGCTTTTTTTTTGTTGAGATTGATTTGCTTGGAAAATGCTCTGTCTAACTTTATCTTACTAAAAACAAGTTAAGTCTGATTACTTAATTTATTTTTCTTACAAAAAACAAGTTGGGTCTGATTACTTAATTTATTTTACTTCCCCGACGTGTACCTAATACTTGTAGGGGGGATGGGATAGTAAGGTAAAAATAAGATACCGGCATTCCTAGATTTGATCATTGGGATCGACATAGGGCGCCGTTATTTTTAAATCATTAGATGGGTCCAAGCTCCTGCAGTATTTTTTTTTTAATTTTGTGTTCGGCTTGTAACTTTTTATTTAATTCCTGTAAGAATTGACTACTGAATAAGGTAAGATATTATATTCTGCTGTTGATGTTTGTTAACCTTATAGTCTTAGCTACCATCAAACATGCTGTTTTTGGCTAAATGAGAAACAATTAAAAAGTAAGATTAGTTTGGATATTTTATATGAGATTGAGGTAAAATGGGAAATTGCTAAAGTAGCTAAAATGGGATATGCCGTTTTACCTTAATTAAATGACTGATGAAAACTAATTAATTTTGTGTTATTTTAGATGCCGCCTATTTACGAAAGATTTTTTGTTTTCGTTAAGTATCTGTGTCTTTTTTTATAATAAGCATTATGGGAATTACTTTACTATTATTAGGTTATTATTTAACCAAGAAATAATTTGTTTTAGTAGTGTGCCATATTAAGAATAAACAGCAAATTATTGTTGATATTCGTAGATGATTTGTTTAAGCAAATTATATCTCATTTTAGTTTTATCTTTGTGTCATATTTTTTGATTTTTTTTTATTTAACCAGTTTTTTTGATTTTTTCAATGTTAATTTTATATCCCATTTTACCTTAATAGTATTTTCCATTTTACCTGCACAATTAGGGTAAAATGGAAAATTGCAGTGGTCTAGATTTTTAAAAATAACAAGGTATTTTTAAGTGTTTAAAGTACTACAAATAAACTATAACAAACAAAGAAGAATATTTCATAAACAGCATAATGTTTTAAACCAATAACGTCAAAATTTTTTTTTAATAAATTTCTAATTAAGTATTCCATTTTAGGTACACTCTCCCTACTTTTAAAGCGGGGGGTTGCTCAGCCACGCACCTCACTACTAAAAAAAGGCTTTAGGAAGGAACTAACTTTAAAATTAATTAAAAAAGACATATTATTAAATATATTAAATGAGGGGTTTTTCAATTTTTCTTGGGACACTTGGTCCACCTTGAGTGCAATGGTCCGCCCCGCGCGCGGATTTTGACAAAAAGTTGTCCAGCTTTGTTGCACCACTACTCACTCGGTCGGGTCTTTGCTTTTCGAATGCGATCCCTCTTCTTGTTTTTCTTTCCTGTAGGATGCAGGTACGGATTTTAAATATATATATACAGGGTGTAACATAAGTGATGACTACTTTTAAGGAGTGATCGCTTGTGATTTTTTAAGTAAAAAAGTTCATATAAACATATGTCCGGAGACGCTTCGTTTTCGAGATACAGGGTGTTAAACTTTGTTTTTGAAATCGATTTTTTAATAATATCTAAAAAACGTGTTTACCGAATCTATTGAAATTTTTACATTTTGTTAATTACTTTTTAAGGGATCTTTTTGAATTCTCACAGCTGGCGGGCACAGCAGAATTTCCAAGGGCGTGCCCACGGGCTAAGTCGGATAGTTTTCTGTAAAAAAAATATAGCCCAGTGCATTTTTTGTAATTGTGATATGGATTTGTGTGTGATTATGGAACTTTTTTATTCCATAAATTTTTTGCATCTTACTTCCTTTAGAGAAAATAATTAAAAACCATATCTCAGCATGTCTCTGGCCTCCGTAAAAAAAACTAAAATGCTTCAAAATTATTTGTATTTAAAAACTAAAATTTTTTTTTTCTTAATTGCATAGTTACACCTTAAACAAAAATTAATAAGATGCTACGACTTTTTGTGGGGGCACAAAAAATAAATTTAAAACAGAAGCGAATGTGACAAACACAGATGATAAAGTCAAATACATGTCAAATATAACAAGCTGCGTTCGGTATTTGCATCTCAGACGTGACGGATTTTTGGTCACGTGATTACAGAGTGAGTGAGCAAATTGGAATTAACGAACGATCCAGATCAAATCGATCAAATTTTTATGAATGGTTATAACCGTAAATATAACCAAAAATATTATGTACATATTGCAACTCACGCCCAGCTATAATTTTGACAAAATTTTCCTGTGATGTCGGAAATTTATATAATTTGTTCTCTTCAACATCAAATAATTCGATTTTAATCTTTTTACATAAAAAAATATTTTTGTAAACAAAACAAATACACAACATTCGTCACATTCTCAGATTAATCTTTTTCGTCGATCAAAATGTACGGAGCAACCAGATTTATGTCCGACTAGTCTGAGCAGAATTACCAAACGATTCAGATCTACCTCCCCTAGATCTAGATGGAATTAACGAACGATTTCGATCAAAAAGAATAATCCGACGTAAATACCGAACGCAGCTATAGTTGGCATGTGGTACATGGCGGGTAATTTGAATTCAAAATAAGAAATGCTAAATCTTAAAGATTTTAACCTTTTAATCATCTTGCAGCCTTACAAACGTTTGGTGGAATATCGGGATGGCGTCTGAGAATATTTTACTGGAATTTCGCGGAAATCTGTAGTGCCATTTTGAACATATTATAAAAAAAGTCTGACCTCCCATAAGACCCAATGTAAAAGTCAGCCCCCCAGAGAACAGCTGAATATTTAAGGGTCGTGGCTTTTTTTTGTTGTCCTTGACATATCAAATCTTATAAAAAATACTTACTTTTCGTGGATTCGCCCAAGTATGATGTTTTTCGTTGGTAAAACTATCCATGTAACGCGTTTTTTTTTGACAGCTAATAACTTATAAATTAGATATAGAAACTTAATAAAAGTTGCTAATGCTATAACATTTAAAAATTTTGATTGAATTCAGGTGACGTCCATAGTTCCATGTATTTTGTACCTGTTAAATGGGAGTATAAGACACAATGTATTTTACTCGAATTATTTCTGGGTCTCTATCTAAACACTTTTGCTTTCCTTTTGTTTTTAAATAAACAATTAGGAACCAAGTTAAACCAATTTTGATTTTTTTATTTATTTTTCATAAACGTATACCATATTTGTGGTGTGTGGTTTATTTTTACTTTAACGTTTTTTATTGCTGATCCGGTCCTGTCACGTTCCATCAGTAAAGTAGCGGTTAATTCTTATTTTTGGCTACTGTATGTACTGTTGCATGACGACGTATATCCAGTTGTACTTTACGTTTGCCCTATGTGAACTTAGGCCTTAAACTTCATAGTCAGCTGTTTTATATAGGCTTTTATAAAGATGATAAGCCTTTATAATACCTATCGTTTATTCTAACACAACGAACCTCAAGGAATAATGAATCTTATCTTTCCCTGGCGAAACTTAATTTCAAAACGTGCAGCGATTATCGAACAACACTTAGGAGCCATTTATTTAAGACGAATTTATAGACTCACAGAATTATGCCTTACTTAATTTGGTTATCCTGCTGCCCTCTTTGGCATTAAGGTGTATTAAATATGTCGAGATAAAAACAAACAAGCATTTGACAGCACTTGGCATCACAAATAGTATAAAATACTACAAAATATCAGTGTGGTAAATCAAAAACTGTAACGTTATCGTAAACCTACAAATACTGGAATCAAACAAGATAAAAATAGATGAAGATGTTTCAAAACCCATCATATTAAAGGGTGGAGTACGTCAAGTTTTAATATTATCCCCCTCATTGTTTAATTTTAGCAAATGATCTTTAACCGACAATTTAGCAGATGATCTTAAACCGAATCTCTGAACCAAGTAGTTGGATCTGAAACTATACCTTAAAGATAATTGTTAGCAAAAAAAACAATTGAGAGTTGCTTCGTAATTATATTTCGTTGTAGCATAGTAAATGAACAGTGGTCCGTTCAATAAAGAAGATCAACATTTTTCAAAAATTATTATTCAAGAGAAAATATTTAAGATCTTCAGGAAAGTTAGATTAACTCGGATACCTATATCAAAGGAAATGTAAAGAGATATGATTCACTGCAAGGTAGAATAAATGGAAAAGAGGCTCTCACAGACCTAAAACCCAAGAACATGGTTTTTAGGATCATTACATATTTAGTCCGCACAGCAACAATGACAATCAGGATTGCCATAGATCCTCAACATCACTAACGGAAGAATATATATATTTAAATTAAATCAGAAATCACTGGCCCGATATAAGATGGGTTGGCAATTATTATTCAGCTGCATTGAATTGAATGTTCGTTTCGTTTTAGGATTTAATTTTGCCTGATGCTATTTGTCGTACACACGGGACCACCGGCTTCACGTGACTTCCGAACCACGGCCTTGTATTGATTATCCTTTGCCTACCTCGTTGATACCCAAACTACACCAAAGACAGGTGTTGCCCCTACCTCCGGTTTGCCCAATAAGGAAAAGCCTTAAATCACGCTCAAATATTTCTGATAATTTTTCGGCCCTCGATCACACGGGCTACGTCTACTTGCTTTTGGTACTTCATTCTTAACCGGCGCAATCGATACGTCAAGATTTGGTGGTTTTACATTAATACGGTGCCTCGTACGATTTATCAGGCAAATTAGGTACCGTTTTGATAGGTAGACCGAAAAGGAGAAAAAATCGCAATGTTGATTTTTTTGGCTACTACTGAATGCCGTTTGCATAAATAGTTATCAAGACAAATTCGTACAAAGAACGGCTGGGTGACATGCAAAATTTAATCAGTTTTTATCAACCACTACATACCTCTTCGTAGTCCAGCTTCGATGTCAGCGTAAACACTCCGGTCTGTGGATTTAAAGAAAACACGTCGTTAGCCCAATCGCTGATGACTGAATAGGTCAGCTGAGCATTGATACCCAAGTCTAGATCCTTGGCCTTGATCTGACCGACCCTGGAACCCCTGGCGGCATTTTCCGGTATATCGAATGAGTAAGCGTTCTCCAGAAATATTGGAGGGTTGTCGTTAGTGTCATTAACCTGAAAAAATAAATATTATAACTTTACTACTATACATAAAGTAAGGGAATTTGCTTTTATAATGTTTAATAGAGACATTACAAAGTAATCTTGTATTGTATTCAATTTGTGGCAGGTCACACTGGACCTCCATGCACCTAGACCCTTATGGATCCATTGTGCCAACGTACGTATTTTTCTTGACTAAGGTTTTTTAATTTGTCAAATACACTGTGTTTTTTGTATTACAATCTAGTCAATAAGACTAATTAGCAATTTCGTTTTAACATAATTTACTAGAAAAATTAGATTTAAACTTAGGGTTTACTCAACAGTTCTCCCCGCTTTGTTGCGTCTGTAACTCACAATTGAAGGCCTTAGTGCAAAAACCGGCCACGTGCTAAAATTCAAATTTGTGCGAAATAAAAAAAAAACTGTCTCAATTTGAAAACAAATTTGCATCTGTCCCAAATTTTGGTTCTAATATAGATATTATTGATACTTGTCATAATATGGCCCAGTATAAAATTGATATTTTGTAAAAACCACACCAAAAATTATTTTTGAAAATTTGGACTTGTCTGAACTTAAAAGTGCACTTGTACGGTTTATAGCATTATTTTCTTTTATGTAATTCACTTAGTTTACTAGCTCAAACAGCTTCACTCTTTTTAGTCCTCGAACTAGCATAGTATTGTCTAGAATTGCTGCCACATTCACATGTCGATGGAACAGAATGTTACTCTTTTTAGTACAACCCCATAGTTGAATACCATTTGAATACCATAAATCAATACTGGTTTCAGTATTTGTCTATAAAGCAGTAACTTATTAGGAATAGTTAAATTGGACTCCCTTTCAATTAGCCATTAACATGTGCTTTCCAGCGCAATTTGGCATCAAGTGTCATACCGAGATATTTTGCCTGATTTGAATATGGTACGGGAATATTGTTACAAATGTGAAATTATATTGTTATTTGTCTGTGATTTTTTTTTTTGCAAAATCAACATGAATTGACCTGGTTTCATTTAATTTTATTCGCCACTTTGTGGTCCAACTGTGAACTTCGGTGACTGCATCCTAAAGTTTTTCTATGCATTCTTCAATAGATTTTTCTACCGTCAATAAACCAGTATCATGGGCAAATGTTGCTAAGTGACAATTTTCTCGCTTTGGGATATCGCAACTGAATAATGAGTATAGATAAAAGCCTAGTACGCTACCCTGGGGCACGCTTGCTTAAATTTCTCTTAAAGTTGAGTACGAGTCTTTCTGTTTTACTTTGAAATGTCTATCAGATATGTATGATTCCAAAATATGCGAATATTGTAATGGCAGAAAGCGTTTTAGTTTAATATTAAGGCCTTTATCCCTCACTTTATCAAATGCTGGTGCTACATCTAGAAAGACTGCAGAACAAAATTTTCCCTGTTCTAGTGCTTTTTCTAGTATATTAGTAACTCTGTGTACTTGGTCTTTTATCGTAGAATGCTCGTCTCGAAAACCAAATTGATTAAATGGAATAATTTATTGTCTTTCTATGATTGGTTTTATTCTTTTAAGTAATCATTTTTTATAGAGCTTGGATATAATTAGCAGAAAAAATATTGGCCTCTAAATCTTGACTAAAGTGCAATTTTTTTTTTGTCTCACAGTACATAGAAAAACTTTGCTAACTACAACAAAAGATGGCTCAAAGATATACCACTAAAAGCCTGAATTACCAACACCCTTCTTTATGGCGACTTGCCAGGTCCATGGTTTCTGGATTAGAGCTACATCGATTTGCTCTCTCTTAGAGGCAGTTTCAGGTGTGAGGAAGCAACCAGCTGGTATTAACCGTGGTACTAAAATCTGAAGAAACCTCGTGGATTTTATAGGAACCTCAGATGGTACTAAAGGCAAGTAAATCGCTTTGTAAAGTAATGCGGGTCGAGGATAAATCACCGCCGTCGACTCAACTCGCCGCCGATCCAACTTGCCGCCGGGTCAATTTGCCAACGGTCAATTTGTTGCTATGCAAATTCGTCGCCGCCATGGTTTTAGTTTGCAATTTTTTTTCTTAAAATGTTCTGTGTTGAGCTAATCCAACCAGACATCACAATTTTCCACAAACAAAATGTCTCTTAAAAAAAATGTTTTTAGAAAAAAACGCTTTTTAAGAAAAGAACTTTTTAAAAAACTACAAAAAAAATAAATAAAATGTTTTTTAAAAAAATTGTTTAGTTTTTTTTCGAAAAAATGTTAACTATACAAAATAAACAAAATTGCAAACTAAAACCACGGCGGAGGCGAGTGGGTCGGAAGCGATTTGGTCGACCGTTATGAGCTGGTCCGGCAAATCGACTGAGACGAATCGACGGCGGACGAATTTTTTATTTCGGTTCAAAAATCAAATTTAAAATGTGCGTTGAATAAAAAATTATTACTCCGAAATCTCTTAATAAAGAAATGACACAAAGTTTAAAATTGTCATCACAACAATAAAAATAAAACTTAGAAAAGATTATAAAATTAAGCGAAATAGCTTTTTAAAGTCAAGCACTGACAAAAAACAGGAGAAAAAAGTAAAAAAGCTTAATTAACGAGTAAAAAACGCACCAGAAGAAAGCTTAACCAAAAGAGATATCTATAATTATGATATAAACGACTTAAGATTGCTAATTGGAAGTCACAAAAACATGAACGGATTTACATATAATATGCCTAGAAACATATTTACTATAATTTTTTGCCAGTTACGTTTTTAGAATGTAGCTATGGTTGACGCTTTTAACAGTAATTATCTGATAGAAATGTTTCCTAACAAAGTGTTCAACGAGAAAATCAAGTTAAAATACTTCATCTCTATTACAGATGCCAGTCCTCGGACATCGGTTTAAATGAGCTGTATATATTTCTAACTACTTATCTTAAAATTCTTATCTCCGTGCAGAGCTAGACGACCAATCTCAAAAAGTGATCAATTCCTTTGGGTTAGGATTTAAGAATTTCCTTCAGGAATGTTTTAAAGAAATCTTGAGCTTCGCTGTTTAACAGCAATCGTCTAAAGGAGCTTTTAAACGTTACCTTAATTTTAGAAAAAATAATGGTAACAGTAGCCCTAATATACTAGTTTGCTAAAGGTCGCAGTCGTTAGGAAAAATTAGCTGGATTACTTATTAATTATCTAATAAATAATTTCATTGAAAGCTGAATGGCTGAATTAAATACACAGTCAAGACAACAAAGTAGACTCGTTAAAAATTATCTCAAGTTTATTTTGCGTGCAAATTTTCCAAAAAGGCAATGGTGTGTTCACTACACGCATTCTCTAGAAATCTAGATAGCTACAGTGAATTATATTTTATTCTTGTGGAAATGTGTATAAGCGTACCACAGTCACACAAAGAGAATTCCTTTCGGGATGCCTACTTCTGTATCGAAACCAAAGAAAAATCAAGACGGTTTAAATTCAACAAGATTTGCCTATTTCCAATAAACTTACAATACGTATTACTATCGTGTATTGGCAAAATAGCAACATCTTTTAGGAATAATATTTCTGGAGGTTCTTGAAGAGTTGAAAGACGGCATCCTTTTATATAAAGTGTTTAATCGCATATCACAATATATCTAACTGAATATATTTCCAAAAACGTTTTAAGCATAGGCATACGAGGTGTGACAATTAAATTTAAGACTGGCCCCCGCACTAACAGGTTTTAAATCTCCACGCCTAGGGCGGTTTGGGTTATTCACCTTGATGTGCGTTCTACTACTGCGCGCAATCTTGTCGTCTTTCCTCTGTTAGTTTGACTTACCCAGTGGTTTGAAGCGGATCGTGTATAGCTCATTTTTCGGAATTACAACAAACGAAAAAAGTTGAGCAACGTATTAACTTAAAGTAAAACTCAAAAAAACGGCTACTGAATGCTTTCGAATGCTAAAGGATGTCTACGGGGAGCAGTGTATGTCTCGTGCAATGATTTTGATGTGGCATAAAAGATTTTTCGAGGGTCGTGAAGAAGTTAAAGATGATGAACGAGAAGGGCGCTTCAACACATCCAAAACAGCGATGCTCATTGCCTTTCTTTTCGATATTAGGGGTGTTTCAAGTCCTTAAAGTATGGAAGAGAAAATGCCAAAACATGGGAATTCGTTTTGGACGAAACCACTTTGTATACTTTATGTTTCGCCGATGATCAGATAGTAGTGGCTCAGGATTATGACGACCTCGAATATATGACACGAAAACTAATAGAAGAGTACAATAAGTGGGGCTAGAGGTTAATCTCAATAAGACAGAGTATATGTGTATCGGTGGAATGAAACAGGATCTAATCTTAAACTCTTAGGTCTAAAAATTACAGCTGACGGAACACTAGAGAAAGCTATAAAAGATCGAAACGATCAAGGAAGAAAAGCAATAACTTTATTAAATGGAATAATTTGGGACCAAAGTATATCAAAACATAACAAAAAGCTTATATATAACACCATTGTAAAAAGTATTATTACATACGGCTCAGAAGTATGGCCAATCAAGGATAGAACAGAAAAAATGCTTTCCGCTACGGAGATGGCTATTGGAGAAGAGCAGCAGGGAAATCAAAAAGAGAAAGAGTTACAAATCAAAGAATAAGAGAAATTATGACAGTGGGTGAACGTACTTTAGTGGATGATATAAGAACAAAACAACTGGTGTGGTACGGACATGTACAAAGAATGAATGATGAAAGACTACCTAAACAAATACTACAATGGAAACCAACTGGCCGAAGAAAACGAGGACGGCCAAGGAGAAGCTGGAGAGAAGGAATAGACAGTGAAATAAGAATAAGAGCCTAGATGATGAATAACGGGCAAACAGAAACGAGTGGAGAATGGGTATCGGAAGACGTAGAACGTTGTGAAACCGATAAATATATATATTCTTATTGAATGGATGCCTGAGGGTCAAACAGTTAACCAGCATTTATATTTGGAAGTATTGATGTAGCTAAGGGAACGTCCAAGGAAAAAACGTCCAGATTTGTGGAAGAACAACACGTGGATGCTCCCACCATATTCACCAGACTTGGCCCCTTGCGACTTCCACCTGTTTCCGAAAGTGAAGAAATCGTTAAAAGCAACCCGTTTTATAATATTATACTAGAACATGTCAAGGAAAAAGCGGCAAGACTTCTTAACAGCCTCTCTTTTGATGATTTCCAAAAAAGCTTCCAACATTGGAAAAAAAACGTATGCAACGCTGTGTTGATAGAGAAGGGGACTACATTGATGGGGAACATCATTAAGTTCTATTAGTATTTAAATAAAGTAGATTTTTTACACCAGTCTTATAATTTTATTGTCACACCTTGTATGTAGGTTTTTTTTTTAAATTCACAGCTCTGAATCCCTACTACTATTTTGTGGTATCGCTCAAAAATTTTTGAACCGAACCGAACCGAACTGTCGTCGCGTGCGGTAAAGTGTTACTTTCCACACTTGTTAGGTAAATAATTATAAAGTATTATAATAGGTGGAATATTGTTCAAAACTTTTGCAATGCCTTACTAAAAGTGTTGAGGTTTTTTAATTTTTTCCTGTGGTTTTATCATCGTTCCTATCAGCGTTTCTGGAAGTGGACAATGTTACTTTTCCATAACTTACATTTATGGGGGAGGGCAATAAATTAAAATTTTGGTGTTTTTAAATTTTTTCCTATAGTTTTATCATAGTTCCCATCAGTCTTCCCAGGTTCGGCTCTCTAGCGTTTCTGGAAGTGGGCAATGATACTTTTACATAACTTTACATTTATAGGGGAGGGAAGCAAATTAAAATTTTGGGATTTTAAATTTTTTTCCCATAGTTTTATCATATTTCCTATCAGTTTGCCAAAGCTCAGCTCTGTAGCACTTCTGGCAGTGGGTAATAGTTACTTTTACATAACTTTACATGTATAGGGGAGGGGAGTAAATTAGAGTTTTGGGGTTTTTTGATTTTTTTTAATGGGTTTGGTCATAATTTCTATCAGTATGCTAAATTTCAGATTTGTAGCATGTCTGGAAGTACAGTAGAATTTTGATGATCTATACATGAGCAATCGCGACGTTTTTTGAAAAAAAACTACTTTACTACTTAATGGGTGTCCATGAAATTTGTAGGGTTTGTTAACTCTATGAAGGTCTACTACTGTGCAAAGTTTGAGTTACGTAGCTCATCCTGAAGTAGAGTTTTAGATAGGTCAAATATGGGCTGAAATGTTTCAAGAAAAGATGGTACAGCAGTTTACGCCGCGAACTTGGCCTGGCACTGCCATGCCCTCAGATACATAAAATGAAAGACGGAGAAAGTAATGTAAGTCACGCACATCTACTTTGATTTAATACTCTACGCCGCTGATTACGCTCATAAACTATTAATTAAATTACAACCAACGTTGTAAAATGCGTAAAGGACGGCACTAGGTCGAACGTATATCATACTATAATTGACAGCTGGTGCAAAACGCTGTGTTCCACCTTTGAAATTGACACTGACGGTGTATCCGATAAGAAAACTGCTTTTTAGAAATGTGAGAAATAAACATATTTTTATAAAGGTTTTAATGTTAATTAGGTATTCAGGTGCTTAAGGAACAAAATATTTGTTAAATTCCAAAATAAAAAGGTCCCTTGTTATGGAAAAAAAACACTATTGTTGTAAGTTTTAAATTTAATTTTGCTTTCAAAAAGATAATTGGTTGTTAATTGATAGTTGCAGAGCAAAAAAATACCAATTTTTTGGCGAAATAGAACTTTTACATTTACTAATGTATTAATGCTATTACTAACTATAGTTGTTCGGGCAACTTTGCTTTGAATTTTTAATTAAAATCTTGCGACAAATTCGCATATTTTTAAAAACCACGCATTTTGATTGGTACAAGCAGGACGCCAGCGCCATCTAGGAAAAAATAAATCTGCGCGAAAAGGCGGGCACAAGAAGTGGCACTCTATCAAAAATCACCACGCAGCAGGGTGATAAAAATTCAATCGATCAAAAATTCAATAAAACTTAACAAGTTTCTTTTGGAAATAGAACTAAACTTTGCCAATTCTTTAAATTATAAGTAAGATTCTAGTGAGAAGCATCTGTAACTGCTGGGCCAGCGAGAGGAGCTCCTCCGGACGAAGAAAACCAACTGCAAGGGTGCGTGGTTAGGAAAAGTTAATATTTTTACACCGATTTTTTAACCAATTTTGCTGCAAGATTCTATAAAAATGACCATCGCGCTTATAGTTTCTCTTTTTCTCTCTACCAGTCCTCAACCTCATAGTACCAACAATAGTAACTAACTACATATTTGTTGTCAGCATCATAAACTAAATTTTTTGAAAGTTCCAAATTTTAAGAACTAAAATAGACAGATTCTTAAACCTTGTAGTATGAATCTTAGGCAATATAGAAAAAAGATTTCGGGCATTCTTTATTTATTTTTAACACGAAGTTTTGATTAGTAAAAACCGAAATCGAAAATGTTTAAAATGAATAAAGAAAATGCAAGTCCGAAACGTTGTTTCTACTCAACCATTACCTAAAAAATAGTTGACAAAGTGCAAGATACTTTAATGATAGCTAATTTAATACTTCAACAAGAAAAAAACTAATATTTGGGAGACATATGAGAACAACGAAGAGTACTCTTTAAGAATCCGCAAATTTTGCATGTTTCCAACCTATGATTCGTAAATTCCTAACCGAAGACATAAATAATAGAACTGCATGGAATAATAATCGGTCAGTATCATCGACAATTACAGTTCGTTGCACCTACGGTACGGCTCACTACTACTGCTAGGCAGTGCCCGCTGCAAAGGAAATCTTCTGTCGGATCTGCATCCCGATGTGTCTAGGCCGGCAGTCGATACAGTGATGACAAATTTTGGAAGTTCTATCAATTTTCAAAAGTGCAAAAATGATTTTTTGGGCATTTTTATGAGATTGTGTTTTTCAGTAGAAACGAGGGCTATAGACATAAAAACTCCTGTTTTTTATCATTCTAGTAATACTTACCGATGGAGTCTAAATAATAATTTACGGGATATTAGAAGTTTCGTCTATTTGTCATTTCGCTACCAGATCTCAGTCATCTATGGCATAAGTATGAAATTTCTTATAATTAATAATCTGTGCCCGATTCACTTGATACTTCACTGCTTACCTCAATCGTAACGACCGTATCCGTAAATTGGTTGCCATCGCTACACCTGACTTTGACTTTGTACAGATCTTTGGTTTCTCGGTCTAAGGAGTCGATCAGCTTGAGCTGACCAGTATGTTTGTCAATAACAAATTTCTCATCATCACCGGTGATTATCGAGTATTCTAGTTCACCTGAAAACAAAATATTGTATAATACGAGACGTGTGGGTGTTCGGATCAAACATCGGACTGATCTTTAAGTTTCTTGCGAAGCTAGGGAAGGTTATGTCAGAAGCCTATGCTATCTATGTTGAAAAAGATATACTAAATCCGATGTTTTTATAGCACAAACGTTTTTGAGTGATGTAAACGGTTAAAAGCAATACGCAACTAATTCCATTTTTTCTATTAGGGCGTTTTATTTTGCAAATAATGACTTCATATAATAGTCCTATTGGGATTTTCTTGCCTTTTCTCAGGTTCAAAGTGTTTGTCAACAAAAAACTTCGTATAGAGCGGTGTTCCACAGTTACGGGAAGTTTATTGAAGGCAATAACATAACTGGTAACGTACCTATGGTATCAGGATCATCTGCCTTGATGGTATCCACAGTTTGCCCCGGTCCCAGATCCTCAGATACGGTAAACTGCAGTGGGGTATTTTTGAAGGATGGCGGACTGTCGTTTCTGTCTAAGACTTTAATTTGAACCTGAAATCAAAGAAAAAGAAAATTTAAAATTGTTAAATTTTTGAAAGATACCATATCCACTTAGTCACTGCATCTGGTTAGACAACCGTGTATTTGGGGATTTTAGGTAAAAACATCTATATTTAAAAATCACAGAAAACTGTAAGAGTATAACCTGACGTAAAACACTTAACAGACTATAAAAATAGAGGAATAAAGCAAGTCTTATTTGATTAAGATTTAGTTATTAAATAAATTAAAGGGCGTTGAACAAAACAAAGTTAATAAAAATACTAAAGAAGGTGCAAAATATCAATGAATTTTATTGAAATTGAAAGGGTGAGCCCAACGAGTAACTGAACAAGGCTTATCTTGGAACCACAGTTACTTTGATAAATTAGAGTACGCATAATTCAAAAACTAATTTTATTAGGTGCTTTTTGTAATGGGTCGATCGATGTCGAAACTTCTTAGACGACTTAATATCGGAAGAGAAATACTTGTTACAATGCAATGTCAATGAATAGATAAGTTTAAAGGGCGAGCTCAGCGAGCAACTGAACAAGGCTTATCTTGGAACAACAATTACTTTGTTAAATTAAAGTACGCATAAATCAAAATCTAATTTTATTAGATGCTTTTTTGCCTCGAGGCCATTAAACGCAGAAATAATTAGACGAATGCTTGAGGTGTAATGGGTCGATTGATGTCGAAAATTCTAAGACGACTTAATATCGGACTTGTCACAATGCAATGTCTGTCATGTGACGATAGGATTATGATATGCTCTACTTTAACTAGTCATACAAATTAAAATCCAAGAACCTAAAATCCGGAAGAAAAATAATATCGTGGCTATGCAATTGAAGGGTCCAGTGGGAAAACGATGAGATTCAATTGTTTTCCGAAATCGACATTTTAACGCCATGCGATAGCTTGTAACGTGAAGTAGTAACACACTAAATCTTACAGGGGATAAGTAATGAGATTCCACTTCCACACACAAGCTACGGCTAAAAATAGGCAGCACTGTGGAAAAACGATGAGACTCCCACTTTAAATTTCGTTTTACTCAACTTTTTGAAAAATTGAATCTCATCGTTTTTCCACTGGACCCTTCAATTGGAACGAGTGGTTTGGATGTCCTCGATAGAATTTTGAGAGCAGTTGCGTTCAAGATTAGACTCGGCATCATGATTGTGAACCTTTATGGCATAGATGACCCTACGAAAGAAAAAAAAAACAAATTTCTGCAAAGCTGCATTTAATTTTTATTCGACAAATTGTGAGCAGTAGAATAAAGATGGACATTCCTGCTGTGCATATTCTAGGTTTAGCTTTACCTGTTTATGGTTTATCTTACATGATTATAAGGGATCGGTGTTCAGTTTCATGAGCAATGTCCATGACCGCATGTGCTCCTACGGTTTCATCATTAACTATTTTGTACGACCATTAGAAATTATGTACAGCGATAATTTCACTATCATTTACTAGAAGAAGAATTAGAAGATTATCCAAATTTCCCACTCAGGGATTTTTATAGATTATAATAAAGCGGAGGTCCTTTATGACAAACTAATTTAATTTTGACAAAGTAAAAACTTAAATTTTTATGGTTTGCAAATAATCAAAAAAATTTTTTTTTAAAGATACGCAGATGCCACCATGATTTTAGCGGAAAGAGTACGATCTGACACTCAATGTAAAGAAAACCAAGTTTATAAAAATATTAAATAAGATACAAAATACCAACGAGCAGATAAGTGTTAAAAGCGAGCTCATCTAACAAGTCGAAAAGTACATTTATCTTGGAAGTCCAATAACTTTTAATAAATAATACACTAAAGAAATAACATTTCGCATAGAAAAAGCAAGATCATCACATTTTCTTAGAGGCGGAGTCACGAAGAGTAACATACAGAATAAGGGCCAACCACTAGGATGGCAGGGCAAACAAAGTTATATCAACAGCTCTAATTAGGGAACAAGAGTTGAACGCAGCTCTAGGAATAATATCCGACGTCATGCCCAACACGTTGTACAGTAGAAAGCTATACCATCTTATCCTCCAGGAGAGAAAGGACTGGTTAAAGAACAGAACCAATTTTCTGGAGTTATCAGTATCCAAGAAAAAGTCAAGATTAAAGATAGTCTCGGCCAATTGGCTGCTATATTTATGGTCAAACTCGTCGCCATTGAACTGTGTGCCCGAGGGATTACTGACCACGAATGGACCAACAGGACAATAGAAATCTTCTCCGACAGTCAAGCAGCCTTAACAGCGCTTGATTCCTATACGGTCTCATCGAGAACCGTGAGGTGCTGCAGGGATTTGCTAAATGCACTTAGTAGCGCTAATGTGTCATTAGTATAATAGCACGGGGAAAATGAGGCCGCAGACCAAGCAGTGAGGGAAGCAGCATCTGCAGCATTTTTCAGCCCCGAGCCAGCCATGGGGATATCATACAATGTTGCTAAATCAACCATATTAAAATGGAAGGAGAATAGCTGGACATTACTGGATAAATATACCAGAACTGGCTCACTCTAAAGAATCCATTAAAATACTTTGTAGAAAGAGAGCCAGGAACATCATTGGACTTACCAGACGGGAGATACGCATAGGAGCTGGTCTTTTTACACAGTAACACAGAGTTTTGTTGACTGAGAGTACCCAGGCACATAATAAAAAGTGAGACACAATAGACCAACTGGTGGTCGCAGTGGAAGGGAAGGCCCACTCGCATATGAATCATCAAATGTCACAAATGTGTGTCGTTTGAGTTACAATCAAGAGTTGAATTAAGTGTTTCGATGACATACTTTATTTGAGAGTTTGTTGTGTTATCGTTAATTTAGATTTTCTACCATAAATCCTTAGCTTTACCGAAAAATTATAAAATAAACCAAACCTCTTCATTTCCCTATTATTGCGTGCAATTATACAAAGTTGGCAAGATTGATGCGTTCCTGTGCCGTTTTTTCAAGAAACATTTGCCGCGCCTTTTGCCAGAACGTGTAGGTGCGTCTCTAATAGAGACATCTATAATTCTTAAACCTTAAACACAGGTTCTTTAAACATGCGTCAGCTAAGATATGTATTAGTTATTTATCGTAGGTTTTAGTTATTTCAACCTGCCTTTGCATCATTTATTAAATGGTTTAACACAAAGTAGCTAACTGTAACTTGATTTCGTTCAAATTTATTTTTGGGCTATCAATAAGCTTAATTTACAGTAATTAGCCTGTATTATCTCTTGGGATTAAGGCTTGGTTTCTTATATTCTGGACCCTTTTATATTGAGCCAAACTCTTAAGGCCTTGAGGGCAGTGTGGCTATTGAAGCTTTTTCCTCTGTTATTTTTATACTCCGTCTCCGAGTGGGAAACTCTCGGAACGTCCTTTTGTATTTAGTCTCCGACCAAAACCAATTGGTTTTACAACTTTATATGTCAGCAAGTTCATTTCAGTCATGTCAACAAAATAAATAATCCTAACAAAAACATTTCATGTAAAAATAAGCCAAGTACGCGAAATTGGTATTCCGTAAAAAGAATTGAGATAAAAGCAAAGTCAAGTTCTCTAATTCAAATTTCAAAATGAAAGGTTCTTACTAATTTGGAAAAGTTTCTTTAAACTTTGCTATTACAGTCAAACTTCTTTATGTTCAATTTAGCACTGTGCCTAAAAGTCATTTGCAGCCATAATAGCCAAGTTTAGCAAAACATTTCCAAACTAGTAAGATCCTTTCATTTGAAATTTGTATTAGAGAACTTGGCTTTACTTTTATTTCAATTCTTTATGCGGAATACCACTTTCGCGTACTTGGCTTTTATGAAATGTTTTGGTTTTTTAAAGGATTTGGATAATATTAGTTTAAAACCAGTAAAATATGCGGAATATTGATCAAAACTTTTGCAATACCTTATTAAAAATATTGGTGTTTTTTAATTTTGTCCTATAGTTTTCTCATAGTTCCTATCAGTCTTCCAAAGCTCAGCTCTGTAGCGTTTCTGGAAGTGAGCAATGTTACTTTTACATTTATAGGAGACGGAAGTTAATTAAAATATTAGGGTTTTTAAAAAATTTTTCTATATTTTTATCAAAGTTCCTATCGGCAGTGGGCAATGTTACTTTAAGATAACTTAACATTTATAGGGGAAAGAAGCAAATTATAATTTTGGGGTTTTTTAATTTTTTCCCATAGTTTTATCATATTTCCATCAGTCTGCCAAAGCTCAGCTCTCTAGCGCTTCAGGAAGTTGGCAATATTAGTTTTACATAACGTTACATGTATAGGGGAGAGGAGTAATTTAAAATTTTGGGGTTTTTATATTTTTTCCAAGGGTTTGGTCATAATTTATATCAGTCTGCCAAATTTCAGCTTTGTAGCATGTCTGGAAGTACAGTCGAATTTTAATAATCTATACATGTGAGTGAGTGAGTGGCAATTTCGACATGTTTTGAAATTGCGTAACTACTTTACTACTTTAACTTTATGAAGATCTACGACTGTGCAAAGTTTGAGTTTCGTAGCTCATTCCGAAGTAGAGATTTAGATAGGTTCAATATGGGCTGAAATGTTTCAAGAAAAGATGGTACAACAGTTTACGCCGCGAACTTGGCCGTGCCCTCAGATAAATCAAATTCCCTGATAAAGGTAAATGTTAAATTTAGTTTAAACTTTAACAGGGATGAGTAATGTGTAAAATTTGCAGTGTCTTAACATTCCATCTGAGTAAACTAAGACCTTAAGTCGGTTTTGTCTAATTGAAGAACCTAGAATGAAATAATTCACTTTTGAAACAAGTTTCAAAGCCTGTTCGCTCAATTGTTGTTTTGCTGCACAGAGAAATAACGAGGATGTTTTAAAGGCCCACACTAAATATCAGTATGAAAGTAGATATGCGTTAGGCTTTAAAGGTGACACATAACGACCGTTTTCCTACTACAATATCTGAGAACGGGATTTACGAAGCTTAGCAGAATTGGTACTAAAATCAGACGCAATAATGTTGTTAAAGTAATCGGTTTTGATGCTAACGACATATTGTGTTATCATTTAGCATCTAAATCCAAGAAAAAATAGAGGAATATGTATATCTGGGACAAATTATTAAACTAAAAAAGAAAACCGAATGGCTAAAATCAAGAGACGAGTAAGTTTGGCCTGGGCAGCATTCGGAAAATTAAGATACATATTAAATAATAAAAAATAGATATGCATTAGGCTTTAAAGGTGACGACACATAACCACCGTTTTCCTACTACAATATTTGAGAAAGGGATTTATGAAGCTTAGAATTGGTACTAAAATCAGAGGCAATAATGTTAATAAAGTAATCCCTTTTGATGAACCGACACATTGTGTTGTCATTTAGTATACAAATCCAAGAAAAAATAGAACAAGTAGAGGAATATGTATATCTGGGACAAATTATTAAACTAAAAAAAGAAAACGAAACAGCTGAAATCAAGAGGCGATTAAGATTGGCCTGGGCAGCATTCGTAAAATTGAGCTACATATTAAAGAATAAAAAATAAAATCAGAGGCAATAATGTTGATAAAGTAATCGGTTTTGATGCTAACGACACATTGTGTTGTCATTTAGTATTCAAATCCAAGAAAAAATAGAACAAGTAGAGGTATATGTATATCTGGGACGAATTATTAAACTAAAAAAAGAAAACCAAACGGCTGAAATCAAGAGGCGATTAAGATTGGCCTAGGCAGCATTCGTAAAATTGAGCTACATATTAAAGAATAAAAAATAGATATGCATTAGGTTTTAAAGGTGACGACACATAACCACTGTTTTCCTACTACAATATCTGAGAAAAGGATTTATGAAGCTTAGCAGAATTGGTACTAAAATCAGAGGCAATAATGTTAATAAAGTAATCGGTTTTGATGAACCGACACATTGTGTTGTCATTTGGTATCCAAATCCAAGAAAAAATAGAACAAGTAGAGGAATATGTATATCTGGGACAAATTATTAAACTAAAAAAAGAAAACCAAACGGCTGAAATCAAGAAAGAGGCGATTAAGATTGGCCTGGGCAGCATTCGTAAAATTGAGCTCCATATTAAAGAATAAAAAATAGATAAGCGTTAGGCTTTAAAGGTGACACATGACGACCGTTTTTCTACTACAATATCTGAGAAAGGGATTTATGAAGCTTAGCAGAATTGGTACTAAAATCAGAGGCAATAATGTTGATAAAGTAATCGATTTTGATGAACCGACACATTGTGTTATTAATTAGTATCTAAGTTCAAGAAAAAATTGAAAAAGTGGAGGAGTACGTATTTCTGGGACAAATTAAACTAAAAATCAAACGGCTGAAATCAAGAGACGAGTAAGATTGGCCTAGGCAGCATTTGGTAAATTAAGCTACATATTAAAAAATATCCTCAGTATCTCAAAACAAAAGTGTGTGTGTATGTATGTATGTATCCTTCCTGTAATCATATATGTATAGATCCTAGACCTGGACACTTACAAAATCAAGCATGGATAAGGTAACAAAAGCCCAAAGATCAATGGAAAGACAAATGTTACATGTAAAGCTAACAGAAAAAGGGGTGTCAAAGGAGAGGTAGCAAAACTAAAATGATATCAGACAGAAAGGCGATCGATGGAACAAATGTATTGTAAACTGGAGACCTTGAGAAAGTAAAAAAAAGTAGGGGAAGAAAGTTATTTATAGAGCTAGGCAAAATGGTGGCTACACACGATGCAAAACTCCCTTATATTTAATTATAAATTGAATAAAAAACAAACAAAAAAATTATAATATCTATAATTGAAAAGAGCTAGTTTCTAGTAAAATTAAAGTGAAAATTTACGGCGGTTTTGATACTAAATATTTTCTGTGTTATGTAGTATAGCTGTCTTAAATAACTAACATCATGAAAAATAACTTTTTGTGTTAGAGAAGAAAAACCCAGTATTTTAAGGATTGTTCTAAAAGTACTTTAAGTCCTCCATCGCAACAGGAGCGAAATTTTATTTTGCCCTGGGCAAGTATGTCACTGTTTTCCAGGCAGAGGTATACGCCATTCTAATGTGTGGTTCTAAAAACCTAGACATGTCTCTCTCAGGAAAAGACATCAACATACGCTCAGTTAGTAGAGCTGCACTGTCTGCTATCAAATCGGCCAGAGTAAGCTCTGCACTCGTAGCTGAGTGTAGGGATAGGGTTGATCTCCTCTGGGTTCCAGGACACGAGGGCATTCTTGGAAACGAGGAGGCTGACCAACTAGCTAAAATGGGGTCATCAGCTGACCCAGTAGTCTTGCCATGACGACCCTAAGTGACTTGAACAGGCGCTCTGGGAAGACACGGATGGAATGAGGCAGGCCAAGCTCCTTATCGGGGAGGTGTGCCTCCAGAGTAAGGTCGTTTCTCACACTCGGGAGAAAAGATATGAGACTGGCGACAGGGCTCTTGACGCGACACTGTCGCCATAATAAACACCTTAGCATTCTGGAAATCGTGGAAGTCTCGGAGTTTCGTTGGTGTATGGAGGACGAAGAATCCCCTTTACATATCCTAACCGAGTGCCGTGCCCTCGCCGCGATAAGACTGTCGCTTTTGGGAAGCTGTGTGCGTAGCCCTAGCGATGTCAGAAAGTTTCAACCCAGAAAAATCTTCTCCTTTGCTAAGGCAGCGGCTTTTCAGGGGTGACGTGGGGTACAACGGGCCCAGCAAGGTGGCCTAAATCATTGCGTATATAACCCACATAAAGGAGCCACCGGCGAGCTTTACCATATTGAGGGGCAGATGGCGCTGAAATAAATTCGTCTGGTACGCAATATTTAGGGACTGCCAGTACGATTTAGATACATGTGCGAGTTCCGAGGCTCATGCCTATCATACAAATGCCATTATATCATAGTAGTTGTCTCTGAATATTGCGTATCAGACAAATTTATTTCAGCGCCATCTACCCCTCAATATGATAAAGCTCGCCGGTGGCTCCTCTATATAGGTTATTTACTCAATGCCCAAATGCATGGGACTTTTTCCGCCCACATAACATTCATTCATTCATTCAAGTCCTCCATCGAAATATTCACAAGCTTACCACTTACGAATAGATTTTCTAACTATGTTAGGTTTAAGATGCACCTTAATGTCTACAATGTATTTATGTTAACATAACTTTTACTTTCAATCAGATATGTTATCTTTAATGCGATTTTTATGTCAATTGCCGCCAGTATCATTATTTTGTTTAATAAGTTAATTTCTGTGCAAATTGATTCTTAATTTGTCTTAGAGATTTCTTTAATGCAAGTTACCAGCATTATGGGTCAGTAATTTATGTAAGCTCGACATAAAACACCATACTATATACTAATAGCCCAGTCATATTAGGAATGCACCTGAAAAAATATAGGTGCAAGCTGGATTTTTGTATAATTATTCCTTAGCATTCGGGACACATCCCCACCTATTCCGCCAAAATCCTCCTTGAGCTTCGCTAGATATAAGGCCTCAAATGGTCTAAAAATCAGATTTTTGTGATTTTCTCAGAACCTAATAACTTTTTCAAAAAAAGTCACAAGTGAAAAAATACGCAAAATCATGAGGTCTATACTATAAAATTAAGAAAAAACCTAACCTAACATTTAAAAAAATATATTTAAAAAAATATTTTTTTTTATTTAATTTTTTTCACACACACAGGTATATATTTTTATCGGTTTCACAACGTTCTACGTCTTCCGATACCCAATCTCCACTCGTTTCTGTTTGCCCATAATTTATCATCTAGACCTCTTATTCTTATTTCACTGTCTATTCCTTCTCTCCAGCTTCTCCTTGGCCGTCCTCGTTTTCTTCGGCCAGTTGGCTTCCATTGTAGTATTTGTTTAGGTAGTCTTTCATCATTCATTCTTTGTATATATCCGTACCACACCAGTTGTTTTGTTCTTATATCTGCTCTTCTCCAGTAGTCCATCTCCGTAGCGGAAAGAATTTTTTCTGTTCTATCCTTGATTGGCCATACTTCTGAGCCGTATGTAATAATACTTTTTACAATGGTGTTATATATAAGCTTTTTGTTATGTTTTGATATACTTTGGTCCCAAATTATTCAATTTAATAAAGTTATTGCTATTCTTCCTTGTAGGATTTGATCTTTTATAGCTTTGTCTAGTGTTCCGTCAGCTGTAATTTTTAGACCCAAGTATTTATACTCATCACAGGACTGAATTCGCTGCCCGGTATTTAAGATTCGATCCTGTTTCATTCCACCGATACACATATACTCTGTCTTATTGATATTAACCTCTAGCCCCACTTATTGTACTCTTCTATTAGTTTTCGTGTCATATATTCGAGGTCGTCATAATCCTGAGCCACTATTATCTGATCATCGGCGAAACATAAAGTATACAAGGTGGTTTCGTCCAACGGAATTCCCATGTTTTGGCATTTTCTCTTCCATATTTTAAGGACTTGTTCCAAGTATATCTTGAAGAGCGTAGGCGAGATACAGCAACCTTGTTTAAGACCTTTATTTACTTGAAAGCCTTTGGTTAGTTTTGCTTTTATTTAACTTTTGCCTTACTATTGCGGTATAACTCTTTGATGGCCTTAATTAGTTGTACGCTTATGTTTGTGTTTTCCAACGCTTTCCAAAGTAGATTTAGTGGTATACTATCATATGCCTTCTGCAAATCGACGTAAAGCAGATGCAGCTCTTGTCGGTATGCCATTTTCTTTTCAATAACTTGGGTTATACAAAAGAGATGATCCGAAGTCGATCTACCCGCCCTGAAACCGGCATGTTCTTCTGCCTCCATGTCTTTATATTCGCTCTCCACTTTATTTCTTATTATTTTACCGTATATTCTGCTTAGCGTACTAGTCACAGATACACCTCTATAATTGTCACATATATCTTTCCTTCCTTTTTTGTGTATTGTGTATTGTGGATACGTTTTCCACTCAGTTGGGACTACAGTTCCATTTAAATATTTTTGGAAAAGATTCCGTAATCTCCAAAACAGTTCTTCAGTGCCATATTTAATTAGTTCGGCTGGGATATTTCCGGGTCCTGCAGATTTACCGCTTTTTAAGGTTGTGCACACGTTTTTGACCTGAGAGATTGTGACGGGTACTGGAGATCCCATCGTTCTAATTATATTGTCCTTTGCGTCTTCCTTGAATTGTGCTCTATCTTCAGTTAAAAGTTTTTTAAAATGCTCATCTCATTCTTTGTCTGATATTGGTGAAATTATATCTCTGCATGTTTCTTTTTTAATCGATCTTATATTTTTCCAGCTTCCGGTACTTCTCCTACCTCCTAAGTAAGAATCTATTTTCTGGCACTTTTGCGTCTTCTCACCTTTGATTGCGCGATTTTGTATTCTTGTCTGCTTCTATCTGTCTTTTGGGATAAGTAGGTGTGATAGAATTTCCTTTTTTCCTCTATTTCTCTTTCAATCTCAGCATCTCACCAGTATGGTTTTCTTCTTTTAGAAGTTTCTTCCACTAATCCTAGTGCTTCTTTTGCAGCTTGGTGGATGCTTAATGTAATACATTCGTATTCCTCATCTGGGGTTTCACCTGAACTTGTATTAAGTTTTTCGTTCAGTCTCTTTGTGTATAAGTTTTTTACGCTGTCATGTTCTAAGCTTAGTAGTTTATATTTACAGTGATCAATTTCTTCAATCACTGTATCATCAAGATGTTATTGATGCAGGCTTCGGCCTTGATAAGGAAAGATAATTTTGGACTCCAGAAAATAGTGATCACTTCCGCATGTTGATCCACGCTTTGTTCTGACATCTTGAATTTTTAGTTTTGTCTTTTGTTTAGTGATAAGATAATCAATGACGGATTTCAGGTTTTGTGAGGGTTTGGTCC
The DNA here is from genome assembly GCA_963576565.1 of Aspidapion aeneum. Lineage (NCBI taxonomy): Eukaryota > Metazoa > Arthropoda > Insecta > Coleoptera > Brentidae > Aspidapion > Aspidapion aeneum. Next base: position 34,727,426 of record OY755039.1, read on the forward strand.
AGGTATATTTGTGTATTTCCTTATGTTGAAAAAAACCGTTTTGGATTTTTAGGTCTAATTGCTCACATACTGTAATTAGCTCGTTTCCATTGTCATTAACAACATTTTCTCCATATTGGCCAACTGTCAGATCATTAACTCTGTTACCGGTTCTACTATTTAAATCTCCCAATATGACAATTTCTCTAGATGTACTTACTGCTGATATTTCATTGTGTAATTCTTCAAAAAAATTGTCTTTCACGGCTACATTTGCATCGTCATTATACGCATAGATTCCAAAAATCGTAAGTCTCATTCCTTTTATTGTTATATTCATTTTAGTTAGCCTTTCATTGACTGCTTCCCAGTTGGTGATAAATTTTCTAAATCTTTTGTTGACCAAAATAGATACTCCTTGTTGAGCATGTTTTTCTTTTGCCACTCCGCTATAGGTCATATTGTCCTAGGTTTTCAGATCCTTTTCCTTTCTTTTTCGTTTCTGTTAGTACAGCAAGGTCTACCTTCATTCTGCTGCACTCATGTACTATTTCATTAACTTTTCGACCCATTCCTTGCACGTTCCATGTACGAAAAATCATATTCCTGTTTCTTTGCTTGGTTCGTCTTTGGTTTTTCTTTTCTTTCCGAGGCGTTTGATTGGGTTTTTTAACAGTGTACGTTTTTTCCGAGTATCAGAGAGTTAGTCTGACGCCCCAACCCCCAACCTGGAGGACCAGGTGATTTTTGATCGAGGTTTTCTTCCCCTAGCCTTTGCCGATTCCAACGCCGGTACTACAAGGCAGTAGTCTTTTATACTATCCCTAAAAGAAAGGGTTGCCACCTACGCTATGATCACCGTACCGAGGTCACACACAGGTAACTTGGTTTAAAATGATAATACTTTATAATATTAAGCTTGATCGCCACTTGTATCAAACACCATTTACTAAAATTTAGTTTTTGTTTTTTTTATAATTTAAAGTAAAGGTTAGGAAAGTAGTTAATACTAGCCGGACCACCATTGGGATTTTGAAAATTTAATTTTTTACAATTAGGAACTGTGCGACACAAAAAAGCGTAATATTATAAATAGAATAACAACTTCGTTAAAAACAGTGTTAAAATACGCGCAAATGCGCACACTTTTATTTAATTTGAAATTCTAGCATATTAGATATTAAAGTAAGTTTTATAAAATTTAAAAAAAATAGGTTTTGACCAAACTTAAATATGACAAAGGGGTTTAGTCAAAATAAATGGAACATAAGGGCAATGATCTCTATCATTAGGGTGGTTTATTAAGGGTTGAAAGTTATGAACAGAGGTACTTACATAACGTTTTAACAAATACTCGTATTAATATGCAATTTTCAGATTTTTATGACAAGGTCGCCAAGGCTGTCAAAAACCATGCTATATGTACATGGATACATTATTTATGTAGATATCTTAAAAACTAAAGCTTTTAGTATACAGATATATTTGGGAAAAATTATGATACAACGGCTATTCGGTAAAACTTTATGTACTCATGTTGATAATTTTAAACGCTTAAAAAACCACCGTTAGGATACATCAATTTTGCTTAAACCCCTTTGTCCCATGAAAGTTTAGTAAAACACTATTTTTGCTATCAGTAGCAGTTTGGCTGGAATTCCAAATATAATAAAACTGTGCAGATTTGCGCATATTTTAAAGCTGTTTCCACCCAGAAGTCAAACTTTTTTTATGTATGCTATTTTTTTCTCATGCAGTGCTTAATTGTATAAAAATATTTTTTTCCATGTCTCATTGGCGGTCCGGATATTATTGAAAATTGGCCTAAGCCTTACTTAAATTTGTTTAACTTTTAAGAAACAAAAACGAAATTGAAGTACATGGTATTTTGTACAAGTGGGGATCAAGTTTAATGTTATAAAGTATTAAAATTTTAAAACAAGTTAACTACAGGGTAGGAAAATAACTAAATAAAAAAAACATATTTTTTAAAATGTTAGGTTAAGTTTTTTCTTAATTTTGTAGTATAGACCGAATGATATTGCGTATTTTTTCAGTTTTCACTTATTTTGAAAAAGTTATTAGTTTTCGAAAAGATAAAAAAACTGAATGTTAGAACATTTGGGGCCTTATATCTAGCGAAGCTCAAGGAGGATTTTTGCGGGGAATATGTGGGGATGTGTCCCGGATGCTAAGGAATAAATATACAAAAATCCAGCTTGCACCTATTTTCTTCTAGGTGAATTTCTAATATGACTGGGGTATAAGGGTCAGTAATTTATGTAAGCTCGACATAAAACACAAATTTATGAATCGAATGAAAGCAGCCACATGTAATGAATCTATTTAATATTTTAATCTAATGCATATGCGACATGGAGTTTCACATTTTTTTCATATGAATTAGTGGGTGATACACTAGAAAACATAATACCGAATGCATTAATTGCTGTCATTGTTCTAAAATTTAATTAAAAATTATTTCTCTATACCATGGCATTATTACCATAATTGTATGTTCTAATAACAATCATTTATTAGATTACAATGCTGTAGAGTTCACCACTCCCTACATAAATTTTATTGTTAATGTAATGTATACCCCACGTGTTTTTTATTGTAAGATCTTTTATTTTTGTATCAAATTGTGAATTTATACTTGGTAGCTTTACCGCCTAGATATCAAATATTCTTTTGTTTTTTTTCTATTTAGCCTTCTTCAATCTGTCGCCGTGTTCATCCATCTAGTTCCCGCGTCTTTCTTCAAATCGTCCGCTCATCTCATTCGGGGTCTTCTCCTACTTCTTCTATTTGCCCAAGGTCTCCGATTTACAATACATTTGTTCCATCGAACGTCTTTTTGTCTGATATTATGACTGGCAAATTTCCATTTTAATTTTGCTACTTCTGCTGACATCCCTACTTTGGTTTATTTCTTATCCATTCATTCCTTTTTCTATCTGCTGCTTTACATGTAACATATGTCTTTCCATTGATCTACGGCTTTTGTTACCTTATCCATGTTTGATTTTGTAAGTGTCCAGGTCTGGGATCCATAGGTAAGTACAGGAAGGATACATTGGTTATACACTTTCGTTTTGAGGTACTGAGAATATTTTTTATTTTTTAATATGTAGCTTAATTTACCGATTGTTGGCCAGACCAATCTTACTCGTCTCTTGATTTCAGCTGTTGGGTTTTCTTTTTTTAGTTTGATAATTTGTCCCAGATATATATATTCCACTATGTTCTATTTTCTTTTGGTTTATTCTAATCTGTGTTTGTTATTATCTTAGTTTTAGTGTAGTTCATACTTAAGCCAATATTTTTAGCTGCTGTATCCAGTTCTTCCAGCATTTTTATCAGTTCTTTCTTGTCTGTTATTAAGCCGGTTCTAGGGTGTGGTTAAATAGTTAAAAGTTAAAAAATCTTATGTATTATTGATTGTTATCAAATCAATTGCTTAGTCAATCAGACAGTTTTATTTGTCTGACTAATATCTTTCTTGCTATTACTTAGTTTTATCATTGTCGTTTTATTAAAGTTATATACATCTGAACAACAATAACAGCAATATAAATGTTTAATGCAATCCTTTTTAAAATAACCCAATTTATTTTATTTTTAAAATTTAAAAATGTCGACAAAAAACATAAAAACTACAATTCTACAATTTGTTCTTTTTTGTCCCCTTAATTACCTTCTTGAGGGAGCTCTGTGTATGGCATATAATGACCGTAAGGGTTTTGAAATAACTCTTTTATTGGAAAATTATTTTATATAAAGGGGAATTATAAAATATTTAAAAGTTCCTGAAGCCGTTAAGTGTGTGGAGGCGGTGTAGAGTTATATCGAAATAAAAATAATTAATATTTTAGGTAAAAATCTAATTGTAAGAGTTTTAAAATAACACTTTTGGGTAGAATTTCGCAAATTTTGAAAAAATCTTTTTTGCACTCTTAAGAAGAGACTCAAATGCACCGCGCATTTAAAACCCCATTGCGAAGTGAAAGAGTTCTAAATAAACTAATGTATCAAAAAATGACTAAAAATTAGGTAATCTAGGCACTCTTTGGGGGTTGAGGCTTATTTTTTTTTATTGAGGATTTAAGTGCGCCCTAAGAAATTATTTCCTTTACTAATTCTCAAAAGTTTTATTAAACAAAAAAAAATTGTGTGTGCTTTAGACCACACGGCAGAAGTGTAAACTTCAACAAGGCGAAATTAATAATACTGGCCCATAACATATTCTGCAAAGCGGACCGAACCGAACTCTTCTGTGTACTGGCCTTCATCTGCATCATCATATCGCCCGCTGAATGTTTCTCACAGTTAGTCGACTCGAGCTGATTTCGCCCGAATGAGCGTTAAATAGCCGAGCCTGACGGCTCAGTTGAATTCCCTGCCCACAAAAACTACTAAACGCGCCTAAAGAAGTTACACTTCAAAAATATTAACGCAGTTATATGATTATTTAGTCTAAATCCTCGAAGAACAGCTGTCTTCTTTTAAAATTAGGCCTTTGTGTATTATAAGAGTCGAATTAATGGTGCCGTCACTATTAGTGGACTGGATTTATAAATTCGACTTTGGTATGTCAATTTTGAAAGATTAACTGTCATTTTTCAATGGAAAACTGTCAGAATAGTGCCCGGTACTATTACTGCCTGGCCTTATTGCAATAAGTCCCTAATATGTATATTCAGAATTTTTAACTCGGCTGAATTAGTTTGACAATTTTTAGGCTAATTTCAGTGAAAGCTTGTCAAGCAAACAATCGTTTCGTCTGTTAAAAATGACTGTTGTCGCTTTAGCCTTGCGTGTATTAGTAATGGTAAAAAATAAAAGGTTACAACTAGTGTCACTTCATCTATTTCAAACAATGTCACAGTAAAACTGCAGCAAAATTATTTTAGTCGCAAAAATTAAAAAAGCTTTAAAGTTTTTAATGGTTAAAAAAATAATAAAGACAATAATCTACAGCTAATACAAAAAATGTATAGTTTGAAAAAGTCCATATCTAGGGACTTGATTTCTATAAAGGACACAAAACAGATAGAGTATGTATTAATAAGAGACTGCGATACGCATGATTCCCGTAGAAAGCGTTCCAGCGTTGCCAAAAGTAACAATCTGAAACAATTGTTTCGGGCGACAATTATTACTTGACAAAAATTAATACCCAGAATAACACTAAAATTCTGCTTGTTTGTGAAATTAAGTGAAAATTATTGTTTTAATTATTAACTTTTGGGAACGCCTAATTTTAAGATATTATTCTGGTTGTGTATCATCTGTCCGTTTTTCAACAGGTTGATTAAAAACCTACATTTCTTCTTGGGGACTTTTTTGTGGAGGAAAAGATCAGGGGTGTCTGGACAGATTAGGGTACGATTGCTCAATTGACAAAGGTTAGGATAACGCCAATTTCGAGCTCTCAAAAGTAAGACAGGAAACAAGCTATCTTAAAGAAAATTTTTCGAAAAAAAAGTCTTTAAAAAAAAAATTTGAAATAAACATCGAAAAAATTTTTCTGAAAAAATGTCAAACGAATAGAAGGTTTTGGAAAAGAATGTTTTCGAAGAAAACGTCATTCAAAATTGAGGTTTTCGAAAATAATGTCATTCGAAATTTAGGTTTTTTTATTAAAATGTCTTCGAAAAAGTTTTTTTGGAAAACGGACAGTGAACCACCCCGCATTTAAATAAAACTGACTAAGTTGACCTTTCGCGAATTGAGCCGCTAAGCTTATACTGATATTTTCGCTAATCTGGCAACGTCCATCTAACGGTTTTCTGTTCTGTCATGAAATCCTTAGCCCATAGAAAAATCTTACCTAGATAGAAGGCTTTCCACGCTGTATAGGAAAATTAATTAAAAAGTTCACGAGTAGTGACGTCCATATGGGTTCCAACCGCGGTTGCAACAACCATTGTAATCACAAATTTAGCTTATTTTATTATTTTAATAATAAAACGAATTGCCGATACTTTAAAAATATGTAAATGAAAATTGTATCAAATCCAAATAGGAGGGTGTACTCAACTTACTAAAAGCTTCAATAAAGACTGCTTTATACTGAAAAAGAATGACAAAAGTTTACAGATTTAAAGATCGCTCTTATTTTTTTACTTTCACTGATAAATTATTGAAATTTGACTCTAGCTAATTGACCCCAATAAATATTTACTGTAATTTTGTTATGCTACACTACCAAGATATGTACATTTTTTAACCTCAATGTTTTGTCTCTTGATAGTAAAAGGGTTAGGACTTCAACTAATAATAAGTAACGATTTAGTTTGTCAGATTCTAGTAGATTTAGGTACCCCAATAATATTGGCGTTTATCATATTGAGAGAAAAGACAAAAGGTTAAAAAGTGAAACTAGCATTTAATCTGTCAACGAACGACTTTATTTGATCATATTTGGTCAATAATTGCGCTTTGGACGGTCTCTCGTTAGTCACCATCATTTGTTGGTATTTATTGCGGTTTCACCGCTCCATAGGGTACTTCAAAGGTGGCAGAAATTGCACTGCTGTCTTGCGCAATAACATGTGTGAAATTTTGTCTGAAAACCGATAATAGAGTCGTTTGAAGGCAATAAATCAAACATCCACTTTTTTACTTGTCTATAAATCTACGACAATTGATCAATTCGGGGCTTCCTATCCTATCGAAATCAAACATCTTGTCTTTAAAAAAGAGTTTCTTAACGTAAGTGCACTGAAAAGAGGAATTTCCAGGATTTTGTACGTGTTCAGAAGTAAGTCAAAATGGACTCAAATGTTATCACAATGATTTGACTAAACCACTTACATCTCTAGGTGCTTTATATAACGCAATGGTTAGATTTTCACAATAATGTATATCTTTGAATTTTCTTTCTTAAAACTTTTTTCGTTTAATTATTTTCTGGCTAAATTGCCAATGTAAACGCGATGTAGCAAGGCCCATTAAAACAAAAATTAAACAACATTTTAAACACAAATACATGGAATAGAGCAATGCTTGTCGAAATGGTTGTGACGCACTGTGGTTCATCTTTAGAAATTAATTGAATAAAAACTCCAAATTTAAAATCAAAGTTTTAACATATTTTACCTACTCGCGTGCGGTAAAGTAATTACTTTACCGCACACTATGTGGTAAAGTTACTTTACCGCACACGCACCTCTTAGAAACCTTAGCAACGCATCAACAAGACAGCTTCAATACTTGTTTACATTTCAATTCCATCTAATTTGACATGTTTATTTATAAATTACATTAAATTTTTTGAAAAAAAAGGTACTCATAGGTAAAATATTGTACCTAACACATGCGGAAAGTGTCTTTACCACCCTTGACGGCTTGACCGAACTCCGCTCCGCGTCGTTCGTCCAACTGCCGTCGCGTGCGGTAAAGTATCACTTTCCGCATTTGTTAGGGAAATAACTATTGTAATTTTGTGAGCTTGGCATCACATCCTGTGAGAAAGACTTTGCTAGATCTCATCGCCTGTCTTTCTAACTTCTGAATTTTTTTTTATCCCACCGAGTCTCACATGGTACTCCTTGGCATGATTGTAAACTTGCAAATTTTTTGGCATCTATAAAGAAAAGGCTGATTAGTATTTTTGCTTGACAAACTGTTAGGGATTTTCACAAAGAGAATGTAAATGTTTCCTTGGTCTTTCCCCAAATATTCCGAATCGACTGCCTGTAGGATTTAGGGACATTTGGCCTGATATTCTGTAAGGCCGATATATCCAAATCCTTTTCAATTTTGCTAGGCTTTTTTGGTGATGCCGCATACATTTGCATACATTCTGAAAACGATAGGGTTGTTGCTTCATTGTGTGTCACTACCAAGTGAACTGATAGAAGGTCTGAGAATACTAACGTTTTTTGTTTTAGTAGATGTAACCTTATTTGTTCTGCCCTACTTGACTTGGATTTCAAGTTTTCTACCTACAACCAATATTGTCCTATAATATAATATCGCTTCATTAGAATTTCAACGTTGTAATTCTTGGGCAACGATATTGTGGTGAGGGTCCTCATTTATCTCATAACGTCAAATCTCTGTCAGAGATATTCCGTATAGTAAGTATTTTTGGCAGTAAGCAGGCCCTAGAAGATGTTTTTGAAAACTTAGATTGGAAAGAAATATACATCAAAGTAAACGGACAATAGTTAAATCACCTTAGATCTGCTGATGATATTGCCTTTAATACCAGATAAGAAAAAAGAACTGATAAAAATGCTGGAAGAATTGGATACAGCAGCTAAAAATATAGGCTTGAGTATGAACTGCACTAAATCTAAAAGCATAACAGCCCAGGATGGCGCTAATATAAATCTCCTAAAGTCAACTCGCAACGACCATGACTGTTGCGCTGAAAAGGAAACAAATCTATCGTCTATAACCAAGTTCTGCTGGGACGATAGCGATGTTAGATAGATGCAAGTTTAACATGTAGCAGGACCACTTTTCAGAGGAGGTGTAAAAGCATGGGTCCACTGTGTTACTTGCTACGCAGTATAAAGATCTCTGCCTTTGACAAAAGAGGTGTCAGGCAAAACTAAGTCCTCTTAGAGAAAAAAAACTTGCATCCTAAGGGGCACGTGCATCAGTTTAGTATATGGTGTCCGGACAAATCGGGGTTTGCGAAAAAAGCGCCGTGTGCCTAATCGCTAGACCAAAAATGGTCTCCCCACCACTACTACTATTAACTAAAAGCATAACAAACACAGATGAAGATCAGATCAGAATAAACCAAGAGAAAATGGAACAAGTAGAGGAATATATATATATATATATATATATATATATATATATATATATATATATATATATATATACCTGGGGCAAATTATTAAACTAAAAAAAGAAAACCAAAAATCTGAAATCAAGAGACGAGTAAGATTGGCCTGGGCAGCATTCGGTAAATTAAGCTACATATTAAAAAATTAAAATATCCTCAGTACCTCAAAACAAAAGTGTATAACCAATGTATCCTTCCTGTACTTACCTATGGATCCTAGACCTGGACACTTACAAAATCAAACATGGATATGGTAACAAAAGCAAGATCAATGCAAAGACAAATGTTACATGTAAAGCTTACAAAGGGAAAGAGGAATGAATGGATAAGATATAAAACAAAAGTAAGAGATGTCAGACAGAATGACGATCAATGGAACAATTGTATTGTAAACTGGAGACCATAAGAAAATAAAAGAAGTAGAAAAATACCCCAAATGGGATGAGCGGACGATTTGAGGAAACATGCGGGAGCTAGATGGATGAACACGGTGACAGACAGAGAAGAGTGGAAGATATTGGGGAAGGCCTATGTCCAAAGATGGATCGAAGAAGGCTAAATAGATAGATAGAGAAGTATTTTTGGCATAAGAAAAAATAATTTTAGCTTGTGGTTTGTCTAAAACTGACCATAGTGCTTTGGCCATTCGGACACATTCCCCAGCGCATGTTTATGAGTCTCCTTCGTTCGTTCGGGTGGTTTTTTCGGTACGATTTTGAAATATCTGCAGCTCGGACTGACGTCGTTTAGCGACAGAAATGAGCCAATGCGGAATGCCGTCCATGCTGCATGCATGGGCCTCTGGTCGGTCGGCGGCCTTTCGCTCTTTGCTGCTTTCTTTTGAGCTCAATTTTTTTGAATCAATTCCCCGGAATACTAATGAGGTCCGAGTATTAACTAAGTGTATTCTTGTTTTCCCGTCACTTGTCTGTTCTCTCTGATGTTGCTTTTCCTTCCTCTTTTAGCTTATTCTTTTCCGCTTTTCTTTCTTTCGAAAATTTTATTTAGTTTGTTCTTTATTCACGCTTTCTATTTACTTAATACATTATACTACTATTATGTCGGTTTAGAACGGTTTTCTATTTTGTCCGACGCCTATTCTCGACCTCCTTCGATCCTGACAATCTTATCTTCTGTCAGGTTTTTTTGACTCATTGATCTTTGACTTTGACTGTCGCCATTCCAGTTTAGGACGCCCTCTTTTTCTGCGCCTTATTTTTTGCCATTCTAGGACCTGCTTTGGTAATCTTTCGTCGTTCATCCGTTGTACATAGCCGTACCATATCATTAGTGATGTCATTCGTTATGCTTGCCTCGGTTCCCATTCTTTCTTTTGTGATCTCATTTCTTATATGATCTGTTCGAGATATTCTCATTGATTTTCTTATTGCATCCATTTCGACATGTTCCAAGTCTCTTTTCCATACAACAGCAAGCTTTTTACCATTGTTTCATATATATTAAATTTTACATTTTTTTTCAGTTCTTTACAGTCTGTTCCTGTCTTATCAAATCTAAGACCCAAGTATACATACTCATTGCATGGAGATATTGTTTGTCCATTGTCTAGTTCTACTAGTAATGGGTCTTGTCACCGTTCACTGTTAGCCCCTACTTTTGGTATTCTTCCGTTAACTTTCTCATCATATACTTCATGTCTTCTTTATCATCATGGTCTCTAGCAAACTGTAGTATGTATATGGCAAATCGGTCGTTAAGTTATACAACTTTACGTTTCCAGTTTTTTAGAGCTATTGCGATATATATTTTAAAAAGAGTTCCTTGTCTTAAGCCTTTTGTTACCAGGAATTCTGTTGAAAGTCGATTTCCAATTTTAATTTAAGATTTTGACTCTTATATAGTTCTTTTATCGCTTTTATGTATGTATGATTGATATTAGTTTGCTCTAACACTGTCGATAATTTTTCTACTGGAACGGTATCATACGCTTTTTGTATGTCTACAGAGGTAACATAAGTCTCTATATTTCTGGCACTCCTTTTCTCAATTACTTGTTTAAGACAAAAACATTATTACTACAAGATCTGCCTGTACGAAACCCACTTTGCTCTTTTTCTCCTTGTTCATGAACATTATTTTCTATTAGACCTCTAAGAATCCTACTCTACAATCTACTTAGAGTACTGGTTACATTGAGTTTATTTCGTCTTTTATTTTTTATTGATGTCCAACATTTAACCAGATTTGCTCAGTTGTAGTAGGATGCAAGCGAGAACTATAATAGGAATCATGACCGGCGATATGGCGGTTAAAGTTCACTTAAACAGGATGGGCCTGTATCCAGGAGACCTGATCTGCAGACTACGCAATCAGGAACCAGAAACAGTAGAACATGTAATATGCCAATGCGAGGCCCTGTATCCTAAAATGTTCTTAATATTGAGTGAAGCTAAACTAGACCCAATAGCAACTGAGGACTACTATTTAACTATTCAAGGAGTCGAAATTATTCAAGTGGTAATTCTAGGAACTAAGAGGATACACAAAAAGCCAGTAATGGCTGCAGTGCAATGACTTTACACTCGAGGTTTTAGTCGGTAGGAATCCGACAATATCCTCTCCTAGTAAAGGAGAAATGATTCTGAAAGGGTAGTAGACCGGGTGTCTTATGCAAGATTTCCCCTTGGGACCCTTGAAAAACAAGTTTATACCAAGATAATTTTATGGTGCTCCATAACTCTCCGTTAATAAGAGGTTTTGTTTGATTTTTTCCATCTGCCCAATCTGGATAAGCAGACTTACAGTTATGCCCTTGTATTTTTTGAAAATATTGAACCGAACAAAAAAATGTTTACTTTAAAAAATAAAAAGTCTAAAACCACGGCGCGGCGACGGCGAATTGTCCCCACAGGTCGAATTGGTGGAGGCGAATTGTTCAATTCTCATGAAGAATATGAAAAACTAGAATTAAATATAAATGGAATACCAAGAAGATTTGAGAGAATGGACTATTTTAATAATAGTTTTTACACAAAGATATTGTATTAAAAGGTTTCCATCCATAATTATATTGTTTCCTAATGTTAACTATGGAAAATATTTGCTGTAAATATGGTTTTCTTTTGGTTTTTATCGGGTGGTGACAGATAGCAGTGAGAACTTTTTCGTCCTACCACTTGCTTTCTAATATTTTTCTTAGGACTGTCGTACAGCTCTCCCAGTAAATCTAGTCCGAAACACCCCTTTTGTTTTGAAATTAGACATTTTTGCTATATTTTCTCACTCGGAATCTTTCACGCTTCATGTTTTTATTTTTTAACCAAGTGAAGTTCGTTTATTTTAATTTATGTAAATGCAACAATGGAAAAAAAGGTAAACGTTGTCACGTCATAGCAGCTGACTCAATACTGCTGACAGATGACAGACAAAAACATAAAATTAACTAGAGAATTGCCATTTTGCCAATAATTTCCTTGGTTTTTCTACTAAATTTCAAGGGCGCCTACACATATGGAAGATGTAAGTGCAAGTGGTGCCCGCGGAAATTAAGGACTTATTCTTCTTTGTCGTATTATTTGGCTTAGATTTTTTTATTATGGTAAAATTAGGCAATTTTGTTCTTTTTGCGACTTGGCTTGGACAAAATTGGCTTAGTACGAAGTTAATTAAAATTTAGTCATTTATAAATGTTTAAAAAAAAAATAAAGTGCATTTAAACTAGGCAACCTACAAATAATGTTATTGATGATCTGTTATCTAATGCCTATGCTGTTCCTACGGTTTTTAAGGGAATTACCAAAATCATAATGTTTTAAGATGTCACAAGGTTTTTACAAAGAAGAAGGCTTGAATCCCATTCAATTATGCGTTGAAGATCAAGTTTATCATAATTTTGAACCTTATAATGATATTGAAAGCCAGCCGCAGTCATAAGCTTCAGTAACTCTGTTTTAAGTTGCTCACTGGTTTCTTCAGAAAAAAATACAATACGTCGGCTTATCATTTTGAACCTTATGATGGTATGGAAGACCTGCCACAGACTCCTTAACCGCAATTAGTCGGATTCCAATTATTTGTGTTTTAATTTATAACAAAACAATTCTGGCTTGTTTTTTGGCCACAAAAAACGACATTGCGCGACGAATACCGTTTGGCTGGTGCCTTATGATGGGAAATTGGGATGAGTTTTGGTCTCATTGAAATAGTTTTAATGCCATTTAAATAACTAAGACATTGTTTTGAAATATCTATATGCAGCCAGGTTTATTTAATAAGATCCTTTATAATGTATTGGTTGTTTTAGAATAAAGAGGGTTGTCTCAGAGTTTTTTTTTCAATTATTAGAAGAGATTCCTTTTTAGGCACATATAATTTATCCCATCCTTGAAACTAACAAACTAGTCTTCAGATTATGGCTTGTTGTTTTAAAGTTAATCCACAAAATGATCTTTAAAAAAACTTGGCAGGTGAGTGAGATTCGTAAGCTATTATTTGTTGTTGTTGTATGTTATTTTGTGCTAACCTTCCTAAGACGAGCAATCAGTGTCCTGGTACTTTTAATCCTTTACTTGAAGTGAGAGATATAAATCAATACAATTCTATATAAAGCTACCAATCGGCATCAGTACTCAGAGCAAAAAACTACTAAACTGCCTATACCACAGAAAGACAAAAACCAGTTCTTGATTTAGAGATACCGACTTTAAGATAACCTATTAGATTTGCGGTGGATTTTTTCGAATGCCTTAAATGAAGCCATCACATTCAACTGATTATGAAATATCATACAGGAAATATATAGCATATAGTTAGAGGTACGTGAAAAGGTATTTTCTTTACCATTTCTGAGGTTCTCATCATAGAATAATAAATTTGGCAGATACTTATGTTGAAAGTCCTTGGATTCATTTGACGCATGTGTTTCACTAGCGGTGTGCAAATATATATATTGTCGTTTTTTTTCTGGCATAACCCAGTTTTAGATAGATTAGATATACCTAGACATTTTTTGGACGTTTTTAATATTTTTTAGGATAGGAAATACTTTTAATTTCGACAACAAAAACAAAACAAATTTTACATTTTATTATTTTAGGTTAGGATGATGATGATGATGATTCATATGTAAGTGCGCCTTGCAGCTCTTCCACTGCGACCATCAGTGGGTCCATTGTGACTTACTTTTCCTCCAAAAAAACCGGCTATCACTTTGGGTGAGACACTGTTTAGATCTTCTGAATCAATCTGAGGTTTACCGAAAGTATCCTGACGTAAACCTGCAATAATGGGACATTCGCAGAGTACATGTATGACTGTTTCGTCATCCTCTATACAGAGTCTACATTCAGTCTCTTCTGTTAGTCCTATCCTATGCATGGGTACTCTCAGTCAACAGTGACCCATAAAAAGACCAGGCTCTCTTTCTACAAGGTCCTATAACGAACTCTTTAGAGTGAGCCAGTTCTGGTATATTTATCTAGTATTGTTGGAAGCTATTCTCCATTTACAAAATGTGCATTATCATTATTTCTCAAATATCTATTTAATTATCACTTCTGACAACTAATCTCAAACAGGATGCAATTATGTAATTTTATTACAAGTGTATGCTTTGATGCCCAAGAAATGGCAGATTATGTTAAACATTCAAAATTCTAGATACTTGATTCCACTAATACTTAAGTTATCAATTTTTATTAAGGCTTGCTTAGGTATTTCTAATAATCCTTGGCGTAAAACCCGAGAATAGTTGATGGCACTTCTCGGGAAGAACCACATTAAGGTGTCAGTTTTAACATATCATGTGAACAGTTTGACTTATTGACTCAATTAATATTTATTTTGGTTTAGAATACTAAATTACCTAGAAATCGATACCCCACACGGCCACGTTAGACAGAATAAGATTTGAACAAATTAGCCTCCTACCTTTTGCTCCCTATCCTCTCAAAAAAAAAACCTTTTTTCCAACGTTTAATTAATTTTTTTTTTCAATTTATAAGCTACATAGCTATAAGCTTAAAGAAACAAAAGTGTACGCGAAACTAGTTTTATATTTAATTTATCAATTTTTCATTTCCCATCTCAAGTACGCCCCTGTATCTTGACCCTGCACTGGGTTCCATCGGAGCACCACTTCAAGAATGGCATTCCTAGGTGTCTGCTACATCTGTGTCAAATTTCGTCACGGTACGTGAAAATGCAGACAAGCCCCTAAATTTCCGGCTTCGGCCTCGAACTATCTTGGGCATGACGTCGGATATCATTCCTAGAGTTGAGTTCAACTCTTGTTTCGTAATTAGGGCTGTTGATATTGCTTTGTTTGCCCTTCCATCCTGGTGGTTGGCCCTTATTCTGACTGGTCTGTGGTTGATAGGTTAGGATATACGCATGCTTCAAATTTTGACAACAAAAAACTACAATCAGAAAAAAAAAACAGTATTTTTTAAAGTGATCCATTTAAATTCTATCGGTACACATTGAATCCTATATCTAGTCGTAAAGGACTTCTATGGTACACCTTGTTCTGTGACAGGTATTCTATTCTTTCGCTAGACTACCATATTAATCAAGTTAATAGCTATTGCTCGTACGCCCAGAAAAGTAATATCGCAATTAGAGATGCATATTCTACGGCGATTTATACGAATGTCAAGCAGCCATATCTGGATATTTACGACGGGACGCGAGACTTAACACGTAAAAGTGAAAATGGCAAAGTGCTTGGATATAATTCTTATTACGCAATACAACATGTGGCGGAGACGTGCTTGTGCTTTTCCGCATGTTGCACTAAGGGTGGTTTTAGTTAGAGTCCCTGTATTTTGACATTTGGATATAATAGAGTCGCGACAAGACAATGTCTTTTAAAATAAAAGGACAAAACATCGGATCTCTATACTCTAAACAATGTTTGGAAAGAGAAATTATAGGCGTTCTTTATCTTACGAACGGCGGTAACTTACAATCAAGGCCAACAAAAAAATACAGGCCACGACCCTGACAAAATAAGCTGTTCTCGGGGAGCTGACTTTTACCTTAGGTCTTATGGGAGGCCAGACGTTTTTTATGATATTTTCAAAATGGCACTACATATTTCCGCGAAATTTCAGTGAAATATTTTCAGACATCATCCCGATATTCTATCAAACTTTTGTAAGGATGCAAGATGATTAAAAGGTTAAAATCTTCAAGATTTAGCATTCCTTATTTTGAATTCAAATTACCCGCCATGTACCGCACGCCAATTTTTATATTTGAGATGTATTTGACTTTGTCATCTTGTTTGTCATGGCGTTTGTTTATTTGTTGTTATTGTAAAACTGTTTCGATGTTTTAATGATTTTTTACAACAAAGTTCATTTAGAATCCACAAATACCAGCGTTAATCTTTTTAAAACAAAATTACACTTCAAAAAAATCATTTTTTTATTATATTAGGTTTTAAAAGTCTGCCGAGTGCCGAATATAAACAAATAGATGTAGGTTCGGTTTCACTTTCCACGCAGAAATGAACACATTCGCCTCTGCTTTAAATTTAATTTTTGTGTGAGCTAATGAAGCGGCTCTGAAAAATTAAGGATTATATACATTTAAAAAAAATTGTTCTGTAAAAATATAGTAAAACAATCGCAAAACCGGCTTTATTTTGAAAAAAATCAAGGGTTCATGAAACGTCATTCCAACTTCAAAATTTTAAAGACAATCAGCTGTGTCGTGACGTGTGACGTCAACAAAGTGGAGGATCGTGGCCCTTCCGTTTTCATAGCCCTGAATTAATAATAAAATTTGAAAGTCACTTAAAACCGTTGCGGTAAATAAGCGACCTTAAATGATAAAGCATGTCATGTTTGTGTTTTTCAAAAAGCTTCAAGTAAAAGTTAGGGAAACTTTTTCACAATTTTTTATTTCAAATACAAACATTTTTATCAAAATGATTAGGTATGTACCTATTCCTGTTTAACAAATAAGAGTTTTAATAATACATCAGATACGAAATATTGATTTTTTTTTAAATTTTCCCAGCAATCGTGTTTGTCAAGCATTATTGAAAAAAAAGTTTGTGCGTTCACCAGCAAAAGTGATATCTAATACCAACATTTTGTATGGTAGCTTTTCAGTATTAACAATAGGATTTTAACAGAATATTGCAGAAATTGAAACTGTCTACAAAAAAATGTATAACTTAACTTCCCAGTTAAAATTTTTAGCTTGTTTCAATCTCTACAAGATTGGTATCTACCACCAGTATTTATTAAGACCTTAAAAGTTAGCATTTTAGACTGGGTACTTGATACTTAAAGTCTATAGATTTGATACCGAGCGGTTTAAGTGTATTTTTTTAATACTTATGGGTCAAATAGCTGCAAAGGCATTTCTCAGTGATTTAGTCCGTGCAGTCGTAGGATGCCCGTTAAAAATAGTCTCAAATTGTAGCACCACCCCTGAGGGGTACTTTAAAGGTCGAAAAACAATAGAAAAAATCGATGATTGACAAAAAAACTTATATACAAAAATATTCAAAGCTAAATAATACATAAATAACTTAAAACTATATCTGTAGATGCATTACCGTATTAAATACTTATCAATATTTAAATACTGTAAATAGCACAAGATATATTAGTATCCCTTTTCAATTACACATTCACCAAAACAATCGAACATCGGTTTCATCGTCGCTAACTTGTCTAAAAAATTAACATGTAAAATATAGCGGACAGCTGACACTGACATACACCGTTTTTATTCGACATTTTCTAGTGACGTTTGTAGGTTTAAATATGGCTACCATTTTTAAACCAAAATATATTTTTTTTATTTATAACCTTTGTGTGTAAATAATGTCTCTGTACAACGAAAAAAGATTACCCATATCGCAAGGTATAACTTATGGACAATTTATATAAATATTAAAAACTATTGCATTAACGGGAAAAATAAGTTAAACCTTCAACCAAAATCTAGACTTGTAGACCTAGGATTGTAGCACTTAGTACTGTAGACCCTTTAGTAAATACTGGTGTACAAGTCTTTTAAAAACACTTATGGTTTTTGAGATAAAATTATTTAATTAAAAAAATCACTTTGCCTTTAAAAAAATATTTGACACCCTGTAGGGGTGTTATCTCTCTACTTTTGAACGCGTCTACTAAATTTTATTAGCATTCATTTCTCAAGGGTGTTTTTTGCAGAAATTAAAAAAAAAACACGTTTTTAGACTTAGTTTGGTGGTTGCTGACCCCTCTATGGGAGGCTAATGGTTAAAATATTAAATTAAAAAAAACCAAAGTGAAACTAACCCGAGTTTTCATTTTTTGAAAAAACGCCACCCCGCATCACCTTGGGGGGTGCATAGTGGTTCTGAATCAATTGCCAGATCTCCACCATAGAAATTCGTATAACAAAATATTGTATCACAAATAGGCAAGCGGGAACTAAAAACAGCCTATTTCAAACCTGACTAGTGACTAGACTAGAAAATGCGACATAACCCGTAAAAAGTATCACCCTGTAGATTTTAAAAATTATTTGGCATTTCTAATTGTGTAGTACCTATAGCTTAATAAATATGCCAAATTTGAGCTAAATATCTGAAAAACTGAACAAGCTATAAACAAAAAACCATAAATAAAGTTAAATTTTAACACCCTGTTTCTTGAAAACATGGGGTTTAAGGCCCTATTTAATATTTATTTATATATTTAAAATGCATTTTTGAAGCAAATAAAAGAAGAAAACTACTTGCCCATATAACCCGAAGGACAAGATATGTTCCACGACCCACAGCCCCCTTAAATTACTCATCCTACTTTGAATGACAACAGTTTCAAAGGCTAAAATTTTGAAATCAAAAAAGATAGGCTTCGACAGTGTTGTATTTCAAAGAAGGATCGGGCTTGTTAATTTGAGGGGGCAGTCGTTTCACTTAAACTTATAAGATAAGATGAGTTTAACTAACTTTGCTTTGTCGCGAAGACTGTATTGTTGAGTTATTTCTTCAAGGAAAGCAATTAATGTACCTGTTAAAACACAAAGAATTCCCTGTTTCAATAAAACACTTGTTTATACAACGTCTTGTTAACCATTATTTGTTTTTTTATTAAATACCATCTGCATAATAAAATTAATTTTTCCTGTCACGAACGAAAATAGTTGGTCTACATTATCTAAACCAAATTTCAAAACAAGCTTCTTAAAACATGTTTGTAACACACCATAAACTAGTTTAAACTATCTAATATATCTTTCGGTCCATGTTAGATCGGATATTTTTAATTTATCAATTGGATTTTGAATTCAATTAAAACACACAGCCTACTTATTGATTTTGTTACACCGATTCTCGTAGAGCAGCATTCTTTAGGTTACCATGATTAAAAGGTCTAATTAAACACACTCAAGAATTTTTATCAAAATGATTGTTGACTGTGACCTGCTTTGTTTGTGGACTTTGGGAAAAATTTTTGGTTGAGTATACTAAGCCCTAATATTAAATTCTGATTAATGTAAGAATCATAACTAATCATAAGGGTGACAGATAAGGCAACGTGGTCAAAGTTCTGTGTGTATAATATCCAATGTTATCTCACCTTAGTAAATAGCAAAGAGCTATACAACATGATGTTCCCAAAGAGACAAGATTCGTCGAAAAAAACATTAAATTTTTTTACATTGCACTGTTAGTTGCTGGTACATACATGCCCCTGGGAGTAGGGTCTGAAGCTTTTAGTATCCAAAAAGATGTCGGGATCAAGCGTAGTCTCTGCCACTTGGCTACTATATTTCAGGCTAGAATTCTAGCCCTTAAACTACGTGCCCAGTGGATTTCTGAATTCAACTGGAGCAAAAGACTTAATGGCTTCTGCTACAATGGATTCTCTTTGGGAACAGTTACGATTGGAAAAACAAATAAATAAATACGTTTATTCAAATTTAAAAGTTTACAAGAATTCTTACAAAGATTTTCAGTTTAATTTAATTATTAATAAAAAATAAAGATTTAAATAATTACAAATAAGCTCAAAAGAAGTCATAAAAGCATAGTCATGTTTGTTGACTTGAAACAAAATTATATCTAAGTAATTTAATTTAATTTAGTTTTTACCTAACATAGTTTAAGTTGATTAGCTCATTACATTTATTTCTGTTGTTCAAAATCCAGTTCCTTAAAAGTTTTTTAAATAAAAAGAATTTATGAGTAGTTTGTATATTTGGAGGAAGAGCATTAAATATTCTTGGTGCAAAATATTCAACATAACGTTGAGACACAGTTTTTGATGCAAAGCTAAATCGAAAACAATTATTTCTTCTCATTTCATAGTTTCTAACTTTTTGCCTCAGAATTATTCTACCTTTGTGAATATTTTTTGTTATTTCCAAGCAATAAAGTTGGCGTATATCCAACATATTTGTTTCCTGAAAAAGCATATCTGTGGGGTAGGTTCTTCTTTTGCCGTAAATCAGTTTTAAGAACCATTTTTGAGTTCAATTTAGCGTTTTTAAGTAACATTCAGCCACTCCACCCCATTCTAAAATCCCATACAAAAGATGGGACTGTACTAGGGAGAGGTACAGCATCCTGAGATGATCTTGTTCTAAAAATTCTTTTAAATAACGAAATTTAGGCTACAATCCAGATTTTATTTAATACATTTTTTATTTGTAACTCCCATTTCAATTGGCTATCTATAACTCCTAGTATTTTATTGAGTGTGCCTTTGGAATTATTTTTTCGAAATTATGAATTTCTAAAGGTCCAAGATTTGGCAAATGGTTCTTATATACAGCAAAAGGTACATATTTAGTATTTTCATAATTTAGAGTAAGTTTATTCATTTGGAACCAAGATTTAATGTTTCTGAAATCCTCTTCAGCTAGAGTTTTTAACTCATCCCAAGTGTCTGCTGTGTAGAATATAGCAGTGTCATCAGCAAAACTTATTATTTTTCCCAAGGTGTTCAATTGTAATAAGTCATTGATATATATGCTAAAAAGCAAAGGGCCGAGAACAGTACCTTGAGGCACTCCAAAGTTTATTTTTGTCGTATTGCTGATAACACCGCCAACATCTACATGCTGGGTTCTATTGGTCAAATAGCTTTCGATGAGTTTTAAGACCCCACCCCTCAGACCATACTTCTCCAGTTTTGATATTAGTATTGGGTGTGAGACCGTGTCAAACGCCTTAGAGAGGTCAACAAAGATGCAAAGACTACGCTTGCTTGCGTCAAAAGAGTCTGTGATTTTAGAAGTTAAATTAAGGGTCACGTCCTGTGTTGATTTCCCCTCTCTAAATCCGTATTGAGCATCTGATAAAATCTTAAATCTATTAAAAAAATGCATCATTCTGTTTTTCAATACTTTTTCAAAAACTTTTGAAAATACAGACAACAAAGACACCGGTTGGTAGTTTATAACATTGGTTTTCTGTCCTGATTTAAATAGGGGTTTAACCTTTCCCGTTTTTAGGCAGTCTGGAAAGCAGCTTTCTTGAAAGCATAGATTTTTTAAGTAGGTAACTGGTTGAACTATTTCGTTTTTTACTTCTGGTATTGTCTCTGATTTTAATTCATCCCAACCAGGACTTTTTATTTTTTAACGATGAAATAGCCTCAATAACTTCTTTTTGGTTTACAAAAAATAAATGCATGCTGTTTTTCAGTCTGCTTATAGGTTGTATGTTTTCTTTACAAGGAGGTATTCTGTCAGCATAAGTTTGTCCCACAGTGCTGTAATGTCTGTTAAATTCATCAGAAATTTGTTTTTTTATCTAATAAGCATTTTCCAGGTGTTGTTTTGATAGATTCTATTTTGTGTTGACTTTTTGACTTTCCACATATCAAATTTACTACATTTCACAAAGAAGATGAAGAGTTTTTATTTTTTTCAACTTGTTTTTTTACATAATTTCTTTTTGCGGTGTTAATCAGGGTTCTTAATTTATTTTTATAGTTGTTGTATTGATACTTGAGTATATTATTTGCTGGGTTTCGGATCACCTGATTATATAAGCTATGTTTTTCTTGTATACAATTAAGCAGACCTTTTGTCATCCATTTGTTCAAAAACACTTCTTTCTTTGTCGAATTATTTTGTGAGACTTTGGTATTAGCTTTAGTATAATTAATAATTTTTTGTAAAAATAATTCGACTGCTTTATTAGTATTTTGTTCATTGTAAACATCAAGCCACATTTCACGTTTTAGATCATTTTGTAAATTTTTATAATTTATATATTTTTTATCGAATTTGTCACTTGTATTTAAATTCGTATCATTTGGTATAAATATTGCAATAGTATAGTGATCCGATGTTACATTGCTTTCAAAAATAAAAGGATTTATATTAGTTACACAAAAAATGATCTATACACGTCTGTGAACGTGGTCTCGTCACTTTATTTATGTAGGATACAAAATTAAACGATGCGACTATGTTTTGATACTCTTCAATATAATCCAAAACTCCCAGCAAATTAATATTTAAATCCCCAACTAATACGTGAAAAGTATTTTTTTGTCTTTCAATCAAGTAGCGAAGTAGCTCCTGATTGAAAGACATTTCGTCTACAGTTGGTGATTTGTAGATTGCAGTAAGACAGATTTTTGATGTTTTGTAATTTACTGTCAATTCGAGTGCCTTTACGTTCCCTAAAGAAACTATGGAATATTGATAGTTGAATTTAGATGTAATGAATGAATTTAGATTTAATGTACACGACAACTCCATCGTTCTTGTTTAAATTTCCCTTATTATATAAAATATCATAATTTTTTAAAACAAATGGAGTTTCCGTGATATTTTTTTGCAATAAAGTCACAGTTATGGATTCCAGATTATTCTCCTTATGGATCCGCTGGCCTCTTCCTATTTAGTTGGGTCTAAATCAGTTCCGAAAACATTTAACAACGTCGCTAAAACCACAATTTTGGGATATAATATGAAGCATGTCTTCGTTTCGCAGAACTAGCTTCAGGAACATAAGAAAAAAGCTGGAAAACTATTACTGATAAAAGAGAAAATCCCATAGAGGTTGGTCTATATCTCCCATTAAAGAAACCAAATGAAAATTCCATCCAGAGATTTATTCGGAAAACCTTAGGAAATCTGAATAGACATGCCTGGCCATCCCGTCGTATCTGACGACGTGGAATGCTCACAACTCTCGAATCTCGACTAAAAGTACTATTACACAAACTGCTCGACATATGATGTGAGAGTGTCCATTACGCTAGTTCACATCAAAATTTATTGAAATCTAAAAAGAAAGAAAATGATGGAAATCGCATGGTTATCATCATCACTTTAAAATCGCAAATGGCTACTATTTTGTTTAACAATACATTTTATTCATTTGAGAACCCACTATTTTGTCACCTAATGTGAATTTTCTTCCTGCTATGATGGTTACTAAAAATGACATGGAATAACTTAAAAAAATATCAATTTTTTGCATGCTATTGTGATTTCTCTAAAATCATCAACAACTTTTGTTGTTCACGTGGCGTACTGCACAGGTGTGTCCGTTGTGCTGCCCCGCAGTAACTCGTTATTATAGTTATTTGCCTTGTTTTTACGAAAGTGCTCAATGGGCCTTGGGTAAGGAAGCCCCCAAACAATTTAGTTGAACGGTTTTTGATGTTCTTCCTCTTCTGTTGCTATAAGCACATGCTATGGCACATTTACACTGGGCGTAGATTCGTATAATTGATACGAAAAATTAAAATACAAAAACACCCCCAAGATTATTATTATTGTTTATTTTATAAAGGTTAATAGTTATCATGGTAATTATAATCTTAAATGCAGCTATTCTAGAAAGTTCGATCGAGGCACAACTAAAATATTCTTCGTCTTCACTTATTTTGGGTTTGTTGAGATTGGGTCCAAAATATTGCAGTTTTCTACCATTAATAATGTCAAGTTATCGTTCGATATTTCCTTGTCTAAGAATTCACATGTTATTCTGCCGGACACTCTCGTCTCAAAGGGTCAAGTTTTTTCCTTTAATTTTATGGATAAACCTCTTCATGCTGTTAAAATTTGATCTGGCTTTTTTCCTTTGTAATGTAGTATAATGTTTGCTAAATCATACATAAAACTCAAAAATATTCATCAAAATAAAGGCCTTCCAAGGGACCGTCTAAAAATTTTCTCATAAATTAATAAAAAATACAGCGTATTAGTCTTCACTGAGGCGCAAGCGGTTTTTATTATGCAAAGTACCCGGTGGTAGTACCCGAAAAACAAAGAAAAATGCGCATAATCCGACCGTGCAGCAATAGATCACACAGTTTGATTTTGATAGAAAGATTACAGTCAGATACCCGGCCCCCAAATGGCCTCAGGACCGCGAAACGCGCGGTAGAGGCCGCTCTAAAAAACGCACCGGTAATAACAGATAGTTATCCCGCTGTATTAAATTGGTCAAATCGTTCCGTGGTGTTGCCAATGGACAGTGGTGGATCAGAGTCTATTATAACTCTGGACCTATAACGTTCAAACTAATTTAATTTAAAGCTCTTAACAGTATGTAGGGAATAAGGTCTAACCAATTGAGGTCTCTATCACTGGATCTAGGATGTTATGATACGTTTATAATACATTACGTTGTGTGCGTATGGGAACAGGGTGCCAGGGTCTAGTACTATTTACCGCGGGAAGATTCGGCGCGGGTTTAAAATTACAGTTTACCACTAAACTAAACCTAACCAAATCGAACCAAACCAGCTTTACTTACTAACAATCTAACTAAACAACAAACCCAACCTGACCTACGCCGGGTATTTCATGCCGAACGGGGTCGCGCTGTATCTTACCCCTTCGCCGAGTTGGCCACGCCGAATAGTACATTTTCCGAATGCCGTGAGCCATCCAGTGCGAGGAAACTGGCAGTCCGCAAAGGAGCTACGAGTGCCATATCTACCATCCCCTTAAGAAGCATTATGGGCCTGCCACGTCCCTCATTAATAAACGGACAAGGTATAACAGGCTACGTTTAAGTTGCTAAGGAGACAATTAAACCCTAGACGCAGGATATTGGTCAAATAGTGGAGCAAATGGTACCACTAATGGCCTTGAAGGATAAACAAGCATCTAGAGTTTTGAGACAGACAAGGAAATATAATATTACTAAATAAAAAGGATTGTAATGAGAAAACTCTAGACCACCACTATCGACCATGAAGGATAAACAACCGTCCAGAGTTATGACAAAGACAAGGAAATACAAGATTACGTTATGAAATAGAAAGGACTGAAAGGAGAAACGAGTGACATTCCCAGGAGAGGCCTTCGTCTGCTTTACAAAAAGTTTAAGGCATCCTAGAAAATGTGCGAAGTACGGGGGTTAATATGAAGAACACTAGAATTCACTTAAGCTACTCCCTAGGAAGTTAAACAACGGTTTTCCAAATCTGGAGATTTAATGAAAAAAACTTGCTCAAAAAGGCCGATAAACTGATTAAGATAAAATCTAAGCAACCTAGACTTAAAGGGTGGACTTTAAAGTTGCTGTAACACGTCAACTCAATGGGTCAAAACAACTGAACTAGTTTTGGTTTATACTCCTTGGTATTCTTTATTGTTTCTTACAAATTCAACTCCGTCGCTGCATAATATAAACGCAGGCTTTCGCCAGTGAAACGGTCAAATTAGCCACGGTATGCGATGTAGGTTGCATAGGCCCGCGGCCATCAATGGTCGATCCAATATGGCCGATGCCTCAGTGCCGCTGCATAGTCGGCACGGTAAGCCAAAAAGTTTGATTAATTTTAGTTTTTGGAAAAATATATTTTCTTTACAAAGTATATAGATAAAATTACATCTGAAATACAAAATAAACATCATGAACCAGTGGCTAGACTTTCGATAGTTCACCCGATTCGTTGTGTTTTACTAGTTTCAACTATTGTGTCAATTGCTGGTTATCCTGTAACTTTCTAGAGGATTAGAAACACAAGTTCTTTCATTGAAAGAGGTAGTTTTTGAAACTCTAAGGCAGGCGAGGCAAGTGTTAGTTTGTTGACAATGAGTTTTAATGATTTAGTTTTCTATGACGCAACGAAAGCGCATTCCATTGTACGTTCAATTAATCCATAACTCTTGAAAGCTCGAAATATACACTATCCGTTTTTGAGTTAAAAGTACTCCTTGGGTTAAATGCAGAACTTTGGCGAAAGTATGTATAAATGTATTATCAGTGAGTATATGACCCATATAGAGAGGCAACCTGCGAGCTTTGCAACTCTGAGAGGCAGATGGCGCTGAAATAAATTTGTCTGGTACGCAATATTCAGGGACTACTAGTGCGATTTATAGAATCGTAGATTTCTCCAGGGTAAAGTAGAACCATAATGAAAGGATTGGAGGGAGTTACTCGTGTCCTAGATTTTGACTTTAAAAGAGGGATTTTTTGATATTTTTCTCTTTTTATAAACTAAGATCCGGTTTTATTTTACCGACAGATCACACTTGATAATGATATTTGAATATCGAAACGCGTAGTGTGTTTTGAGAAATAAAAAAGATTGTGAAGTATTTTGGACTTTCTCTTCAATCCTTTCATTATAGTACGATTTAGTTGCATGTGTGAGTTCCGATGTTCATGTCATTTCATACATGCCATGCCATTAGAAAATAGTAGTTGTCTTTATTTCAGCGGCATCTGCCCCTCAATGTTGCAAGGCTCGCCGGTTGCCACTCTTTAAGGGTCATACACTAATTGGTATTATAGATAAATTTAGAAAAAAAAACTTTTTAAAAACAAGCTTTTATAAAATGGATTAAAAAGTATAAAATAATATTTTGAGTGTTCTGATATCATAATAATAAAAGCGATGGGCGTATTAAAGGACATTTACCCGTTTTTGTTTTAGCCTTGTTAACTCGAAGTTTAGTGAAAATTCATTATATTATAGCAGAGAAATGTAAGGGTAGACAATTTAACCCAACCCAACCCAATCCTACTCAAGCTACTCTTACATTTTTCTGATATGGATGGACATTATGACGCCTACTTCATATTAGGCAGATCATCCGCGACCGGCTGTGTGTCGATTTATTTTGTCACATTGAAAAAGAAGAGTGGGCCCATCATCGGTTGTCGAGGATCCACCAAATGTGCATGGAAAGGCATTTACCAAATATTAAATACGCCCATCGCTTTTATTATTATGATAGAACACTCAAAATATTATTTTATGCTTTTTAGTCCATTTTATAAAAGCTTGTTTTCAAAAAGTTTTTTTTTCTAAATTTATTTTTTAATTTTTAGATTTGTCTTAGTCTATGCATTTCAGCTTGCGCATCGATATTGCAGGGAGTCTTTCCTGTCAATTGTAAAATATCTAAGTCTTCGATGAGAAGGCCGTCCAACAAAGGCGGCATATGCTAAAACTGTCGTTATTATTATGATCATTATACGCAAGGATTAATTAATTTTGGTCGAGATCGAACAAACTAAAGCCTTACCTCTTCTACGCCCCACCCCTTTTTTTGTGAGAGAGCATGTGAATTTTGAAATCAATCAGATACCTACGTGGAAGTCAGTTGAAAGTAATCAGAAAAAATCGTCATTAAATCGTCCATTTTGAGTCCGCCATATTGAATTTTTTTAATCTGATTAAAAATTCGTAATCCTCATCCTCAAAAACCCCCAGACACCAATTTTGGTGGAAATCTAACAAACTAAAATTTTACCTCCTCTCCGCCCACCAGGTTAGGGGTGAGGTAGGCAGTCAGTTATACCACATTATTGAATTGTCATCGGAACTATAACGGTATGCGAAATTTGAAGTCAATCGGATACGTGGAAGTCAGTTGAAAGTAATCAGAAAAACTTGACATTAAATCGTCCAATTTGAATCCACCATATTGAATTTTTATAATCTGATCAAAAATTCGTAATTCTCATACTCAAAAACCCCCAGATACCAATTTTGGCTGAAATCGGACAAACTAAAGTTTTACCCCCTCTCCACCCCCCACGTAAGGGTGGTGGTAGGTACCGGATGAAACCATATTATTGTATTGTCATCGGAACTAAGACGCTATGCGAAATTTGAAGTTAATCGGGTGTTTGGAAGTTCTTCAAAAATGAGTTGCAAGATTTGATTACATACATACCCACATACATACGTACATACATACATACTTACAGGTGAAGTTAAATAAAAGCTTGTAAAAAAATTCCTGCCATTTGCTTGAATTATTGAATTACACCTAACCTCTTGACGTTGAACTGGACGTTTCCTAGAGTTTCTGAAAAAGAATGTAAAACATGTGACAGAACAAAAACAGTGAGCTATCAAGAAAATCAAATTAAACAAGAGCTGCAGGTTGCCAATGTTGTATTCTGCTGGACATAAATTTTATCAACTAACAATTCTGTTAACATTAGAGTAATTGGTTTAAGCTTAGAGAATTATGGCCGGTTATGCTCGCATAAGGATTATACTAATTAAAAGATTTATTTAAAAATAATATTGGTGCTGTTGACGTATATGGTACGTTGGCAAACTGAATGAAAATTATGACTAAAGCAGACGACAGTCCTAAAGAAATAAAGCAAAATAAATTACAAGACTTATAAAAATTAAACAAAAAACGAATAGACTTTAAGCACAGAAAGTTGATTTAGCGGAACAGTGGAAGAAGAAGAAGTTAATATTTTACATAACAAAAAAAACGTACGTACCAGTGTTGGACTAACCCACTGGGCAGCCGGGTAAATTCCCGGTGCGCCCACTCCTAAAAGTCCGGTAGGTCCTAAGAACTCAAATGATCCTCTTGGGCAAAAATAAATGTTTGGTCAATGAGCGAGGATATTTTTTTCCCCAAAACTTATCGGGCGGGGGTATCTTTAGATGGATCCAAGAAATGAGGACTTTTTTTTGGTCGTAAATTTTTTTTACAAAGGTATGATAACTCAAATTAGAGGTAAAGAATCAACGTCTGAAAGTATGAGAATTATCATACCTTTGACAGTGGGAAAGAATAATTTAAGAGATCAGTTGGATGACTTGGTCGAGTTAATACCCTGAGAATTGCTCGTTCCTGTATTGAGACACCGCGCACCTGCATAGATGGAGGTTTTTCAAAAATTTATGTATGGTCTTCGGTAGTTCAATGCTTAAAACGTTTGCGTACACAGCAGGAGGTTCCGAGTTCGAGTCCCGGCCGAAGACAGAAAAACTTTTTTCTTATTTTTCTTTCTTTAATTTCACTTGTTGTTTATAGTTTTAGGTCCTTGCATTATTTGCAATTTGGTATTTGAAAAGTCTATAATTTGTTAGAGGTCATTAATTGGAGTTAGTTATGTGTCAAACAGATGTCACGTGCTATTTGTTTGCTAAAAATATCCTTTAATACATTATTATTTAAACTGAAATGCGAAGAAGTCTGGTTTATGATTCATAATATTACAATATCATCGAAGTAGACGAGATGCGTAATATTAATTAGCTTTACATAACTTTAATAAAATCTCTTAGACACGTCGTATATTTCGATTTTATTGCAAATAAGACATTAGGTGCTTTGATGTCTACTAAAATGGAAGTGTACTTAATTAGCTATTATTATAAGCACATAGTAGTAGTAGTGGTGGGGAGACCATTTTTGGTCTAGCGACTAGACACACGGCGGGCCTTTTTCACAAACCCCGATTTGTCCTTACACCATATACCAAACTGATGCACGTGTCCCTTAGGATGCAAGTTTTCTTCCTCTAAGAAAACTAAATTTTGCCTGACTCCTCTTTGTCGAGGGCAGGGATCTTTATACGGCGTAGCAAGTATTCACAGTGGACACACGCTTTTACACCCCTTCCGAAAGGTGGTCCTGCTACGTGTTAGACTTGCATCTACCTAACGTCGCTATCGTTCCAGTAGAACTTGGTTATAGACGATAGACTTCTTTCCTTTTCAGTGCAACAGTCGCGGTCGTCGTGAGTTGATTTTAGGAGATTTTTGCTGGCGCCGTCCTGGTTCCAACTGTAGCAGGTGTACGTGCAAGACAAATAATAATTAGTTAATTTTCCTAAATATTAATTATTCCGTTGCACTGAACCATACAGGTTATCACGTGACACCGCAAGGTGCGCGAATAGAAAGTGCGCAATTATCGGCGCGATGAGCAGAGAGATCATCGTAACCTCCATATTGAAACCGGCGTGTTTTTACTCGGTTTTCCAAAACTACAATTCAATCATTTGCAGTTAGTGCCAATCAATTCTAAAATCATTCCAATCCATTACCTCAACTCCTCACAGTGATTTCGATCAACTCAAGAACTCTGGTAGAAGCCTGGGCGCCCAGTGAATGGAATTTGTACCGCCGAGTAATAGCAAGGTAGGTGTCAATCGACATTTTGTATGGTTCTCGCATTATTTTCAATTTTTATCCTTAATGCGATAAAAGTTTAACCAGCGCCTAAAGCTATCGAAAGGGTGTGTGTCTTGTGCATACAGCAGGCTCCTGGGTTATTAATCCTGGCTCCTCAATTGTTGGCTCCTGGACTATACCTGCATTCTCGATGAACAAGGTCAATTTATGATTTTGTGTGCATGTTTATCGCACACCATTTCGATGTCGACTGTTGAACGCTGAAAAGAAATTGCGCGGCAAGGCTACGTGATTTTTTTTTTCTTTTTACGTCGTTGTTTAAGACGCGAACCTGGTATCTTCTGCATGTGAAGCCGACACCATACCACTGGACTACCCTGCCGCACTTAAATTAAACATTAGTTTATATTTTGTTTTTATATGGGAATGATGGAATCCATGGCGGATTTAATCTAACTTTGATATTTTATTTTCATCAACAGTATAAGGCGCCGCTTTGATGATTACGTCTTGCACAATTTACTTCTGTTTTTCAACTCAAATTTAACATCAATAGTCCAACAGAAAATCTTGCTGTTCAATTTTCTCTGCTAACAAGATTAATATGGTGCTGATTAGAACAGCTTTCCAGCTATGCTTTTATACTGGCTCAGATACTTTCACATAGAAATGTTTAGTTCGTATATATATTTGCGGCGTTTAACTTAAGAATTTTGAACTGCTATAAAATGTTCTGAAATTAACACACTAAGTTACAAGTACCACTTTCAGAATTAATAGCCGATTGTTTATTTAGTCGGTATAACTGCTACTGCGGTTATTTTTTGAATTGACTACTTTGACAGCTAAATGTGACTTAAATTTTCCCATGACGCCAGAAATATAACTTAATATTCCGGATTATTCAAAAATAATGAAGTGCCTTTTTTCTTTATAAAACATCTTTCATTTTGCATTACATAAATATTATTTAAATCACTGAATAAACACCTACAAATTAAAGGATAACTGGGCAAATATAACCTCAAAAGCTTTAACCAAAGGACCCAAGTCTTAAATGTGGTAAAAAGTGATATATACCAAAGGTAAAACAGCTGATCCTTGAAATTACAATTTCCCGTACTTAAATTCAAACCAAGGTGCGAGGGTTATACTTTTACACAGGTTGCCTACAGAATTTGACCAGTCGTGTAAACTTAATTGGACGACTGTAGCTGCGTCATCGGGTTTCCATAAAACAAATGGTATAAGACAACCCTGTGACGTATATACGACCTCAAATTCTGTAGCTAACCTGTGTAACAGTATGAAGACCTTGGTTGTCAAACTTGCGCAGACTGTAGGAAATGGGAAGAAATTTAAATTCGTTATTTTTTTCTCAGATTAAGCAAGGCCTACTTCGACAGGCACGATTTAAAAGACGGTGGCATTAAACTAAACTGGTCGTAAAACATTATATGAAGCCGCTAATCGCAATTAAAGGTATTTGACAGAGCGGTACTGCTTATTTTCCTCGGCGATCTCTAAGGGTGGTGGCTTGTACTAAGCTTGTTAGGTCACTGCGTTCTGAAGCCTTTCGTGATCCAGTGGCCCTATATGCTTGTTTACCATTACGACATCTAGGAATAACCCCTAAAAATCTGTGAAATAATAGCGTCTAACGTTCCGTCGCCCCTATTTGCTCAGTAGTCGAAGCGCCATCTAATTATTTTTGTATATCTATGGGTTCAAAATGCAACGCGGAAATGCCAATAATCATTTCTCGATCGACTAATATTTGGATGGACCATACCAATTCGTCGAAATTGATTCAGCACAATTAAAAAAATAATAAATCGTACTCCAAATTAAATTTTTAATTGGCCGCAGAGGTATTGGTTTTTCGGCCATAAACAATATAGGGAATGCCTAACGGTTCTCGAGTAATTGCTTTCTGTAAACACACTGTTACGTTCTTAGATTTATTTACACGCACTCTCCTTTAAGTAAATGGGCGGTGCGTAGTGTTTTATCATTTTTCATATCCGTGTCCTTTTACACCAATTTAAATCATTGCTTTTACACAAAACAAGCTAAATTATTTTATTAATTGCTAAATAAATAAACAAAATTAGTTTTGCGGACCGGAAACATTTCGTGTTTTAAGGGTGGGCTTGTACCCCACGTTTCACTACATAGGCTCTGAAAACCGGTCCTCTTGGCAAAGTACTTACCAGATTTTGCGGAACTTTCTGATATCGCTAGAACTATGGCTAAAACATTCCAAAATCGACTTTATATCCCATGGACAGTATGAATCTTCAACGATTTTCAAAATATTTGGGCATTTATTGGGGCAAAGTGACAGTGCTATTTAACAGCCCTGTAACCAATATCATGTAATTTTTCATTCTTTATGTGATTTTGCTCTGGAGGCATTCACTTCTCGGATGAGTAGTTCCGCCTGGCTTATGTCTTCTGGAGTTTATAGTAGCAACTTTCGGCTCAAGTCTTTTTAGGGCCGTCATGGAGATTATCCCGCAATTCCCATCATGGTTTACACTCCCGTTGGATCAGCTGACGACCTTGTTTTAACTATTTAGTCAGCGGGAGCTTCCTCTTGTTCAGGAATACTCTCATGCCTTGGAAACCAAATGAGATCAACCTTGCTCTGTTTTGCTAGGGTTCTTGGGGCATTTTACTCTGGCTGATGCCGCTTTGCTCTCTGAGTTATTTTGTTTTCTAAGTTTTGATATTTATACATTAGTATGGCTTTAGTTTTTTTGGTCCGTATGGTATCCGGAGATAACAATAGCACCAAGGTAACCCCTAGGCCTGTCGTAAGAGGCGACTAAAGGGGCCTCGGCCCATGGGTAAATGGGTAGTCTGGTAACGGACGAGCATTGACCACCAGTATGGTAACAGAAAAGGGGATGGGTTAATCTGGTGATTCTCTGAATGGATTCGGTGGCCTGTTGATTTTATCAAAAAGTTTATTACCCATCAGTGATCTAAGGCATTATCGCTGCCTTGCTTTGATAGTGGCATAACTGGAAATATGATAAATCTCAGGAAACGCTTTTTAAAAATATATGCCGCTGTTGGTGCAACACCGCAGGTAATTTGATAACGACACATAGTGCCTTCTAGCGGAAACGATTGAAAATACAAATATGCCGTTTTTGGTGATAAAGGACAATACGATGAGAAGTTAGTTTTTACAGAAAACGCAAAACCGCATTTTTCTTAGTTGTGCCACTATCAAAGCAAAGCAGCGTTATGTGGTATATCATGACGACTAAGTTTCTGGCCTAAAATATAATTTGAAGTCTCCTGGGTTCTATATGCTAGATAAAATTTTAATTATTTTCTGAGTCGAACACAGTAGGTACGTCGTGCACAACGGGCCCAGAAAGGTGGTCTAGGTGCCAGGTTAGATCATTTAAGGGTGCTAACCGTCACTACCGTACATTCACATTCATTCATGGCTTTAGTTTGGTAAAATAAAATCTTACCTCTGTACCTTGCTCAGTTTTATTGCTGCAGTAGCTAAAAACTTCAAACTAATAGATTTTTGCAACTTTTATACTGTACAACTTAACACGTAGCAACTCTTTGTTATAAACTATTGTCTATTTGAAAATTATCGATATTCGTTAGATCCGATAAACGCAAAAGGTCCGAAGAAAGAATAAGAAAAGAATGCGCGCAGAGGCCTGCCATTAGAGTCGGTTTATCAAGATCCTAACTGCCCGGTTTGTTATTGTCTTTATTTTACAATGCAATAGTTAGTGGCTACAGGAAAAGGTATTAGTAGCTGTCAGTTAACGCTAACGAATGTCCGATATAGAAAGGCGGCGTTGCTCAAGCTAATTTCGACTCTTTTGTTTTAATACAACCAGGGCGCAATCACATCTCAGAAATGCATGGCGGCCGACCGACAGTGACATAAAAGTATTGATTTATTCGTTTGCTAATACTGACCCATTGAGCAATCATAACAATTCTTTTCAGGTATACATTACAAGAAAAGAATTGTGATTTGATTTTAATGAATCAAGGCAAGGTTTGAGTGCTGATTCGTTTACTTGAGCTTAAATTGTAAAACCATTTTATTTTCTTCATTAAATTTCACATTTAACTTTGTGTTAATTTTTAAACTAAATTTAGTTTTAATTTTGTGTTTAAGTGTTTTCTAGCAAGCTTAGCGCGAAGCTTTCCCATTTGGAAATATAATATATATCTCTAAATTGATCTCGAACTAAACCAAGAAATTTAGCACCTTCGTTACTAAGTTACATCACTGATTTGTCAGATAGTCTTGATGATGATCATAATGATTCATATGTGAGTGGGCCTTGCAGACCTTCCACTGCGACAACCAGTGGGTCTATTGTGACTCACTTTTGAGTGGTTTTTCACCATTGTATGCCTAGTCCTCCAAAAAGGCCAGCTATCAGTTTGGGTGAGACGCTGTTCAGATCTAGATCTTCTGAATCAATCTGAGGTTTACCGAAAGTGTTCTGACGTAAACGTGCAGTAGCCGGACATTCGCACATTACATGTCTGATTGTTTCGTTATCCTCCATACAGAGTTTACATTCGGTCTCTTCTGTTAGTCCCATTCTGTGCATGGGTACTCTCAGTCGACAGGGACCTGTAAAAAAACCAGTTACTATACGTATCTCCTGTATGTTAAGTCCAATGATGTTCCTGGCTCTGTTTCTACAAGGTCCTTTAATGAACTCTTTAGAGTGAGCCAGTTCTGGTATATTTATCCAGTATTGTTGGAATCTATTCTCCATCCATTTGAATATGGTTGATTTAGCACCATTGTACGATATCCCCAGGGCTGGATCGGGGCAGAAAAATTCCGATGATGCCGCTTCCCTCGCTGCTTGGTCTGCGGCCTCATTTCCCTCGTGCTCAGAATGCCCTGGTATCCATACTAGTGACACATTGTTAGCGCTACCAAGCGCATTCAGCGAATCCCTGCAGCTCCTGACGGTTCTCGATGAGTCCGTATAGGAATAAAGCGCTCTTAAAGCTGTTTGACTGTCGGAGAAGATTTTTATTGTCCTGTTGATCCATTCGTTGTCAGTAATCCACCGAGCACACAGTTCAATGGCTACGAGTTCGGCCTAAAATATAGTAATGGTGTTTACTAAAGAGAGACCAACTGTAAATTTGCAGCTTCGGTCAGGGTTGCGTCGGTTTTGAGGCTAATTTTGACGTCGCGATGGAGACAGATATAATCTGCTCCCAGAAAACTGCCTGAGCCCTGGATTTTTTTAAATTTGAAGGAAGTTCAAGGGGAGGCCAGGACTTGCACGTGAAACTTTTTTGTTAAACTTTTTATTTATAAATAAGTACCACAGTTTACTTATTACAGAACTGCAAGACCATTTTCTATTGCTCTAGAACCAAAAATTCAAATTTCAAAAACAATTTGCTAATCCGTACGTTAGCAGTGTCCCGTTATGAAACAAAAGCTCCAATCCAAGACTAATCTAAAGTTATCATTACATGGCGTGTTAAGGGCCGCGCAACGGGCCCCAACGCATCGATTCGATTCGCGATCGGGGTAGGTATTCTTAAGGTCATTATATAACGAAGTTCCTAACTTCGTTATACAGTGACCTTCTGGGTCTTGGACGATGTGATAGTTCCCATCACATGCTCTGGCCAATGGCATGCTTTAAATTAGCTCCGAGCCGTCACGTGCTATGCGAAAAGACTTCCATTGCTACGATCCGACCGAGGAATGTTCAGTCGGAACGGGGCAGGAGAATAGATTTCACTTCAAACGCGTAAAATTCACTAACTCTAAAGAGCGGGCGACTATGCCAGTGGTCAAGACAAGTCTTTTCGCACAACACGCGATCGCTCAGAGTTTGCTATTGGTCAAAGCGTGTGATGTGGATGGTCACGTCGTTCAAGACCCAGAATAGCTACATTAGCAGCATTAAGAGCGATGACAAATTTTAAAAGCTGAAGTGGAAGACATTACCCGTTTCATATTATTTTTCATATATTTTGGAGTATTAATCTGAGCAGCTCTGTAAAATTTAAGTAAATAACCATCATTATCGTCGTTGAGATAAGCACACAACTATTAACGTTTTGCCCATATGTGCTTTTTAAGCCACATTTTTAGATAAGAACAGGTCTTTTAGTGCATTCGACCATTTCATTTTTCAAAGCTTTATCAACACACTTTGGGCATGTATTTATTAATGACCGACGTTTTTAAAAGATTAGTTCAATGGGAATTTGCAAAAATATTGCTGCTTTTCGTTGCTTTGAAGTTTTAAAATTTATACCAGTGTATGAATTCTTGAACTTTCCGCATCTCTATTGGTCCTCGCTCGAATTTCGAGGAGTACTCGCTCGGGGAGATTTCAAGAGTAACGACAATGGGTCGTACTTCTAGTAATCGTGAGAACTGATACATCACATAGTGCAAAATGCCTCGTTTCGACCAATAACAAGCAGGGGAAATGATCGCGTGCTGTT
Source organism: Aspidapion aeneum (assembly GCA_963576565.1). Taxonomy (NCBI): domain Eukaryota; kingdom Metazoa; phylum Arthropoda; class Insecta; order Coleoptera; family Brentidae; genus Aspidapion; species Aspidapion aeneum. The sequence continues at coordinate 34,764,020 of OY755039.1, forward strand.
GAAAGCTGGTAGATTTTGTTCTTCTACCCCGAAGTAATAGAACGTTCCCATAGAGGTATTTTCGCATAATGCGTGGTGACTCAAAAATGATTTACAGCTTGCTATTGGCCAAAGGTTCATACGAAGTGATGATGACATTCTACACGGCCCCGAATCGATAGCTAGGAGGGAATAATCAGCTGAAGAAACGACAACACTAATTTTAAAAATGAAAGTAGGAATAAATAAGTCATCTTGTGTATACAATCTTATGTTTAACTGTCGAAAGTTTACCAAACCGGCAGAAGTCTACAACATACCAAAATTTGATTAAAATCCGCGTTAAGGCTCATAAAGATGCAAAAAAATCAGACACTGAGTTAAGAGTGAAAAAACGTCATTTAGCGAATTTTAGGGTCGGGCATCCCATAAGACCAAAATGGCCAAACTTTTAAAATTCATATTTCAAAAACTGTACAGTTTATCAACAAATGCACTGAGTTGTAGTATGGTGGGGCCATAGAAATGCAAAAAAACCACACCCTAAGTTAAGATTCGGAAAAAACCAAAATGGCTAAACTTTGAAAATTCATATTTCAAAAACTATACAGTTTATCAACAAAAGCACCGAGATGCAGTATGGTGGGGCCATAGAAATGCGAAAAAACCACACCCTGAGTTAATATTCGAAAGAACGTCATTTGTCGAATTTTAGGGTAGGGAATCCCGTAAGAGTAAAGTGGCCAAACTTTAAAAATTCATATTTCAAAAACTATATAGTTTGTCAACGAAAGCACCGAGTTGCAGTATTGTGGGGCCATTGAGATGCGAAAAAACCACACTCTGAGTTAAGATTCAGAAAAACGTCATTTAGCGAATTTTAGGATAGGGAATCCAAAATGGCCAAATTTTGAAAATTTAAATTTCAAAAACTATACAGTTTATCAACAAACGCACCGAGTTGTAGTATGGTGGGGCCATAGAGATGCGAAAAAACCACACCTTAAGTTAAGATTGGGAAAAATTCATTTTAGCGATTTTTAGAGTAGGGAATCCCAATGACCAAAATGGCGAAATTTTGAAAATTCATGTTTTAAAAACTATACAGTTTATCAACAACAGCAACGAGTTGCTGTATGGTGGAGCCATAGATATGCGTAAAAACCACACCCTGAGGTAGAATTCGAATTAACGTCATTTAGCGAATTTTAGGTAGGGAATCCCGTAAGACCAAAATGGCCAAACTTTGAAAATTCATATTTTAAAAACTATACAGTTTATCAACAACTGCACCGAGTTGCAGGATGGGGCGATAGAGATGCGAAAAAACCACACCCTGAATTAAGATTCGGAAAAACGTAATTTAGCGAATTTTTGGGTAGGGAATCCCATAGACCAAAAAGGGGAAATTATGAAAATTCAAATTTCAAAAACTATACAGTTTATTAACAAACGCACCAAGTTGTAGTATGGTGGGGCCATAGAGATGCACAAAACCACACTTTAAGTTAAGATTCGGCAAAACGTCATATAGCGAATTTTTAGCTCACACTACTACTATAAGTAGTGTGAGCTGTGGTGATCCTAATTTTTTCGAGAAAAAGTAAGTTGCTCCGATTTCAAAATTTTTTATATATCTTTGCGTTTCAGATGATTTTGAAACTTTTTTGTTTTGCTGTCTGTCTGTCTGTCTGTCTGTCTGTCTGTCTGTCTGTCTGTATGTCTGTCTGTAACGACCAACCCGCATAACTCAAAAACCGCTTGTCCGATTTTAATGAAATTTGGTACCTAAGTTGGGTCTTGGGCCGTGATGGTCCCATTTAAAAATGAACAAAATCCACCGAACGCAAGCCAAATAAAAGGGTGGGGGTAGATTCCAAAAATTAGAGTTTATGTGAAAATATGGCGTGTGTGATATCAAACGAAAGGTAATTAAGTCTGGAGTTAAACAAAATGAATTTTAAGTTATTTAAAAAAAAAGGGTGGGGGTAGATGTCCAAAATTAGAGTTTAAGTGAAAATATGGCGTGTGTGATATCAAACGAAAGGTAATTGAGTCTGGAGTTAAACAAAATACATTTTAGTTTTTTTCAAAAGGGTGGGGGGTAGATTAAAAAAATTTGAGTTTAAGTCAAAACATGGCTTGTGTGGTATCAAACGAAAGGTAATTGAGTCTGGAGTTGAATAAAATATATTTCAGTTTTTGATTATATTAGCTCACACTATAACTATAGTACCTAGTGTGAGCTTAGGTGCCCATAGATTGGCAGAGTATTTAGTAGGGAACCCCATAAGATCAAAATGGCCAAACTTTTAAAATTCATATTTCAAAACCTATAAAGTTTATTAACAAAAGCACCGAGTTGCAGTATGGCGGGGCTATAGAGATGCGAAAAAAACACACCCTAAGTTAGAATTTGGAAAAACACTTAAACCGGTCGATATCAATTTAGTACGTAGACCCTGATCTAAGATCTGAAGTTAATACTGGCAAGCTTCTTTAACAATAAAATTTTAAACATATTTTAGTGAAAATAAAAATTAATCAAATTAAAAAATGGTGCTGCAGATTGACGTAAAAAAATAATTAACAACGTTACACTTGTGAGCTTTTGTGCCCATTAATTGGCAGATAACATTTCTTTACATATCTTCGTTAGGTCTTCTTAGGGGCTTATAGTATTCAAACAACTAATGAACCAGTTACTAATAGACCATCGTTATGATTGTTTTAGAAAGTCTATTTAAGACCGTCCATTAACTTCTGTTAACCTAAATTTAAATTTGTTGTTAGATCGATCATGTTTATCTTAAAAGTTTACCGATCGAACGTTATAGATTGGAAAAATATTTTTTATATTCCATTGTAAATCAATCAAATTTAAAAAAAATATATTGTATTCGTTTCTTCAAATTACTATCACCCACCAGCATAACAGTACTTTTTTGGAAGTTAAATGATGTTTTAAATATGTAAATAGCTTTTTCTTTACTAAAAATTTAAATAGCAATATGTTATTTAGTTTTAAATAAATGCCAATAGATTAGATATTTGTGCAAAGGTACTTTTTAAAAACCCTGAAATATTTTCTTACTTTCTTACTCAAATTGAAAGGGATATTGCGAGAAAATAGTCGAAGGGCCAAACAAAAAAAAGTTTGTTACAGAAGATAAAAATCTAAATAATACTGTTTAGTGCAAATTGACTTTTAAACAAATAATGTCATCCGTATCGAACGAAATAAAAATTTATAAAAGTATTAAGCAACAAAAAAGCAATTTAAAACATTTTACTCCACCATTTGTTTTATATGGCCAATCTGAACCAACGATTACTAAAGCACTTGCAAATCTAAATGACACATAATGCGACGAATTAACTTTAATAACAAATCTTCCATGCCCATATGACTACAAAGTAGTCTTTCTTGTAGATTCATAAAAACTTCAAAACGGCTGATTAAAATAACGTATTTGATAAAGAGATTCCAATAAATATTTGATAAAAGCTCAACTATACAAGGAACGCTACTTAAAATTGCTTTCATGTACGTCGGATAACCTGGGCAGGCCTTGAATCGAGAATCCTGCGATTGATTATGCGAATTCTTTGATGAAAATAACAAACAATAATTAATAAAACCCAGCAACGAATCTTTATCCATTCTGATAAGTGAGAAAAAAAATCGTCCAAGATTACAAAGGAAAATAGTATAACAGTCCAATGTCGAAAACGGTATTATTAATAACTGGAAATTATCAAAAACGTCATTCATCAAAACAAGACAAGAACAAAATGGAAGTTTAATATCACATCTTTAATCAAAACCGGACATAATCAAAAAGGACAAATAAAAAGGCCTAGCATGCGCAACTCTCTTTTTTTTTCATGTATACTGGTTCCGTCTCATCATACAAATCGGTATCATGGAAGTTTGGCGGCAATTTTAAATCGGGAACAAATAATATTGTTGTTTTTGAACACAAAAGTACATAGGAATATAAAAAATTTCCTTTAATTAGCTCCCCGGTCCTTCTTTTGGGAGGTCGAAATCGGTGTAGATATAATAGAATAATTTGAATTAGTTAATAGTATAAGAGACCCGAGATCGGAATGGGACAACTGGGCGCCGCCAACTCGGCGCCGCCAACTGGGCGCCGGACTAAAATTTTTTTTAAAAATAAAATGTGTAGATGAAAAACAAAATATATTATTTATATAAAAACATCTTTAAAAAATCCTTTACGCAATTTTTTTGAAATTTGTTTTCGTTAAGTAAAGTTCCGCCATTTTGGATCCGCCATTTTGATTTTTTTAAGTTTGAGTAAAAAATTTTGTTAAATGACCTCAAGCAATGTAACATTCCAAGTTTCAGACAAATCGGTTAGTAAATAAGAAAATCCGCCATTTTGGATCCGCCATTTTGATTTTTTAAAGTTTGAGTAAAAAATTTTGTTAAACGACCTTAAGCAATGTAATATTTCAAGTTTGAAACAAATAGTAGTAGTAGTAGTAGTAGTAGTAGTGTGGGGTAGGCTCTAGGCCTGGCGACTAGGCACATGAAGCGCCCTTTTCGCCAACCCCCGGGCATCCCCCCTACTGCGTCCTTCTTTCGCTAAGGAATCTGCCCGTCTTCTGTACAAAGGCCAGAATATCGGGCCACCTCAGATTCAGAAGGTCCTCCGTCTCAAAGGCTTCCTCTTCGAATACCTCTCTTCTTGCCTCCTTGTATGCTTCACATGATGAGAGAAAATGCGCCGAGGTCTCATCCTCGGCCCAACATCGCTCGCACGTCGCGTCCTCCTTTACTCTCATCTTTGCCAGGTGTCCTTGTAGGACGCAGTGTCCGGTCAGGATTTCCACTATGGCTCCCACCTCTCTTCGTGTTCTACGGAGCAGCCAGTCCCTACGGGATTTGCTGTAGCCTGTCACATACTCCTTCGCCTGTCTGGCGTTTCCTGTGTTGGTCCACTCCCTTTGTATCTCTTTCTGGGTCCACTCTGTTAGGGCCGACTTCATTTGCCCTCTTGTGAGCCGCAGGAACGGTTCTGGCCCGACGCATTTCTGCTGGGATCCTCCCCTGGCGAGTCTGTCCGCTTTCTCGTTTCCGGGGACTCCCACGTGGCCTGGGACCCATACGAGCTCTACCTCTCTTACGCCGGCCAATTTCTGAAGTGCGCCCGCACACTCCTGCACCAAACCTGCGGACATGGTTGGTTTACAAAGTGCTTTCAGCGCAGCTTGACTGTCTGAACAGATGCAGAGGCGTTTTCCTGTTTCGTTCCTAATTTCTTCCTCCCATGTTAACGCCAGTATAGCGTAAACCTCTGCCTGCATTAGATCCCAGCGGGTAGCTTTTTCCAATGCTCTTGCTTTCCACGTACACTCCTGCACCGGTCGAATTCCGGTCTGTCAGCCTTGATCCGTCTGTATAGCAGACCGTGGCGTCGCTAAGGAGTTCAACTCCGTCCTCCTTCCATGCATCCCTTGGTGGTATGGTTACACAGTATCTCCTTTTCTCCCTTAACCGCTTTTCTGGCATCGCTAGCCTGTACGTCGATAAAGGAATCTCCTTTTCCGTCACAGTCGCGATCTCCGAATGTCCTTTTTGTCCACCGCTCCTTCTCCACACGCCCGCGTCCCTTATCCTAAGGTATGCTGCCATCGCGTCCTTCTTTATCCAGGTGGATAGCGATGGAAGACCCAGGATCGTATTCAGGGCTATGTTAGGCTTAGAGCTCCGGTGATGCTCAAGGTCGCCAGCCGCTGCATGCTTTCGAGCTTTTTGGCGTTAGTGGTTTTCATTGCCCCCGGCCACCAAACCACGGATCCGTATTGGATCCTCGGTCTTATGATGGCCGTGTAGATCCAGTGCATGATCCTTGGGCTGAGTCCCCACTTTCTTCCTACCACCCTTCTTACTTGCCAGAATGTTTTTATCGTCTTTGTTGTGAGTCGGTCTATATGTTGTTTCCAGCTTAGTTTACTGTCTAGCACCATCCCCAGGTACTTAACCTCTTGCGATAATGCAAGTGGTCTTCCGTACATTTCTTCCGTACATTTGTGGTGCTTTGAATCCTACTATCTTCCTCTTCTTTGTAAAGAGAACCATTTCTGTGTTGCTGGGGTTGACGGAGAGGCCGTTCTCTTGGCACCAGTTCTCTATTAGTTTGCACGCCCTTTGCATCCTTTCGCAAATTACGCCTAGGAACTTCCCTGGTACTATAACCAGTCCGTCGTCGGCGTACGCTTTGCCGTCAAATCCTTGTTCTTCCAGTTTGTTAAGTAGACTGTCCATTATAAGGCACCAGAGGTGTGGAGATAGGCAGCTGCCCTGGGGGCAGCCTCCTTTTACCCTCCTCTTGACCTGGACGTCCTTCATACTTGCCTCCACTTCTCTCTCCTGCAAGGCCATCTCGGTCCATGATATGAGGACCGCCATTTTGATTTTTTTAAGTTTGAGTAAAAAATTTGGTTAAATGACCTCAAGCAATGTAACATTCTAAGTTTGAGACAAATAGATTAGTAAATAAGAAAATCCCCCATTTTGAATTCGCCATTTTGATTTTTCTAAGTTTGAGGATAAAACTGTATTTAGTGAACTCAGGCACTGCAAACTTTCAAGTTTCAGACAAATCGGTTTAAAAATAAAGAAATCTGCCATTTTGGATCCGCCATTGTTGTAATAAAAAACGTAAATTGTGGTGTTACCAGGTTACCAAACATTACAACTACCAATATTCAACAGTTCTTAATGGATTTAACTTTACTTAACAAAAACAAATTTCAAAAAAATTGCGTAAAGGATTTTTAAAGATGTTTTTATATAAATAATATATTTTGTTTTTCAACTTTATCAATTATTATCAAAAAAAAAATTTTCTCCGGCGCCGAGTTGGCCCGACGCCCAGTTGGCGCCGCCGAGTTGGCCCTGCGCCCAGTTGACCCGGCGCCCATTTGGCGGCGCCTAGTTGTCCTAGACCGCACGAGATGCATGCCTACGCTACTAACTATGCTTAAACCCTATACCTGTTCTGAAGTAATAATTTGTACTTTAATTTTTTTCTGACATACTGCTCCTTTATTGCCAATGACTCTGCTACTTCATTGTCCTTTTTGTTTTAAGACACCCTTTTGCTAGGATGGTTTCCAGTGACTTTTGCTTCGGCAATTGAACTAAGCTCACTATATATCGAAGAAGGAACTTCGTTATATAGTGACCTTAAATTGAACCAGAGTGACTTGAAGGTCACTGAGGAAAGGAATTTCCTGGTATACGAGTACCGTATCAAACCATGACTCCTTCTCGAAAGTCACATGGAGCACGTATTAGGAAAATATTAGATAAGAAATGCGCGATAATGCAGTATTTGCATTTAATGAAAATATGTTTTAGGCAATCTCCAAAATAAAAATTATTTAAAAATGCTTGTTATCAAGGGTAGGCAACGCCTTTCTGCCTCCATTATATGCACGCCACTGCTAATTTGACATAAAAGCTGTTGTGTGTATTAAAGACAAATAAACCAGGAACCGAATTTGGAATTACCCTGCTTCTAATGTATTCGGTTTTCTAATGGCGAATTCTTTTGCACTTTTTAGTGCACTTTTGTATTTTTTTGAAACTGCACTGGGACAATTTTTTAATTTTGATAGTGCTAAAACGGTGTCAGTAGACCACTAGTGGCGCACTAAATTTCTCAAAACAATTCGGTATAAGACTATTTCTAATGTTAATTTTTTTTATGTTCAATCTATCTACAACTTAAGGGATTCTAATTCATAAATCCATATTAGGACGGTTTTAAAATTTGATTTGATATTTTTAGTGCAAAAGTCATAAATAAAGTAGGCTTATAAAATTTGTCCTACTATTGCTGCAACAACGACAAAGCACATTAATAAAATCGCTGAAATATAAGACAATTTTGAAATTTATATTGTGATTAAGAATCTGAGCAGGATAATAGCCAATAAGCATTAAAGATGCACTTTATTTTTTGAGCGCGGTCCTTTACTACATAAAGGCTCAACCCAATTGATCTAAACTTTACTTTTGTTCATAAAGAATGGGATGGAGATATGGATGAGTGAGTTGAGTAAAACAAAACGATCAGAGAATTACCGTGAATTACTAGACTAATACCTCACAAACATACGTTCTTTACTGTGCATACACATAGGGTATAATACAAGAAAATCCAGTTGTTAAAGCTAGGTTTGCCGAAGAATTTTCATATCCGTATTAATTGGCTTATAACTTAATATCAGCGCGATAATAAAGTATTAAAATTACGTTTGTTTCCAGCTGTATAAAACGCTTATTAGTGTCTGTGAATCGGTATTTAAGAAAAAGGCTTATGGGTTTAACTTGAACTGAGCTGGATTAACGCCAGACATATTCCATTCGTCCAATATTTCTGCAAATCCAGCCAGGGCTAGAGTCCCTGTATGTTGACATATTTGGATATATAAATATATCCAAATATGTCAACATACAGGGACTCTAGCCAGGGCTATCAAAATGGACGGGCCACGATCTACAACTTTGTTGACGTCACAGCGGGGATGAATTTATTTTTGATGGTCACGTCACGCTACAGTTGATTGTGTTCAAGATATTAAAGTTGAAATGACGGTTTATGAATATTTGATTTTTTTTTAGGTTTTGAGATAGCTTTTACTATATTTTTGTAAATCTTTTTTTTTTAATGTATAGTAATCCTTAATTTTACAAAGCCGTCCCATTAGCATACACAAAAATTAAATTTTTTATATTCGGCAACTTTTAAAACTTATTTAGATGTGTTTACAAAAATTACAACATCAAGAAATGATTTTTTTGTAGTGTTAGTCATATCCATGTCAAAGTTAACAGTTGGCGTGCGGTGCATGAGGGGCAGTTTGAATTCAAAATAAGGAATGCTAAAACTTGACCATCTTTTATCCTTACAAAACTTTGGTGGAATATCGGTATAGTGTCTGGGAATATTTGACTGAAATTTCACGAAAATCTGTAGTTTCATTTTGAAAATATCACAAATAAACCTCTATCCGCCCATAAGACCCAATTTAAAATTCAGCCCTCCAACAACAGCTGATTTTTTTAGGGTCGTGGCCTGTATTTTTTTGTTGACCTTGATCCAGCCTTACATTACGAAATGATCAAATTCATAAGAAAGGATACGCAAATTTTTGAAATAAAATATGTAACTGCTTTAGAGTTTGCTGAAGGTCAGACTATTTTGACTGAGGAAAAATGTCTGGACAAAATTTAAGTGCATGAGTTTGGTAAGAACATTTTAAACGCATCTTTTATAAGAAAACAAATATCTACTAGGAAGAAAATATCAAGATCTTTGAGTTCGCAAACCATGAGTATTTTATTCAGAATTGAAGATACTGATTTTATTATAAACACGTTTGTTTACAATAGAGTTATCAAAGAAGTAAATTTTTTTAGTGGTCTTACGTCGTCGCGGTAACATAGTATAGCTCCAAGGTGTATAGCTCTCAAAAATTATTTATTATGACAACCGAAGTTTAATAAAAAGTAATTGGATCCATGACGGATCTGACACCTTCCTAGCTAGCCTATTATCACACTTCAAGTAAAGTCATGATAATATAGCCTTGAAAACTGTTTTTGTAAATATCTCAGAAACTAAAGCTCCTACGAAATTTTTGGTTATAACACGAATTATTGAGCAAAATATAGTCTATATGGATACCATATTCCGAAAACAGTGTATTGATACGATACTCCGTTAAAAAGTTAGCATTTTTTAAAGTTTTTAATTGTCAAAAAACTATCATTAGCATTAATGGATTTTGACCAAAATCTAATCAGCTCGTAAGAGTGTCGAACACTTGTTTGCCTGAAAATGTTATGAAAATCGGTTTAGCGGTTTAGGAGCTATCGTGTTATGGACAGACATAATATACACACACACAGACAGACATCACGACGATATTGCTAGGATAGGTCAAAATACATCCAATTAACAAATTTTTGGCGTTATTTGAAAAATTTTTTTTTTAAATAATACCTTTTCTAGCCATTGATACGCGGGCTAGGAAGGTGAAAATTCAGAGAGATGTTTCTTGATATAACTTTTTAAAACAGCTGCATCCAAGAATAAACTCCATGTTGATTGTCAACTACACAGTTACACATTATAGTTTGATGACGACCAAGTAATTCTAGCTAAGGATAAAGAGGACATGGAGTATATGATGAGAAAGTTAACGGAAGAATACCAGAAAGTGGGGATTAACAGTGAACGTGGACAAGACACATTACTTATGTATTGGAAACGAATCCAGTGAGTTAGAACTAGACAATGGACAAACAATATCTCCATGCAATGGAGTATGTATACTTGGGTGTCACATTCGATAAGACAGGAACAGACTGTAAAGAACTGGAAAAAAGAATAGTAAAAGCAAAAAAGGTTATTGGATATCTTAACAGTATTTTATGTAGCAGAGAGATAAAAAAGAAGGTAAAATTTAACATATATGAAACATTGGTGAAAAACACGCTGTTGTATGGAATAGAGACTTGTCGCGTAACAGAAAAATACAAAACAAAAATGGAAAGTGTCAAGATGGGTGCAATAAGAATATCTAGAACAGATCACATAAAAACTGATATCATAAAATAAAGAATGGGAATCGAGGGAAGCATGCAACTGATATCGTACGGCCATGTACAACGGATGAACGACGAAAGATTACCAAAGCAAGTCCTAGAATGGCAACCAATAGGGCGCAGAAAAAGAAGAATCCTAAACTAGAATGGCAACAGTCAATGCAAAGATCAATGAGTCAAAAAAACCTGACAGAAGATGATTGTCAGGATCAAAGGAGGTGAAGAATAGCCGTCGGATAATGTAGAAAAACGTTATAAACTGGCATATTAGTAGTAGTGATTGTCAACCTTTCTTGCGAAGATGGCACATGGAAAGAGAGAAAGAGAGAGAGAGAGAGAGAGACTGACAAAAAATAAGAAAGATTAACTTACAATCATATATTTATTAAAAAAGCTATTGTAGAATAATAATAATCAATCCATCTTAGTATGGCAAAAAGCTTGTTCTAATATAATTTTTAATTTTTCGCAATACAAATCAAAGCAAAGCATCTATTATAGGAATTCGATCATTTTCTAATAGCAGTGACATTTCTTTTTCCATAATAGTATGTACACATACAATTTAGTTGTCGCGGAAGTTCTTGGCCGACAAATCATCTCTTTGATGGATTTATGCGTTTTGGAAAATCGCAACAACGCACTGCATATCAGGATCATGTTAAAATTTTATCACATTACCACATAGCTCATCAAAGAGTAAGTATACCTACTGTAAGCATCCTCGACTGAGACTATTACGAAACCTGGGTTAGGATAAAATGTTTCAGGGACTACAATATGGTGGGTAATGAGAAGAATGATAGCATCAACCCTGTACATAGGAGTCGAACCGTTCTTTTAAGTAATATAGAAATCAGACCGAAACTGTAAGTCTGAGTTGAATGTAAGTGTCTTCTAAAACTACGGGGGTAGAGTTCTACTTTACTTTAGATAAATATGCCGTTGTCATCTTTGAGGCATAATTCTACAACAATATTTTTGTCGAGAAAATACATTGCGTTTTGAAAAATGAGGACATTATTCCTGGAAACGTGGTACCTAAGAAACTGGCTAAAATGAAATTGTCAGTTGTGGTGGCGCTAATGTGTGATTTAGGCGCGCTCAGGGGAAAGGTACTATTCGGCGCAGCGGTTTGACTTGGCGCGGGCGATTTGGCGCGAGACGGTTCGGCAGGAAACACCCAAGTTTGTTAGGCTAGGTATGGTTTGATTAGAATTGGTTGACTTTTAGAAATGTTTGGTTTGGTGTATGTTAGTATCCTGTACTGATAAAACGAATCGTACCTGAGCTCCTTGTCGAAAAGCAAAAACGGCTAGAGCGCGAAATTTTTCACATTTGGGGGAATGAGGATATAGGATTGCTAACAAGACAATAAACATCTTACCATTTTGGTTGTTGTTTTTAAAACTTTGAATTTCGATAGTGTCCATAGATTGCCCAGTACTTGCCTCAACAAGACTGCTTTCTGATCCATTGTGATTTTTGGTTCTCAAAGAATTTCGTAGATTTTTTTAATGACCCAAAGTGCAAGAAGAAAATTAAGTCAAGCATCAATCAATATATTTTGATTTAATACTTACGTGCACATTGCTTAATTATACATCCTATTTTCCCGAAGAAGAAAATCTTACCTATAAGTCATTATAATTGGCTATTTATGCGGTTATGTCTGAGATTTTTAAACGGGCGATGCAAAGACTGATAGAAGAAGATTAACATCTGTGGGTGAAAGTCATTTTAATCTTGCAGTTAAACGCACCGTTTTTATTAATTAAATATAGTTATTAATTAGAATAACTAAATAAAATTTTTTTATTTTCAACATAAATAGTACTAGTAATCCTTCATGTAGCCCTTTATGTATTTTTTAAGACTGGATCTTATTTTCCTTTGCTCATTCCTGAGAGTTCTGGGTCGACATCTTTGTCCGAATCCTGTTTTGACTATGTGGCCTGAAAACAATAGGAGCTTGACGTATTCCCAAATAATTCTTGAAAATCGTAGAAACCATAATTCATCTAGGACTATTTGATTTCCTTCTTATTGCGTAGCTTTATGCTTAGAAAATCGTTAACTGAATTGTTAGAAAATAGATCTTTTAGATGTAAGTGTACATCAAGAACACTTTGCGCTCTGTTTTTAATATTTCGAGTAAGCGTAGAGTCATCTGGATCTCTGCCTGAAATATCACTTTCATCCAGTCTGCTGTAATTGGTGGAGGGACCTTCTATTTCTTGTCTAATTGAAGAACCTCTTCGAAACTGACTAAAGAACTAAAAGGCACTGGTAAAATTCAACCTGCTAGCTGCTGAGTAACTGTACTGGCTCACTGTATGGATGGGTATTACCTTATTGTATAAATTTTTAAATGGGTAAAAACAAGTATTTCCTAAAACTCGGGAAAAGTCAACCTGCGCATGTGATCTCATTTAATTTCCGCAGCTTTTTGGTCCCGGCGCACAATGGGTTATATGAGAGGACTAGCGCGACACTCAATTTTGACTCAGTTTTAACCCACTTCTAGACATCGGATCAACTTCAAATTTGGTACACACTTAGAGTTCCAATGACAATACAATATAATAATATTACGAAGTTCACAGCTCCCCCCCCTCCTTTGGGAATGCTGAAGGGGGTCTACTATCTAAGTAAGTCCTATATCGTTCAAAATTGATATGCAGGGACTTTTGGGGATAAGGATCAAGAATTTTTAATTAAATTTTTAAAATTGTAAAATTGACGCCCCCTCCCTCTTGGAAAATCTGGTAAAACAATTTTGACCAATTTGTACATATCCGATCAACATCCAATTTGTTGTGGACTTATAGTTATTATTAGTTACAGAGCCAATACAATATTATAATGCTTTAAAGTTGGCAACCCTTTGAAGAGGGTGGAAGGGGACCATCTAAGTGTCCGATTTCGTTCAAAATTGGTATGTAGGGACTTTTGGGGATAAAGATCACGAATTTTTAATTACATTTTTAAAATTGTGAAATAAATTGACGCCGCCCTTGTCCCTCTTGTAAGTCAATTTTGACCAACTTGTACATATCCGATGAACATCAAATTTGGTGTAGACTTATAGTTACAGTGACAATACAATATTAAAAGGTCTAAAGTTGGAAACCACCTTTAAAGATAGTGGAAAGGTTTTCGCTTTCGAACAAGTTGCCACAAGTTGGGTCTACCAGTTGCAAAAGAGGTTGGATGTTACTAACTTTTTACTTAAGTTTTTTAATTAAATTATAAATTTTACTTAAAAGAATATTTTTTATTGTCTAAAAATGGCAAAAGAGTAAAGGTTAGCTTTTTTTTAAAATATTTGACAGGTGTTAAAAAAAGTAGTTTATCGTTTTTCTTTTTTGATAAGCTTTCGAGCAAGGTGCCACAAGTAGGGTTATCTCATTTGAAAAAAAAAAGGTGTTATGCGAAAAGACCCCTTTGCGTTCGTCTATACAAAAAAATGTTGAACAAAAATATTGCTCGTTAAAAATCTCAGTCGCCGTACTTTTGGATTTTTTAGAATAATCTAAATTTAATCCGCTGTCGAATTTAGATTTATATAGATAATGACCTTTTAATTTTTATGTTATTGCTAGTCCCTTTACAAGTACGTGTTTTAATTTGTACGTTTAGTACTAGTTTCTTTTTATGGATTTTATGTTCTGATTTTAAAATGTTAACTTGTGATGAACTTCCAAAAACAAAATCAAGAAAACTTTTCACTTACTTATTAGATGAGAATCCGTCAACAACTAACCATTTATATTTCTCTGCTCAAAAATCAGCTGATTTTTGTTTTTGTACGGTTAGAATCACTCAGTGAAAAACAGACAAAATTTAAATTAATTTAATGTTCGTTTTAATAAATTGGATGTAGTTTAAGTTAAGATGATGTCGCGTTTGCAAGAAGGACTTCTTCGACACTTTGTTTTGTAAGTTTTTTATTGAATTTTACTAATTTTAAGAGTCCTTATGATTATGGTCGCTAAGGCCGAACCGCGTCAATAATAAGAAATAAATGAGCAAAGAATTCAGTGTGGAGCAAAGGACCCCAACTCACTACACATCTAGTTAAAAAATGCTTTATCTAGGAGAGTACCACAATGCAACAGATGGAATAAGTCTATACTACATATCGTACTTATGTGTGCTTTCAGGAAATAAAATTTTTTAGAAAGCGGTGTAGGAATAGCCAGAAAGATATAAAAATTTGTAATATTATAAGTCGCTTATTTTCTACCCAGGCCTCTTATTTCTTAGATCTAAAATTAAAACAACAAATCAAAAACAAAAACCTTGTGCTCATAACAGTAACCAACCCGAGAAAACAACAACTTCACTGACTACTGGTTAAATCGAGGCACAATTAGCTCATGATATCTTGTGATTAATAAATCATTTAATTATCAGTTTTCGCAGAGCAAAGTTATGATCTATCTGATTGAGCTTAGGTTCAGGATTATTTACACTTCAATTAGCTTTGTGCCTGCGTACTTGCTGTGCATTAATTTTTTTCTGGGAAATGATTATCTCTCTTTATTTGTTTATTTTAGAAAGTCTCTTTTTATTTAACGACTTCTAAGCTATCTCCTTTCGGTCTTCCCTGTTTCTAGCTTTTTCTAAGTTTTCTTCTGTAAAATTTCCGTGTATTGAGTTTTACCGGCCCGGCCCAAAGAAATAATCAATGCGTACTTTTTGTGAAAAAGGTACAGAACAAAATCTTTCTATGCCCGCTTAGCCACGAAAAATTGTTGTTTCGTTATTCACGGCTACTAAATTTTCCGTTTGCAGTATTTTTGCTTCACACTCCGCTGACTTGACATAAAATGTCGCGAAGGCGGTAAAAAAATGCATTGACCCGACCTAAGGGACAAATTATGTCACGGTCATGGGTTGTTTTTCTTTTCATCTGCCTGCCTTTTGTTTTTACTCTGGTAGTTTGTAATAGTGTTTAATATTTGTATAATTGTTTATAAACGGTAAAAATTTTTATCTACAATGAAAATAGGTACTTTTCTTGGATAAATTGTTTTACCTTTAAACAATTTGTTTTCAATCAAAATATTTCTTTTTAGTACAACGCAGCGTTTAATCTTGAAATGAGACCTTATTTTTTTTATTGTTTTGTTTCAGTATACTCCATTTTGTAACAAAGCAAATTGTCTTCATATAAATAATATTTTGTTTCCAGAGAAAACGGTGCCATAGAATAATTCAGTTCCAATTTATAATAAAACAATATCTGTTTCACATCAAATTAAGAGGCAAGACATTTTGTGTGCTATATCAAGAAAATATTCTCTTGTTGAATAGAAAAGCACAAATTATTTTACTTCAAAGCAATTTGCTTTGATCTAAGACATTTTTTTTTACCGTGTAAATACTTAACCATATACGCCACCTTTTTTCATTGTTACAATGTCATTATATCCGCACAAAACTTAAAAATAAATAAAAATAATGTAATATTTTGGTTTAGAAATGGTAGCCATATTTATCAAACCTCCAAACGTCACTAGGAGATGTACAATAAAAATGGTGTAAATCAGTGTCAGCTGTCCGCTATATTTTACATGTTAATTATTTAGACAAGTTAACGATGATTAAACCGATGTTTATTTGTTGTGGTGGATGTGTCATTGAAAACGGATTCTAATATTATACCTCGTGCTTTTTACAATAAATCTTGAAATGTATTGCGTCTATAGATATAGTTTTAAGTTATTTATGTGTTATTTAGCTTTGAAAATTTTTGTATATAAGTTTTTTCATCGATCATGGATTATTTCTATTGTTTTTCGAATTTTAAACCACCCCTCAGGGGTGGTACTACAATTTGAGACTTTTTTTAACGATAATTCTATGACTGCACGGACTAAATTTCCAAAAAATGACATTTTGTTCATTCAAAACAAATTGTTTTAAAGTAAAATAATTTATTGAAGCAAAGAACGAAGAATTTTTTACTGTGTAAACCAGTCGGTATCAAGTTCATAGATTTTAGTACTAGGCCTTGGTCTAAGTGCTAGGTTTAAAGATCTTAGTAAATACTGGTCTAAAGGTCTAATTTATTTAGTTTTACTTCCTATTAGATAATGCTTTATCATAACAATTATAGTTCTATTGATAATAGGCGTTTTGTTCGAATAGATTAGATTAAATTTTTCCTTATTTGCATGAAATTTTAATTTTAGCGATATTGCTTTATTATTTAAAATTGGTTTTCATTTGTTTCAGATCAAAACTGCACACAGCATGGGCTAATTTCTTTCAGACTTCCCAAAATGGCCCGCAGTTGAGACACCTCGGGACTCGGGCAATATTTTAATTATGTTTACAACGACAACACCGGTCATATTTTGTACGTTTTAAGTGCGTTTTAAGAGATTTTTAATGACTTCATTTTTTAAACCACAAACGGGCGCAATAAAAATATTCACGTCCTCCCAAAAATATTTCTCACATTTAAATGGGACCCTGCTACGAGAAAATGTAATTTTCGAGGCAGTAGCGCACTGCCTTCGAAAAGGAGAAGTGGATGACATGGCCTATGATCCATCGGGTTAAAAGAAAAATACTGGTAATTTACGACGTGCTGGACTCACAAATAACTTAGGCTTCGGGTGAAGCAACCATCCGCCGTTCGAAGCCAACTCTGAACGAACACACACACCCTTATCCTCTAACACTTCACAGCTTTGAGATAGAATGTGTCGTTGACTGTATTACCGGACGGCACAAACTCAGGATGGATGACACTTTAAAGAACAAAATAAGTTAGTTAGTTAAAAGTAATTTTGAATTTTTTATTTTTTGTTCCATACAGCTTTTGTAAGCTTCTATGTATGTACTACTACTTATTGGAAGATACGCGACCCATCCTAAAGCCGACCGATGATGGTGCTTTTTTGGGTTGCAACAACAATCCGTTCAAAGCCCTAACTGAAAGAACACACACACCCTAATCCTCTAACGCTTCAGAAATTTGAGATAGAATGTGTCATTGACTGTATTACCGGATGGCACAAAATCACGTCGGATGACACTTCAGATATCGAAGAACAAAATAAGAAGTCCCCCACTTATTTAGAGCTCTGTATTTTTCTCTCAGGGTCTTATTGGAAGATACGCGACTTATCCTAAACCCGACCGATTATGGTGCATTTTTGGGGTGCATCAACCATCCGGCATCCCTTCGAAGCCAACTCTGAAAGAATACTCTCACCCGAATCGAACGGATGAAGCCAACTCTGAAAGAATACTTACATCCTAATCCTGTAACGCTTCAGAAGTTTTCGATAGAATGTTTTATTGACTGTGTTACCGGACGGCACAAACTCACGATGGATAACATTTCGTATATCGAATAACAAAATAAGAATCCCCCTACTTATTTAGAGCTCTGTATTTTTATCTCAGGCTCTTATTGGAAGATACGCGACTCATCCTAAACGCGAACAATGATGGTGCATTTTCGGGGTGCAGCAACCATCCGATATCCCTTCGAAGCCAACTCTGAAAGAATACTCACACCCGAATCCTCTTAACACTTTAGAACTTTTCGATAGAATATTTCATTGACTGTATTACCAGTCGCCACAAACTCACGATGGATGACACTTCGGATATCGAAGAACAAAATTGGAATTCCCTCACGTAGTTAGAGCTCTGTATTTTTGTCTCAGAGTTTCATTGGAAGATACACAACTGATCCTAAACTCGACCGATAATTGCTATATCGTATATCGAAGAGCTAAATAAGAATCCCTCTACTTAGACAGAGCTCTGTATTTTTGTCTCAGGTTCTTATAGGAAGATACACGACTCATCCTTAACTTGACCTATGATGGTGCATTTTTGGGATGCAGCAACCATCTGTTAGAAGCCAACTCTGAAATAACACAGACATCGGACGGCAGAAACTCACGATGGATGACACTTCGTATATCGAAGAACAAAATAAGAATCTCCCTAATTGTTTAGAGCTCTGTATTTTTATCTCAGAGTCTTATTGGAAGATACGCGACTCATCCTAAACGCGAACGATAATGGTACATATTCGGGGTGCAGCAACCAGCCGGCATCCCTTCGAAGCCAACTCTGAAAGAATACTCTCACCCGAATCCTCTAACACTTCACAACTTTTAGATAGAATGTTTCATTGACGGTATTACCAAAAGGCCAAAAACTCACGATGGATGACGATATCGAAGAACAAAATAGGAATTCCCTCACGTAGTTAGAGCTCTGTATTTTTGTCTCAGAGTTTCATTTAAAGATACACAACTGATCCTAAACTCGACCGATAATTGCGCATTTTTGAGCTGCAGCAATCATTCGTTCTAAAGCCTAGTTTCCACCCATGCGTGGGCACCCTGATTCAAAAAACGCATCACATGGCAGAACATGGATTTGCACCGGTTTTTAATGCAGCGTCGCCTGATGCGTTTTTTGAATCAGGGTGGGCATGTAGAGATGAAAACTATCTCTAACACTTCAAAACTTTGAGATAGATTGTATCGAATATATAATAAGAAGAACAAAATAAGAATTTCCTCACTTATTCAGAGCTATGCATTTTTGTCTCAGGGTCTTGTTGTAAGCTACACAACTCATCAAAGTCCGGGGAAACGGGAACAGGTTTCAGGCATACCAGAGAATTTCTAGACCGACCGAAAGCAACCAGACTTAGATGGTTATAGACACGTATAGGACCTACCTGATCAGCCTCTCGACAGAAAAAATATACATTAAGGCACCTCGTGGCAGAATGTGAGGCCTACGCAAGGATGAGACAATGGGCACTCCGAGCAGCAGGAGGCTCAATGAGTTACCATGACAACTAATGAAAGTGCAGAGACTCGGTTCATGGAACGACCTGGGGCATAGCAAAGAGGCCCTATTTTGACCTATTTGTCTAGTTCTTCCTTTTGCTTTAATCTCGTAAGAAATTTAATATTAATTTGTTGCTCTTTTTTTACATCATTCACTCTCACCCATGGACTTTTTCACCTCTTAAGAAGTCCGTGCTCTCACCCCGTGTTGCGGTTGTGTCACTGCCTAAAGTGACGGCTTCAATAAAGTTAAACAAGAAAACCAAAGTTACACAAACTGGACATCTGCGCTATCTCTCTGGCTATTATTTTACATATTTATTACTAGGGAATTCAAGAAGAGCCGGCACACAAAATGACTTCTGACTCAACTTTTAGCCTTAGCATTTCAAGCCGTTTTGACGGAGAGTAACGTTCTTTTAGGGTTTAGTTTAAATTTTGTGTGCGAGGTAGTAAATTTTCATATTGGTTAAATTATTTTGTTTTCCATTTCTTATTCCGTGGACCCTTTTTTGTGAACAGTTTTGTCCGTAATGACAAGATTTTTTGTGGTATGGCAACCAGTTAGGTGACTGCCATTGCTTAAAATTTTCATCACTCGGATAATTTCCTAAGGCAACTAATAATGAAGAGTTATTATGCTTAAGTTTCTATACATTAAACTTGGTTCTTTTTAGCCTATACTCTTTTCTGTGATAGTAATCAAAAGGCTTCGCCTAGAATAAATATTACACTAAGACGTCATTTTACCAAACTGAAGTTCTTGTAATTTTAGTAAATTTATTGCTGTTAATGCAATGGACGCCGCTAACAAGAAACTCATAAAAGTCGCAAGTGAGATTTTTAAGGTTTTTATTGGCCTTTGTTTCATTTAAAGATGTTGGTTTTTCAAAACGCAACGCAAAACTGCTATTAAATTCGGTCAGGGCCGTAGCCAAAACATTTAGGACTATTAGTTTTTTTTCCCAGGGCCCATATTCTTACACTAAAATATACTGATATTTAATTTTAAAGGAGGTTGTAAGATTTCTTTACTTTTTAACACGACATGCATGTACTTCAAATTTGCAACTGACTATCACTTACGTATAGATCTATTCTACTGTACTTTTAGAAATGATAGAAAGCTGAAATATGACAAAACTTGGAAACAGTCGAAAACCGTTAAAATTTTAATTTACTCGCCCCTTATGTGGGGTATTTATTAACTAGCATAGGCGGATATCGATATTCCCCTCTTTTCCAGAAAGTTTATGGAGATAAATTTGGCAGACTAAAATTTCTTTTAGTTTTAGTCCTCTGTTTCTATTTTTCATCTATTTGTTAACACCTCACAGATACACGCAATAATATACATGCAAAAAATTACCCCCTTCCCTCCTTTAAGTAGAGTTCCCTCCACTCTACCAAACAAAATCACAGGGACATTGCAAAATATCAATTACCAGAACTGAACCCAACTGAAAAAATAGCCTCCCTTTCTTGCACTTTTTTTTTATCAAGTTCGCACATAATTATGTATCTTTTCTAGAAATAATTTAGTTAATATTTGACTTATTTATAGCTCTACTTGAAAATGAACTACGAAATAACACAACCTTTAACAGTCGTAGATAGATGCTGGAAAAGGAAAAACACCGTCAAACGCAATGTTATTATGAATAATGACCAGTGACATATTAGCATTATAACTTATACATTTATGCTTAGGTGTTTTTCGACAATTTAGTAAATTGTCTGAGCATTATAAATAAGTAGACCTACTTCTTTCCTGTCGCCCAACCGTCTCAATCCGCAAGCGGATAATACATACCAGTTCCACAATTGCACGAAAACTATGACATACCTGAAACAAAAAAAAACAATATTAAAAACATAAATGTTAAAAATGAATGGAATTATTTATTTCAAAGCTACGTAAGTAGGTCAACCTCCACTATTTATTGAAGGTTTTAATTTTAATCCGACTTGTATTGACAGTAACAACTGTCACACTTACTTTCAATTCAGACTAAATTAACGTGTCCAGAATTTCATTAATACAAACGCACTACTTGTCCAAGGGTGCGTGTTCACATGAAATTAATAACTAAAAAGTTCTTGAAGTTACTTCCTATACTTTGTCCATTTGAGAGTACTATCGTAAGAGTTCCTGTCCCACGATTACTACTTAAGCATTGTGGTAGGTGCAAGAGTTCTTTCCGATGTCGAATTTTATTTGACAACGTGAGCAGCTCTCTTTTGTTTGCAGCTTGGAAAAATATATTTTTTAAAAAAATTTAAAATTAAAATAAAAACTCTAAAAATAAAGACCAAAATAGTTAGGAATAACAAAAAGAATAATTTTACGTTACGTTAAAATCTTTTTCCCAGTTAAAAAAACCCCCCCTAAATAAAACGAAGTGAAGTGTACGGAACCGAACCGAACCGAACCCACTAAAGAATGCTTTTTAACGATTTTCTTGTCTCAGCGAAAACCACCCTACTCTGTATGCATTCATAGCTGCCGTTGATTTGCTTAAACTCTACTGCTAAACCGCTTCGCACAGAAAGAGATAGAATGTGCTTTAAACGCTCCAGACAACGAAACAAGGCACCAGCGTAAGCCAGAGATGCGTCGACTTAGAAAACCGTTACAAATTAAAATTACACAGTGTGTTTTTTAAAAATTGAAAATGGTTTGTTAAATTTTTTTCCAGTTACAAAATATGAATTATTTTGATGTTAGTGGCTCAAACGACAGTTTGAGTAATACAACTTTTATTAAAATACAGCAACCCTGAAAATTTGCCTAAAAACAAGTCGCTGGTGTTGTCATAAATTTTACTTATTCTTAACCTAGTCTTGCACGTATTAATGCTTGTTGATATGGAAAACAATATTTAATTAAAAATATTTAAATACTTATAATAAATGGCAAAAATACCATTTATATTCAAATACTGTTTTGTTACAGTGCCCATTTGCGAGAAATACTTCCTTGAGAAGTTTTTGACAGTATTTCTGTTAAATGGACAGGCATCGCAAGTTTCATCTACAGTAACAATTCTACTGAAAATGTATTTTATTTTTTAAATGCAAAAAAAAAAACTGGTTTTAAAAGAACTGAGAATTATTTGTCATAGTTTGTTAAAACATGGTTTTTTTTTGGTTTACAATCACACTACAAATAATTTTGATTTAAATGACTAACTAAACTCCTGTTCCAGCATATTATTTATTTAGTTGAATGCCACAATAAAAAATTTAGAATGTTAAAACTTCGAAACAAATGGTATGTCAAGTTAACTTTTTTTCTTTCTCTTCAATTTAAATATCGTTTATTTTATGCCTATTTTAACTAGATATTTTATACTCTTCTACGCGGGCTTTTAATAAGGCAAGCCAGCAGAGAGTAGATCCTTGTCAGCGATAGAAACTTGAGTGAATAAAATTTAATTAGATATAGTCTTTAAATTTTTTCACTTGAACAAATTTTTGACACATAAAAACGAGCCAAGATAGTAACGAATTATGGGAAAGTAACAAGTTTTTTACGAATAGTAATCCAACGTTTTAAACATTTTATACTTGCCTACTTGTCATTTGTTTAGTTCGCTTAAGTGTTAATTAGGTATTCAATTTGTTTGTAAATTTGAGGACACGGCAGTGCCCGGCCAAGTTCGCGGCGTAAACTGCTGTACCATCTTTTCTTCGGTTCGGTTGAAACATTCTTCTTGAAACATTTCAGCCCCCCTATCTAAAACTCTATTTAAGAATGAGCTACGAAACCCAAACTTTGCACAGTCGTAGATCTTCATAGAGTTAACAACCCCTACAAGTTTCATGGACTCAGTGGTAAAGTAGTTACGAAATTTCAAAAAACGTCGAAATTGCCAGTCACTTACGCACTCATGTATAGATCATCAAAATTCTACTGTACTTCGAGACATAATACAAAGGTGAAATTCCGCAGACTGATAGAAAGTATCAAACCCTTGAAAGAAGTCAAAAATCTCCAAAATCATAGTTTACTCCCGTCCGCTATACATGTAAAGTTATGTAAAAGTAACATTGCCCACTTCCAGAAGCGCTAGAGGGCTGAGCTTTGGCAGACTGATAGCAAATATAAAAGGAAAAAATTTAAAAACCCCAAAATTTTTATGTGTTTCCCTCCCCTATAAATGTAAAGTTATGTGAAAGTAACATTGCCCACTTCCAGAAACGCTAGAAAGCTGAGCTTTGGAAAGCCGATAAGAGCTATGATAAAACTATACCAAAATTTTATTTAACTTTCCTTTCCTATAAATTTTAATTTACTGCCCTCCCGCATGAATGTAAATTTATGTAAAGTAACATTGTCCACTTTCAGGAACGCTAGAGAGCTGGGCTTTGAAAGGCTGATTGGAACTGTGATAAAACCATAGGAAAAATTAAAAAACCTTGAAATTTTTAATAAGGCAATTGCAAAAGTTATGAAGAATATTCCGCATATTGTGCATAAATCATAACAAAAACATTTCATTTTAAAAAGCCAAGTACGCGAAAATGGTATTCTATAAAAAGAATTGAGATAAAAGTAAAGCCAACTTCTCTAATAAAAATTACAAAATAAAAGGTTCTTACTAGTTTGAAATGTTTTTCTAAACTTGGCAATTACGGCTGCAAATGATTCTTAGGCACAGTGCTAAATTGAACATAAAGAAGTTTGGCTGTAATAGCAAAGTTTAAAAAAATCATTTTCAAACTAGTAAGAACCTTTCATTTTGAAATTTGTATTAGAGAGCTTGGCTTTACTTTTATCCCAATTCTTTTTATGAAATGCCATTTTCGCGTACTTGGGTTTTTTTTACATGAAATGTTTTTGTTTTGATTTAATCAATATTAGTTGGTAATAGAGCTAAATAAAAAAATTATCTCTAGAACCCACATTATTCGAAGCTCTGCGCCCTATTAAACGAACTTCCAACCTATCAATAAATAAACACGCGAATTATCATACGCCGGCGCAGATGACAGTTGATCGCTTGACAGTTGTCGGATTTTTACGAGCCTTTGATCGACTCGAGACCCCGCACCGCTCTCTGGTTGAACATGCGTTTATTAAAATTCAATTCCATTACACATCTCCAACTATTTAAATACATCTCGACGGGAAATTTAATATTAAAGAGTTGTTAAATTATCTCAAGTCGAGCCAGAACAACAAACCGTCTAGAACCAAAAGTGAAATTTGTGTTTTTAAGATTTAAACAGCAATGTATCAGGAACAGACTGTAAAGAACTGGTTATTGGATGTCTCAACAGTATTTTATGGAGCAGAGAGATAAAAAAAGTTAAATTTAACATATATGAAACAATGGTGAAAAGCACGCTGTTGTTTGGAATTTTTTCGCGTAGAATATCTATGTTATATGGAATATCTAGAACAGATCACATAAAGGAAGAATGGGAATCGAGGGAAGTCTAACGGATGACATCACTTAAAGACAACTGATATGGGTCGGCTATGTACAACGGATGAACGACGAAATATTACCAAAGCAGGTCCTCGAATGGCAAACAATAGAGCGCAAAAAAAGAGGGCGTCATAAACTAGAATGGCAACAGTCAATCCAAAGATCAATAAGTCAAAAAAACCTGACAGAAGATGATTGTTAGGATCGATGGAGGTGGAGAATAGGCGTCGGACAACGTAGAAAACCGTTTTAAACCGACATAGTAGTAGTATACTAAGAGTGTTTGCTTAATCGTTCTAAGTTTTCTTAATATTCTGAGTACCTGTCTTGTGGACGCTCTGTTTCATAGATTCGATGTAATAACTGGTTTTGATTATATCTTTTCTCTGGAGTGTAATTTTCTAATTGAATCGGTTTATTTAAATTCCAGCAAATGTTTTATAGTTCTTATAATTCTCCGAAAGAGAAAAAATCGTCGATGCTTTGCTAGACGTCACGCGAGCTTTTTAGTGTTGTAGTTTTATCTGGCGCTAGTTCACGCTTTTACTAGGTTAGGATTTTTATTATAATTTATGGCTTTACTTTCATGAGCATGAGATCCTTGATTTTCAGAACAGCTTTTCCTTTTAATTGACACCACTCCTTCTTTAGTACATTCTTGAAACTTTAGTTCTTTTTTGGCTACTACTACTACTACTATGTCAGTTTAGAACGTTTTTCTACGTTGTCCGACGCCTATTCTTCACCTCCTTCGATCCTGACAATCATCTTCTGTCAGGTTTTTTTGAATCATTGATCTTTGGATTGACTCTTGCCATTCTAGTTTAGGACGCCCTCTTTTTCTGCGCCCTATTGGTTGCCATTCTAGGCCCAGCTGTGGTAATCTTTCGTCGTTCATCCGTTGTACATGGCCGTACCATATCAGTTGTCTTTTAGTAATGTCATCCGTGATGCTTTCCTCGATCCCCATTCTTTCTTTTATGATCTCATTTCTTATGTGATCTGTTCTAGATATTCTCATTAATCTTTTTATTGCATCCATTTCAACACTTTCCATTTTTGTTTTGAAAAGAAAAAATCTTTCTGAATTCAAGAGATCTTTTATTTAACTTATGCATTATTTTTTTCCGGTGCCTTGACTTATTCTGGATTCAGTACAATATATATTTTTCAATTCTAGTTTAGGATGCTTTATTATTTGTTTCTAATATTTCGTTCCCTTCTTAATTCGTACATTCCTCATGGCAGGCATAAGGATCTGGTCCGACAATAATTAACAGTTAAATACCGATATAGAAGTGCAGGTGCCATTTGCAATGAAAGAAAAATGAAGAAACAAAGTCATGCAAAATGAGAGAAGGCGAATAATAAAGAAAAAATTTATAATAACCGCCTGGGCTCATCAGAAAGTCAGCATGTTTAATACTATTAAGCCACGAAGTTTTTGATTGCCGTGATGGAATTACCGGAAAATTTTTCAGAATATTCTTGCTTGGTTGTTTAAATCTTCGTGTTAAAAATTACTCTTTCTTTTTGATTCTCCAATATTATCATATATACATACATCACCTGCAGGACCATCAACCCAGGCTTGATTTTTTTGATCTGCCAATGACAACTTCATTATAACTGATAATCTACATCGTTGCATCGACTTTGGAAATCTCACTATGGCTAACACAGCAACAGAAGGACTGCCACAATGCAGATATCTAGTCACTACTACTATTATGTCGGTTTAGAACGTTTTTCTACGTTGTCCGACGCCTATTCTCCACCTCCTTCGATCCTGATTAGATTTTTTTGACTTATTGATCTTTGGATTGACCGTTGTCATTCTAGTTTCGGACGCTCTCTTTTTCTGTGCCTTATTGGTTGCCATTCTAGGACCTGCTTTGGTAATCTTTCGTCGTTCATCCGTTGTACCATATCAGTTGCCTTTTAGTGATGTCATCCGTCATGCTTCCCTCGATTCCCATTCTTTCTTTCATGATCTCATTTCTTATGTGATCTGTTCTAGATATTCTCATTAATCTTCTTATTGCATCCATTTTTCTTTTGTATTTTTTTGTTACGTGACAAGTCTATTCCATACAACAGCGTGCTTTTCACCATTGTTTCATATAAGTTAAATTTAACATTGTTTTTTATCTCTCTGCTCCATAAAATACTGCTAAGACATCCGATAACCTTTTTTGCTTTTACTATAATTTTTTCCAGTTCTTTACAGTCTGTTCCTGTCTTATCTTATATCTAGTCAACTGGTTAACTATGGTCGATTGCTAGGAATTTTATGGACTGACTGAGTCTTGAAAAGAAAAGGTTGGATGTTTTGGTTACGTAACGAGAGGCTCATAGACAGGGTGGCGATTTTAGATCTCAAGCTGCCTCTAGCGGACATGTCATCTGAGTTTGAGAATCAGTCCACAGTTTCTTATTGGTATGGAGAATTCAAGCATGGATAGATTAGCTTAAAGGTGCACCAAAAACGGCTGTCACCCCAGAAAACATCGATGCTGTGCGCATGCTCATTACGGGAGATGGACATGTGACATATCGCGAAATTGAGGCTTCATTGGGGATTTCAAAGACCTCAAATCAAAAAATTTTACATGAAGAGTTAGGGGTAAAAAAATTAGTTTCCCGCTGAATAGCGCATCTGTTAACCGAATAATAGAAAGAAGCTAGGATTAATTTGTGTCAGAAAACTGTAGACCCCTTTGAGGCAGGAAACTCGAAAAACGTGTACAGCATTGTCAGTGTTGATGATTGACTCATATGAACCCGAAGATAAACGTCAGTCGTCTGTTTGGGTATTCCAAGATGAAGAAAAGCCAACAAAAGTCATCCGTTCTCAAAGTGTATCCAAAAAGATGGTCGCGACATTTGTCTCAAAAGCAGGTTATGTAGCAAAAATTCCCCTGGAAGATCACAGGGCTGTTACTGCTGATTGGTACATCACCATTTTTTTGCCGAAAGTCATCGCTGAACTTCAAGAAACAAACCCCGAACGAAGAATAATCCACAAAGACAATGCAAATTCGCACAACGATTATATCGAAAGAGCAGCAGTGTAGTGGCGGCAAGATTGTTGCTGTTTTTGTTTGCTGATTTTTGTCCATTGTGACTGTATTTTTAAACATAGTGAATACCTGAAGTTGTAGTGATATGTGCCTTCTAGCTCTGTACATGTAGGTGACGTGATTAATGCAATACCACAAGTATAAAACAAAACATTTCATGAAGAACTTTTTAATTTTTTATAACATTTGGTGACATTTGGGTTTGTTTACAAAAATTTTCCCACATAAACAAACAAAGTGGGGTTAAGAACAGAAATCACTCACGACTGAAAGCCACTCAGTGGCGGTGCAAACCTGTGCGTCAGCAAATTTGATGTTGACCGTGCAGGGTGTCTATTCCTGAAGCTAAGAAGCTGACTTTTCAAATACATATAAAATGGCTACTTTTAAATGTTGCAGAAGCAGGGAAACAATATTATATTTTTGTATTGTTTGCTACAATGCTTTTCATAGAGGATGCTGGTGTCGTGCAAACAAACAGTTTTCTATAATTAAAGACAGTTTAATCATTTGCTCCCAAAATTGTGCTGAAGGGGCAATCAAAAAAGATCCCGATACATTCGACATTTTGAAAGCGTCAATTAATGAACTTAAAAAAGAAATTGAACAGAAGGATGCTTTTATTGTAAAACTTAAGCGTAGCTCTGAGTCCTTGTAAGAGGAAGCTACTAAATATGAGGATGAATATTTAAGGGAAATACATAAAAATGATACTACAATAAAAAAACAGAAAAAGCAAATTTTAGAACTTTGTATTGAAAAATCAAACATTTCGGTGGCCACACAAGTAGGCTCTACTAGTGCAAGTTCATGTCAAACCATCCCCAAGCTAACGGCCTCTTCTCTTACTCAAACTGAAGAAGTATACCTAGTGGATTGTATCAGCCAAACAAACATAAATGGGACTGACTTAGACTCTTTGAACCAAAACCTAGAAAATTTAGAACATATAAAAAATGAGATGTTAACCACAATTAGAGTACTGGAAGAGGACAACAAAATGTATGCTGAAAAAACCGAGAAAGATAGAACTGAAGAGAATATTTTGCATAGTTTAGATAGAGGTAAAGAAACCTGTAAAAATAACATACCAATTCATGAACATGTGAGTATAAATAAAAGTTTGGCTAAAAATAAAATTCTTTTATTAACTGATGAATACGGTAAATATCTTTACCCACATCTTCTAAAGTATTATTCCTCTGGCTTTGAGGTACAAGTAATATGCAAGCCAAATGCTTTGTTTAAGGATGTTGTCAGTGGAAGCTCTTGCTTCGCAGATCTGAATAGTGATGATTATGTCATAGTGTTGGCGGGAACAAATAATTTTAATTTAAAACTAAATGAAATAACAAATTTGGCCTAATAAGTGCATTTACACAAACATCATTATTTGCACTATTCCTGCCAAATACGATGACTGCACCGCTTATAAAAACGTGGAAATAGTAAATAGGAAGATTATCCAATACGTGTCAAATTTGGGGCAATTTTCAACCAATATAAACTATGTGGATCTTTACAATAAGTTTAGATATTCTGACTATGCCCCAAAAAAGATCTTTTTAAATAGCAAAGGTCTTTCAAAAATGGCTATGTTTATTCATGCGGCTTTTAAATGTTTTAATCAGGCTGAATTATTTTCTTGTTTAAAACAAATACCATTAAAAGAGCCCTTAGAATGCATTATTTTAAATGCTGAGGTCGTCAATGGTTCGGAAAATGCTAATCAAGAGAATGCTCATCCTATTCTTGTTACTTGTATTGATAGTGATAGTGATGATAATGAAGATCTTTTAGAACTTTCCTCACCAGAAAACAGTAACATTTTTTTAGAAGTTCCACTGCCCGAAAACACCACGATAGATTAGTGGCCTGCGTCTCTAAAATATCGGCTCTGGTGCTCAATATTCATTCCCTACGCAATAAAATTGATGAACTTTGTGTTTTTATTGAAAATAACCATAATCCAGAATTTTTATTACTGACTGAACACTGGTTAATCTCCGGGGAACCATGCAGCCTTCCAGGTTATTTAAACATTTCACATTTTTGTCGAACTTTAAATGCTGGTTATGGCGGCACAATGATATTAATTAGCGAGGAATTTTCACAAAAATTTGAAATCGAGTCGGTTGATAGTAATAATCATCTGTGTGTAGAGGGCGAGATTGAATTATCAATGGCTGTTAACAAAAAAGAAAATATCTATATTTTATGTATTTATCGACCCCCTGAATCAAACACAACAAACATTCTTATTAATCTGGAAACAATTTTGCTTGACTTAACGGGAGACTTTAATATTGATTTTGATAGCAAAACTTCACCAGCTACTCAAGCTTTGCATAACCTACTAATTTCCTATGGCCTAAGTATGTTTGTAAATTCTCCAACTAGAATATCAAATGAAACATCAACTAAAATAGAATATTTTTGTACGAACTTTAATCAAGATGATACTAGTTGTGACGTAATCTCCACGGATCTCTCTGACCATGAAGCCTTGTTATCAAAATTTCCTATCAAACACCAAAATGAAAAAATACCACCTCAATACAAGCGAATTTTCTCCAGAGGTAATTATCAATGTTTTAGAGAGAGATTGAGTGAGACTGACTGGAGTAGAGTGTTTTGTTCTGATGGTCGCGTTGAGCATTTTCATTCTGTTTTACATAACTTATTTAACAAATGTTTTCCATTACGTAGAATGAGAGCGCGATACAAAAAGAAATCCTGGTTGACTAAAGGCATTAGGGTATCCGGTAAGAATCTACGTTCATTGCATGTAATTTGTAAATCTATTCATAGTGATTTTTTAAGCACCTTATAAAATTTATCGTAAAATATATAAAAAAACAATAAAATTGGCAAAACGTAAATTTTACGAAGCGAGAATGTTAAATGCAAAAAACAAGAGTAAAGAGGCTTGGGCAATAGTTAATGATTTACGAGGAAATAATAGTTCATTGAAACAATCCGCTGATGTTGATTGTAATGTCTTAAACAGATTTTATTGCACTGTTGCAAAAAATCTGACAGATAATTTGCAATCAAATCTGGATCCCATTGATAATTTAAAAAACTCGTATGTTGGTGAAACTTTTGTACTTTGCAATACGAATGCAGAGGAAATAAGGAAAACAATAAATGAAATAAAAAACAGTAATTCTACGGGTTCAGACGAAATGTCAATAAAAATTTTTCAAAATCTAGATTCTAATGCTCTTGAAACCTTAGCGTTTTCTATAAATGAATGTTTTTCAAATGGTGAATTTCGTGACGCTCTTAAAACTGCTATAGTAATTCCTCTACACAAATCTGGATCTCGTGACGACCCAGCTAACTTTAGGCCTATCTCCCTTTTAAATACATTATCAAAGATAATTGAAAAAATTGTCAAGGCCAGAATGATTGAATTTTTAAACAAGAACAAAATTTTAAGTACACAGCAATTTGGTTTTCAGAATACTAAAAGCACAAACGATGCACTGTTTTCCTTTCTGGAAAATCTCTATTTAAACTTAAATAACAAAGAATGTGCAGCAGCAGTCTTTTGCGATTTTTTAAAGGCGTTCGAATGTGTAAACCATAATTTGCTTCTGAAAAAGATGGATGTGTACGCTTTTAGAGGAACATCACATAAATTCTTTAAATCCTATTTAACAAAGAGGCAACAGAAAGTTAAAAATGGTACAGGGGTTTTTTCAACATGTAACTTAAATACAGGTGTACCTCAGGGATCCGTTTTGGGGCCGATTTTATTTTTGTTGTACATTAATGACTTGAGTTTGGTTGATATTAAGGGTATTTTCACCTTATTTGCTGATGACACAACGATACTATGGCATCATAAAGATGAAACAATTCTTAGAGGTATAGTGAAACAAGATATTGAAAAAATAAAGTATTGGTGGGACTCTAATTTTCTATGTTTGAATATTAACAAAACAAAAGTTCTGTCTTTTAAATTTTCATTTGACAATTTAAATATAGCGGACCAAGCCATAACAGATAGTGAAAATACAAAATTTCTTGGCATGTTTATTGATAAAAAACTAAAGTTCTCGTCTCACATACCATCTTAATAAAAAAATTTCTACAGGAGGCTACGCCGTACGAAAAACTTTTTCTGAACTTGGCAATAGTATGGCTAGAACAACTTACTACGCCTTAGTCGAATCTCATTTAAGATACGGAATTGCATTTTGGGGTAACTGTAGCCAATACTTATTTAGATCCGTTTTTACCATACAAAAAAGATGTATTAGATACTTATGTGGGGCGAAACTCAGAGATTACTGTAGACCTTTATTTAAGAAAGAAAAACTATTAACGCTGACCTCACTTTTTATACTTGATATTTATAAAAAATATAAAAACTCTACTCATGAGCACACATATCAGACAAGAAATCACAACAATATCCCATTGCCTATTCCTATTTTCCTATACATTGACACAAAATTCTTTAATATATCGTAGTGTAAAAATATACAATAAGCTTCCAGATAACATTAAAGAAATGGATTCCTACAGGACATTTCGAGAAGCAGTTAAGGATATATTGGTAGAGAGAGTATATTACAGTCTCAACGAATTTTTTGATGATCAGTTTTAAAACTTCTTGAGGGATACTATATTACAATATTTCTAAAATTTTCTAAAACGTTTGCTGTGTTTGCTTTTGTTGTCTTTATTATTATTTATATATACCTGCTTAAATTGTAAACTAAACATCTCACTGTGTTTTTGTTTTTTTTCATGTTTAAATTTTAAATTTATGTTTTGTTTTTCTTTTTTTTTTGTTGTTTGGTATTTTAACCTGAAAATTTCAATTTTTCTTCAGCGTATTGCAAATTTTTTAACCTTTTAACAAAGTATGTTAATATTTAATAAATTGTTATTCTTAAATTATTATTCTTGTAACATGGTTTTAGATTTTAAAATGTTTGTTATTGGTTACTGTTTAAATATTTTAATTACTTTTAACCTTATTTTGAGAATTTTGTATTTATTTGTGCTTTTTAAAAAAATGTTTTGAATTTTTGTAGGTTTAATGTTTATTACAGCTTTGGGTGTATTAAGATTTATTTATTTATGGCCAAAGCTGTGTGTGTATTGTTTTTAGTCAGGAGTTTTTATTGATCTCTGTTCTTTTTTGTTAATTTTTTTTTATTAATTTTTTTTTATTCTATATATTCTAATTGATATTTATGTTTATTATTTATGTTTTTTTTGCTCTTTCTTTAGTTATTTCGTTTTTTTGACTGTATTTACTACTAGTTTTTAAGTTTATTACCAGCTTTGTCAATGAAACTTCTATTTTTGATAATAAAGCATATTTTGACTTTGACAAAGCACAAAATACCTTTGAATTTTTAACCCAGAAAACGTCGAATTGTTGGACCATCCTCCATAGAGTTTCGACCTAAGTCCTAACGATTTCTATACCTTTCCGAAAATGAAAAATGCTTGGTCAAAAGACAGTACCAACAAACGAGTGGAAGTACAGCTTTGACCAATGGTTTGACCGCATGCAAAAGTGCATTCATTTTCGTGGATAATACTTCGAGAAACAAAGTCTTTAAAAGTTATCTACTGTTTTATTCCAACTGTATATGCAAAACTTAGAATAGAATATAGAAGAGGAATCAAAAGTCAACCCATTTTTAACTCCTCTAATCCTTGTATGTCGTAATAAATTAAAAATCAATATAACAATCAACAAAAAAACCTCCACGCCTTAATTGCTTAGTCTAGCATAAACCAATGCCAAAATCAATAATCTTTTAGATGTCTTTTGTCGACATTTTTGTTGAAAAGCATTGCGACAAGAAGAACGTCCGCATATTGTCAAGTTGTTTTTTCTAAAAGCACCACATAAAACTAATCTTTAAAGAAGAATGAGAAGGTCTTCTTTTCGAGGAACCGCAACATAACAAACATTATTGTTCAGGTGAACTTTTTGGGCAGGTAAAAGACCTCATCACGGTTGGGCTTTTATTTATTTAAATTGGAGAGTTTGTGGTGCGTTAAAAACGTTTTGGGTGTCTTGGTTTAGAATATTTAAGTAAATTTTTACTTTATGAATTTGGAATTTATGTAAAATGTGTGCATTTTGGAGTTTGGAGAACTTAATTTATATAATTCTTTAGCAGTTCTTTTGTTAGTTCACCAGGTTCTGTAACTCCTTATTTTTTTAATTAGTTTTGGACTTCTTTTACTTAAAGTCTTACTCGGGATCTAATAGTTACTTAGTACTCCCAAGAATGGCTTTGGTCCATTATGTTCCTATGATTATTATCTTTGGCTAATTTATCTATATCTTCATTGCTTGAACACATCTGTTTCCTGGCATCCAATTTGTTTAGTTGAATGTAGATATAGCCTATATCTGTCATATCAAGGGACTCTAAGGGTCCATCTCACCGACTTTTTTTTTCGTTACTTAGCTTAAAGCGTTTCTTAATATAATCATAATATGACGTAATAAGGAACACTTAAGGCTAAGTAACGAAAAAAAAAGTCGGTGCGATGGGCTATAAGTATTACTAGCTTTAAGGTCACCTTTGAGTATGTGAGTGCCTAAAAGGACTGCTTTACTAGCCGAGACATATGTTTACAAGAGTATTTCTTTTTTCTTTTGCACTGCGTGGATAACTCTAGAGGGTTTTTGCAAGTTCTTGGTTGGTATTTTTCCAAATATTTTTGGTTTCACTTTCTTCTGGAGTTTTTCATCCGTCTGTGTCTTAGGTCTGTGTACTAGACCTATGCTCTTCTCTCTATCTCTCTCTTTTTGCTAACTTTATTCACATGCGTTTAGTTTAGATTACTGGTTTATTAAGCAAAAAAATATATAAAACAAACTATTAGAGGTACGTATTTGACAATCCTTTGGACTATGATTCCCAACTAGCATTTCAGATCAAAAGACCCCTAGAGTCTGCTGAGGTAGGGCTGACTAATCGTTTTCAAAGTTTGTTTAAGCAAATATTTGGTTTGGAAATGGCAGGAGTGCCATATGTATTTAATTTCTTCATATATTTTACAGCTTTGCATTTTAACCAACACCTTTGATGGTCGGTTAAACGTTGTGGGCGAGCAAGAGTGAAATTGAATTGCATTCAGATCATATATTACCAATACCCCTGTTCGTTTCACCGTATTTTATTCTTGCGAGATAATTCTTTCATCTTCTTGATAAAGGAACACCGAAGTGAAGCTTATCTTAAGCGTTGTTTGATAGAACTTCTTAAGTGATCTGGTTTAATTCAAGGTAGGCAAAAGATCACGTTCAAGTACAAGAGTTGAGAAAGTGGTATACGAGCACACAAAGGTTGTATTCTGAAGAATTTTATGGGCAGAAAAAACTTTTACTTTATCTTCTGGTCCCATCGACGAGACGTCAAGGTTCTGACCTGGTAAAAATGCAAGGTATGAAAAGACCTTTAAAATATATTTAAAGAGTTACTTGGAAGATCCCCGCTAAGTAAATAAATCTATTTATTGTGTTCCTACATTTAACATATCTAAGGGCTGGTTTCTCAATAAAGATCTCAGATTAAATCACGGATGAGGGCTATCCCTCTAATGAGAATCCGGCCCTAAGACGATCCTATTCCAAAAAGGTAAACCAGATTTAAATTTGGTTTCGTGCCCAGGACTTACAAATTGAAGCCTAGTTTCCACCTATGTGTGTCCATCCTGAATCAAAAAACGGATCAGATGACGCTGCATTTAAAACCGGTGCAAATCCATGTCCCGTCACGTGATGCGTTTTTTGAATCAGGCTGGGCACGCATAGGTGGAAACTAATCTTAATAATAGTGTTTTCGCCCTTGACTTTCCTCAGATATTGACGTCACAAATGTCGATAAGCGCTCGGCTTCGATATTTGACTGCAATAGTTTTTGTTATCCAAACATGCAAATGTTGTCTAGAGCATCGTTCTGTTTTAAGCAGAACACGGATGAAATAAACACTATTTAATGATGGGTCAGCCCAATCTCTATCCTAGGTTCGAAACAACGATCGTGTAGGTTCCAAACAATTATTGTTTTTGGAAAAACGTTATGTCGTGATTCTAGATAGCTCATAAAGAAATAGCGGTAAACATTAATTGGAAGCGGAATTGATTTCCCCCACTGATATTTCTATATACGAAAGACAAGTTAATTTATAAAGGAGCACGTCACGGCATTTTCGTCAAATTACTGCGGTTAAGATAAAAAGGATTGTTTGAATCAACGACAAAAAAAAACGTAATAATTGTCCAAAATGTTAATAGTCTGGATCAAATGATTAAAGAAGAAACTTTGTCCGACTGATACCGATTTAAAAAAAAAAGTTTAAAACATTCGATAGCATTATAATTTGTTTTAACCAAAAATGCTGTAAGAGTTTTTACTTTTTGAGATATTCCTTAAAACAAAACTTTGATGGGTTCAATTGTTTGTAATGACGACTTTTAAACCACATAAGATATATTATATACAACAGATTTCGTAATAACTAGAAGAAAAACGGAAAAATGTAATCATAAAAAATGCAATAAACATGCATTATAGTTTGGAAGGTATTAGATCCGTCATGCTTTGTTTATTTACTTCAGAAAAAATAGTTTTTTCGCAGCTCTACTATTAATCATAATTAGGAAGAAAAAAGTATAACAATAGGTTATCAATATTATCAATAATTAAAATTTTCATGACCAATTTTTTTTAATAAACTCTAAAGCTAAGCAGATAACTTGCCATTATCGTACAAAGAAACAGACTATTATTCGTGAATGACATTTTTTTTTCATCTGATTTGATCGCTTCTAAAAATTGAATAGCTTTTTAACGGGACCGAAAAAAGCAAATTGATAGAGGACTCTGTCGTGCGATCCTAGCAATATTAGATAGATTAAGGTATTGGACTACGCATACGTATCTAACGATGATTTTTTTAGGGTAAGGACAGTTTTCTGTTTTATTATAATTTTCTTTATCAAGCAGTGACGAAATACTCAATTAAAGTTTTATTTATATAATGTACCTTGTGTTAGTATTTAAAAATTTAATGTATAACTCGAGATACTAGATACTGAATCTTAAACCACAGGAGCTAGCAAAATGCGGTTTTTAAATTTAGATTCTGAGTTACATTTTGTTTGCCGAAAGTCATCGAATTCGAAAAATGAACCGCGAACAATGAATCTCTCCACCTAGACAATATAAGTTCGCACAAAGCACAAAAAAAACACTGAATTTTTAACCCAACAAAACGTCGAATTGTGG
The DNA here is from genome assembly GCA_963576565.1 of Aspidapion aeneum. Lineage (NCBI taxonomy): Eukaryota > Metazoa > Arthropoda > Insecta > Coleoptera > Brentidae > Aspidapion > Aspidapion aeneum. The sequence continues at coordinate 34,801,301 of OY755039.1, forward strand.
GACCATTTTCCATACAGTCCCGACCTCAGGACCAACGATTTCTAGGGTTTTTCCGAACATCAAGAATGGACTGCGTGGTCAAAAATTTCAGTCGAAGGAGGAAGCAGTCGACGCCTTCAAGAATGCAATTTTAACAGTACCAACAAACGAGTGGAATTACAGCTTTGACAATTGGTTTGAGCGTATGCAAAACTACATTAATTTTCGTGGAGTTAATCAAAGTTATCTACTGTTTTATTCCAGCTGTCTATGCAAAACTTAAAAAACAACCCTCGTATTTAAGAAAAAAACGCTCTCCTAAAAAGCTAGTTTCTAGGTTTTGCAGAAGTGGGACAGCTTTTCATAGTTATTCATTGGACCTTGCTTTGTCTGTTTGTCTAGTTTTTCTTATATATCGCTTAACGTCTTTTAAAACACTTTTATGAGCATTTTTATTTTTAATTCCTTCTGGACGAGATGCCATGGCGTATTCCATCGAAGGTAAACGTCATATCTCGAGAAGTTAACATGACATTTTTAAACAGAACGGAAAGTGATCTTTTTTGCGTGTTGTATTTTTTTATTTAAAATAAATTATTTAATTCAATTTTAGTCTCTGTCCTACTTATACAATTTGCCAGCTTATATTTGGCGGACATATCTTAACATATTCTAATTCCAATCAGTTTGACACCATTTAGACAAAACTAAATAACCTCATATATATGGCAGCAAATGTAGTCAAAAAGCGAGGTAAACCTTGATAGTAGATCTTTGTAATTTCTGACCAATACTTTGAAATAAGAATGATTTTTTGTGTTAATATGGTGATACAAATTTCTAATCTCCTAAGGGATCGATAGCTTCTAGTTCAGAAGCTCTTTTATTTTTTACTCATTATTATTAAAATTCATACAATTAACCACTCAGAACAAGCACCATAAACTTGATCAATTTGATTGACATTTCATGGCCTGTTCGAAGCAAATTTTCCTGATTCGGACAGCTTTTTCTTGCTGTCTATACCAATGAGTTTTTTTCGTGGTATTTTAACATCTTTAATCTCACTTATGGTGTGTTTATTTATTATGTTTACACGTATTGTTGTCGTCTGGGCGTTGCTGTAAGTTTTTTTCGTGAAGATCTTAGTGTCAATGAGATCTTGACATTCCTGAGAGGTAATTCAATATGGAATAGCGAAAAGCCCGACGAACGGTATTGTGTTCTTGAAGCTGCCAGTTTTTCGTTTTTCAAAAGTTGAAAGTAGATGCATACTTTACAACCCTTTAGTAGTAATAAAGGTTTTTGAACTAAACGATAATTTAAGAGAATAAAATCTTTTCTAAATGGGTAGTATTGTAGTGCTAGAAGTCCGACGTCTAATCTATTGCCTTGTGATTTTTATTCAGGTTATCTGTATGGAAGTACATAATACATACATGTTGATAGCAGTGACTAAGTTCGGCGAGAAATCCATAACTATATTTTTTTATATGAATCTCTTGAAAAAGAGGGTTTCGCGCACGAAGAACACGATCCAAAAACGGCATTTTGTGCACGCTGTGTGCAAAACGTTTTACACACGTTTACTTCATTTTTGCGCAAGCTTACGTCATTTTTACAGACGGGTCTCCCGTCATTGTGACTTTTGTTTTTGTTACCCAACAATATGAGTTGGCCGAGTTCCATAGCAACCGTCACGGCTCCTTTGTTACTTCAAAAAATTGTTGAATTTTCAAAAAATTATTGAATTTTCAAAGTTTTGGTGTAAAAATGTGTGATTGTGAGGAAATTTTACAGAAAGCAATCGAAATATGTTCGGGACTGCTACCCACAAAATCCAAATGCAGGTTTGAATCTGAGGATAGCCGATTGATGGAATGGAGACTAGCCAAAAATATCCAAACTTTCTCAGAAACCGCAGTAATGATATATTTTGAAGAACTGTCTGAGAAATATAAATATTCAACGTTGTGGACGATTTTTTCCATGCTCAAGTCAACATTAAGTGCCAATCACAACATAGATCTTGGAAGTTATAAGAAGTTGCAAGCGCAAATCAAACGAAAATCCGAGAACTACGTTCCAAAGAAGTCCCAAATTCTTATAGAAGATTTTGGCCGATTTTTGATGAAAGCATTAGACGACAAGTATTTACTTATCAAGGCGGTGGTGGTTGCAGTTGGCCTGTCTGAGGCATGTCGTAGAGAGGAATTATGTTATCTCAAAATGCTGATTAAACTGGAGAATAAAAAACAAAGGTACCAAGATCTTTTACAGTTACAGGAAGCCTTTACATTATCTTGAAGAAGTACTGTGCTCTTCGTTCTCCCGATCTGAAGATGGGTAGATTTTTTTAAACTATCAAAATAGCAAATGTTTAACACAAAACGTTGGCATTAACGAAATTGGAAAAATGGCTAGAGAAAAAAGTTTTTGTTGCTAGAGAATCCAGAAAGTTTCACTGGACATTGTTTTCGGCGTTCATCGGGGACAATTTTAGTCAATCCTGGCTCAGATCTGCTTGCCCTTAAATGCCATGGCGGATGGAAGTCCAGTGCAGTTGCCGAAGGCTATGTTGATGACTCTCTGAGAAACAAAATGGAAGTTTAGAAAAAAATAGAGTCTTCAGTGTCTTCTGCTCATCTGTCGTCACAGAACCAGAACAAGCATTGCCCATTTGAAACAGAACAAGAAAACCACGAATACACGCTGAAAAACTCTACTGAGAACACGACACCAAAAATATTGTCTATTTCTGAAGACAAGGTGAAAAATAAAACTGCTTTTCCCGGCGTAAGCTTGAAGGAATGTTCGAATGTTACCATAAATACTAAGTATTAATTAGTTTCCTTTGTTAATAGAATATTATACATTTTATTAATAAAAACGAGTTAAATTAAAATTTGTTTTTTCTAGTCTCTGTTCATTTTCAGTCGTATAAAATGTCTTGACTTCAAACCTTGTTGTCTAATTACCTGTTAAATCAACCATCTGCATGAACCAACTAAAAATAAAAACGAATTAAAAGAACACTAGATTACGTAAAATGGCTCTCCCCTTTTCAATAGAGATTTTGATTCGAGTAACACACTCATGCAGAATTTACGCTATACACACATACTCTAAAAAGTAATTAATTATAAGTGTACAATGCAATTACATCACGGCTTTATAATTCTATTGCATTATAAAATCGCCGTAATCGTTTGTATGCCAGCAGATGATTGAGAGGTTTTAACTAGTTTAGCAATTAATGGAATATAAACAAGAGTGAGAAAGATAAAATATATGTTACTTATATTATACCAGTGACTTGGAGTTAGTTACTCGATAAAATGCAGCTTTCAATTAATAATAACAAAAAGTTGTCAGCAATAATAAAAGTATAGAAGAAAACAAGCAAAAGCGGTTTTGGCTTGCGCAAAATTTGACCCACGCCCTCAACTTATTCGAAATGAGATTGATCTTGATATGAAAACAGAATTAAGTTTGCTGTTGTGAGATAATTTGTAGATATTGCGCGGAGATATAGCTACTTATGTGTTAAAAACATTTTGGAGTTTAAAAATTGCTGCAATTGTAAAAATACGAGGACATAACCGTACTGTTCCTGCCATTGGCATATTATGACAGCGACGCAGTACTAGAGACGAGTACGAAAGCACAGTGTAGATAATAGATATATAAACTGTGACGAAAGCGTCTAGTGATGCTTTCTCCCGTGGTGCGTTGAAAAATTGCAAGTGTTCAGATGATATAAGGAGTTAACCTGAAGTATCTTGTACAGCTTGGTAAAACTGCCACAAAAATCCATGCTAACCTACATACTACATAAGTTAAAAAAGTCTGCTAAAATATATATTTAACCCTCCCACGGCTATTTCCACAGTAACCTCGAACAAATCAGTAACTAATCATCTTCTGGATATTGTAAACATTGTTGGGAAATCTCATTCTATTTGCCATTAATCATTATTACCAATAAGGATATGTGAACAGCTTCAATTATATGCATGAAAATAAACAAAGTTGTAAACAATCTAGCTATGCCATTGGGCACTTAATAGCGCAATAAACTACGGCAAATTTAAAATATACGCCGATTTTAAAATTATAATTGACAAGAAATACCTTATCGCGGAAAAATAAATTGTCTCTTTTCTGCTATGGGCACAATCCGCAATAACCATATTTAACCCGCCACAGAGTTTGATTTGTCAAGGACTGTTGCGAAGAATTTTACTTTTTAAGTGAACAAAAGCGAAATTTGGGTCACCGACCATGAAAGGAATTTTTTAAAATTCATAAGGTCCATAATAATGTGGGTACCAACTGCATCGCCAAAAGGAGAATAACGCGTTTGACGTAAAAAGGTACAATAGTCGAAAATAAAGGTACCCATTTTCGATCTATCTATTTTGCCTTCTTCGATCCATCTTTGGACATAGGCCTTCCCCAATATCTTCCACTCTTCCCTGTTTGTCGCCATGTTCATCCATCTAGTTCCTGAATGTTTCTTTAAGTCGTTCGCCTATCTCATCGATCTGATATTATGACAGGCAAATTTCCATTTAAATTTTGCTACTTCTCTAACATCCCTTACTTTAGTTTTATTTCCTATCCATTCATTCCTTTTTCTATCTGTTAGCTTTACATTTAACATTTGTCTTTCCATTGATCTGTGGGCTTTTGATACCTTATCCATGTTTGATTTTGTAGTCCAGGTCTGGGATCCATAGGTAAGTACAGGAAGGATACATTGGTTATACACTTTCGTTTTGAGATACTAAGGATATTTTTTATTTTTTAATATGTAGCTTAATATACCGAATGCTGCCCAGGCCAATCTTACTCGTCTCTTGATTTCAGCTGTTTGATTTTCTTTTTTTAGTTTAATAACTTGTCCCAGGTATATAATATATTCCTCTACTTGTTCTATTTTTTCCTGGTTTATTTTGATCGTGATATCTTTATCTGTGTTTGTTATGATTTTAGTTTTAGTGTAGTTCATACTCAAGCCTATATTTTTAGCTGCTGTATCCAGTTCTTTCACCATTTTTATTAGTTCTTCTTTCTTATCTGTTATTAAGGCGATATCATCAGCATATCTTAGGTGGTTTAAGTATTGTCCATTTACTTTGATGTCTATTTCTTTCCAATCTAAGTTTTTAAAAACATCTAGGGCCTGGTTAAATAGTTTAGGGGATATTGTGTCACCCTGTCTGACACCTCTTCTTATGTGGATTGACTTTGTTCCTTCGTGGATTTTGATTGATGTTGTTGCTTCGCTATATATATTGGCTATTAAATCTGTGTATCTTTTTTCCGATTTTCGATAGTATTAGATGAGAAACTTTTATTTTATTTTCACTTCTTAAAAAGGACGTCAAATCCTGATCAGAATAAGTTGAATAGGAGGAATTTCGTCGAATATTCTTCCAATTTCTTCATGGATTTTTTTTCTCTTAGTTTTAACTAAAATTTTATGTCTAGCTATGTCTGTCTTTAACTAGTGGTAAAAATGTGACGTTCTAGGGAATTTCCGCTACCTATCAATAGCTTTGGATGAAATATCTGGGTTGGAAAGGCTAGAGTGGATTGTTATTTGCATTTTTTCATAGTGCCGCCTTTTAATTTCTTAGTGGTAATCTTCACAGTGATTAGTGGTTTTTTTAGTTAGATTAAGTTCTAAAACCAAAAATTTAAAACACTATGTTTTAACAAGCCTGCTTCAAGATATTTACAAATAAATTAAAATTCAGTATACGAAGTATTTTAATACCTAATACTGGCACTTGCAAAGATTTGAATTTTTTTAACAAGAACTATCTACTTCTTGGATCATTATCGTAGCTCTCTTCCGGAAAAACTGCTACATAACATGACAAAATTTATAGAGGCACAAAGAGTAATATGACGTGGTCATATCCATTTCTTATATATATACAGACTTAAAACTAATCACCGCAATACCTAGACAACTTAAAAGAAATAGTACACGAATGTCGAGCTAGATTCCAGGGTCATGGGAGTTAGAACAGGAAAGATTTATGCCCAAGACAGCAGCAGACGGAGTAACCTTGTCAAAATGCCCACAGCTTACAGAGATTAGAGGGTTATAGTGCTAACTGAAGAGGAAGAAGAACATTTTCATTTAAATTATTTTCCTATACAGGATGCCTTGAAGGCTGAAAAGATGATTGGACCACCTATTGACCGTGTCACAGGAAAAGTTGAAGTGAACGAACATTGGCGCAACAAATCTTCATGCTCTGTGGGAAAACAATATGCAGAGAAGTGCACTATAGCTTGGCAATTACAAACACATAATAGAATGTTTCTTTCGGTTGTGGTTGTTGTTTCAAATCCGTTCAAGTTATAAGGACCCGGGGGTATACACGATCATGACATGAACGGTTACAAGAACATGCTTTTTACTGTGGCCTCTATCTGATTATAAGAATGATTTTTTTCATTTGAATGATTTTGCTCGGAGTCTCGTCGGCAATAATCTGCGATTCATTGGCAACCCGCTTTTGATTTTCTACTGTTGCACTGGTTCGGACTATATTGTTTCACATTTTATTTAAACCTTTATGCAAATATCTTTTTTTTTCATACATTATTACATTATCGTAGAATTTCTTAAGTATTTCTCAATACGCTCGAACAATTTCTTTCTAGGTTTTCCTCTTGGTCTTGACTTTCAGTATTGTAGTCCTGTTACTTAATTTTGCGTTTTGGTGAAGCTTCAAATGCTGTGATTTTAATTTGGGTTTGTAATTCATGATTCTTAGTAATTCTATGGACAAGATCAAAATAATTTTTTTGCAGGTGACCAAGATGTGTGGTGTTTCATTTTATTTATTTTTATTTTATTTACCAAAGCGAACTATCTCTGCTGCTTTTATTAGCCAGTACAGCCAAAACCTTCTGAAACTAAGGTCATTCACTAGTTCAAAGATGGCTACCATCGGGGGTACAAGACCCTCTTTAAATTATGCATCAAACTCATGTAGCTTTCCTTTAATGGCACAAACCCACCTAAGTAACATTTCTTTATTTATAGCAGAAGAATTTATGGAAGAGGCTGGCTACCCTTATATACCCATTACACCTCTTAAATGAAAGGTATCATTTGGGGGTGGGACTTATTCCACCACTACAGACAGTCTATAAAACCTCAAGTAATGGACTACACGTCGCCCTCCACCGGCTTAAACATGATTTTTTAATCGTTTTTTTAACACAAAGCGACCTCGACACAGGAGAATTGGTATATTTTCCATTACAAATCTTTAGGAAAAGTTGTTTTATAGGCCTATATTTATAAATCAGAAATTAATTCTACTGAAATTATCCAAAAGAACAAAAGGAATATGGGTTATGTTATGACCCACTGATTTTAAAGGCTTCTTTAAAGCTCTAAGCTTAAAATATTACCTTTATGTGGCCAGTTGTATGCCTCTAAGGAGCCTGGTGACCAAAAATAAAAAACCTTAAGTTCTAAAAATGATGTCTGTCTGTGTGTATGTAACTCTGTCCGTAACACGATAGCACCTAAACCGCCCAACCGATTTTCATGAAATTTTTAGGTAAAATAGTATTCGATACTGTAACGAGCTGATTAGATTTCGGTCGAAATTCATCAATGCTAATGACTTAAAAAGTTAAAAAAATGCTTACTTTTTAACGGAGCGTCGCATCAATATGCCGTTTTCGGAATATTATAGCGCACATTTTTTTCAAAAATTTGTTGTATAACCAAAAACTTGGTAGGAGCTTTCGTTTCGGAGATATTTACAAAAAACAGTTTTTAAGGTTGATACAGCATGGAGTTTACTTGGAGTGGGCTAATGGGTTAGAAAGGTATCAGATCATCATGGATCCATTAATTTTTATCCTGTAATTGAAAACGCAAAGTGATGACGTCGATTTTAACCTCTAATTCAGTTGCATGGCATTGGTGTCTGAAGGTGTTGGTCCAGTTAAAAGTTCTAATTTTTACTTTTTATTTACTAATCTTCGTTTTGATCATTAATCGAACAAAAACTGCTCCACAAATGCCGGTGTCATGTAAATACCAACACATAGTTACTTTAGACACACACACGCAAAAAATGCGGAAAATGCTTGTCACTTCCCAAACAAGCCGAGGAAATCGAAGGATTTTCAACAGTCACAGTAGCACAATTTTATACAAAAGGCGTCTTTCAAGTACTTAATTACACAGTAATCGCGGCGTTAATTACTCACGTCACTGCTGAGCAGATAATAAACTATTGCATTTTATTGCACGGCTTTGCTTAGAGTACACATTAGACCGTTACATGAGATCCGATTAGGTCTTCTCATTGAGATTTTATTGGTCTTATTAGAGCTTGACCTAGTTATATAATGGTTTGTCAGTTTTCATCATAATACTCCTGAAATTCATCGGGTTTCACTGTTCGTCAGCCTATTTTAGCAAACGGAAATTAAAATGTCAGTTTTAATATTTAAACAACTAATTTAAATACACAAAGATTATAATAAGAAATAACGATTTGAGAATGACGGTTGCCTCTTACTTCAATTTGACTGTGATTCTTTCTTAGTGTTTATTAAGGTAAATTTCGAAACCCTGCGCCAAAAGTGACACAGGTCAAAATTCTTAAAACGTATTTAGTATAAACCAAATCAATTTTAAAATATTTTTTGCTTGGAAAAGATTTAAAACGGGAAATATTAAAAAAATAATTAATTGATGTTTAATTTCTAAAAACTCCAAATTTTTTAGTTGTCATTTTTAAAAAATTATGTGAATTTCTTGAATATATTATTTTTCGGCTAAAGTGTCACAATTAAAAATACTCTGCCAATATATGGGCACCTAAGCTCACACTAGGTACCAGTGTTTCCAGAAGTTTTTCGTTTTACGTACTAGATTACTGTTGAAAAAAGTACTAGAATTTCATAAAAATGTAGTAAATTTTAATATGCATGTGTTTAAATAAATTATAAAGAATAAAACGTTTCCCATGTTCAAAAAAATCCAAAATAGTTAAAAAAAAACAAAATAACAAAAATAAAAATTATAGGAACATTATTTTTATTACTAGGGGACTGCGGAATGTTGTAGGCAGTGGCGTATATAGGAAAAAGTTTCGGGGGGAGGGTACCCGAGACAGTTTCATGGGGGGGGGCGAGACCCCATGAGACCGTATTTTATGCTATTTTATGCTTGCATTCATGAAATGTGTGGAAAATATCTAAAAAAATCTTAGCTTCGGGAGGGGGAGGGGGGGCCTTAATACGCCCCTGGTTGTAGGTATACCACATGGAAAAAAGGTATACTGGCCATAGGGTAGCCTGCTTGGAAAAAGAAAACCCAGTTTAGCAGGTGATAGAGGTGTTGATTTTCATTTCTCGTTACTAATCGTTACTCGACTACTATAATTCAATCAGACAATTAGTGCAAAATTCTCAGACTGTCGTTAGTTTGAAGATCATTTACTTGTAGGTATATTGTTGTTGATATTATGGAAATATTCAATTGAAATTTTCAAAATGCGGGCTAAAATTAAAAAAATAAAGGTAGGAATTACGTAGAAACTGTCCTGTGTACAACTTTGTTTTAAAAATCTAATGCCTTACATACACAGAAGTACATAAAATCTAAAACTAAATAAAAATAGGGACAAATACTAAAATAATTGAAGGAATCAAAGTAACGAAAGTAATCATTTAATTTTCGGATCGGTATTCGTTACTCCGTTATTTGTCGAGTAACGAGTACTCGAGTAACGAATAGTTACTTTTTCAACACCTCTAGCAGGTGATTGGATACGAATAGTAACATAAGGGTTTACCCTCATCGCAGCAAATCCCGGTGACCTGTGAACTAAAAGTTAAAAGAACAGGGGTAACACCGGATGTGAAATTTTAGACCAGATTTGGCGGAAGAACAAACGACTTCGCTTTAAGGCATCGACATTAAGGTCATTAACTATATATATCTACCAAAGTACAAGCTACAAAATGTGATTTTCCTAACGTCTTAGAAGTATCACGATCTCTATTTCCTAAAAATGAACAAAATCGCAAAAACCTTGTGAATATTAAGGCTTTCTATAATATGTAGGTAATTTCACAAATATTTTGTAAAAATCAAATTACAAAATACAAATAAATATAGAAATTTCACATAAAACTTGTGATATTAGAAGAAATAAATATTTTTTCACAAGTTTCGCCCAAAAATATGTGCTAATTGCTAATGCAAGTTTATTTTAATTGTTGGTATATTTAGTTTATTAGGCAGTCTGTAGTGGTATATAGTTTGTAAATATAAATTAAATTAATGTAATTTTTTCTGCATTTTAAAGAACTAAAATTAATAATATATTGTGATAATCCTATGTAATTGTGTAATCCTTTCTGTGTGCAACTTTAATTTCGTGCTCTCGAATTCATACGTTGCTTCGATTTATCTTTACGCGAGACGTTCAAACCTACCCTTTCTTTTAGTCACGTGACTTTGAACTTAACTCTCTCGCATATGATCACATGCCTCAAGTAAATCGAACAGCATTTGGTTTTTGGACATATATTTGGTCATTCCATCTAACCAAAACCGTTTTAAAACAGTCCTCGTACTGCATTGCGCGCGCTTTGGGATTTTTCGGACGGTTTTATGATTTTCGAACTGTTTGATGGAACATTTTCTATGAAAGTCCCCAATTTTTCGTTGGCGCGCGGCAGAGCCCGAACTAACCTACCAAAATATCTTTTATATTCTTTGGCCCGAGCAGTCATACGAACACGCAATACCTATTCAAATAATTCAATATAACACAAGCTAAATGACCAAGATATTGGATTATATTTTGTACCATAAAGTAAACCTTTTTTTCCAGATCCATATATAACTTGAAAATTTGTTTGTTTTTTGTGATATTAAATAAAAAGTACTAGATTTTTGCTTAAACGTACTAGCGTACGGAAACTATCAAAAATGTACTAGCTCTAGTACAATTGTACTAGAACACTGCTAGGTACCTAGTATAGTTATAGTGTACGTGTGAGCTAATATAACTAAAAACTGAAATATATTTTATTCAACTGCAGACTTAATTACCTTTCGTTTGATACCACAAAAGCCATGATTTGACTTTAACTTTTAAAATCTACCCCGACCCTTTTTAAAAAATAACTAAAATGTGTTTTGTTTAACTCCAGACTCAATTACCTTTCGTTCGATTCACACACGCCATATTTTCACTTAAACTTTAATTTTTGAAATCTACTTCCCACCTTTTTTTTAAATAAACTAAAATGTATTTTATTTAACTCCAGACTCAATTACCTTTCGTTTGATATCACACACGCCATATTTTCACATAAACTCTAATTTTTGAAATCTACCCCCACCCTTTTGTTTGCCTTGTGATCGGTGGATTAAGTTCATTTTTAAATGGGACCATCTCGACCCAAGACCTAACCGGTTTTTGAGTTATGCGCGTCGTTACAGACAGACAGACAGAAGGCGTTTCAAAATCATCTGAAACGCAAAGATATATAAAAATTTTTAAAATCGGAGCAACTTTTTTTTCTTAAAAAAATTAGGATCACCATAGTTCACACTACTATAGTATAGTAGTAGTGTGAGTTAATAGTTCTTTTATTGTAAGGAAAGTTAGTCAGCTAAACTGTATTAAGTCAAAATATATTTCCAGAAAATTCTACATTTACATCACCAAAATCAAACATAACTTGAAATAATACACTTTTGTAAAAACAATATACATGCTCCCTGTTCAAAGACCAGTGCATAACTGGACTTGAGACGCTTCTGCATACCAGGTTAACCACCCACGCGTCATCAAAAGAGTCATAAACGTCTAGCGGGACATCTTAAAAGCTAATTTAATACAATTTTATTGGTAGATAAAAACAATTTTTGCCTTTCGCGCAGTGGTTTAAACCAGATCCAGGATTTCCGGGGAGGAGGGACCAAAGTGGTATAGCACACATCAACATATATTTATTAGCGGTTTTTGATAGATAGAGAGATAGATTTTTGAGTTGTTTCACTTTTGTCGCCGGAGTGCGATTTGTCTTGGTAATAGGTGAGTCTGATATCTTTTTCATTTTGTTTCAAATGAAAAAGAGTTAGAAGCAAACCACGGTTCACATTTGTTTGGTGATCCGTGACAAAACGGTGCAAGACAAATACGGATTATTTTAGCACATGCTTCACCTACCTGTACCTTTTTAAATATGAACTAAAACAAAGAATCGGAAAGGTATTCAAAACCTTTTTATTTTATTCTAATCGTAAATCCCATCTAGAAGAACAATAAAAATAGAATAAAAAAGCCGTTTCCTCCTGATGGATTTTTAAGCTAGTTTTTATCTGTTTGGTTATTTTAAACTGTGGCATTTAGAGCACCTTGCATTTTAAGAAATACTGTAGCTATAAAAGTTTTACTAGAAAATAAATATACTTTAATGTATATGTGAATTGGTTTATGAAATAAACTGTGTCATAAAAACATTTTTTATCGGAATACGGCTGTCATTTATATTTTGCATATAGGAATATAGAGGGCGACAGTGATTGAATGTCGTTAAGATCAATCTTTACCTAACCTGAATTCAAAACACCAGTGCGATACATATAGTTTTATAGCTACAAGGAATTTTTTAAGTTAACAAATCAGCCGAGAAATGGTATTAAACCGAGAACATTTTTGGGCTATAATTTTTTACAACTTTCGATCTCAACAAGAATACCTTGCAGAGTTGATTTCAAGTTTTCGATAATGAAGCACCACATCAGTCGAGAGTTTTTCGCTGGTATGGAGAATTCAAGCATGGACGGATTAGCCTTAGCGGCGATTCAAGGCCAGGTGCCCAAAAAGGATGTCACCAAGGGAAACATTGATGCTGTGCACATGCTCATCACGGAAGATCTCAATTCAAAAAATTTGCATGAAGAATTGGGGGTGGGAAAATTAGTTTCCCGCTGGACACCCAACTGTGAACCGAAGAACAGAACGCTAGGGTGAAGTGGTGTCTTGGAAAACTTTAGAACGCTTTGAGGTAGGAAACTCGAAAAACGACTACAGCATTGTCAGTGGTGATGAATCGTGGAATTACTCATATTAACCCGAAAATAAACGTCAGTCGTCTGTTTGGGTGTTCCACGTTGAAGAAAAGTCAACAAAAGTCGTCCGTTCATTTTTGTATACACACGAGATTTGTCTCAAAAGCAGGTCATGTAGCAACAGTTCCTCTCAAGGACTGTTATTGCCTATTGGTATCACCATTTGTTTGCTGAAATTCTTCGCTGAGCTTTGAAAAATGAATCCGGAACGACGAATCATCCTCCACTAAGACAATGCAAATTCGGACAAAGCACAAAATACCATTGAAATTTTACCCAACAAAACGTCGAATTGTTGGACCATCCTCCATACAGTCCCGACCTAAGTCCCAACGATTTCTATACTTTTTCCAAGATTAAGAATGGACTGCCTGGTCAAAGATTTCAGTCGCCAGAGGAAGCAGTCGACCGACGCTTTCAAGAATGCAATTTTGACACTACCAACAAACGAGTGGAATTACAGCTTTGACAACTGGTTCATTAATTTTCGTGAAGAATACTTCGAGAAACAATAAAGTCTTTGAAAGTTATCTACTCTTTTATTTCAGCTGCATATCGATGGGTGAAAGGCAACAGGGCATAAGCGACACATTATTTGAAATACAGTTTCAAGCGTTTTAAGTTTTTTATTTTTTTTTCTGCGTCGAATGAGCTATTATTCAGGGTTCTACGATGATTTTTATGTCGATTAAGTCAAATGAAAAAAAAAATGGATCCTGGTTTTTTTTAACTAAGCGACAAATAATACTTTAAGCGGCCCTGCTGTGAAGTTTGAAAACTGTCGCTTATGACCTTTTACCTTTCAACCATCAATATGCAAAACTGAAAAGACCCTCGTATATCGGAATATTAGGGTAACTATTATTGTACCTTGTGTGTAGTATAAGATTTTATGTGTGTAAGAAACGTCTTATACTCTTAGACAAGCAAAATTGTTTTCTGGCATTATGAAGAATGCAGATCTTTTATCAGAAATTTAAGTAGGCTATAAAATCAAATTCACGAAATTCAAATATGTAAATTAAAAAAACAACAAATTATTAATAATCGATATATCCGAAAGTTACAGACCCATGTAAATTAATATGTAAAAACAACCAATGCACATGTGTAGGTATATAAATACAAATAAGACAAAAAGACAGACGGACAGACAGACGATCCGTGTGGACCCAACCAGTATTCCGCACTCGCGGGTCGAACTTTTTTTCGTTGTTTTTTTTAGTTTATCGATTTTCCTTTTGTTTTTGGATTCGTATAATTCGACCTTCTGTAGTCTGGGAGGCAACTGTTTGAAATTTATTCCGATAATTGCCGTGGAAGACATAGTTCTTTAATTTAAGTTAACACACAATTGTCAACTAACCCGTAAAAATTTAATCTAAACTATCGAATTTTCTTGAAGCCAGCTTTAACTGGACAATAAAAATTTGAGCTTAACTTTAAAACTCATAAAGCAAATTAATCTTTAAAAACACCTACAAGTACTTATAGCCAAATATGTACTAGACACCTTTAGCTGAACATAGTATAACCATAAACTACTAGTTTCTGGTATAACTGACCTTACTGCTTAGTAAGCATTATTTAAATTTGAGATAATTTTATCAAAGAAGGCAGAGGAAATTTGTTAAGGTCTGTTGTTAAGGTCTGTTGAAATATTAATGTTGCTATAGTCTACATAGAAACGGTTTGAAATACATATATGAGCATATGAGAAAACAATGCCACATAAAACAAAGGTCTACAGATACCTATTCACTTTACACTCTTTATTGCTCCCTGCAGTAAAATCATTTTTGGTTAATTTAGCTGCTTCTTTTACGTCTTTATTTTTGATAACTCGTTTTCCTATTCCGTTTTCATGTGGATGGAAATTGTCTAAAAAACTTTCGCCTGTAATGTTTCAAGGGTGGATTTCAAAATTTCGGGAATTAAAATAAAAAGAAGATTTTTTATAGGTGTTTTTTAAATTAAAGAATCACATTACGCTACAAATTTTTAAAAAATCATTGAGAAATGTTAAATAAAAATTGGTCTGGAATGTAAGAATATTATTATTACGTATATTTTGGAAATGCATGAACACAACACTCGTCATCGAGAAAATTTGTATACTCCAAGGGTGAATCAAGAAAAGTCACAAAATTCGATGTATTTTAAAGGTTTAAGTAATTATAACAATTTTCCTCTCAACATTAAAGCTATGGAATCTATAAAGTTTTCGAAGAAAGCTCTTAAGTAATATTTATTAAATGAGTTACATTTTTTTTTACGGGTATGCGCACTCGCAAGGAGATCCCTATCACGCTCGAGAAGCGGCAAGTGCACGGAAATGTTGGTGTGTGTTGGTTTTGAAACGGTTCAGGTTGTAACCTGCAGGGAAAACTGTCGCAGGGAGTTTATTCCACAGCGATGCTGTTCTCCAGAGATATGAATTCTGATATAATGAGGTTCTTGGTGCCTCTATTTTGACAATAAATTGATGGTTACCGTCCGTTTGACGTGTTCGCCTAGTAGGTGCTACTCCCGGGGGGATCATACGTGCCAACTCTTCAGGGCATTTTCCGTGATAATACCTGTAGAAGAGAGATAGATCGCCCACAGTTCTTCGATGTTCGAGACTATCCAAGCTACGGGTAAGTGCGGGGTCATTGATCAGCTTGATAGCTCGTTTTTGCACGGTGTTCAAAAGCATTAAGGTATGTTTGAGTGCCGCACTCCATATATGTGAGCAGTATTCCATAGTTGGTCGCATCTGGGCTTTGTAGAGTGTCAGCAGTTGGCTTGGTGTATACAGATGTCTTGTACGAAATAGCACCCCAAGCTTTTGGGACGCCCTTTTAGCTATATCTGCCACGTGACTGTGCCAAGACATGTTGGTCTCTGCAGTGACTCCTAAGATGTTCAACTGGCTCTGCATTGCGACAGCACTTCCAGATAGCATGATGTTTGGCTCACCGGTGCTGGTCTTTTTTGAATACAGGGCTGCTTAGGTTTTCTGCGCGTTGAACTGTACAAGGTTTTTGTTGCCCCAGTCATCTATTATCTCCAAGTCGTTATTTGTCTGTGATATTTCAGTTAGTCTAAGGTAATGGAATTCACGTGCGGAGAGACATGTGGGTGGTATGACTGAGGAGACTACATTGCCATCATCTGCAAAGCAATAAAGCGGATTTACTGTTTTATCTATGAGGTCATTTACATAAATCAGAAAAAGTGTTGGCGAAAGGATTGCTCCCTGTGGCACACCAGTAAGAGTTGGAGTTCCGGCCATCCATTTATATCTATCCTTAAGGTAACTTTCAAACCAAGTGCAAAGTCTCGGCGACAATCCCGTTGCTTTGAGCTTGTTGAGCAGATTTTCATGCCAGACTTTATCGAATGCTTTAGATATATCTAAGGCAATTGTTCTTGTTTCACCTCGCAACTCAATCGCTTTTTGCCATAAGTGAGTGACGTATGTAAGTAAATCGCCAGTTGACCTATATTTTCGAAATCCGTATTGCTTGTCGTTGATAATTTTGTACTTTTCCAAGTACTTGGTTAGGTGATTGTTCACAACTCTTTCCATTACTTTTGATATCACCGGAAGTAGAGCAATTGGTCTATAGTTTAACGGATCTGTCTTTTTTCCTTTCTTTGGAATGGGTTGTACTGCGGCAGACTTCCATGATGATGGATATACTCCTTGCCTATAAGATAAATTGAATAATTTTGCGAAAGTTGGGGTGAGTTCGCTAGCACAATTTTTGAGTACTATCGCGGGAATGCCATCTGGATCCATTGCTTTGTTTGTATCCAACTTTTTAAGAGATTTTCGTATTTCTCTGTGACAAAAGGGTACCTCTGGCATACTGTGGGAAACCCTTTCAATGAACGGTGGAGTTTTTCCATTTGGCACTGTTAGGTTTGAGTTGGAGGAAAAGATTTTGGCCAGCATATTGGCTTTTTCCTCTGATGTTGTGGCTAAGTGAGTATTTTTATCTGTAAGTGGAGGTATGGATGACTTGGTGAAGTTTGATCCAACGGCTTTTGCATGAGACCAAAAGGACCTAGAACTACTTGAACAATTCAGCAACCTGTTTTTTATTATTTGATTGTATGTTTCTTTGGCGGCGTCAATAGTAATTTTGCAACTATTTCTGGCTTCTATAAATTCTGTGTGGTTTTGAGCGGTTTGTTGTCGTTTCCAAAGGTTATATGTTTGTGTTTTTTCTGTACAGCCGTTTGACACTGGCTGTTGAACCAAGGTTTTGCATTAGCTCTGCGTTTTATTGTATGTGGGATAAATGCATCCATTCCAGATAAGATTACTTTTGTTATTTCATTACAGCAAATAGTGGGATCAGCTGTTTTAAAGCAAACCTCTTGCCATGGAAAATCCAGGTAAAACTGTTTAAGGTCATTCCATTTTGCCGATTTATAGTGCCACATTTTACGAGGAAGTGATTGTTGGCTTGGCGGTATGAACATTTCGCACTTTGTTCTTATAAGTTTATGATCGGATGAACCAAGTGGGGGATCTACTTGAATTGTGTACAAGTCAGGATTTGTAGTTAGGAACAAGTCTAAAAGCGCTGCAAATTCATTCCTTTCTGAGATACGGGTAGGTTCATCGACAAGCTGCGTTAGACCACAACTTATGGCAAAAGCTTCTGCTTCCCTGCCTTCATTATCTGTTTTGTTGTGGTGTTTTAGCCAGGGTATATTGTGGACGTTGAAATCGCCTAAAAAAACAATTTCCGCATGTGGATAGTTAGACTGTATACTATCACAGTTTTCGGATAATGTCGCAGTTTTGATACTCGGTGTTACTTGGCGGTCGGTAGAGGCAGCAAATGAACTTGGTCGAGGACTTTGAGGTGAATTTCAGCCATATGATATCGAGGTTCGCTGGTTCTAGCTTCTCCTCTCGATGACATGAAAGGTCATTTTTAATGTACACACAGATCCCAAAATTATGTCGAAATCGGTGGTGTAGGTCATAGCCGGGATAAAGATAGTTCACAATAGGTGTTGCAGAACTGATTTTAGTTTCAGTGAGAACAAGGATGACAGGTCTTGGTTCTTGAAGATGTTGGTGAACTGAATTCATGTTGGTACTTAATCCTCTTATATTGCTAAAATCAATTCTGAGTTGAGTTTTTGGTCTTCTTTTAATATCTTTGCATGAAGGACCCCCAGGATCACCCGACGCCCGGAGATCCGAGTGGTCGGGTAATTTACCTCCGGAATATTTTGATCCTGGAGGCGCCATCATGCTATCTGTTACTCATTGTTGTTACATTTATAATGTTGGTTTTTATATCTTTTTTGGATTTGCTAAATTAATATATTTTATATCTTCATGCTGCAGCCAAAGTTGGTTTTGTATTAGGATAATTGTGGAGTTCATAGTTTTTCAAGTTTTTGTGAGATACGATCAATAATTGTAAAGATAGGGCTGTTATAGTTTGTTATTATATAAGCAATTTCGATTGTAACCTTGCGTATTATTCTTCTTTTTTTCACTTATTTGCTTTAAGTCAATATTTTATTTGCCCTGCTCTGCCGAACTGCTTCGTCGCACATAGGAGTATTTGTATTATAAAACGAGACAAAATTATTTGTTGTATTTTTTGCAATTTTTCCAAATAAAAAGTTTGATGATAATAAGCTGTTTATTTTAAAATACATATTTATGTATATATAGCATGTTACACAAGTCATGAATCAAACGGTATTTTTAAGTTATTTAATGCTTTCCATATTTCCATAAATACGTAAAAAAATATTTTTTACATGTAAAAAAACAAATCCGTCACTGCTTTGAATGCATACATTCAAAGTGAGGAACATGAGCGGACAATTTTGCTATGAGATATGATTCACGTAAGGCTAAATTTAGTAATAGGAAGAAATTTAGACAAACATATTTCGTAAACGTACAATATAAACAACTTAGAGCATTGAATGAACTAGAGGCATTTTCAAATTTAGTTTGAGGGTATTCGTTTATTATTTTCTACAATAAATGAATACGGGAATTCTTGTTGTCAAGCTTTGCGGTAATATAATAGGATATATTAAAGCGATTTGAATAAAGTACTGGCAACGTCACCCCATATTTGTATAGAACGGGGGTGAGTTTGAGTTATTAATGTGTCAATTTTAAAGTCATAAAAAGTTTTAAAAGTTTATGTGGAACTGTGTTTTATTTAGGTTTGGATGGTAAAAAATGGTAAAACGTTGTGTGTTATGGAAGGGTGTGTAAACTAATAGTTATTTAAACAACAAGGTTTGAAAACGACTCTTTGCACACGATTGAGAAAGTTTGATAGACCGAGCCGAAGGCGAGGTCTACAAGTCGAGGGAGTGTGCAAAGAGGTTTTCAAACGAGTTTTTTACAATATTTTTTATACGACTGCTAATAAAGAAAAAAAAATCAAATTTTAATTTAACTTGTTTTTATTTCCGACATTTTCACAACAAAACTTTAAAAGAAATAAAGTTTCAAACAAAGAGTTAAAACTTTAAAAATTCAACAATTTTTTGACGTATCTAATCAACAAAACATACGAGCAGTGACGGTTGCTACGGAACTAAGCCAACTTATATTGATGGGTGACAACAACAAAAATCACAATGACGGGAGACCCGTATGCAGAAATGACATAGGCGTGCGCAAAAATGACATAAGCGTGTGCAAAACGTGTTCTCCGTGCGCAAAACCCCCTTTTATAAGACAGTCGTATAAAAAGTATATTTAAATGTTTCTTTTCACAAGTTAGTACGTTAACAAATGTGGGCTTTTGTTTATATACAAATAAACGGAATTCTCGTTGCCAAGTTTATTTTCATTAATAAAAATACAACTTATTTAACACAATTTTAAGTCGAACATCACTTTATATATTACCTGCAACTCGTTTAGGAATATTTTTATTGTTAAAATGGCATTGCGGCATTTTAAACTTTTGTGACAAACAACCTGCGGATGGTTCAGTATTAAGCTTCCTCTATTAATTCCATGGTCTAAGATAAACAACAAAGTTTTAAAATAATGTTTTAAAACATAGTACACACCTTCCCTTTCCATAATCAATAATTGATTTTTAATTAATAAACCACACAAAAACACAATAACAAGAGAAGTAAAGACCATAAAACAAAGCGTCGAGAACAAAGACATGTAATTCTAACATTGATTGGTTTACGATTGATTGATGATTAGGGGTAAGTTTTATGGCGACTTTTGCCTTGATGAATTATTTATTATATTAAACTTGAATAAAGAAGTATTAGCAGGTAGTTTTGAGTATCTTGGTGTTTTTTACTTTTGTCCGGTTTTATTCAACAAATACTCCTCCGTGCGTCGTTTTCCAGCGAAACAAACAAGGTGTTTGGGAATTTAAATTTATTTGGGTTATCAACGATTCCCATCTCCGATTTGCCATTCCCAAGTGTTTAAAACTTTCTATATTTTCTCAATTAATTGTTATGTACGACTTCAGACTCGATCTGATGGCGATTCATAGCTAACTTTAATTAAAGGCCAAATAAGAAAATCTACAAATAACTCTTTAAACTCCTAAAAGAAGCAACGACTAAAGGCAAGAAACCCATAGCCAGTAGACGAGTGTCCTGGAAAAACTTCAGAGGATGGTGTTCGACTTTGATTAGTGTTTATCGATTTTTAACGAGCATGTAATTCTATTAATAAAATGTCTTTTTATTATTGCTACTTATAGTACAAAGGCCGGGGTGAGGCACTGGTTAACATTGTCCTGGATAATATCATAAAGATCAGTAGGGTGAGATGCACTGTGGTAACACAAGACGAGGTGCAAACGCTGACATAACTCAAGTTCGTTTGGAGCTTATGCCTAAGAACAATAAGAACAAGTCAGTGCTTCTATATGGATGTTAAACGTGAAAAGTAACATCAAGTCTAATTGTTCTGAATTTACAAAGTCTACTGGTAAAATATTTTTTATGTAAAATTGGATTTGAAGACCAGCAAAACAGGCCCCAGAATGGAATCTACAAAGAACAAGAAGACTATGGTTAGACTCTGAGGCGGCAAATCATAAACAAATTAATTAACATGGGAAAAACTTAAGCAGAGGAAAAAGTTTCAGCTCCAAACCAAAACCGTTGGAGAGCCTTCACTGAGGCCCATGTCTCCAGAAAAGAAGTGTTTAAAATTTAAACATAGCGGATGATAGCCCACGTTCAACAAAAACCTGATTTTCTAAAGTTGAGGCCTTTAAATCAACCAGTAGGCAACGGGTAATTGTATTCAAATGTAATTTACATCTCGTGTGTACGGAATCTGTTCGGACACGGGCTCTAACAAACGAGGTATTTTGTTTGGCGTTTCACTGATGATCTCTGATGGTTCTCTATTCTTAGTCGCTACGATGTGAGATACATATTCGTCTTTGAATGGGGTAGTATTAAGGTTTTGTAACATTCGGACGACGGCGAAGCGACGTTGCTATAATTGCAAATACGATCAAGAGTTTACGTCTAATCGATGAATGATGACGTAACTAAGGATTACGGATGCAGGACTATGAACAAGAAGAAGAAGAGAGACTATGGGTCATCTAGAAGTGAAAAAATCGTGAAATTTTGACCAAAACTACAAGGTCGTAATCCCCGATGTCAGGGGAATTACGAAAATAATTAGGAATAGATGCGCTAGTCTGTTACATCGAATACAGTTGAAAGAGGTCTGTCATACAGCTGCACTTGTAGGTCATAAGAACACCCAAAATCACGAGGAGTTTGATCGGAGAATCTGATGACACAGAATAAATGGGGTCGGTCGCTTTAACGTAGATGCAAGGACATAAGGGGATATCGGGCAATTTGGAACCACATAAACTGGCCAGGATCAGCCCAACCCGATACCGAAGCCACTCTAAGCGTGTGAAGCGCAGCAAGTAGCAAATAGGATGTAAACGGTCAAGGCAACTTAGGAGAGCCAACTAAAACCGAGTCAAGATAACTATAAAGAAGGAGAGAGAGTCATCTAGAAGTCGAGAGGCGCCCGGAAAAACTACAAATCTTTGACCAAAAAAACAAGGCACAATCTCCGATAGGAAGGCATGGCATTTAGGGGAATTCCGAATACAGTTGAAAAAGGTCGTCAAACAGCCGGACTTGTAGAACACGTATACAGACTCAAAAGCAAAGCTGAACTTAAGGTGATAAGAACAACCTTAAAGAAATGAGCAGTTTGGTCGAAGAATCTGATGACGCAAAGTAAAGGGGTCGGTCGCTTTAACGTAGATGCAATGATATAAGGGGATATCGGGCAATTTGGAACTACATAAACTGGCCAGGATCAGCCCAACCCCACACCGGACCCGCTCTTAGAAATCACAAAAATAGGTGTGAACCGCAGCAAGTAGCAAATAGGATGTAAAGGGTCAAGGCAACTTGTGACAGCCAACTAAAACCAAGTCAAGATAACTATGAACAAGAAGAAGAAGAGAGACTACATGTCATCTAGAAGTCAAGAGACGCCCGTAAAAACTATGAAACTTTGACCAAATGTACAAAGTCAGAATCCCCGATAAAAAGCATGGCAATCAGGGGAATTCTGAAAAGAATTAGGAATGGATACGCTAGTCTGTTACATCTAATATAGTTGAAAGAGGTCTGTCAATGTCAAACAGCCGCACTTGTAGAACAGGTATACATATATGACTCAAAAGCAAAGCTGCCCTTAAGGTCATAAGAACACCCTTAAAGAAATGAGCAGTTTGGTCGAAGAATTTGATGACGCAAAATAAAGGGGTCGGTCGCTTTAACGTAAATGCGAGGACCTAAGGGGATCTCGGGCAATTTGGAATCACATATACTGGCCAGGACCAGCCCAACCCCATACCGGAGCCGCTCTTAGGATTCACAAAAACATGTGTGAGGCGCAGCAAGTAAATAGGATGTAAACGGTCAAGGCAACTTCTGACGGCCAACTAAAACCGAATACAGTTAAGAGAGGTTTGTCAAACAGACTTATAGAAAATATCTATATTTATATATATATATATATATATATATATATATATATATATATATATATATATAATCCAAAAGCCAAGCGGCTCTCAAGGTTTTAAGAACACCCTTCAAAAAATGAGCAGTTTGGCGAAGAATCTGATGACGCAGAATAAAGGAGTCAGTCGCTTTGACGTAGATGCAAGGACATAAGGGGATATCAGGCAATTTGTAACCACATAAACTGGCCAGGATCAGCCAAACCCCAAACCGGAGCCGCTCTTATGAATCACACGAACATGTCAACTTCTGACGGCCAACTAAAACCGAGTCGAGATGGTTATCTATGAACAAGAAGAAAAAGGAGAGAGTATAGCTCATCTAGAAGTCGAGAGATGCCCGGAAAAATTATGAAAATTTGACCAAAAGTACAAGGTCACAATCAATGGAATTCCAGGAGAATTCCAAAAAGAACTAGGAATAGATGCGCTAGTCTGTTGCATCGATTATAGTTGAAAGAGGTCTGTCAAACAGCACTAGTTGACTGGGTTTTAGTTGGCTCTCACAAGTTGCCTTGACCCTTTCGCGCAGTAAGTAGCAAATAGGATGTAAACGGTCAAGGCAACTTGTGACAGCCAGCTAAAACCAAGTCAAGACATAATAGTATCAGAAAACTCTCTAGTTTGGAATAATAGTATATGTGCATGTTCTGACCTCTTTATTAAAAACAGCTGTATCCTTGTTGCCAATTGTGCTTTTGGACTACAAAGACATTACAGATCAGGGCTAAAAAATCGAAAATACCCATTGTTGTGAATTATTGGCGAAATTAATTGGTAAAACGTATCTCTTACACACCGCCAACGAAAGAGAAACTCTTTCGATGCCCACCGGAGATAAAATACGAGAAAATGCGGCTATGCGAAAAAGTCGCAATGCATTGTCTTTAGTTGATAAACAATATGATTACCAAATAAAGGGTGTGGCTGATGTCCAAAACTGTGTCAGCTCAAAATATGTCTTTATTCGTAAAATTATTACGACCATTGTGAAACAGTATTCAAAAAGAAACAGTGGCCGCAAAACCCTCGAAGATACCCATTTGTTTTCTCTATCCCAAATCTTGTAGTATTTATGCGTTAGGATGTTGGTAGTCATTGCTTCCTTGCTGCTTCCACTCGTCTCAGTAAACAAAATAAATGTAACCTAAGGGTAGTTTTCTAAGGGTTTGAAATCATAATCATAGGTATATAACGTTTTACCGAACAGTCGTATCATGATTTTTCTCCAAATATACTAAAAGCCTTAGTTTCTAAGGTATCTAAAAATATAATTTATCCATATACAAATAGCCTGATTTTTGAAAGCCTTAGCTAAAAATCATTACACAAAAATCTGAAAATTGCATATTGACACGAATATTTATTAAAACGTTATCTAAGTACCTCTGTTTATAATTTTCAACTCTTAATAAACCACCTTTATGTTTCATTTATTTTGTCTAAGCCCCATTGTTACATTTAAGTTTATTAATTTATAAAAAGTACTTTAATATCTGTTAAGCTGGAATTTCAAATAAATTAAAAATGTCTGCATTTGCGCGTATTTTGACACTTTTTCTAACCAGAATATTTTTATTATTACGCTTTTTTTTTCGTACAGTGCCTAATTGTATAAAAATTAAATTTTAAAAATCTCATTGGTGGTCCGGCTGGTATTAACCATTTTCCTAAACTTTATTTAAAGTTGTTTAACTTAGGAAAACAAAAACTGAATTTTAGTAAATGGTGTTTAATATAAGTGGGGATCAACCTTAACTTTATAAAGTATTAACATTTTAAAACAAGTTACCTACAGAGTGGGAAAAATTAAATTAAAAATAATAATTTTTTAAAAATATATTATAGGTTAGATTATTTCTTAATTCTGTAGTAGAGACCGAATGATTTTGCGTATTTTCTGTATCTTGACTTTTTTTGAAAAAGTTATTACTTTTCCAGAAAATCGCAAAAACTGATTTTTAGAACATTTGGGGCCTTATATCTAGCGAAGTGATTTTGGCGGAGAATATGTGGAGAATATGTGGGGAGATGCTAAGGAATAATTATGCAAAAATCCAGCTTTCACTTATTTTCTTCCAGGTGAATTTCTAATATGACTGAGCTATAAGTTTTGTTTGATTAAATTCGCCATAAACAATACAAAAATGATCTTACGTAAACGAAAAAAGTGCAACATACATACTAACGAAAATCTACTTCTATTAACACTATTTACGGGTAATAAACAAGGCGTAACACATAATTACATAATGTTTAATTATATGTGTCAAAGAATCTAATATATTTTAAACGAGTTTTTTGCCGTGCTTTCTTATGGCAACGGTTACAAAATTATTACATTTGTTGTTCAGGAATGTTGTTTGGAAAAACATTTTGTTAGATTATGTACGCCTACTTACCGATAAGTTACAATACATTATTTATGAGTGTTTTCTTTTTTTATCTTGTTTCAGCAAATTGACGAAAAGCATTAAGTTCTTAAATGCAGACGCGGGTCTACGGGAGGGAAAAAAGCGGAAATTCCCCCCTTCCCCTATACTCAAAATATTATATAGTTTTGACACACATAATATACCTACTGGTGAGATAAGATGCTAGCCCTACTAAGTGTACTTTGGCTGCCTGACTTCTGCATGCGCAGATCTACCAATATTATTTACCTCATGTATTACAATAGATGAGCAGGGTGATTTTCACTTGATTTCTAACCACATGAAATTAGAAAGTTTCAAAAACCTAACCTAACGAAACCTAATCAAATTTAACCGAACCGAACTAAAGCCAACTGAACCAATAATTTTCTTCAAAAAAAAAACTTTCCTAACTTACTACCCGGGATCCTAGAGGATGTGAATCCGAACCGAACCAAACCGAACCGAACCAAAGCAAACTGAACCAACAATTTTTTTCAAAAATTTTTAAAGCTTTCCTGACTTCGTTCCCGGGATCCTAGAGGGTTTAAATCCGAACCGGACCGAACCGAATCGAACCGAACCTATTCAAACCTAACCATACCCAACTAAACCTAATTAGCAGTGTTGTAGTTTAGTTTGGCTAGGTTAGGTTTGGTTCGGTTCGGTTCGGTTCGGATTCACATCCTCTAGGATCCCGGGTACGAAGTCAGGAAAGTTTTTTTTTTGAAAAAAAATGATTGGTTGTTTGCTTTGGTTCGGTTCGGTTAGATTTGATTAGGTTTCGTTAGGTTAGGTTTTTGAAACTTTCTATTTTCATGTGGTTAGAAATCACGTGAAAATCACCCTGCTCATCTATTGTAATACATGAGGTAAATAATATTGGTAGATCTGCGCATGCGGAAGTCAGGCAGCCAAAGTACACTTGGTAGGGCTAGCGTTTTGAACTGGTGAGGGCAAGGACAATTTGCCGACGCCGCACATAAGGACAAATAGCCACGTTCGGGCGCCAATTGTTGAAGCTAGTGTCCCTAGTTCAGCTAGACATTTTAAGTTTGTCAATGTTTTTTGACAATAAAGAAAAAAAAATTAAAAATTAAAAATTTTGTCATAAAAGTTAGTTTTGTTTACTCTATAAAAGTTACTACTAACTAAGGATTATCCACTTTAATTTCAATTGGTTATGGACCGTACGCTCATATAGAGTATAAAGACTGTTTTTCCTGTAACTCAAAAGCATTGAAAGAATCCGAGTGAAGAAACCAAAACAGAAACCTAAAAATGGCAAGTTTTGATGCTCATCGTGTTCAAATTGGGCTTTTGGAAGGAAAATCGAACTGGGTAACGTGGAAATATAAGATTTTGATATTGCTAAGAAGCGTTCCTGACGCTATTCAACTGTTAGAAGGTAAATTAGTTAAGCCTAAGCCGGTCGCTGATACTGCTAGTGCAGATGAAAAGAAAGTTTATAATGAAAACTTATCTCAGTACACCAAAGCAGATAGCAATACTCTATTTATTTTAACTACAAACGTTACAGAAGAAACTTTGACAAAAGTAATGAGATTTACAACTGCATATGAAGTTTGGTTGGAAATGCATAGATTGTTCGATGGAAACACTGAAGATAAAACCTACGATTTATGTAATCAATTCTTTATGTACAAAAGGGACAATTGTGACGATATTGCAACCCATTTGTCAAAATTAAAGAATATTTGGAATCAACTTCAAATGGAAATCTCAAAAGAAAAATTAGCTGGAGGAAATTCTTGCACATGTGACCTTCCTGAATTGCTCCTAATCTGCAAGATTTTAAATACACTACCTGAAGAATATTTTTCGTTCAAGTCGAGCTGGATGCTCATGTCAAAAGCTGAGAGGACAATTGATAACCTAACAAATCAGCTGTGTGCATATGAAAAAGCTCTGAATAATAAAAACGAAGATAAACAGAAAGTGTTGGCAACCGAAAAAACACATGGATACAAGAAAACCAATCAGAAAAGAGGACCTTTTTGCAATTATTGTAAATCTTATGGACATCGTGTTAAACAATGTGAAAAGTGGAAATCTGATGGAAGACCGCCAAAATCTCAAGAAAAACCATCAAAAGACAACCAAAAGCAAAGCTTATTTGCAGAAACTAGTATGGTTTATACAGCTGCATGTGACAAAGAAAGCTGGTTTGTCGACAATGGTGCCACAAATCATATTGTAAATAGAAAAGACTTGTTTGAAATTTTTGAAAACTTCACTGGAGATTATTCGGTAACTACTGCCAATGGTGATTCAATAAAAGCCTTAGGAAAAGGTACAATAAATCTCGAAGCTGTTGTTGGTAGAAAAGTAGAAGAGGTGCAATTGACAGATGTATGGTATGTACCTGATATCAAGAAAAATCTGTTCTCAGTACTTTCTGCGCAAGACAAAAATCCAGGAAGCGAGTTCATTTCCAAAACCGAACAATGTCAATTGAAAATCAATGGTAAAGTTCTACTAAACGGGTTTAGAAGCCGATATGGAGGTTTGTACAAATTATGTGTTAGAAATGTTAAGCCAAACAATGCCAATGAAGCTAATGTCACTGCAAATATGAATGTTTTACAACTTTATCATGAAAGGCTAGGACATCAGAACAAACGGCATGTAAAGTCACTTTTATCCAGAGAATTTGGCATCAATGTTAAATTGGATATGTGAAAGCTGCATTTTCGGAAAAGCACATAGATTAAAATTTGGTACAAGGGAGCGAGCTAAACAACCTGGAGAACTATGGCATTCTGATGTTTGCGGACTATTTGAAAAATCACAATCAGGATACAAATACTTTGTACTGTTCAAAGACGATTACAGCAGATATCGTTATGTATACTTCATGAAAGAAAAAGCTGAGGTACCAGAAAAGTTAAAGATTGCTTTACAAGAGGCTAGAACGATGGGTCATATTGTAAAAGAGTTTCTGAGCGACAATGGTGGAGAATTTGATAGTCATCAGATAAGAAGAATTCTATCAACAAATGGTATACATCAAAGACTTACCATGCCCTATACCCCTGAGCAAAATGGCTGTTCTGAACGCGACAATCGAACAATAGTCGAAACAGCAAGAACCCTATTCCACTCAGCAGTCGAACCTCTTCCTCAAAGCTTGTGGGCTGAGATGATAAACACAGCTGTGTATATCCTTAACAGGTCAGGAAAATCAAGTGTTCCAGACAAGAGTCCTTACGAAATGTGGACAGGAAAGAAACCAGGTCTAAAACATTTGAGAATCATCGGATCAACATGTTATGCTCACATCCCAAAGATATACAGAAAGAAAATGGACAGAAAAGCAACAAAAGGTATTTTGATTGGTTACGACAACGATGACGGCTATCGAATTTGGTCAAAAGAAAAACGAAAACTGATAAGATCACGTGATGTCATTTTTGAAGAAAAACCTAGAGTTTCGGAAAATCCAGTTGTTATACTACGAGATACACCAGAAAAATCTGTAGAATCAGAACCTGATTTAACACAAAACAATCAACCTGCTCAACATGAAGAAAACCAAAATGTCAGCGATTCTGAAGACGAAGATGACATGCATCCAATGCAAGGTAAACTTGATTTGAGGCAACAGGATGATACTGATAGTGTTATAGAAAAAGGTGATGATACAGAAGAAAATGGTGATATAAGTGAAGATGTAGAAACAATAAGAAACTTAAGAAATCGAAATGAAATAAAAAAGCCACAAAGACTAGAAGATTTCGTCATGAGTGCAGCAACAAAAATAGCAGATCTCCAAGAGCCACAGAGTTATCAAGAAGCAATGAATGGTGAAAATAAGAATCAATGGCTTAAAGCTATGAAAAGCGCTCAAAGAAAACAAAACTTGGTCACTGGAAAAGCTACCAAAAGGAAAGAAAGCTATTTCTTGTAAATGGGTGTACCAAATAAAGACAAACAGAGACGGTTCCATTGATAAGTTCAAAGCACGATTGGTAGTTAGAGGGTTTTCACAGAAGAAAGGCGAAGATTATAATCAAACGTTCAGCCCTGTTGCCAAACTGGGTACCATTCGAGCACTCCTAAGTATTGCAGGAAGTGAGAATCTAAATCTGACCCAATTTGATGTATCAACAGCGTTTTTATATGGTGAACTCGATGAAGAAGTCTTTATTAAACAGCCTGAAGGTTTCAGTGATGGCACAGATAGTGTTTGTAGACTGCAAAGAAGCCTTTATGGATTAAAACAAGCCCCCAGATGCTGGAATAAGAGGATAGCAAATTTCATCCTTGAACTTGGATTTAAAAGAAGTGAAGCAGATCCTTGTCTTTTCATTAAGAAAGATAAAAAAAGCTTACTACTTATGGCACTTTATGTTGACGATGGTCTTATAGCGTTATTTTATAAGAAAATAGAACAAGATTTTTTAGATATGCTAAAAACAGAATTCAAAATTACTGTTAAGCCTGCTAGTTACTTTCTGGGCTTAGAAATTGATAAAGAGAAAGATTTAGTCTGTGTTAGTCAAACAGCATATACAAAGAAACTGCTGGAAAGATTTGGCATGGAAAACTGCAGATCTGTCTCGACGCCAATCACTAAGGAAACTATCCAGTTAGGGAAGGAAGACAAAGAAAAAGCAACTGAAAATTTCCCTTATCGAGAAGCAGTTGGCGCTTTGTTATACCTAATGACTGGAACAAGGCCAGATATAGCGTATGCAGTGGGTGTAGCATCTCGAAATCTTGAAAATCCTACCAAAGAAGACATTGTTAGGGTAAAACGAATTTTTCGTTATTTGAAGGGAACCCTGAACTATGGTTTACAATATTTGGCTGGAACCGGAGGCTACCTAGAAGCTTTTAGCGATGCAGACCATGCTGGAGATGCAACGACTGGTCGATCTACTACTGGGGTCATCTGCATGTATGCATCTTGTGCTGTGTCCTGGTTAAGTCAAAGACAACCCTCTGTGTCCATATCAACTACTGAGGCTGAAATAGTAGCTGCAAGCGAAGCCGCCAAGGAAGTTGTATGGCTACGACGACTTTATGAAGAAGTTGTTGATTTAAAAGAAATTCCGTCAGTGATGGTAGATAATGAAGCTGCAATTAAATTAGCTCAAAATCCTGAATTCCATCGCAGAACGAAACATATCAGAACAAGGCATTTCTTCGTACGAGAAATGGTATCTGAAGAAATGTTAGAAGTCAAACAAATTTCAACTATCCTACAAGTAGCAGATGCTTTGACGAAGCCTATATTCAAACCACGTTTGGAAAAACTTCGTGACAGTATGGGTCTTGTCAAACTAGCAAATGAGGGAAGGTGTTGAAGCTAGTGTCCCTAGTTCAGCTAGACATTTTAAGTTTGTCAATGTTTTTTGACAATAAAGAAAAAAAAATTAAAAATTAAAAATTTTGTCATAAAAGTTAGTTTTGTTTACTCTATAAAAGTTACTACTAACTAAGGATTATCCACTTTAATTTCAATTCCAATAATGTTAAAACCAATTTAGTTCAAACTAATCACACATATCATTAAAATGCTACCTATAGATACAGCCGCAAGGGAATATAAGAATTTTATTTTTTAAACTCTCCCAAATGTATTAGCATTAGCGCAAAGTTGGCTTTGCTTAAACACTGCTTATTAAACTAGGTGTTTTTAAAACTGAGACAAAAAAACTTTTATTTGTTATTGGTTGTCAGACGTCAGATTTAGACGGTGTCAACATAGATATTAAGACATTGT
The DNA here is from genome assembly GCA_963576565.1 of Aspidapion aeneum. Taxonomy (NCBI): domain Eukaryota; kingdom Metazoa; phylum Arthropoda; class Insecta; order Coleoptera; family Brentidae; genus Aspidapion; species Aspidapion aeneum. Next base: position 34,832,651 of record OY755039.1, read on the forward strand.
TGTTATACAAAAGAATTTTTGATTAAAAAAATATTTAAATTTTTAAGTTAGCTAGAGTTATAAAAAAAGTTGCGCCAAATACACCTACATATCTTTGCTCCCTGGTAGACAGATCTTTAGCTAATATATAGCTCTTTATCCTCTTTTTTTAAATGGTTTTATTTTACTTGCCTCCATATACTTGTTTCCATACCCATTCTTGTTACAAATCTTGCGACAGCTATTTCAGATACTTTTTGATGAGCTAGAGACTTGAAACTTGGTATATGTATCAAGTTTCGGTGAAAATATAATCTAAAATTTTTTTTATTCAAAAATAATGTCCAAGTTCAAAAACTTGCACTGCTTAAGGCCACTCAATATAAGTTTTGGTTCCTTAAAACATTAAAATGGGCAATCCAAAATGGCGGATTTATGGGTCGATATGTATCCAGAACTACCGCAGCGGCAAGCAAGAAGTGACTATCCAAAAGCTTCAGTAAAAAAAAGTAATATAAAAACTCAGTTTTATGATGAAATGGGTCTCGTTTTGGAACAACCTAAACAAGGTGGAGGCAATAGCAATGATGGAAATACAGCACGCACTTTTTTTACCAAATCTGAGTTTGTTTACAAAATATTCGGTATCGATAAAGGATTAATAGACAGATTTGCAGATCAACGAGGAAAAAATTTAAAAGTATGGTTTTGAAACAGCAGAATTAGCAATTTTCCTTTATAGATGGTATAAAATGAGTGGTGCTAGCCTTCATAACAATTGCTGCATGGAGCTGATATAATAAAATCGCTACCTTTGCCAGTAGGGCTACTGTCAGAAGATGTAATTGAGATGGGCCATAAAGAGTATAAGACATTTCGACAATATTACTCTAGGAAAACTTGAAGAATTAACACTAATAGCGATATCGGATGCTGGTATCCTCTGACCCTATTGTGACCAATAAGCGGAAAAAACGAGAAGGCTGCCAATCTTCTATGGTGGAAATAAAAAAGTAATGAAGATGGTAAAGATAAGGATCATAATGATGATAGCGATGATAATATGAATAATGAAGAAGATGCAAAATTTTGCTAATTTTAAATACAGCAATAAATAAGTATGGAAAATGGTTTATGTTTAATAAGGTACTCTGGGTTTCAATCTCAGTCGTGTTTTAAAAATAGTTTATGTTTAATAAACTCTGTTGGTTCCTTAAGTCATAAAACAGATTGAAATTGTCATACAAACACAAAACACGTTAAAATATAATATAAAAAGTTAAAATTAAAAAAAGTTTATGTTTAATAAACTATTTCCAAAATGGAACTAACTTTTTTAAACACGAATGAACCTTATAGTTTTAGGAAATTTTAACTTTTTATATTATATTTTAACGTGTTTTGTGTTTGTATGACAATTTTAATCTGTTTTATGACTTAAGGAACCACACAAAGATCAAGAACATGCTCTCTTTATTTCAGAGGCACAGATGATGACCACAAAGTGGTCGAAAGCGCTCTACCTATGACATAGATCAATAAAGATTTTTTGCACGAAATACAAAATTTCCATTTTTGCATTTGAAAAAACGTGCACGCAACCAACCCCTCCTTTCTTCTTTAACTAAAATACTCAACCTCAAATAACATTAACTGTGCATGTTTTTGCAACATAAGTAATAAATGTACTCCTCATAAGCGTTTCTGATCATATTATCACATAAAAATGGATTTTTGGCGCCGTAAATTATTATTCTGTCTCTTATGTGCGCCGCCATCTATTATATTCTATTATCTTTGCCGTCACCAACCCGATTCGCCGCCGAGCTACTGTCCGGCCAGAATAAAATGAGGCGCAAAAGAGATGGCTCAACTTAATCTATCTCCCTCTGTTTACAGCACTTTTGTCTTACTGTGTGGTCTTCAATTTTAGCAAATTTACCAAGAACAAAATTTTAATATTACAAGAAAAAATGGTACTCGTCTGGTACGTTTAACCAAATCGACTCCAGCCCGTCTATAATTCACACCATTTTATTGGGTTTCTAATGTTACGGCTGGCTCAAATCGACTCCGACCCGTTCAGATTCTATATCAACAAAAAGAAGCAGTGGCGTATCATTTACCCTTTTTCTATTTTTTAATAAAACTGCGTGGAGTTTCAATATTAAAGATATAATGAATGGTGTTAGATTGTTGTCAATTGGTATTTTTTTTAGGTTTCTAGATTCGTACGCACCTACCTAATGAAATAGGTAGGTACCTATATAATATAATAAGTATAAAAGTTTTGAAAAAATATTTCTTTTTAAAAAGAATAAGGTTTGGAGTTTTCCAGCAAAGAAAGGCGGAGTAAAATATAAAATTAATACCTAATGATGATAAAATAAAAATTATAGCATGCCACTGGACTCATTTTATTCTGGCTACACAATATATATAGTTTGTTTTTATAGCTCTGAATACAAAAAAAAATAGTTTTTACAGTAACGGTCTTTGAATTTCTCCGGTAAGTATGTAACCAAATGGCCAAAATCATATTTTTGACAGCTTTTTCCCGTAGGCTAAAGCATTATCTAATTTAAAGATCTTATAATTTATGCTAATTCCATAATACTCGTAGCATCGTAATTATGTTGAAGCTTAAAAAACCGTCTCAAAATTTGATAATAATCAAAAAATAAAAAGCGCAACGTACCCATGTACAAAATGAAGCTTAAGAAAATTTTTGAAGGCTCATTTTCACGTCACCGTCACAAAATTTAGAGATGTTAAGATCACGCGAAAGCGAAAAAGCTTAAGCTTTTGTATGATCACGATAATATAAATTTTTGGGAGATTTCTATATTATATTTTGAACTTATAAAGTGCGAAGAGCCGTACCATGGTCTTGGAAATAATTTTAATAAATTTATCAAAACATATTTTATAAAAACAAGTATTTTTATATTAAAAGTTGTGGTTAGTCACATTTAGTCACATACACCTTATTAGTACATATAAAAACTACTACTATGTTGGTTTAGGACGTTTTTCTACGCTGTCCGACCACCTCCTTCGATCCTGAGAATCATTTACTGTTTTTTTACTTATTGATCTTTGGATTGACTGTCGCCATTCCAGTTTACGACGCCCTCTTTTTCTGCGCCCAAGAATGACAATCATTCTAGGACCTGCTTTGGTAATCTTTCGTCGTTCATGCATTATACATAGCCGTACCATATCAGTTGTCTTTTAATGATGTGATCCGTTATGCTCTCCTCGATTCCCATTCTTTCTTTTTTGATCTCATTTCTTATATGCCTTATATCTGTTCCAGATATTCTCATTAATCTACTTATTTCATCCATTTTGACACTTTCCCTTTTTGTTTTGTATTTTTCTGTTACGCGACAAGTCTCTATTCCATCCAACTTTTTACTATTGTGTTATATAGGTATGTTAAATTTTACATTCGTGCTTATCTCACTGCTCCATTAGATACTGTTAAGATATCCAATAAACTTTTTTGCTTTTACTATTCTTTTTTCCTGTCTTATCAAATGTGATACCCACGTACATTGTCCATTGTCTAGTTCAAACTCACTTGATTCGTTTCCTTCCAATACATAAGTACTGTGTCTTGTCTACGTTCACTGGTAACCCCCACTTTTGGTATTCTTCCGTTAACTTTCTCATCATATACTACTATCTATATGTCTTCTTTATCAATTACTTGGTCGTCAGCAAACTGTAGCTTGTATATGGTAAATCGTTTGTTAAGTTGTATTCCCATGCCGTGTACTTTATGTTTCCAGTTTTTTAGAGCTACTGCGATATATATTTTAAAAAGAGTTGGAGAGGCACAACAAACCTGTCTTAAGCCTTTCGTTACTAGGAATTGCTTTCAAAGTCGTTTTTCAATTTTAATTGTAGATTTTGACCCTTTGTATAGTTTTTTATCGCTTCTATGTATATATATATATATAACACTGTCCATAATTTTTCTACTGAAACGGTATTATATGCTATCTTTAGGTCCACAAAGGTAATATTAGTCTCTACATTTCTGGCACTATAAATATTGTTCAAAAAAAATTGTACACCTATCATAGGTTTTTAGATACTAGGTGTATAATTTTTATTGAAATAGTATATTGTGTGAAAACGAAACAGAAGCGTTTTTGGGTATTTAGAATATTTTTTCGAAAAATTCCTCGGACACGTCGATTTAGTTTTTGAGGGGGACACATTTTGGCTATCTTGAAATTTTTGTAGCACGAACCCCCTTCGAGGGGTATACTTTACCCCTATATTTTGAATAGGGAAAGTGGGTCTAGTGATACCTTATTTTGAAGCTCTCTTGAATATCTTTACAACCGTGTAAAAATTTCGAAAATCCATCGATTAGTTTTTGAGATATTTGCCTTCAAATTTTCAAATTTAACATGGAATGATAAAATAAAAATTAAATCCGAAAAATAATAAATTTCTAAAACTAATCGATGGATTTTCGAAATTTTTACACGGTTGTAAAGATATTCAAGAGAGCTTCAAAATAAGGTATCACTAGACCCACTTTCCCTATTCAATATATAGGGGTAAAGTATACCCCTCGAAGGGGGTTCGTGCTACAAAAATTTCAAGATAGCCAAAAAGTGTCCCCCTCAAAAACTAAATCGACTTGTCCGAGGAATTTTTCGAAAAAATATTCTAAATACCCAAAAACGCCTCTGTTTCGTTTTCGTTGGGACACACTGTATACACAATACTATACTGTCAAAAAACACCTGTTCATACATTAGGTTTTATTAATTTTTGGTATTGCTAACTGCCTTTTAGATGCCGGCTTTACTGGACAACTGACTAAAGCATCTGGCTATAGTTCAACTGGATAAAACCTCTAGTCATGGTTAGGACTAGGCGGTCGACAAGTTCTTGCGGTATCTCACTTCAAAACTTTTAGTTTGTAAGAAATGGATGTCAAAGTCTGTGGAGGACAGCCTTAGGCGAATCAAGTCCCAGACATTTGGTCTGTCAAGACATCTTGGTGTCCAGAGCTCTCAAATGGAAAGAGATCTGTATTTTACCAGAATATATAGGGAGCAGAACGAATGCCACAGAAGTAAAACTGGCGAATTATTTCCTCTTTAGGAAATTTCTCTAATCAACAAATATGCGGCGCAACCCAATCAAACAAACATTTATGAAAGCCTGTTAGCTAAGAAACGTGGTGGATTCATCCTAATATTAAAGAAAATGCAAAAAACTTCTCTTCTTTGAATAACACAAGGCTTGTAAGTATTTTAAAACCTATTAAACATTGGCAATTACAATGTATTTGGTATGCTAAAACCCGCATAGAGAAATATTTGCGTGAAATACAGCAGGTGTTAAAAATTATGGTAAAATTGCTAGGATACTTGCTGTAATAATGGGGGAATGGTAATTGGTTAGTTAAATATGACGTTTGCCGAAAAAAGCTGCTGGGTATCTCAATAACTCCAATAGTTTTCACCAGTCGTAACATCATCTTTAAAATTAAATCATTTGTCAAACCTGAGAAAGATCTGAGAAAAAAAGGGAATTATTTTATCAGTTTTTAAGACAGTATTTATTTTCTGTTTGACAATGAGTGCTCAAATTTCAAAAAACTTTACTTCTTTTCGAGAATAACATCTTCTCTTGACATTGACGTTTGCTAGAATAACATTATATAATTGCATAATCCAGCCGCACTTTGACTATTGCGCAAGTGTCTTTTGACAAAAATAAAATAGTCATTGCAAAAGCTTCAAAATAGAGGAATGAGAACTATACATTTGGTTAACAGATACACACATATTTCAATCATTTTGGACGCCCTTCAGTAGATATCTGTTCTTGATATTGTATTTCGAACAATTCATAACTTTTAGATCTGAAATTCATAATCACAGAACAAGAGCTATAACAAACAATGAGTTACATGTTCCTCGTGCTAGAATGTCCAACACTCAACATATTTTGTTTTACAGAAGGGCTTGAGGAATATAATAGATTTCCACCTACAGTGAAAGAATCCATCCACTTTGAATGTTTTTAAACAAATATTGAATTGTTATATTATACAGAGAAGGTGATTATTATTTTTTTTATATTTTTTAAAAATATAGGATTATTGTGTATTTGACAGCCATTAGTATATTATTCTATTTTGTGTACCGGTCCACAAATGTTTTTTGTTTTTTTTTACCTTAATTTAAGTTTGAATTTTGTGACTGACTAAGTTTGAATTTTGTGTTTTCCTTCAAAAGGCTTTTTATTCAAGGATTTTATTGTTACTTTCAGTTTGCAAGTAAGTGAAGTAAGCAGTGGCGGCTGCTACAGGGAGGGCCCAAAACTAGACAACAAACAGTATTTTTAATTAATTTATTCAAAAAAGTTAAATCTTCCCGTACGAGATGTCTAGTTCTTTGAATGTTTGTTTTAGTTGACGTCGGCCATATTCATCGTGCGAAAACGATCAGTGCCCTTCCTACGTGTTGCCGGTTCTATCCTTAGTAAAGACGTATGAGTTTATTTTGATTTAGGGTAGGTCAGCAGTTAAAAGCCTTGCCGGTCGCGTTGTTTATTTTTGTTTGTTTTCAAAATGGTACCATCGATTATTTAAGTAACTATGCAAACTTAAATACGTTGACACATGAACTTCGATTACAAATAAAATCTTTAGGGCCAAATAGAACGGACTTAAAATTCCTAAAAATTAACCAAAATTTTAGTGCTAGTAATAAAAAATGATACGATGCTGAAAACTGGTTGTGTGGTTGTGAAAAACGAAATACTTTCTTTTGCTTCATTTGTCTTATTATGAACAATCCGCGAAGTGATCCTGCGTGGGTGACAAAGGGAATGTGTGATATCAAGCACTTTAATAAAAAGTTAAGGAGACAAAGTAATTATTTAAATAACCACATAGAATTTTCTTTGCTAGGCAAGACTGATATTAGGTGCCAATGGAATAGTACCTATAGGCAAAACCTTACCGAACATAATGAAAATGTTGCAAAAAATAGACATATACTTAGTAAGGTAATAGACTTTATTTATAAACAAATAAACTAAAAACTACACCAAGTAGATGCTTGTTTGTAAAATGCTAAGTTTTTTTTATCTCCTTTTCCATGTAATATAAATTTCTGCCCCCCCCCCAATTTAAAACGTCACCAGCCGCCACTGGAAGTAAGCATTAAAAAAAAACCTCAGAAATAAATATTTTTCCAAGTTCAAAATAAATGTTCGTCTTGACATGTTTCTCACCTGACAACGAAAAATAGAAAAAAATTGAACCGGATGTACCACGAAAAACAAATAGATGTAAAATAAACACGGAATTTCCACGAGCAAGAACACCATGTTCTTTTACAAGATAACATCGTTTCTCTCTCGAAAAGATGTTATACTTAATCACGTGATTTTTCTTGAAATCGATCTGTCTGTCTGTCTGTTTAGGTCGAGTGCAAACGTTTGTTACAATAAAAGATTTCTCTAAGCAACATGTCTTCGATAGTATTGATTGTGTTGATTTGCTGATTAACTGTTAGTAAAGGAACAACGGAACGTTTAGCAGAGATCAGTTTAATAGTTAATTTTTTCCGTCAGGCATTTGTAACTCATTGATATTTGAACAGTTAGTTGTCATTCTAGTTTAGGTCGCCCTCTTTTTCTGCGCCCTATTGGTTGCCATTCTAGGACCTGCTGGTAATCTTTCATCGTTCATCCGTTGTACATGGCCGAACCATATCAGTTGTCTTTTAGTAATGTCATCCGTTATGCTTTCCTCGATTCCTATTCTGTCTTTTATGATCTCATTTCTTATATGATCTGTTCTAGATATTCTCATTGATCTTATTGCATCAATTTCGACACTTTCCATTTATGCTCTGTTACGCGACATGGCTCTATTCCATACAACAGGGTGCTTTTCACCACTGTTTCGTATATGTTAAATTTTACATTATTTTTTATCTCTCTGCTCCATAACATACTGTTAACGTTTTTTGCTTTTACTACTCTTTTTTCCAGTTCTTTACAGTCTGTTCCTGTCTTATCAAATGTGACACCCAAGTATACATACTCATTGCATGGAGATATTTTTTGTCCATTGTCTAGTTCTAAACCACTTGATTCGTTTCCAACACATAAGTACTGTGTCTTTTCCACGTTCACTGTTAACCCCCACTTTTGATATTCTTCCTTTAACTCTCTTATCAAATACTCCATGTTGTATTCCCATGCCGTGTACTTTACGTTTCCAGTTTTTTAGAGCTAATGCGATATATATTTTAAAAAGAGTTGGAGAGGTACAACATTCCTGTCTGAAGCTTTTCCTTACCAGGAATTCTTTTAAAAGTCGATTTCTAATTTTAATTTTAGATTTTGACCCTTTGTACAGTTCTTTTCTCGCTTTTATGTATGTATGACTGATATTAGTTTGCTCTAACACTGTTCATAATTTTTCTACTGGAATGGTCTTTTTGTAGATCCACAAAGGTAACATGAGTCTCTATATTTCTGGCACTCCTTTTCTCAATTACTTGTTTAAAGAAAAAACATTATCACTGCAAGATCTACCTGTACGAAACTTACTTTGCTCTTCTTCTTCATGTTCATGAAAATTATTCTCTATGGGATCTCTAAGAATCCTACCGTACAATCTACAGTACTGGTTACTGAAATTCCTTTGTAATTGTTGCAATTCAGCTTATTTCCTTTTTTGTGTATTTAGGATATGAATGCAATTTTCCAATCATTAGGTACTGGATGTCCGTTTATGCATTGATTAATAATATATGTGAAATTTTCGACAAGTTTATCTGATTTATATTTGAGCATTTCAGCGTATATTTCCCCAGATCTAGCTTTTCCGGATCCTTTTGATTGCTATTCTTTATAATTTATTTTTTAATAATTACTTCCTCGCCATGTATTTCTATGTCTCTCCTCGGAGAGGCTGACAGATATTTGGGTCTCGTTTCCTGCAGCAATCCCTTGTAGTGTTCTGTCCATTATTCTAGTTTGATGATCTGAATGTTAACTTTTTCTTTGGTTGGGGTTTTTACCGTAGAAATAAATTTCCATAATTCAGAACTCTGCCTACCTCCTACGTGTGTATTTATTCGTGGAATAAGTTCCTATATTGCTATTTTAAAATTTCCTAACGTAATTTTTCGAGAATACTTTTAAAAATGTCTATTAAATTCATTCATTTTGTCGTCGAATCTCGTCAGTCAAAAAATCAAAAGAAACCGTAATTTTTGGAAAGTGGACCTTTCTTATTATATTTTTGACAAAACAGCAAAAACCTATAATTCTAAATTTGTAGGGCAATAAATTTTGTCAACCAAAAAATATATGTAATTTTCAACCTCAGTTTTTTTGTGTGGTTTAGCTAAGTCTTCATTAACATGTAGATAGTAAAAACGTTTGTTTTTATAATTTATTAATGTTTTTATTAGCTGTTTTTATTTTGTATATAATTCCAAAATCAGATTTCTCCTGGTTACTATAGGGGCACATTTATAAATTACACTCCTTTTGTTACATATTAAATAGGTACACCCAGCAGAAAGATCAAGATCCAGATATAAAACAATTTATTTTGCGTAATAAATTAAAGAAATACAAGAGGGAAATGTTTCCTTAGCCCAAAGCACCGGCATGCGTTTCCATCTGTAAGTTTCTCACAACCAGCACACTGCCCGTTGGTACCTTGATACTATTTATTTAGGTCTATAAAAAACTGTTCTCCTACACACACCGATTGCGTGAAACTTTCACTTAACCAACGATTAAATAGGAATATAGTTTGATGAAATATCTGGTTGAATCTGTATCAGTTGTACATAGAAAAACCAAACTTTTCAACAACACAAGAAAACGTCAATTACAGAGAAAATTTAACAGCAACAATTCATATAGGCATGAACTTAAATAAGGCAAAAACTAAACCAAATCTGGGGGCACGGCAGTGCCCCGCCAAGTTCGCGCAAACAGCTGTACCACCTTTTCTTGAAACATTTCAGCCCATATGTGATGTAGCGAAAACTCTACTTTAGAATAAGCTACGAAACTCAAACTTTGCGCAGTCGTAAATCTTTATAGAATTAACAATCCCTCTAAGTTTCATGGACTATTATGAAGTAGTAAAGTAGTTACGAAATTTTAAAAAACGTCGAAATTGCCACTCACTTACTGATGTATAGTTTATCAAAATTCTACTGTACTTCCAGACATGCTAGAAAGCTGAAATTTGGCAGAGAGATAAAAATTATGACCAAACCCTTGGAAAAAGTCAAAAAATTCCCAAAATTCTAATTTACTCCCCTCCCATATTCATGTAAAATTATTTAAAAGTAACACTGTCCACTTCCAAAAACGCTAAAGAGCTGAGCTTTGACATACTATTAGAAACTAGAAAAAATTTAAAAACTCAAAAATATTATTATACTTCCTTTCCTTATAAATGCAGAGTTAAGTAAAAGTAAGATTGCCCACTTCCAGAAACGCTAGAGAGCTAAGCTTTGGAAGGCTGATAGGAACTATGATAAAACTGTAGGAAAAAATTTGAAAACACCAAAATTTTAATTTGCTTTTCTCCCCTATAAATGTAAAGTTAGTGGAATCATAACAAAAACATTTCATGTAAACAAAAGCTAAGTACGTGAAAATGGTATTTCGTAAAAATAATTGAGATAAAAGCAAAGCCAAGTCTTCATTACAAATTTTAAAATGAAAGGTTCCTACTGGCATGGAAAAGTTTTTCTAAACTTGGCTTTTTTTATGATAATAAATTATTCAAGTTTGTAGAAGGATCGGAAGAAAAAAAATCTGGAGGAAATGGATAGACAATAAAGCGATATCAAATCATATCAAATAATCATTTTATTGACAAAAAGATTTACAATAGTAAATTTAGACAACGTCACAAAAAGTAGGTAAGGTAAAAAAGAAAATGTTTACAGTAGGTTACCCAAAAATAAATAAAAATAGTGAAAGTTTTAACCTAATAAATGTATGGTTTTAGCACACATTAAAAAAAATACTATCTAAGCTACTTACACAAATATAAATGTTAATAGTTAATTCAAAAAAATTATTTTTTTAGCCTCCTCTCGATCTCAAGAACTCACTGACTGAATAATAGGCTTGGCCTATTAAAAAATTTTTTAGTTTAAATCAAAAAGTTTAAATTTAAACTTTTTTAGGCTGGGTTGACTTCTGACCCTGTCAGGGATAGAGTTAAATATTGTTGCAGCAAAATAATAAGCGCTGGTACACACACGCGTTTTTCTGCAGCGCGACGCCGCAGCGTTACCGCAATTGCGGTCCGTGATACTATGAAGTAAATGGCGCGGTTCACACAGTTGAGCGGCAAACGCGCGTTCGTCTTGCGTGCATTCTTTAGAAAAACGCGGTAACGCTGCGTCACCGCGCTGCAAAAAAACGCGTGTGTGTATTGGCGCTAAGGGCTTTTTTTTTAAGTGTTAAATTATAATTAGGAATTCTTATGTTGGATGCAGGCCTTGTATTGTGGTGATGGAAACTATTTACAGCTGGGAACTGATCTTGGTACCTGCGTACATAAAGTGCTGCCTCAAGAATAAGAATACAAGGTGCGGTCAAAAAATTGTGCTCTTTAAATATAGGCTTGCATGATTCAAGAGGATTTACTTTAAAAATTGCTCTCAATATGCGCTTTTGTAGTATCAGAATGCTTTATAGTTGGTGACAAACATGGAAAGTAAGAGGTTGAGAATGGAAATGGAATGCAGCCAAAAGTTACTAAACCAATGAAAATGTCTAAAATAATGTTTAATTTACCTTTAAATGAAAATATGACTGAGCTTTCACTAGCACGATTTAACATTTTACGAAATAATTCACACTTAAAAAAGTTTAATACTATCGATTGTAAGCCTTAGATTAACTTTCGCTTTGAAGTTATTTATTGGTAGACCGACTCTTATTGTTATCATAGCCGTTGTTATATCTAAAGAAGGGTCTACACATAACGTTTTGCCTGATGTTTTACTTGATCAGGTAAAACGGATCAGGCAAAACCTTTCGTGTAGAAAATAAAACGTACGTTTTGCCTGAACTGAACAGGACTGAACTCGGACCTGTTGAACTGATGGGCAGAGGCTTTGTTTCCAGGTAAAACGTCAGTTTTAGCGGCATTTGTTGTGGTAATGCATACAATTTTAATTCCTTTCGAGTGCAACTTAGAAGTTGGTATACGAAACGTCCGACATTAGATAAGATCATTTTTTAGGAAATCAAACAGGTTATTGTCTTCCTCCACTAATTTTTAATTTGTTTTAAACAAATAGTCCCGACATGTTTCGTAAGCAGAAACTTACATCTTCAGGGGACATTACCAAGCTAAATCAGCACAACATTTTGAAAAACTGGTTAGAAAACTATGTTTAGCTACTGAAACGGTTAAGTCATAGACATTTAAGACCAAAAACAATATTGACAAAAGCAGTGCTTCCTCCATGGTGTATCAAAAACTGATCTAAAAACGTACGTTAAAACTATCAGGTGTGTACGCTAGTCTTTCAACCGTCATACTTGACCCTTTTGACTGACAGGCAAGACGTCAGGCAAAACGTTATGTGTAGACCCCGCTTAAGTGTATTAAATGTATTGTGTGGTTGTTTGGAATTCAAAGCATTGCCATTGCGACATTGGTGATTGTTGAAATTAGTATTAATATCTGCATATCATGTTAGCTATCTATGTGCTAAATTTAATTTCAATACTCCCACAACTTTTCTATAATCTTTTCTATTAGATGTTTTAATATTTTTTTTATTTATTATACATGAACTATCTGTAGAAAGATTTTTTTTAATTGAAAATAACTTAATTATGATAAGTACTGTCCGGCCTAAATAAAGTGAGGCGCAAAGGAGATGGCTCAACTCAATCTATCTCCCTCTGTACAGCTCTTTTTTTTATTTATCATGAACAAAATTTTAGTTTTATAAGAAAACCCGGTACTCGTCTGGTACGTTTAACGAAATCGACTCCAGCCCACTTTTATTGAGTTTCTATTGTTACCGCTGGCTGGCTCAATTAGACTCCGGCCCGTTCACAATTCACACCCTTTTATTGGGCTTCTATTGTTATCGCTGTGCTCAAACAGGATGACTAGGCGCGTTTCATACACATTCTAAAATTCAAAAAGTTTTTTATTTTTTAACTGTGTGGAGGTCCAATTTTAAAGTTATAACGAATGGTTTTGGATTTTTGCACTTTTTGGAAAGTTAATTGGTATTTTTTTTGGTTTCTGGATTCGTACGCACCTACCTAATAAAATAGGTTGGTTCCTATAAAATATAATAAGTTTAAAAGTTTTGAAAAAATGTTTCTTTTTAAGAAAAATAAGGTATGGTAAGTTTTCCAGCAAAAAAAGGCTTAGGAGGATGAATTATAAAATTATAGCACACCACGCCACGGACAGAGAAAGATATTGCTAATTCAAGCCATATCTTTGGCGTCTCATTTTATTCTGACCGGACAATAATGCTGAGTTTATACGGCTGCTAAATAAAATAAAACTGAACTAAATTAAATTTGCGAAATCCCTGTGTTTATAGTAGAAATTAAATCTTTGTAGTAATAAAATACATTTTTTGTTTTTTGTTTGTAATTTACTTTTGCTCGTTGTTGCTTTCTAACTGGAGTTTTAAAAATGTTTTGGTATTTTATGATATTTTTCTTCGTTTTGGGTTAACAACTTTTAAAAGTTAACAAAACATAAGTTACAGTGAACCTCGGATATAGCAAACCAGTTTCCGTGCAAAATTCGAGTTCACTATATCCGGACTTTATTGTATATCATATTGGCACACAGGTGCATCCAGTCCTTAAATATAAACCTTAGAAGGCATAAGGGCAATCAAAATCCACGAAGGAAAGAAGCCAATCCCCATAAGAAGAGAATAATAATAAATAACAATAATAAAGAAATAGGCATCAAAGTAAACGGACAATACTTGAATCACCTATATATGCTGATGATATCGCCTTAATAATAAGAAAGCAGACCTGATAAAAATGCTGGAAGAACTGGATACAGCAGCGAAAAATATAGGCTTGAATATGAACTACACTAAAACTAAAATCATAACAAACACAGATGAGGATATCACGATCAGAACAAACTAATAGAAAAGAGAACAAGTAGAGGAATATATATATACCTGGGACAAATTATTAAACTAAAAAAAGAAAACCAAACAGCTGAAGTCAAGAGACGAGTAAGATTGGCCTTGGGTAGCATTCGGTAAATTAAGCTACATATTATGAAACAATGTATCCTTCCTGTACTTACCTATGGATTCCAGACTTGGACACTTACAAAATCAAACATGGATAAAGGAACAAAAGCCCAAAGATCAATGGAAAGACAAATGTTACATGTAAAGCTAACAGATAGGAAAAGGAATGAATGGACAAGAAATAAAACAAAATTAAGGGATGTCAGAGAAGTAGCAAAATTAAAATGTAAATTTGCGGGTTATAATATCAGACAGAAAGACGATCGATGGAACAAATGTATTGCAAACTGGAGACCTTGGGAAAATAAAAGAAGTAAGGGAAGTTCCCAAATGAAATGGACGGACGATTTGAAGAAACATGCGGGAACTAGATGGATGAACAAGGTGACAAGCAGGGAAGAGTGGAAGATATTGGGGGGTGGGCTATGTCCAAAGATGGATCAAAGAAAGCTCAATAGATGGATAGATAGGGAATAAAGTTTAATATAAATTAGTTATTTCTAACTTGATCTAGAAAAGTTGTAGCAAAAGGTTCGTATGTGTGTACTTGTCTAATATCAGTATCAATTCCAGTTTATTTTTCTCTGAACTTGTTCCATCACAAAGAAAAAAAGGCTGCCCTGTTGTAGGTGGGCATCGGTCTTTGTACGTTCATTACTGTAATAGCACAAGTGAAATAACGAAGATTAATATTTATTTTAGTCCGTTTTGTAATCTATATGTCTGTCGATTGTTACGATCGTTACGTTGCGTTGGACGAAGAATGTTGCTACGGTTTGTGAAAAGAAAAATTATCTAGTGCTTTAGTTCGTTTATCTTTTAAGAGGTACTGAGCGACTGTAAGTAAATTGTTAAACTCGTTGAAAATAATTTTATCTAAAAAACTTCTCTTTTGATGTAGCTGTGTACCAAAGCAATCTTAAATGACGACGCACGAATAACATGGGAGTTGGGCTTCGGTGGCATGCCTTAAGAGTTACGTATGTTATAGACGAGATCCTCCAGGAACTTTGGAATTTCCATCCAAAGTTTACAATTTGACAATATTTTCATAATAAAAATAAAAAAACCTTTTGGCAATTTTTTTAGTTAGTTTAGTTTGGCAGTTTGCGGATATATAATTAGTTACATTAACAATGGGTACGATAAGTTGTCAAATAAAAATAAATTGTTGAAATGTAATGACCCCGGTATTTACATACAAAATAAAGGGCACACTTTCACACACATTTGAAAAATACTTTACCATTAGCAACCTTAAATGTAGACCTTCATACAGTAGCTGCGTTCGGTATTTACATCGGATTAATCTTATTGATCGAAATCGTTCGTTAATTCCATCTAGATCTAGGGGAGGTAGATCTGAATCGTTCGGTAATTCTGCTCAGACTAGTCGGACGTAAATCTGGTTGGTCCGTACATTTTGATCGACGAAAGAGATTAATCTGAGATTGTGACGTATGTTGTTTATTTGTTTTGTTTACAAAAATAATTCTTTTATGTAAAAAGATTGAAATCGAATTATTTGATGTTGAAGACAACAAAATTTATAAATTTCCGACATCACAGGAAAATTTTGTCAAAATTATAGCTGGCCGTGAGTTGCAATATGTACATAATATTTTTGGTTATATTTAAGGTTATAACCATTTATAAAAATTTGATCGATTTGATCTGGATCGTTTGTTAATTCTAATTTGCTCAGACTAATCTGTAATCACGTGACCAAAAATCCGTCACGTCTGAGATGCAAACACCGAACGCAGCTAGTGTGTTAAATACCAAATTGCAAATAATGCAAGGACCTAAAACTATAAACAACAAGTGAAATTAAAGAAAGAAAAATAAGAAAAAAGATTTTGCTTCGGCCGGGACTCGAACCCGGGATCTCTTGCTCTGTACGCAAACATTCTAACCATTGAACCACCGAAGCCATACATATACTTTCGGAAAACTTTCATCTATGCAGGCTGCGGTGTCTCAATACAAGAACGAGAAATTCTCAGGGTATTAACTCGACCAAGTCATCCAACTGATAACTTTAATTCTTCTTTCCCACTGTCAAAGGTATGTGTGTTGGTCTAACAATTTACCAATTCGTCGAAATGATTTGACATATTGGCTTGTTTATAATATCACAACATTGTCAAATTGCAAACTTTAGATGGAAATTCCAAAGATCCTGGAGCCCATCGGAAGATTTGACCCATTTAAACGTTGTATGGGAGGATTTTCTCTTTAACATAAGTAAGTATAAAAGCATTTCACCGAAGCCCAACGCTCATGTAAATTGTGCGAAGTCATTTGATCGACTTTTCACCGAAGAATTGCCTTTTAATTTAAATACTACTGGATTTGATTAATCTAATGTCTGTTTAAATAATTTATAAGTAGAGCTAATGGTTAAGGCAGTTAAAGATTTTGATTTAGATAAGGATCTTGCTAAAATAGAAGACCCAAATTGAAACCAAACTTGTGTTACTTTATAATCACATGCTGATATACCTACTTATAAAAACTGAGAAAACTTGTCCTTCATAACGTAATTTATATCACACCTAGTTAAAAGTTTAAACTAAAGATACATCTAAAAACTGGCTAAATCGGTATTTCATGCTCTGGACGTTTATTCTTGACTGCCCGTGAGGTAAGGTTATCAACTTATTTTTACTACTACTATGTCGGTTTAGAAAGTTTTTCTACGTTGTCCGACGCCTATTCTCCACCTCCTTCGATCCTGACAATCATCTTCCGTCAGGTTTTTTTGACTCATTGATCTTTGGATTGACTGTTGACCATTCTAGTTTAGGACGCCCTCTTTTTCTGCGCCCTATTGGTTGCCATTCTAGGACCTGCTTTGGTAATCTTTCGTCATTCATTCGTTGTACATGGCCGTACCATATCAGTTGTCTTTTAGTGATGTCATCCGTTATGCTTTATGCTTCCCTCGATGCCCATTCTTTCTTTTATGATCTCATTTCTTATATGATCTGTTCTAGATATTCTCAGTGATCTTCTTATTGCATCCATTTCGACACTTTCCATTTTTGCTTTGTATTTTTCTGTTACGCGACAAATCTCTTTTCCATACAGCAGCGTGCTTTTCACCATTGTTTCATATATGTTAAATTTTACATTCTTTATCTCTCTGTTCCATAATTACCTTTTTTGCTTTTACTATTCTTTTTTCTAGTTCTTTACAGTCTGTTCCTGTCTTATCAAATGTGACACCCAAGTATACATACTCATTGCATGGAGATATTGTTTGTCCATTTTCTAGTTCTAACTCACTTGATTCGTTTCCAATACATAAGTACTGTGTCTTGTCCACGTTCACGGTTAACCCCCACTTTTGGTATTCTTCCGTTAACTTTCTCATCATATACTCCATGTCTTCTTTATCATTAGCTTATTATGTTTCTAGGGATTTCTTACCGGTTTTAGGTCTGATGATGGCAGGAATTGGGAAACTTATTTAACGAGCTAGTAGCATAAGTACTTTTTTACTGGGATCGGTGACTTTTCCATTTGCATTTTGGTTTAATTCTAAAGAAAGTGATCATTTTAATCCAAATTTCATATTCGTTGTTATGTTAGACCTTTCTCTCTCTTGTCCGTTTCCTCTCGTTAAAGTATGGTGACATTATGTCTCAATTGCTTGGAAGTTCTCCATCCTTCTCTATCTTGAGCTGCAAGAGAAGCTTCCTGCAGACCGTGACCAATGATATGTTTGGTTTGATCCACCGAGCGTGTCGGAGACCTTTCTCTTGGTCGTTAACTATTGATTTTTCCCTCTACAATAAGTTTTTCCAGCCCATTCGTTCTTCTTGAAATGTGTCCAAAATAACGTAAATATGATATGATTGGTTTATCCTGGTTAATAGCCTTGTGATGATTTTTATTTTCTTAAGAACTGACACGTTGGTACTATGTTCTGTGTATGTTATTCGCAGCATTCTTCTGTAGGCCCACATTCCAAAAGCATCTATTTTCCTTCGATTGTCTATTTTTAAAGTTCAGGTCTCAAAGGCATATGTGGCAATAGGAAAGATCAAGGATTTTAATAATTTCAGTTTGTTGCGTTGAAATATTCCATATTCGAGTTAGTTTTATTGTTAGAGGCGTCTAAATGATTTATGTTTAACTGCCATTATTTCTAGGTAGAAGAAAATATGTAGCTAGATTTTATATGATCTCTGTGACTTATTGGTATGTGCGAAACGATATAATATAGAATCGACGAATAAGCTACTGACAGAAACGGTTAACAAGTATGAAAGAGCTTGAGCCTAGCCTCTCTTAAGATAATATTTTAAACCATTTGATAAAATCTTCATCATCGGAACACCGTTATGGTGTGTGCATAAGGTTACGTACTACAGTTCATCCATTAAATTGGGAACAACTCAAAAATTCAAAAAAACGCGACAGTATATTTTGTCAAAAATTCTCGACGCTTTGTTATTAGTTTTAAACATTTTAAATACAGAGAATTGAATTTACAAGATTTTGGAACTTTAGCTCAAAATCTGAAGCGAATTTGTTTCTTTGAAAGCGTCGCCATTTTTCGCGGGATTCTTCGTTTTATTGTGTTAAAAGAAGCTTCAAATATTGTCCGGCCAGAATAAAATAAGGCGCGAAAGAGATGGCTTGAATTAGCGTTATCTTTCTCTGTCCAGTGGCTCGCAATAATTTTTAATTCAGCATTATTAGGTATTAATTTTATATTTTACTCCTCCTAAGCCTTTTTTTGCTGGAAAACTCCATCTTTCTTAAAAAGAAATAATATTTCAAACCTTTTATGTTTGTGCTATATCATATAGATACGTACCTATTTCATTGGATAGGTGCGTACAAATCTAGAAACCTAAAAAAATACCAATTGACTTTCCAAAAATTGCAAAAATCCACATCCACAGAGTTTTATTAAAAAATTAAAAAAGAGTAAATGATACGCCACTGTTTCTTTTTTTTTTTGGTATAGAATATAGTAATCCTGTTTAAGCCCAGCGATAACAATAGAAGTCCAATAAAAGGGTGTGAATTGTGAACGGGCCGGATTCGAGTTGAGCCAGCGGTAAGAATAGAAACCCTATAAAAGGGTGTGAATTATGAACGGATTCGGAGTCTATTTGGTTAAACGTACCAGACCAGTATCGTTTTTTCTTGTAATATTAAAATTTTGTTCATGGTAAATTTGCTAAAAAACCTAGTAAGACAAAAGTGCTGTAAATAGAGGAAGATAGATTGAGTTGAGCCATCTCTTTTGCGCCTCATTTTATTCTGGCCGAAGAGTAGGTCAAAATAATGTATTTAAGAATCAGCGAAACTCTACTGTTTTCTTCTAAACGTTCAAACTTCGTAGTAGCAGACTGTGTTTGTAAAAAAAAACTAATCAGAATAGAGGACCAGCAGTTGAAGTGATAAAATGAAAATGGGTGTGTCTAAAATATTGACCGGTCACTTAATTAAGAATCATGCATTTCTAATAATGTGATTGTATGCCAAATTTCATTACAAGTGCGTGGTCTTTAATTAAGTGACTGGTCAATATTTTAGAATCCTCCAATTAATATTAGATAATTTCGAGTTTTAAATAATTTATAACTTTTCTTAAAGAATTGGTTGAAGTTTACCGGCATTTCGTGGCCATCTCGTCATTGTTCGAACGTTGAACTTGTTATTAGTGTAAGATGATGAGGAATAGAATAGAATTATTGATTAACTATCGATAATAATATCGTTAAAGTCCACTAAGTCCATGTTTCTATCAAGTTCACTTAAAGTAGGTCATGCAAAGATTCAAATTCTTTTAGCGGTGCTCTTGGCGGTGAACAGTACGTTTTCCTGAGAATGCACGCATGACTCAACAATTAAAAATTGATTCCTATTTGTTCTAATGTAAATAATTCTTCACATATGTTACAATCCCCAGCTGACAAGGGTAACATTTTTAAGATTTTAGCAGGTGTTTAAATAGATAAGAATAGAAACAAAGGTGTACCCCGCTCTCAGCAAGACGCGACGGACCGTGAACTAACAGTTAACGAAGAGGGGTAACAGCAGACGGGAAATTATAGGCAGGTAGACAAGAGCTGACTAGGGATATCAAGGGCGATCCAAAGAGGTCGCGTTACGTGATCGAGAGTCTTTTTTTTTTAATCTGTGAAGCGAAAAGGAGGTAAGAATTTCGTTTTTATAAACCTTGTTTATTTCTTTCTCGGGCATTATCACGGCGTTGAAATTTACTAGCGAAAAAAGGGTTCAAATGTTAAAATGGTATTTTGCAGGAAACTCCGCTCGGGATTAAATAAATTTGTTTATTGCTAAGTATGAGAACCGTGATATTTTTCCAATCGCAGAATCTCGATTCTCGAGTATAGGCAATGTCAACGTTCTGTAATAAAACGGGAACGATGACATCTTTCCTATACCATGTTCTCATTGTTGCCCTGTACTGTTTTCTCGAAAAACGAGCATTTTTCCTATTATGTAGCCAGATTTATGCAGGGCATTTGAAGTATGTTCGCAACTATTTCCTATTCTTTGAGCTGAGAAAAGAAGTTGGTTGGTCGAAAGTTGTTTTTGTTGCTTATGCTTTGGGGTGGGTGGGAGGTGGGGTTTTACAAAATGCGGCGCAGGCAGAAGTTTTGCATTTTTTGTAGAAAAATCTTTTTACCAATCTTGGGATGACTGAAATACATCCCCACCTTGGTATACGCCAGTCCCGCTAATGGACTCGGTAGTAGCTTTTTGCATAAAATTGTTTTTATTTTTTTTTATTTACAATTTTCTTCAATAACTCATGAAAACCCTAAAAATACGGTAGAAGAATATAAAAACTTCATTATGGAGAAATCTAATAAAATTCGCATAAAAGACTTAAATGTGTCGGGAAAACTTCGTGATCACCTCGACAAACACGTTTGCACTTCAAGGTTTGACGTTTTATCATAGTTAATGCGCATGCAGTAAAGCAAAGTTTTCCTAAAATTTATTAGAAGTTGATTATAGAAGCTCAAGAATAGAGTTTGTGATTTTAGTAGAACATTCTTCTGAAAAAGATTTTAAGAATAGATTTGACAGCTGGGTTGCACTTATTGCCATTAAAGCCTAAAATCCCAGGCATTCTAGTTAAAGTATGTAGTCAACTTTCTGGGATCGGAGCCACAACCCCATGTATAGGACCGAATTCACACTTAGGAATCACAAAATATCAAATGCAGAGTAAGCTTAACGTGTGGGCAAAGAACGCATTAACTCTTCTATCACGACAGGAAATAGGATGGATTCAGACAATTTAAGCAATTGGTAATAGAGCTAAATGATGTTAAAACAAGATAGCGGCTGGAATAATTATCGCACCTATTCGAATGACGAAGTACGATTCGGAGTATGCAAGAGCGAGACAACAAGTGCAAGAAGAATATAAGTTATTGGAGTAGTCAGCTATATTGGCTTTTGTTCAGAAGACAGCAGGCTACCTAGAGGAAACAAGTGCACAAAGTGGTAAGATAAAGGCTAAATCTTGGGGCATAGTAGAAACGGATCAGCTTGGAGTATTTGAAATATTTTTAAAACAAAGACGATTACTTGTATCATACGAATCGTAAAATTAAAGTCAACTTGGTAAGCTCCAATAAATATACAACCATGTATATTACACGTTAAAGTGATAACTTAACAACGTATTAAAACTGCAGCACGCAATATCGGAGTTAAGTAGCCAACTTCACGCCATTTTCGTATTTTCGAAATGGAGCCTGCGCGGTGGGAGACCCGCCATTTTACGATCTACCTGTGGCAGGCTCGATTATTTTCAAGTACATCAAAAATTATGTTTAGTCTTTGCCTCTAACCTTGCGTCACAGTTTATCTTATTTTGAACTAGTCTGGTTACTTTACACTCAAAGTTCTACACCATGAGAATATACATCATTTAAAGCCTATATTTCAAATACTTTAAACAGAAAAATGATTTAAAGGGTGCATTACATTGGGCGAATTTACTAGCTAGTCGCTGGCGAATTTAGTAGCTGCGACTAAAAAAGCTAAGTGTAATAACAAACTCGCCGCTCGCGTCGTTACTGCGACTAAAGTAGCCCGGTTGGCTACTTTAGTCGCTATTCGTCAGATATTTTGGTGTCTAGCGAGCGAAGTCGTCAAGTGTAATAGCAGTTTTTGTTAAAAATCGTTGCAGGTAGTCCGCAGACATGTCGGAAGAAGCGACCAGCGCAACTGCGTTTTTAATCGCTGTATGTAATTATAAACCATTCTGCGAGTTTAAACTCGCTTACTAGCGGAAGACCTAACTTGAAATGTTACTGAATAGTGGAATAAGTACACAGGAAGGAAAACAAATAATCCCACTATAAATAAAAATTAGCACGCCTAGAGTTCAAGAAATATAACTGGCTAACTAAGTCCCTAAAAACAGCGGCTGTTCCAATTAACATACTAAGTGACGTCATAAATACAACAACAACGTTGATATCAAAAGCAGAATATTCAGATTTAAAAGTAGCTTTATTGTCATAGATAAAGTGAACATTGATATTGAAATATGAAAAGCTATGCAAACTTTTGAATCAAAAGTTTTCTTTGAACAAGTCAAGTGTGTTTGAAAGTCAAGCATTTCGTGAAAATTTAAAAGAGCTTACTGGTATTGGATTAATTACACTGTGCTCCAATCTCGCGTTAGACAAAGAAGCATCGTTATTTAAATATGAATTTTTAAGAGGCGTATGGGGCTTTGCTCAAACTTCCGTGTAGAGTTCTGTGATCATAGTGTTCTTGTTCGATTATTTCATGGAGTTGAATGCCATTCTGTTTTTTCTTATTTAAAGTGCATTATGGATATCACTTTGTCTTTCTCGGATCAATTTAATATGAAGAATCGAAGCTGCTTGGTTATTTCAAATAATTGTTTCAATAAAAAATATTTCTGTCGGATCTATTAATATTGCTTTTTTATGCTTTGGCGTAATTATTGATACGATGACCTGTGGTTATTTGTGTTATAAAAGGGGTTTTCTCGTTATATAAAACACCCTACAGAACAATCCAAACCGAAAACATGGACACAAAATCAGTTTTGGAGCTCTCATTAACAGCTTAAGTCTGAACAATTTTACTACACATGCCTTGTTAGTGTAATAAGCAAAGAAAGAAGGGCAGCGTTAATATCAAAAGCAGAATATGAAAAGATATGCAAACTTTTGAATCAAAAGTTTTCTTTGAACAAGTCAAGTGTGTTTGAAAGTCAAGCATATGGGGCTTTGCTCGAACTCCCGTGTAGAGTTCCGTGATCATACTGTTCTTGTTCGATTATTTCATGGAGTTGAATGCCATTCTGTTTTTTCTTATTTAAAGCGCATCATGGATATCACCTTGTCTTTCTCGGCTCGGTTTTATATGAATAATCGAAGCTGCTTGGTTATTTCAAATAATTGTTTCAATAAAAAATATTTCTGTCGGATCTGTTAATATAGCTTTTTTATGCCTTGCCGTAATTATTGATACGATGACCTGTGGTTATTTGTTTTGTAAAAGGGCTTTTCTCGTTATAGGACGGCATTCCATAACTAAAGTAGTTTCTTACTTCTCCTGGGTTTATTTTTTATTGTTTTATTTTATAGCCTTTTATTTTCTTTCCGTTTTTATTAGAGCTAGTGAAATATTGCCTGTTTTACTTCTTTTATTCAAACAGTCCATTACCATTTTGATGTAGAACTTTGAATTTTAAAACAAAAACATTTCATGTAAAAGAAGCCAAGTACGCGGAAATGATATTCCGTAAAAAGAATTGAGATAAAAGTAAACCCAAGTTCTCCAATACAAATTTCAAAATGAAAGGTTTTTACTAGTATTGGAGAACTTAGCTTTACTTTTATCTCAATTCTTTTTACAGAATATCATTTTCGCGTACTTGGCTTTTTTTACATGAAATGTTTTTGTTAAGATTTCACTTATTTTTTAAAGGATTTGGATAACATTTAAGTTTTAAGAACTTCAGAACTTTTAAAATGCCTTATTTAAAATTTTGACGTATTTCAATTTTTTCTTATGGTTTTATCATAGTTCCTATCCGCCTTCCAAAGCTCTCTCGCGTTTCTGGAAGTGGGCAATTACATAACTTTGCGATTATAGGGGAGGGAATTAAATTAAAATTTTGGTGTTTTTAAATTTTTATATATAGTTTTATCATAGTTCCTATCAGTCTGCCAAAGGTCAGCTCTCTAGCGTTTCTGGAAGTGGGCAATGTTACTTTTACATAATTTTACATGTATAGGGGAGGGAAGTAAATTGGAATTTTTGGGTTTTTTGATTTTTTCAAAGGGTTTGATCATAATTTCTATCAGTCTGCCAAATTTCAGCCTTGTAGCATGTCTGGAAGTACAGTAAAATTTTGATGATCTATACATGAGTGAGTGAGTGAGTGACAATTTCGACTACTTTTCTTCTTTATGGAAGTTCATGAAACTTGGAGAGGTTGTTAACTTTACGAAGATCTAAGACTGTGCCAAGTTTCGGTTTCGGTTTCGTAGTTCATTCCGAAGTAGATTTTTAAATAAGTCAAATATGGGCTGAAATCTTTCAAACAGCAGTTGCCCTCAGATTTTTAATTGTAGTTTATAGAAGTTTTAAATCTATGCAAAATAACAAAAGATGTGATAGTGCCTTTAGGCAAACTTAATAAAAATAAATGAATATTAAAAAAGTTTTAACGATAATAATATTCTATGAGGTGTTGGTTGCATTTGTAATTATAGGAAGTAATCTTTGGCGTTCTTTGCTGTAAAGAAGAATATTAAAGAGTTTACAATTATCAGGAACGCCTAAATGGCTTGATATAAAGCAGACTTTAAGAAGTATTTTATTATTTAGTTAATTTTGAAAGATTCCTCGTTGAAGAAAGCTAACTTTACTTTAGTCTTAAGCAAGAAAAGTTTTAAAAGTACGGTATGTTAGGGGAAGATCGGGGATCAAATTAATTTTTATCGCCAATAAATGCGCCGGAAATATTAATTTTGAATTTTTGAAGGAAACGATTTGAGTTTGTAAAGTGAACCTAGGATGAGGTAGGGGAAGAATGGGTGGATAAAATCAGTTTTAGTTCACCAAAATACCTAGAAATATCCATTAAGTTAGAGTTTTTATATGAAACAAATTTTGTATTTTCCTGGTGTGCTGGGGGGACATCTTAGGGTGATAGGCAGGCCAATTCTTACCTTAAAGGCCTAAAATACATATGAGGAGCAGACTTTCTATATGCATTTTGTCAATTTTTGTAATTTTGGTAAATAAGAAAAAACGGCTATGCGTTTGACAAGAAATTAACCGAAAAGTTCATATTATACCTAAAATATGGATTCAAGGATTATACCTATATACGTCTTCTGTGGCATAATATTGTTGCTCTATGTATGTAGTTTGCGATGGCATCTTTGGTTAAAAATGTGAAAAAATGAACAAAATGCATATAGAAAGTCTGCTCCTCATATAGTTTTAGGGACTATTGTTAAATTTCATGACGCTCTAGAGGGGCGCGGGTCTCTTGAGCGAGTCACAAAAAGTGGAGGTATATCAAAATTCCTGAGTATTTGCGTTACGTAATTTAAGAATGTGTCCGTGTAATTATTTTTTTAATGGTCATCAATCTTTTTTTTCCATTCTAGTAAGCACACAAATTTTAATTTTTTTCAATAAAAACTAATCCAATATTATGATGGATTCGGTATTGAGCTTTTAAATTATATATTCTTAAAAGGTGTATGTATATAAATTCCTGCGAAACGGTTTTTATATCAAAATTTTCGTAGTAGAGTAAAATTCTTGGTAAAGGCAAAAGCTAAATTATATCTTCAGCGGTCTGAATTCCTGCCGATAATATCAATAGGAAAGTCTTCCGGCAAGCCATCTATAGATCGATTTGACGCTTCTTTACAAACTTTAATAAATCCTTGAATAATAAGATTTTTTGCGATGGATGTTCCAAAACGATGGGTCTAAAATATTATAAGTAGTAACTGGTAGCTTAGTTAGTGTTATAGACATATAGACCACTGACTGGGATCATTTTTACTGTTTAAGCTAGTTTTTATTAAAACAAAAAATCCTTTTCCTACCGTTTAAAATGGCAATGGATAAACGACGAAAGATTACCAAAGCAGGTCCTAGAATGGCACCCAATAGGGCGCAGGAAAAGAGCGCGTCCTAAACTAGAATGGCAACAGTCAGTCCAAAGATCAATGAGTCCAAAAAACCTGACAGGAGATGATTGTCATGATCGAAGAAGGTGGAGAATAGGCGTTGAACAACATAGAAAAACGTTCTAAACCGACATAGTAGTAGTTATAATGGCAGAACGGAAGACCGTAGGTAGTTTTGCCGCACACTGTATATTTCTTTAGAAATATTCACAGACTTAGAAGTCTGTGGAAACATTTTTGTTTTATTTAATTAACACAGCGTCGCATAACGATACAAACCAAAGACACACCCCGGTAAGGCCTTTCTTCACAAATCAATATCTGTCTAAGCGCAAATTGTCGCTGATTTAATAAGCCACGCCAGTCTTCGCGCATAAAATAGAGCTTAAGCCCACACGCCAATTTTTTTCTTTGAACTGTGTATAGTCTATCCCCAATAAATATTGAGGCTAGTAAATGTATACTGTAGTGTGGTTAATGTTCGATCGATACTATGTAAGCTGAACAACTACTTTTAATTACGAAAAAATATCGTGACTCTGAATCAACTCTATTTACTTCCTTAAAGCACGATCTACACCCTATATCATTATTGTTGAGACAACTTATACGACTTTTTTTCGTTGGCCTATGCTATTTGTTTAGATAAACAGCAAATAACTATCAAAAAGTTATCTCAAAAATTATGATATGGAGTTTATTTTCATAGGCCCCACGTTGGGCGCAAGTGAAACGGAACTCATATACCAAGAAATTTCTTTCCTCAGTGACTTTAAAGTCACTTGGGTTTAATTGCCGAAGCAAGTAGCAAGGCAATGGCCACCATCCTGGCAAAAGGGACGCCATTCTGGCAAGTAGTGTACAACTTATTGTATAAGTGTAGTGGTGAACAGTGGTTAGTCGGGTAGGCATGCATCTTGAGTCTATTATACTATTAGCTAAAACTACTTAACCTAAAGGCTGAAAAGGCCAACATAAAGAGACACGGCAAGTGATCCAGTCGCGACAACTTGGAAGTTTGGAAAACCAATCAATCAATTACTTCTATTTTGCGCCGGAGGGCACGGCCAGTCCGTCACTAGGTTGTATTTAGACTCTGGCGGAAGCATGGTCGACATTCCCAGCCTACGACAAAACAAACGGTTGTGAAACCAATTTTTATACAAGGGAAAATCGACTGAAACTCAAAGGAAAGACACAAAAAATACTCTGCCAATATATGGGCCCCTAAGCTCACACTAGGTACTATAGTTATAGTGTACGTGCGAGCTAATAAAACTAAAACCTGAAATATATCTTATTCAACTCCAGACTAAATTACCTTTTGTTTGATACCACACAACCCATGTTTTGACTTAAACTCAAATTTTTGAAATCTACTTCCACCCTTAAAAAAACAAAAACTAAAATGTATTTTGTTTAACTCCGGACTTAATTACCTTTCGTTTGATACCACACACGCCATATTTTCACGTAAACTCTAATTTTTGAAATCTACCCCCACCCTTTTTGAAAAAAAAAACTCAAATGTATTTTGTTTAACTCCATACTCAATTACCTTTCGTTTGATATCATACACGCCATATTTTCACATAAACACTAATTTTTGAAATCTTCCCCCACCCTTTTACTTGGCTTGTGTTCAGTGGATTTTGTTCATTTTTAAATGGGACCATCTCGACCCAAGATCTAGCCTAGGTACCAAATTTCACAGACAGACAGACAGACAGACGGCGCGACAAAAAAGTTTCAAAATCATCTGAAACGCAAAGATATATAAACATTTTTGAAATCGGAGCAACTTTTTTTTTCTCGAAAAAATTAGGATCACCATAGCTCACACTACTATAGTATAGTATATGTGTGAGCTAAAATACTCACCGGATCAAAGAGGTTAAAAATCACCGTCTAGCACGCACCAGCCATGTTGAATTTTTCTGCCAAAAAGAAACGGTCAAACACCCGGCGGGAAAAAGATCAAAGTCAAACCCAAATCTCACTTCTTCAAATGCGCATGCGTTCAGTGCTGCCAACAGTCTCCAAAGTCCGTCTCATAAACGCGACAGACCGTGACGAACCATGGTTAGTCGCAAAAGAAAACTATAGTAGCCAACAAAATTAAGTCTCGCTAAAGGCCAGAGTAAGTAAAATGGGAAACAGCTGTTGAAGAGGTCATATTTTTTTCGTGATTAAAGAAAAAATAAACATTCGGGGTCAATTTCTTCAAGGAGGCTCATAACGCGAAAGACTGGGCCGCATATTCATATCTATCACCTGGAATAGCGAATCAGGTGAGCCCGAACGTATACCGGACTTAGGCTCTTATCTATCACTTGTTAAGCAACGCGCCTTCATAATTAGCACACGCAATCGCGAAAATAAGATGTTAGTTGACCTTCAGCTGTGTAGCGAGCCATGTGCTTTTGTCTTTTTTAGATAAAAAGATGAGCCTATTTTTACCCTCAACATATAGTTACCATCACATTGATGATTGTTCATTCAGAGTGAACCTGTCAACAGAAGAAGAAACGGAGGTGAGTTGTATTCACTGTTTAGGGTTCGGTCCGGTTCAGAACAATGGTTCGGTTCGGAACAATGATTTGGTTCGGAACAATGGTTCGGTTCGGTTCGGTTCGTATTATTTTTACCACCTCATCAAAATCAGCTTGGCAATATCTGCGTGATGACAGACACACACAAAAATTGTGAAAATTGCATTTTTGATATCTAAGTAGGTATTTAAAAATTATTCAATGTTACTAAAATATCGCGATTGCACCTGCTGGTTATGAAGACGCGTTGATAACATGTGATGGATAAGAGCTGCGCTCGAGCTCGCTTGATGCGCGATACCAAGTGATAGATATGAATATAACATGTAATGGATAAGAACTGAGCTCGGGCTCGTTCGAATCGCTATTCCAGGTGATAGATATGAATATGCGACCGGGCCGACAGAGCCGCTGTAGTGTAGGCCTTGGACTTCAAGGTCGATGGAGGCGAACGACAAATTATGGTGTAAAAAGAGCCCAGTGTCCCAAAGAAGATGGGAGTACAGGCAGTTTACACGTCTCTTCAGTTTTTGAGTTAAAATTGATCGGTTACCTTCCACATTTTTGAAAAAAAATATGGAAAACTCTTGACATGCGCAAACGTAAAATTTAAATCCACCATTTTTAATTACTGTAAAATTTTGATAAAGGCGCTTATTGTTTTTTGTGTGTACTAATTTATTATTAACACAACGTTTAAGTCCTCGATTGTTACATAATTTTACCGTTTTCAAGATATATTTACTAAAAAGGGAGGATGGGGCTTTAAAGAAATTATATTATTGTTATTTACAATAATCAAGTAGTTGTTTTTTTTTCAAAGGGTATAGAACATTAAGGGCTAACGTTCCGTTCGCATTATTTTTTCTTTAGTTTGTTGAAATGTATATTTTTTCCTGTTATTTTTTTTTCTGTAATTTATTTTAGTTTTAGTAGTAAAATCATTGTGTGGAATTTAGGGTCTTCCAGAGAAGTAGCGACAACTATGTTAATGTTGATTAATACTTGATCCTCTTTTAAAAACTTCTTTGGAATCTATTACAAATTGTTGTTTAAATGAAAACGCTTGGTCTCTTTCTACTCTACCAACAAAACTAGGAGGTTTGGGAATCAGGAATTCATCCACACTATGTTTCTCTGCTTTTCTTGGATCAATTTCTGATGTTAAATCTTTCCTACCCTCCATTTTACCACCAAATATCCATTCTTTTCACGATTCAGCCTTCAATGAAGCTTATGATTCTTTTAAAAACCTAACCAAAATTTCAGACCTTTCAAAATTAAAATCCCAAAAAGATTTTGATTTGAGTATGTGTAAGATTTTTGTTGAAAATATTATTACAAAATCAAAATCTCTTGTGGATAAATCAAGACTTTTGGCATTACAGCAACCGGAAAGTAGCGCTTGGCTTAGTGCCTTACTCTCTTCTACTTTAGGGAACTTATTAGACGATGCATCCTTCCGTATTTCCATCGCTCTGCGTGTTGGTCAGCCTGTCTGTCTGCATTTGCAACGAAACAGTTGATAAATTTGGGCTTCATGCCTTAAGTTGCAAAAAAAGTGCAGGTCGTGTGGCCCGCCATAGGCAGATAAACGACATTATCAGGCGATCTTTAGTTTAGCATTACTTTTCTTTTCTGGTATATGTAGGAATGATGGAAAACGGGTGGACGGTATGTCTTTGTTGCCCTGGAAGAATGGTAGGACACTTTTGTGGGATGCTACTTGTCGCGACACTACTGCAAAAACATACGTAGCAAAAACTTCACAAAAAGCAGGTGAAGCAGCAAATCTTGGTGAGTCACAAAAAAAAATTAGTATAAAGAATTGGAAGACCGGGGTTTTCTCTTTGTTCCTTTTGGTGTCGAAACATTTGGTCCTTTGGGTAATGAGGCTAAGCAATTAATTAATGAAATAAGTTAGAAAAAACATCCAAAACCGAAAGGATAAGTCTTGCAAACGGAAACGCAACATCGGTGCTCGGGACCATTCCTGCTGAACAAGGTTTAGATGAAATTTTTTATATTTAATGTATTTAATTGTTTTTTTATATATATATACAGGTATTGTTTATATTTCTATTACTTTCGTTTTTAATATTTTTTACCATTTTCTACGACGTAGATTTTTATTTAATTTAGTTTTAATTAACTGATTTACCTGTGTATATTTTTACCTTATTAGCTAGGTGATGTAAAAAGGTATTTAAATTAAAAATTTCCATGTAAAAAAAAATAAAATTAAACTAAAATATCAAATATATTTTTAGTATGCTCATGTTTAAACTAGTAAACTAGTCTAAAATTAGTTAAACTTAGAAATACAAAACATAATGAGAAAAAACATCATGATGTACGGCACAAAATAATATTTGCTGATGTACTTATACCAAAATCAAATATTAGCACCCGGCAAATCGTCTGTAAAGTCGACGCAAATATACCACGAATGTTCTTTTCAAGCACACCGAAATATTTATTAAAATAATACAAGTTACACTGTCGCTCGTTTCTGTCTTTAACAATAAAGTATATTGTTACATTATACAAGAAATCATCGAAATAGAGTAAAATGTTCTAGGGAAAGATAGTACATCTCAAATTAAGGGAGTCGTGCAGGGCAAGATTATTTTTTTATGAACTAGTGATATCAAGAAATAAAAGTTATATCAAAAATATATTAATTTGTTGCTTTTTTACAACGTGGGTGGTCAAAAATCAGCAAAAAAGGTACAATTGTTGCAAGTCGCTTACAGTAAGGGTTTACGACAAAATTGAAGGTAAAAAGTTAGCTGACTCGCATTTGATAAAAATTGATTCCTAGAGGGTAAAATATTTCGGGGGAAGACTCAGATTGATAAAAAACTTTTTTTTTCGTCGAAAACAAAACCTTCTCTAGCCATTGCGGCGCGAGCATGAGTGCGCGGATGCACTTCAGGGTAGGTATTCTGGGTCTTGAACGATGTGATAGTTCCCATCACATGCTTTGACCAATGGCAGGCTTTAAATTAGCTCCGAGCCGTCACGTGCTATGCGAAAAGGCCTCCATTGCGCAAGCTTCTTCTACGATCCGACCGAGGATCGTTCAGTCGGTACCCGGGCAGGAGAACAGATTTTACTTCAAACGCGTAAAATTCACTAACTCTGAAGAGCGGGCGACTATGCCATTGGTCGAGACAAGTAATTTTGAACAACAGGCGACCGCTTAAAGTTTGCTATTGGTCAAAGCGTGTGATCTGGATGGTCACATCGTTCAAGACCCAGAATAGCCAGCCAGGAGTTTGCCGGAGTAAGAGAAGTGGAGCTCGTATGGGTCCCAGGTCACATGGGAGTCCCAAGAAACGAGAAAGCAGACGAACTCGCCAGGGGTGGATCCCGGCAGCAATGCCTCGGGCCACAGCCTTTCCTGGGGCTCACAAGAGGACAAATGAAGTCGGCCCTAACAGAGTGGACCCAGAAAAAGATGCAAAAGGAATGGACCAACACAGGCGAAGGAGTATGTGACAGGATAGAGCAAGTCCCGTAGGTACTGGGTGCTCCGTAGTACTCAAAGAGAGGTGGGAGTCCTAACCGGACACTGCGTCCTACAAGGACACTTGGCGAACATGAAAGTGAAAAGACGGGCAGATTTTTTAGCGAAGGAAGGACGCAGAAGGGGGGATTCCCGGGGGTTGGCGAGAAGGGCGCCTACCCGACACTACTACTACTACTAAAGGATTTTTTACAACGCTTTTTACGCATGTTTTTATCATTCAAGCTTTTTAAGGAAAAATATTTACAAATATACTTTGTGTCGAAAATAAATCATATTAAACATGACCGTCTTGAGGCAGCCATTTTTATAAGCACCAAATAAGCATTTTTAATTGATTTTGCACTACTTAACACACAATACGTCGCGTAGCTATAGATTAATTACCCATTCTCTTCGTCATTGGAATTTTATTATCATTAATAATTGCTGGAACAAACCGCTTTTTTGGTCAGTTAGTAACTTGGATAAAAGTAAACGGGATGTATCGAGCAATAGATGGAAGATAAATACTGTAAGCTAATTTAAACCTTGATCTGGAAAATAAACCCAATAAATACAGTGACGATAAAGAAGTATAGAATCCCAAGTACTTACTTAGACACTTACATCAAATGACTATTTTGACAAAACTCAAAACAAGAATAGAATCTTGGAATATTGACCCACCGGTTTTAAACTTTAGTTCGTGTCATAAGTTACATTTTTAGGTATTAGTATGTCAGTACATCTTTTTTCCTGCTTTAGTTTTTTTTTTAGTTTTTAAGTCTTCTGCATTATTTAGAACTTTATACTTCTTGTATATTTTAATCCTTTATAAATGTAAATATCTGAGTTTGTATAATCTGGACATGTGCAACAGAGAATAGAATCTGAATAAATTGCAAGAGAATGTTTTTTATATAAATTATGAAAGGTAATGAACCAAGTACTTTTACTAACTTGATGTGTTGTTATAAGAAAATTGGTTTCCAAAACAAATTTGGTTACTTTTTGTATTGTGATCGAAGTGCCTATTCTTCATTATTTTCTAAAATTTAATTTTTGTTTTCATCTTTGTCGAGCGAATTTATATGAATATTCTTGTTCGGTTTGGTTTCGAAAATAGCAAGAACATCATTGTCATCATGTTGATTCCACTACATATTTTTTCGGCTAAAGCAGCATATTAAACAGATCATTTTCATGATCCCATTGCTCTATTTGATCGTAGCATTTACTCAGCCCTCTTTAATTTTATTTCCAATTTATTTGTAGACCACCTTTTTTTCTTCAAATAAAAAATTTAATTTATAATCCAGTTGTATTTTTTTAAGTTTGAGTTTGTTGTTTTTTTAGTGGTTTCTCCAATAATAATATTTTTGATAGCATATTATTTGGTTTTAAAAATTTTGTAATGATTTTTTTATGATTGTTTAGATGTCTTATTTGAATCATGAAAATATAAAGATAAATATTGAGTTTATAGCTAGTTATATATGAGCTATAACCCAGCAGAATTCCTAAAAATGAGCATAATTAAAACTAAAAATGACTGACGCTTTATCTATAAGATATCTTTGATTTGCTGGGCATCCGATTCGGACATATTTCGGGTTGATGCATTTTTATAAAGCGAGCCAGTAAAAAACGCTAATTAATGTAAAAGCATACGATTTCGGCTCCCTCGGCTGGAATTAAGATCACCGCGTTGATAACTGCTCCTGCTTCTTGCAACGAATATTTTATGGCATTAGCCAAAAGTCGAAAAGATATCAAAGAGCGTTTTTCTTTAAGACTTTAAGAAATTGTGTATACAGTTTTAGATAACAAGCCAGGCTATTTTAAGCTTGGCCTTAATGCTTTTACTTGACTCGGTATCAAGGCTTTTATTTGACTTATTTGACCCTTTACATATTAAAACTAAAAGCATTCTTCATTGATTATAAGAATTATTTGGCCTTTTCGTTGGGTTAAGTGATTTCTTAAACGGTTCCATTTCTAATTGTACAATAGGTTTTGCATTTCCCTTCCATTCGTCTGTAGATTTTTTTGGACATACGAAATTGTCGTGCAAGCTTTGTATGGGACCATACGTTCTCGTCCTAATAAATTTCAAAGCTTTTTATGTTTCTATAGGTAAAAAAAAACAACAAAAATAGATACAAGAGTCTTTTTTAAATCTAATCTTTAAGATTTTACTTAAAATTCCGGAAAACCCAGTGTCATTTTGGAATCAACGGAGAAACCTTCAATGCTCCCATAAGACCATACGTAAAAATGGTCCCAAAAAATCAGCTGATTTTTTCAGGATCGAGCAAAGCCAACAAAAAAATACATTCCACGACTCTGAAAAAATCAGCTGTTGTTGGGGGGCTGAATTTTACAATGGGTCTTATGGGCTGATAGAGGTTTATTTGTGATATTTTCAAAATGGCACTACAGATTTTCGCGAAATTTCAGTGACATATTCCCAGACACTATATCGATATTCCACCAAACTTTTGTAAGAATGAAATTGCCTACCATGCACGGCACGCCAACTGTTATATTTGACATGGATATGACTTTGTCATTGTTTGTCATGGCATTTATTTATTTGCCTGTTATGTAAAACAAGTTCGATTTTTTAATGATTTTTTACAATAAAGTTCATTTAAAATCCAAAAATACCAGTGTTAATCTTTTTAAATCAAAATTACACTACACAAAAATAAACAAAAACCATTTTTTGATGTTGTTATTTTGTAAACACATATAAATAAATTTTATAAGTTGCCGAATGGATGATTCTACCAAAAGTGGGCTATATGGATATCATTTTTGGTCATTGCCTTTAAATAACAGTACAGCACAGTAAATAATTTTGTTTTTTTAAATTTATGTAACTTATTAGGTGTAAGCTAAAAAACATTTATTTTCCCAAATATTAGGAATTATTGCATAAAAATTCCAGAGGGATAAGTACCAGAGGAATGAGTTTTTTAATGGTTTTCCAATTTAAATCAAAATCTATTTAGACTACTTAACTTAAGTTTTATATAAACCTCCTATACTTATAATTTTAAAACAGTCAACAAAAAAATTATACTATTGATATCAGTCGAATATTTACTTACCAGAGGGATGATAATTTAAGCGTTCCTTTTTGATTTCTCCGAAAAAAACTATTTTTTTGCCGAAACTAAAAAGATCTATAACTTAAACCAAACTAAAGTTGACATTATCTGTCACAACTTGTCACCCTCATAAGTAAATTAGATATCCAGGGCCGTCTCTTTCTCTAGAAATTAACCGGTGGTATTCACAAATATTGTGTTATTAAAAATGGAGCACGTTTAAAATTGTAAAATTTTCCGGAGAAGATGTGAATTCGGATTTTCAAAAATATGACAGCAAACTTAAGTTTTATCAATTTTTTGATAAATAGTTAAGACTTGATTAAATATTATTTATTAGGATATTTTTTTCAATTTGAGTTTTTAATATTTGGTTTGGGACTACACCAGAGGAATGAGGTATTTGCTTTGTAATAAAAAAAATTATAACTTGCAATTTTTTTCATACATTCAAATGCTCCATAAAGAAGACATTTCGTTTTTAATCTTATAACTAAAACTATGCTTCATTTGCAGTCTGTATTTGAAAAATATGCATTCCCACTCCACAGCACCATTTTTGTAGAATCATCCATATAAACAAATAGGTGTAGGTGAGCCGATTACTTTCCACGCAGAAACGAACACATTCGTTTCTGCTTTAAATTTAATTTTTGTGTGACCTACTGGAACGGCTCTGAAAAATTAAGGATTACTATACATTTTAAAAAAAACTGTTTTACAAGAATATAGTAAAAACAATCACAAAAACGGTTTTATTGAAAAAAAAGCAAATATTCATCGACCGTCATTCCAACTTTTATTATTTTAAATCAGTTGTCGCGTGAAGTGACCATCAAAAAGAAATTCAGCCCCCGCTGTGACGTCAACAAAGTTGTAGATCGCGGCCCGTCCGTTTTGATAGATCTGTATTTTTTTTTGGTGGGTCTTCGTTTTAGTTGGTACTACAGTTCATAACATTATTTTTGAGACAACTTCTTACAACTTTTTTTCGTTGGCCTATGCTATTTGTTATGGTAAACAGCTGATAACCGTCAAAAAGTTATCTCAAAAATTATGATATGGAGTTTACTAACAATGTTATATCCATATCGTAGGTAATTTGGCAAGTTCGTTAGACAGGGTTATTTTTATTTCCTTTTTTGTTGTGATCAAAATGACAATGAAATACAACGACCCAGTGGCGTATATAAGGGGGGGCCTGGGGGCCCGGGCCCCCCCCCCGAAGCTAATTTTTTTTTAGATATTTTCCACATATTTCATGAATACAAACATAAAATAGCATAAAATACAGTCTTATGGGGTCTCGGGCCTCCCCGGAAACTGTCTCGGCCCCCCTCGAAACTTTTTTCTATGTACGCCACTGCAACGCCCAGACTGTGGCAGCAGAGGTCCCCAGCTATACAACAGCATTTGCGAAACATCTTTTAGTCACAGAGTTTATCAACGGAACGTATACCTGCCTTAAGTGCAGCTCGCAGAGGACGCACGTTCATATTAATCATAAAGACAAAAATGCCACGACCAGGTAGAGATTTTAGCCTTTAAAATAAGAAAGCTTGATAGATAAAACACAACTAGATTATTGCTAAGAATGTCGTTCTCGTAGTTCAAATGTTTACGAAAAAAAACACATTTAAAAAGTTAGTTTGCTAAAGTCGTTTCATTTCAAAAAGCCTCCAAAAAAACCATAATAAAATTTGAAGTGTGAAACCCATTAAGGAATCCTAAGCAAATAAAAGAGATATGGGCCGGACTGGGAAGTTTTTATAGTATATAGTCAAGTAAAATAAAACGTTTAATAAAAGTTGGTGATTAATACGTATAATAATCATTAATAGATAGGTACTATAATTTTATTTAAATGTAACATTAGGTAGAGAATGAAATGTTATAACAGGTTATATACATGTTGTCTAGCTAAGTTGGAAGTTTTAATTTTAATTTAGGAAAAAAAGTTACTCTTTATAAAAAGTTCTGCATGTTTTAAAATTTAAAATACATTCGTCAGATGTCAAATTTTCTCAGTCGCATACGAGGTTTGTCAAAAAATATAAATTTTGACCAAGAATAAATTTTTGACAATATCAAAAATTGTTATAAAGAAAAGTCAATCAAAACTAAAAGCCTTGTTTAAATATGCTATTACCACCATTTACATTTAAAAGAAAATATTTCAGTTTTTTTCATAATATCTACATATTTCAATAATAACAATGTAAAAACTGTAGTTAGACGTAACTTAGTCAAATGGATTATTGTAACCGTCAAAATACGTTAGAATATATAAAACACATAAGAATAGTGGCATTATTACCTTTTCACTGTATAATGTAGAAAAACTAGTCAAAATTAACTAAACATAATTTTTCATTATAAATTGATATAATTGCATATTTAAACATAGTTTTTAGTTCTGATTAACTTTTATTTACAACTATTTTCGATATTGACGAAAATAAAAGTATTTTACTTTTACGCAAAATTTATATTTTTTGACAAAACTTGTATACGACTAAAGACATTTGATATCTGATGATTTTTGAATTTTAGGTTTTAGAACATGCAAAACTTTTTATGAAGAATAACTTTTTTTCCTAAAGTTAAAAGTAAACAAGTTTTCCATATAGTTCCAACTTAGCTAGACATAAATTAGATCAAAAGTTTTTTCTTGAATACCAATGCAGTAATGCAAGGACTCAAAATCGCCAAGAACGAAAAATTCTTTAAAAAAATACTATACTGTGACACTAACGACACATATATGTAGTAAAGGTTTTACCAAATTATACATATGTTGTATTGGTGGCTCAATTGGGAGAGCGTTTGCGTACAAAGCAAGAGGGTTACAGGTTTGATCCCAGGCCAAAACAGAAAACTTTTTTTATAATTTTTTGTTCTTTAACTTTACTTGTTCTTTATAAAACAGTTTATAGTGGTACCTTTTTTTTAACTCACCATATAAAAAATTTACATAGAAAGTTTAAATTCCGCAGACACTAATGGTACCACCACTTCTTCTCCTCCTTGGTCCTCAAATGGTCTCCAAAAATTTGTTTGTGGTGTTTCAAATGGCCGCCAAAACGCCATTATTAATATCACTTATTAGGTCCTCACTTATCAAATCAAACTAAAATGTACAGGTTTATAATTGTTATTATTCACAATAATAATTCAAATCCGTAATATAAACAGTAACCGCTAACAATTTTAAAATGAGTTTGACCTTGTATTAAAGAATGCAGGTGGTAACTTTCGAAAGCCTTTGTTATATTTCGAGTTCGAAGCTTAAACTTTAAAGAATGAAGTATACCTAGCCGTGCTTAAAACACAGAAATTCTTCCCAAAATTTGAAAATAAATTTTCAATTTTTGCACACACAATTTTTTGAGTGAAGGAGTACTCCCTCACAATCGTGTAAAAGTCAAACAGCGCATGCGATTTAACTTGATTTCCGCATCTCTATTGGTCCTCGCTCGAATTTCGGTACTCGCTCGGGGAGATTTCAAGAATAACCACAGAGGGCTGTCTTTTATATTTTGCGTATAGCCGTTGCTAAAACGTAACCTCAATCTTTACTTAACCTAAATTTAAAATGTCAGTGCGATATATATAGTTTTATAGCTACAATTAACAAATCAGTCGAAAAACTAACCGCAAACATTTTCGGGCTATAATTTTTTACAACTTTTGAAGGAAATTATCTCAACAAGAATGCCTTGCCGAGTTGATTTCAGTTTTCGGTAATGCCAATGAAACAGTCGACAGTTTCTCGTTGGTATGGAAAATTTAAGCGTGGACGGATTAGCTCTCACGATGATCAAAGGTCAGGTGCACCAAAAATGGCTGTTACCCAGAAAAATATCGGTACTGTGCTCATGCTCCTCACGGAAGATCGACATGTGACATATCGCGAGATTGAGGTTTCATTGAGGATTTTAAAAACCACAAGTCAAAAAATTTTGCATGATGAATTAGGGGTAAGAAAGTTAGTTTCCCACTGGATCCCGCATCTGTTAACCGAAGAACAGAAAGAAGGTGTTCCAAGATTAAGAAAAGCCAACAAAAGTCATCCGTTCTCGAAGTGCATCCAAAAAGATGGTGGCGACATTTGTCTCAAAAGTAGGTCATGTAGCAACAATTTCTCTGGAAGATTAAAGGACTGTTACTGCCGATTGGTACATCACCATTTGTTTGCCGAAAGTCATTACTAAACTTCGAAAAACGAACTTCGACGACTAACATTAAATTTTTAACCCAACAAAACGTCGAATTGTTGAACCATCCTCCATACAGTCCCGACCTAAGTCCCAACGATTTCTATACATTTTAAAAATCAAGAATGGACTGCGTGGTCATTTCAGTCGCCAGAGGAAGCAGTCGACGCCTTTAAGAATGCAATTTTGACAGTACAAACATAGTTTTGTTACAACAATATCGTTATTCGGCAAGATATAAAATTATATTCTAACTGGGAAAGCAACAATAGTTGTCTGTTCTTATTTTAAAGAAAATTCAAAAAACTAAACATGATTTTCCTGGCTAACCCTTTATAGCAATCGTAAACTTGATATTTGAAATTGTAGTTTCAACACAAGCAGACGTAGGTTAAATGTAAAGAGTGACTTTCTTCTAAACCCACAAATAAAAAAGTTTTTCCTGTTTCGAACCCTATCCGTGGATACACTGTATAATTGTTTTTAATATAAGCATTTTCCTTGCTAAACGAATGCTTCTTCTGAGCCTTGAGGTAGGTAGGCAAGAATGTCAAATTTATAGTGTTAAACTAAGCGTGCTATCTTCAAACCCGTTTTTATTATCAGACGAATAGGCAGCGACTATTAGTCTTTGCTTATACACATAACTATTCTTCTACCAGGTAACACTCCCTAGGCTGGTTGTATCTAGCTTTTTTTCTTGACCAGTTATGGTCAATATCTTAAGGAAAAGCTCTTAGGTTTGTTCAGATTATGCGTGTGCAGTACCTTAAACGATTTATCGTTGAATTGATATGTATTTCAGGGCGACGACAACATTGTAGTCCAACCTTGGTTTCTGGTCTAAACTCTTCGGAGGTAACGGTTGGAGTTAGAATTTCATGATAGCTAATGAGGTCGAATTTATATTTCAAAAATATATATCTACGCCAGGGCTATCAAAACCGACGGGCCACGATCTACAACTTTGTTGACGTCACAGCGGAGCCTGACTTTTTTTTTGATGGTCACGTCACGCCACAGCTGATTGTGTTTAAAATATTAAAGTTGGCATGACAGTTGATAAATATGTGATTTTATCTAAATAAAGCCCGTTTTAAGATTGTTTTTACTATATTCTTGTAAAACATTTTTTTTAAAATGTATAGTAAACCTTAATTTTTTAGAGCCCTTTCATTAGCTCACACAAAAATAAAATTTAAAGCAGAAGCGAATGTGCTCGTTGCTGCGTGGAAAGTATTTTGCTCACGTACACCTATTTGTATATATTCGGCAACTTTTAAAATAGTAGAGTAATTTGTAAAATAAAGCTGCAAAAAGGGTATATTTTTTATATTTGGCATAGTAGTACCTAAACCCAAAAGCTAAATTTTCAGTCGAGGATCCCTGATTTTCCGGCCTCAGAATCAAAGATGGCGGCTGCCAAAGTTAAGAAAAAAAATGATTTCCTTGTTTTAAGAGAAATATCTAGTTTTATCAAAATTAATTTAAATTTTGATAAAACTAGATATCTTGGTAAAAAAAATTACCAAACCAAAAAGATACTGTTGTATTTATATTTTGAACGCCGCCATCTTGGATAATAATAGGCATATGTCATTTATTATCAAATATTTAAAATTCGCGACCCCCATTTAGTATAAATCGATATATTACACGGCAATATTAGTTGTGTCAAACAAGAACAAAAAAATAACTTTTTTATCTGAACTTCGGCCGCCATCTTAAAATGTTAAATGTCAAATTGTAACTTTATATAAATTTTTACAAAACATGGCATACGACTGATACTGATACTACAGGTTGAAGAGGTCTGTTTTATTTTTCACAAATTAAGCGCCATCTTTGTGTCGGCTGGGAAACTTATCATTTCTTTTAAGCACGTTTAAAGAGCTGGTCAGTAGCTTTAATATGAGGTTTTAAAAGTAAATATCGCACAAAAAATACAGAAAATATCGATGAAAAACTATTTTTTTAAAGTATAGCCGCCATTTTGTTTTGCAGTGACAGGTGTAATTTTTTTTACATTTTTAAATTGAGTAGGTCCCACTTAAAGTAAATTTAACAAAATTTATTTAATTTCTCTTAAAACACCTAATTCATTTTTTTTTCTTAACTTTGGCAGCCGCCATCTTGGATTATGATGCCGGAAAATAAGGGATCCTCGATTGAAAATTTAGCTCTTGATGTTAGCTACCACCATGCCAAATATAAAAAAATATACCCTTTTTGCAGCTTGTTCTTGAAATACCCTGCAAATTTACTCTATTAAAACTTATTTAGATGTGTTTAGAAATACTCTGCCAATATATGGGCCCCTAAGCTTACACTAGGTACTATAGTTATAGTGTACGTGCGAGCTAATAAAACTAAAACCTGAAATATATCTTATTCAACTCCAGACTAAATTACCTTTTGTTTGATACCACACAACCCATGTTTTGACTTAAACTCAAATTTTTGAAATCTACCCCCACCCTTAAAAAACAAAAACTAAAATGTATTTTGTTTAACTCCGG
The DNA here is from genome assembly GCA_963576565.1 of Aspidapion aeneum. Lineage (NCBI taxonomy): Eukaryota > Metazoa > Arthropoda > Insecta > Coleoptera > Brentidae > Aspidapion > Aspidapion aeneum. The sequence continues at coordinate 34,875,069 of OY755039.1, forward strand.
ACTAAATTACCTTTCGTTTGATACCACACACGCCATATTTTCACGTAAACTCTAATTTTTGAAATCTACCCCCACCCTTTTGGAAAAAAAAAACTCAAATGTATTTTGTTTAACTCCATACTCAATTACCTTTCGTTTGATATCATACACGCCATATTTTCACATAAACACTAATTTTTAAAATCTTCCCCCACCCTTTTACTTGGCTTGTGTTCGGTGGATTTTGTTCATTTTTAAATGGGACCATCTCGACCCAAGACCCAGCCTAGGTACCAAATTTCATTAAAATCGGCCTAGCGGTTTTTGAGTTATGCGCGTTGGTCGTTACAGACAGACATACAGACATACAGACAGACAGACAGACAGACAGACATACATACAGACAGACAGACAGACAGACAGACGGCGCGACAAAAAAGTTTTAAAATCATCTGAAACGCAAAGATATATAAAAAATTTTGAAATCGGAGCAATTTTTTTTTTCTCGAAAAAATTAGGATCACCATAGCTCACACTACTATAGTATAGTATATGTGTGAGCTAAAATTACAACATCAAAGATTTTTTTTGTAGTATAATTTTGTTTTAAAAAGATTAAAACTGGTATTTTTGGATTTTAAATGATCTTTATTGTAAAAAATCGAAACAAGTTTTACATAACAAACAAATAAATAAATACCATGACAAACAATGACAAAGTCATATCCATGTCAAATATAACAGTTGAATTCAAAATAAGGAATGCTAAATCTTGAAGATTTCCTTACAAAAGTTTAGTGGAATATCGGTATAGTGTCTGGAAATATTTCAATGAAATGTCTCGAAAATCTGTACTGCCATTTTAAAAATATCACAAATAAACCTCTATCCGCCCATGAGACCCAATGTAAAATTCAGCCCCCCAACAACAGGTGATTTTTTTGAGGGCCGTGGCCTGTATTTTCTTGTTGGCCTTGTACACGCATCCAGATCTAATCAATACCTTTTTCTGCTAGGTTTGAACAATTTTAATTACAGCTTAGTCAAAGCAATTAATAATATATTTGTCTGGTCGCAACCCGATAAATCTTGCCTCAGCAATTCGTCCTAAAATTTGCATAAACGTTACAAATTGCCCGAAAGCATGAACTGCTTAATTGCTGATTACCGGAACCACCGTAAAAAATCGCCGAGCGGAAAATATAAACAAGCATACCTTTAAGACTTGTGTTATGTTACATATGCTGTACAACCAGGACTATCAAAATGGACGGGCCACGATCTTCAACTTTGTTGACGTTACAGCGAAGGCTGAATTTATTTTTGATGGTCACGGACAGGCCACAAACCTAAAAATATCAGCTGTTCTCGGGGGCTGACTTTTATAGCGAATTCTTTTGAGATAGTTAGTGGGTGCCGTCAAAAAATTGCAGTGCAGTTTCAAAAGAATACAAAAGTGAGTGCCAAAAAATGTGCACCGAGTTCAACACTGGGCTTGTCACTGGGTCAAAAGAATACGAAAAATTGCACTAGTTTTCCCAAAAGATTACGAAAACTGCACTAGTGGCGCACCAGTGCTGCACTTTTTTCCCAAAAGAATTCGCCAAACGGAAATCGGCTACTTACAGTACGTGAGCAATTAGACCTAAAAATCCAAAACGGTTTTTTCTAACATAAGAAAATACACAAATATACCTGGACCAAACCCTCACAAAACCTGAAATCCGTCATTGATTATCTTATCACTAAACAAAAGATAAAACTAAAAATTCAAGATATCAGAACAAAGTGTGGATCAACATGCGGAAGTGATCACTATTTTCTACCAAAATTCTCTTTCCTTATCAAGGCCGAATGCATTAACAACATCTTGATAATACAGTGAATGAGGAAATTGATCACTGTCAATATAATCTACTAAGCCTAGAACATGACAGCGTAAAAAACTTATACAAAAAGAGACTGAACGAAAAACTTAATTCAAGTTTAGGTGAAACCCCAGATATGGAATACGAATGTATCACATTAAGCATCCATCAAGCTGCAAAAGAAGCACTATGATTAGTGGAAGAAACTCCTAAAAGAACAAAACCATATTGATGGGATGCTGAGTTTGAAAGTGAAATAGAGGAAAAAAGGAAATTATATCACACCTACTTATCCCAAAAGACAGATAGAAGCAGAGAAGAATACAAAATCGCGCAATCAAAGGTGAGAAGAATGATCAGTGATAAGAAAAATCAATCGTGGATGCAAAAGTGCCAGAAAATAGATTCTTACTTAGGAGGTAGGAGAAGTACCGAAAGCTGGAAAACTCTAAGATCGATCAAAAAAGAAACATGCAGAGATATTATTTCACCAATACTAGATAAAGAATGGGATGAGCATTTTAAAAAACTTTTAACTGAAGAGAGCAGAATTCAAGGAAGAGGAAAGAGACAATATCATTAGAACGATGGGATCTCCAGTACCCCTCACAATCTCTGAGGTCAAAAACGTGTGCACAACCTTAAAAAGCGGTAAGTTTGCCGGACCCGGAAATACCCCAGCTGAACTTATTAAATATGGCACGGAAGAACTGTTTTGGAGATTACGGAATCTTTTCCAAAAATATTTAAATGAAGCAACTAGTACCAAAACGTCATATATATCCACAATACACAAAAAAGGAAGGAAAGATATATGTGACCATTATAGAGGTATATCTGTAACTAGTACGCTAAGCAGAATATATGGCAAAATAATAAGAAATAAAGTGGAGAGCGAATATAAAGATATGGAGGCAGAAGAACAAGCCGTTTTCAGGGCGGGTAGATCGACTTCAGATCATCTCTTTTGTATAACCCAAGTTATTGAAAAGAAAATGGTATATGGACAAGAGCTGCATCTGCTTTACGTAGATTTGCAGAAGGTATATGATAGTATACCACTAAATCTACTTTGGAAAGCGTTGGAAAAGACAAACATAACCGTACAACTAATTAAGGCCATCAAAGAGTTATACCGCAATAGTAAGGCAAAAGTTAAAATAACCAAAGGCTTTCAAGTAAATAAAGGTCTTAAACAAGGTTGCTGTATCTCGCCTACGCTCTTCAAGATAAATTTGGAACAAGTCCTTAAAGTCTGGAAGAGAAAATGCCAAAACATGGGAATTCCGTTGGACGAAACCACCTTGTATAATTTATGCTTCGCCGATGATCAGATAGTAGTGGCTCAGGATCAATCAAAAACTAATAGAAAAGTACAATGAGTGGGGACTAGACGTTAATATCAATAAGACAGAATATATGTGTATTGGTGGAACGAAACAATCTTAAATACTGGGCAGCGAATTCAGTGATGAGTATAAATACTTAGGTCTAAAAATTACAGCTGACGGAACACTAGACAAAGCTATAAAAGATAGAAACGTACAAGGAAGAAAAGCAATAACTTTATTAAATGGAATAATATGGGACCAAACTATATCAAAACATAACAAAAAGCTTATATATAACACCATTGTAAAAAGTATTATTACATACGGCTCAGAAGTATGGCCAATCAAAGATAGAACAGAAAAAATGCTTTCCGCTACGGATATGGACTATTGCAGAAGAGCAGCAGGGAAATCAAAAAGAGAAAGAGTTACAAATCAAAGAATAAGAGAAATTATGACAGTGGGTGAACGTACTTTAGTCGACGATATAAGAACCAAACAACTGGTGTGGTACGGACATGTACAAAGAATGGATGATGGAAGACTACCAAAACAAATATTACAATGGAAACCAACTGGCCGAAGAAAACGAGGAAGGCCGAGGAGAAGCTTGAGCGAAGGAATAGACAGGGAAATAAGAATAAGAGGCCTATATGATGAATTATGGGCAAACAGAAACGAGTGGAGATTGGGTATCGGAAGACGTAGAACGTTGTGAAACCGATAAATATATATATATATATATATATATATATATATATATATATATATATATATATATATTTATATAATTCGCCATTACATTGGGTCTTATGGGAGAAATATTCTCAGACACCATCCCGATATTCGACCAATCTTTTGCATGGATGCAAGATGATTAAAAGGTTAAAATCTTCAAGAATTAGCATTCCTTATTTTTCATTCAAATTACCGCCATGTGCCGCATGCCAACTGTTATATTTGACATGTATTTGACTTTCTCATCTGTGTTGGTCAAGGCATTTGTTTATTTGTTTGTATTGTAAAACTTTTTCGATCTTTAAATGATTTTTTACCATAAAGTTCATTTAGAATCTAAAAATACCAGCGTTAATCTTTTCAAAACGAAATTACACTACAAAAAAATAATTTTTTGTTGTTGTAATTTTTGTAAACAGATTTAAATAGCTATAGTAAGTTTTAAAATTCTGCTGAGTGCCGAATATAAACAAAAAGATGTGAGTAATCCGAGTACTTTCCACGCAGAAGCGAACACATTCGCTTATGCAAGAATATAGTAAAAACAATTGCAAACCGGGCTTTATTTAAAAAAAAAAATCAAATATTCATGAACCGTTATTCCAACTTCAATATTTTAAAGACAGTTCGGCAAACATCAAAAAAATTAGCCCCCGACGTGACGTCAACAAAGATGGTCAAAATATTATTAAGTTGGAATTATGGGGTGACGGATAGTTGGTTTAAAAAAAAAAGCCGTTTTTGAGATTTTTTTTACTACATTCTTGTAAAACAATTTTTTTAAAAAGTATAGTAATCCTTAGTTTTTTAGAGCCCCTTTATTAGCTCACACAAAAATTAAATTTAAAGCAGAAGCGAATGTGTTTGTTTCTGCGTGTAAAGTAGTCGGCTCACCTACACCCATTTGTTTATATTCGGCAACTTTTAAAACTTATTTAGATATGTGAAACCAACAGAAACAACTACTCCGAGGGAAAATACCCCTACCGGCATTGAATTATACTGATGGCTTGATGCTTTCGTTGGGAACTTGTTAAACCAAACAGTTTTATTTAGATATGTTTACAAAAATTACAACAATAAAACATGTGAAAAACATGTTTATTATCAAACCTCACCTAGTTTCAATTTGTTAAAAACGGAATTTTACTGTCTACAATAACGTGTATTATACAGCTTTTCATATTAAGCTTAGTTTCTGCGAAAATTAGATAAACTTGTAACATTTTTTTATTTTCTGTTTTTTTTTAATTAATTCAATTTACGGATGCCTCTAAAGTTTTCATTATGAAACCAATCCGACCATGTTTGATACCCTTTTAAAGGAAATTTTATTGATTGGGAAAACACATGGGTATTTTTTCAACTTTTTAAAATTATATCAAGTAATTGACGCCGTTGTTGTTATCAGTCTAACTTCATTAAATTAAACCTTATTAAAAAGTGAATTTTATTGTCTGCAATAAAGTGTATTATACATTTTTCTCTTAGAAGCTTAGTATTTAGGAAAATTTGAAAAAACCTCAAACACTGGGGGGTCTGAGGAAGTTTTTGGAGGTTTTTGCGGCCCTTTAGAAAAAAATAATATGATATTATTTGTTAGTTGTATAAATATATATTTTGAATGTACACCTGTGTCAATTTGAGCTTTACAGCGGCAGTTTAAAATTTCGCTGCCATGTTGGCCGCTATTCGGGGGGGATATTCGGATTCAGCGGGGTCGAAATAGGGGGAATTGACTATTTGCTAAAAAGTAATATAAAATGCTTCTAGATTTTCCTAATTCTTGCCTTAACTATTATTTTACTGTTATCCCTCCCCTCCCCACTTTTGTTCCAAAACCGCCCTTGTACAACCTTTCGACGGTACCCTGTAATAAAGTTTGTAATGTTATTTCAATTGCTTTTTTATTTTCATTTAAAACATTCTTTAAATAATAGTTTCGCACTATTATTATATTATTGCGCGAAGATCCGTACAAACACATCTATCGTGGACATAATTAAGAGCCATTTTGTTTGATGGCTGCCTTATATCGACTACGCTGCTGGCTGCCTTACTTACGCGCTAATTCGCTGCTTCTTGGTTTAATATACTTGAATTTAGTATAAATTACAAGCTGAAAAGATTACTGCTTATTACGAGAGAATTTAGAAGCAAAAACTGACTCCGACACGTTCGGATTTCAATTTATTAATATGCCCTATGCGACGTATGAGTTTTATTATTTCAAAAACTTTTTTTTTAAAACGAGAAAACAAGAATCACTTTTTGTACAATAGTCCAGTCATTATGTAATTTTAGCTTGCTTTTAGCGACCTTGGGGGGGGGGGGGGGGGGTCAGCTGCCATCTTGGATTTAGTGTGCACAAAAAGAGTTGTTTTTTAAAATTGTGTACGTTTTAGAAAAAAAAGTTTTAAATAAAAGTTGAAGAAAATAAAATTTCCTACAAAAATGCTCTTGTACGTTTTATGTGAGACTAATGGATTTCGAGTTATGACGCTAAACATTTCGCCGTCATTTTGGATTTTGACAAATTTGTCTTTTTGGTGGCCTTTAACTTCGAAAGAGCTTATTTTTTAGAAAATCTGTAAGTATATAAAATAAAGCTCAACTTATAGCCTATAAAATGAGACATTACTGAGTTCTCTCAGTAGTACCGTTGCTGAGGTACGAATCCTGAAGTATTAGCAGTACACCCGTTTCCTATGTGTTTCCATAGGATATGCAAAATAAACCGAATTTATGTCATTTTCTCACAGAAAAAGTGTAATCAACTTTATTGTGGAAAATCTGGGGGCACGGTAGTGCCCCGCCAAGTTCGCGTAAACTACTGTACCATCTTTTCTTGAAACATTTCAGCCTATATTTGACCTATCCAAAACTCTACTTTGGAATGAGCTACGAAACTCAAACTTTTGAAGATCTTCATAGAGTTACCAACGTAGTTACGAAATTTCCAAAAACGTCGAAATTGCCACTGACTCACTCATTCACTTACTCATGTATAGATAACCAAATTTTGACCAAATTTACTCGCCTCCCCTATATATGTAAAGTTATGTAAAAGTAACATTGCCCACTTTCAGAAACGCTAGAGAGCTGAGCTTTGGCAGACTGATAGGAACTATGATAAAACTATAGAACAAAAATTAAAAACTTCAAAATTTTAATTTACTTCCCTCGTCTATAAATGTAAAGTTATGTAAAAGTAACATTGCACCCTTCTAGAAACACTAGAGAGCTGAGCTTTGGAAGAGTGATAGGAACTATGATAAAACTATAGGAAAATAAATGGATCCATGACCAATCTGAAACCTTCCTAGCTAGCCTATTATCACACTTCAAGTGAAGCCATGATAATATATTAGCCTGGAAAACAGTTTTTTGTAAATATATCAGAAAGCAAAGCTCCTACGAAGTTTTTGGATATATCACGAATTATAGAGAGTCTACTATATTCCAAAAACAGTATATTGATACGATGCTCAGTTTAAAAGTATGTTAGCATTTTTTAAAGTTTTTACCTGTCAAAAAATCTAATCAGCTTGTAAGAGTGTCGAACACTATTTTACCTGAAAATTTTATGAAAATCGGCTCAGCGGTTTAGCAGCTATTGCGTTACGGACAGAAATAATATACACACACACAGACAGACATTACGACGATATTGCTAGAAGAGGTCAAAATACATCCAAATAACACATTTTTGGCGTTATCTCAAATAAAAAATTTCGTCGAAAATAATACCTTCTCTAGCCATTGCTACGCGGGCTAGGAAGGTAAAAGTTAAAAACACCAAATCTTTAATCCCTACAAATGTAAAGTTATGTAAAAGTAACATTGCCCACTTCCAGAAACGCTAGAGATCTAAGCTTTGGAAGGCTGATTGAAACTATGATAAAACCATTGGAAAAAATTTAACAATATTCCGCATATTTTACTACTTTAAAACTTATATTATATATATTATACAAATTTTTAAAAAAAGGAGGAAAATCATAACAAAAATTTCATGTAAAAAAAAGCCAAGTACTGGAGAATGGTATTCGGTAAAAACAATTGAGATAAAAGTAAAGCCAAGTTCTCCACTACAAATGTCAAAATGAAAGTTTCTTACTAGTTTGGAAATGTTTTTCTAAACTTGGCTATTACGATTGCAAAATAACTCTTAGGCACAGTGTTAAATTGAACATAATGTAATAGCAAAGTTTAAAAAAAACATTTCCAAACTAGTAAGAACCTTTAATTTTGAAATTTGTATTGGAGGACTTGGCTTTACTTTCATCTTAATTCTTTTTACAGAATACCATTTTCGCGTACTTGGCTTTTTTTACATGAAGTGTTTTTGTTATGATATAATTTTTTCTATCTTTCACGATATCATTATATCGTTCTTTGCTGTTTTTTAGTCACTTATGAAACTCACTGTGTCGGTACTTCTGCCTGTTTAGCTCAAAAGTTATTCTAACTCTTAAGCAGTGACGGTTGGTGACATTATAAATTGGGGGGGGGGCAGAAATTTTTATATGGAAAAGGAGATAAAAAAAACTTACCTAAACAATTTTATTTTTCAAAAAAGCAGCAACTTGGTGTAGTTTTTAGTTTATTTTGTTTATAGATAAAGTCTGTTCGCCCTTCTTTTATATGCCATGCACAAAGTACTCGAATTAGCACCAGTTTCACACTTATCATGGCCACGTAGGGCAAACCTCAAAAATCCCACAGAATTTTAAACAGTCTATTAACCTACTAAGTATCTGTCTATTCTTTGCCACATTTTCATTATGTTCGACAATGTTTTGCCTATAGGCACTATTCAATTGGCACCTAATATCAGTCTTGCCTAGCATAGAAAATTTATTTAAATAAGTAGCACTTTGTATTTTTAACTTTTCACTAAAGTGCTTAATATTACACATTCCCATGCCGATCACTTCGTAGATTGTTCATAATAAGACAACTTGCACTAAAATTTTGGTTAATTTTTAGGACTTTTAGATCCGATCTATGTGGCCCTAAAGATTTTATTTGTAATCGAAGTTCATTTGTCAACGTATTTAACTTTGCACAGTTAATTATATAATCGACGGTATTTATTTCCATTTTGAAAACAAACAAAAACAACCTACTGACCTACCCAAATCAAAACAAACTCATACGTCTTCACTAAGGATAGAAGCGGCAACACGTAAGAAGAGCAACAACGTTTTCGCACGATGAATATGGCCGACGTCAAATAAAACAAATATTCCTCCCGCCTCCGCGGCAGAACAACCACCCATACACCGCTGAAAAACAGGTGAAATTGAAATCTTTTCTTTGGCGGTGCTGCCGGCTTGTAATTATTTACGCCAAAAAAGTTTACTTAATTATTCGCCTTTTGTTAACCACAGACTAATAAAAGAACTAGACTAGAAAAAACTGTTTGTTGTCTAGTTTTGGGAGGGCACTGCCCCGTTGCCCTCCATGTAGCAGCCGCCACTGCTTTGAAGTACATGTTTTTGTTTTATTGGTATGTTTGGCGTTAATAAAAATTACTGGATAAATGATCTAATTTCTGAAGAAACGAGCAATTTAATCAAAAGCCAGGTGTTGTGCAAATCAGGTCATCACTAAAATTATAGAATTTTTCAAATAGCTGAAGAGCAAAGTGTACGAGCATGTCAAGTAACACCATCACATCAAACTAACAGGCGGCTTCAATGAAATGTTAATCATGTAACAAGCATAACGGACAAAGGACTCTATTAGAGTAATTAGTACTCAAGACCATAGAATAATTCATCTGTAAACGAAGTCGGTATTCTCGCACGTCAAAGGCGAAAAAGAGAGACGGCCATGCATGAATTAACTGTCAGAATAAAGATGCTGTTAACTTTAAAGTGTCATTGATCTCCTTCATCTTACAGGCTCCTTTGTCGATTTAATTATTATAAGTCCATAGCTTGCAAATTACAACATATCGACGAATGTATAGTATGTCCCATTTTCGATGGGGTAAAATTCAACACCCTTGTTTATTTCACATTTTCATGGCCTTTTTTTTGTCAAACACACTGTGTTTATGATACTAGAATTTAGTCATTCACCCTAGACGGAAAACCGTTGCCTACCCTAGATACAATTCAAAACACTTTTTTTCATATCATCATATATTAAATCAGGGCTATCAAAACGGACAGGCCACAATCTACAACTTTGTTGACGTCACAGCGAAGGCTGAATCTCTTTTTGATGGCCACGTCACGCCACAGCTGATTGTCAAAAAAAGGTTAAAGTTGGAATGACTGTTGATGAATCTTTGATTTTTTTTTAAATAAAGCGGGTTTTGAGACTGTTTTTACTATATTCTTGCATAAATTTTATTTTAATATATAGTAATCCTTAATTTTTCAGAGCCGTTTCATTAGCTCACACTAAAATTTAATTTAAAGCAAAATCTAATGTGATTTACATCGTGGTTTTAGTTGTAAATAAATAAACCATAAATGTTAAAATTGTACCCCTTTCTAATTATCTAGTATATTTTTCTATACTTGATTTTGAATTTGTTCTTTTTATCATAATTTTTCTTAATATAATGCATTCCGGCGTAATTTGACATCAATCGTTATACCGAAGTATTTTGCTTGATTTGGATGTGGCATGGGAATGTTTTCAATTTTGATTTTTATGTGATTCACATTATTGTTTGTAAAATCAACATGAAATGGTTTAGTTTTCTTTTGTGGTCCAATTGTAAGTTTTTGTGACTGCAGCCTGCAGTTTTTCCATATATTCTTCGATACGTATATTTTTGTACTGTTAATAAACTAGTATCCTCGGCAAATTTCGCTAATTAAAAATTTTCTGGTTTTAGGATCTCGTAAGTGAATTGTAAATATAAATAAGGGCATAATGTGCTACCATGATTTATTTTTTCCTACAATTTACGTATGAATCTTTCTGAAATGTCTATGAGATATGGCAACGTTTTTAAGAAAAAAATAATGACGTTATGAACTTTTTGACATTACGTTTTTTTTGACATGTTTCATTGATTTATTGTAAAAAAGTTAAATACGGACCTAATCCAAAAAACATAAAGTTGTAAATGAAAATGAATGTAATACAAATTCTAAATGTATATCTGGGGGCACGGCAGTGACCCACCAAGTTCTCGCAAACTGCTATACCATCTTTACTTGAAACATTTCAGCCTATATTTGACCTGTCTAAAACTTAATGAGCTGCGAAACTGAAACTTTGTACAGTGGTAGATCTTCATAGAGTTAACCACCCCTCCAAGTTTCATGGACTTCCATAAAGTAATAAAGTAGTTTCAAAAACCGTCGAAAATTCCACTAACTTACTCATGTATAGATCAACAAAATTCTACTGTACTTCCAGACATGCTGCAAAGCTGAAATTTGGCAGACTGATAGAATTATGACCAAACCCTTGAAAAAAATCAAAAAACTCCAAAATTCTAATGTACTCCCCTCCCCTATAAATGTAAAGTTATGTAAAAGTAACATTGCCCACTTCCAGAAACGCTAGATAGCTGAGCTTTAGAAGGCTGATGCAACTATGATAAAACTATAGAAAAAAATTTCAAAACACCAAAAATTTAAGTTTCTACCCTCCCCTATAAACGTAAAGTTATGTAAAAGTAACATTGCCAACTTTCAGAAACGCTAGAGAGCTGAGCTTGGGAAGGCTGATAGGAACTATAATAAAACCATGGAAAAAAATTAAAAAACCTCTAATTATTCCGCATAGTTTACTACTTTAAAACTTAAATATTATCCAAATCCTTTAAAAAAGAGTGAAATCATAACAAAAACATATCATGTAAAAAAAGCCAAGTACGCGAAAATGGTTTTCCGTAAAAAGAATTGAGATAAAAGTAAAGCCAAGTTCTCTGATACAAATTTTAAAATGAATGGTTCTTACTAGTTTGAAAATGGTTTTCTAAACTTGGCTAATACGGATGCAAATGACTCTTAGGCACAGTGTTAAATTGAACATAAAGAAGTTTGGCTGTAATAGCAAGGTTTAAACAAACATTTTCAAACTAGTAAGAACCTTTCATTTTGAAATTTGTATCGGAGAACTTGGCTTTACTTTTATCTCAATTCTTTTTATGGAATACCATTTTCGCGTACTTGGCGTTTTTTACATGATATGTTTTTGTTATGATTTCACTCCTTTTTTAAAGGATTTGGATAATATTTAAGTTTTAAAGTAGTAAACTGTGGAGAATAATTTTGAGGTTTTTTAATTTTTTTCGGATTTTACTATTTTAGTAATATTTAAGTAAATTTTTTTCAAAAATATGGTGGGATAATGTATTCAAATTCTTGACAAAACGAGCACGAACGCAAAGCGGTAGGCTAAAACCTGAGACCGCCATCAAAATGAGTTATCGGCTAACTTATCTCTTCTGGTAACCTATAATTAGGTTGAAACTGCCTCTGGGTTACTGAAAGAATGTGCAGTGGGACAAGAAATGATAGTCATTTAATTTTTGTTTGCGTGTATACTACCCTAGATTTTAGGCACTTCCGGATTTAGTTATAACATTGTCGAGTAACTATCCTCACTCATATATGCGGTTCTCGGTGGTTATTAAAGTACCCCTTAATAGAGAAAATTACCGAGAGGGTTTTGTTACCAAAATGGTTCCAAAAACTGTGACTCTCGCGTGGTAGTAGCTCTCTCTCTCTCTCTCTCTCTCTCTCTCTCTCTGCTCCACGAATTTTGTTGCAGCACTGTATCAATTCGAAATCTATTAGAAGTTCAAGAGTTGCTCTTTGACTTTAAATTCAATCTCTCTACTAGTAAGCAGGTTAGGTTAGGTTTGAATATGAGTGGTGTGAACGTCGCCCTCCACTGCGACTTAAGGCTCATCCCAACATAAATATCACCAATACATATCTCCTTTAAGAAGCAGATCAGTTTGTTTAAGTACATTTCCTCAAGGTCCTGAGGCTCTATTTGTCCAGATCTGAATAGTTTCGCTCTAGTTTTCTGTCGTGCTACGCAGTAGCAGGTTAAATGAAGCGGCGTTTTCTCCTCAACACCACAGGTTCTGCAGCCTGGTGTGTTACTTACTTTCAGTCTGTTCATGTGTTTGTTGAGTCGGCATTGGCCTGTGTTAGCCCTGTGATTCTTCGTAGGCTATTCCTGTTTAGGTCCAGGACCTGGTTTGTTCTATCTGGCTTGTTTAAAAAGGCTTTGGAGTGTTGTTGTCCGGAGGTAGCCCGCCAATTTTGAATGCCCTTTCTAACACGCACTCTCCTATTTCTTTCGCGGCTGTGGCTTTAGGTAAGCCGAAGTAAGGCTCTGGTCCAACCAGCGCGGATTCTGCTCCCGCCCTGACCAATGTGTCTGCTTTTTCATTTTCCTCAAACCTCTCATAACTTGGCACACAGACAAAACTAATCTTGTTTATTCTGCTGGCCTTTCGCAGGGTTTGTAAGCAATTCCAGATTAGTCTGGATCAAACTTTGTATGAGCTTAATGCTTTTAGAGCTGATAAGCTGTCTGAGAGGATTTTGATGCTTTTGTTTGAAAGACCCTTGTAGTATTGCATGTAGTTCTGCTTGGAATTTGGTTCCTAAGTTTCCGAGTCCCACTGAATATCAGTGGGACTCGGAAACTCCTCAATCTGTGGTCCCGTCACACCCGCATGATTTCTTGTTTTAGATCCGTCTGTAAACCAAACGTGGTCAGCCTTTAGCAGTTGAGCTGGTCTCTCCCGCCATTCCTCCCTCGTAGGTATAAGAACCTTAAAAGGTATATCTAAGCTGTATTTGGGTAACATGTAGTCCGTTGGCATGCTAAGTCTTCGGTTATTCCGAAATACCTCAGCCAAACTACTGAGTAGCTCGTCGAGGTTCTGAAGAGTATTTCTCTCAAATGGAAAGCAACCTTAGAACTTACCATACACGTAACTAAATATATTTAATAACTTGTTTAAGCTTTTTAAGTCATGTCAACATGGATTAGTCATAGCATACTGTAATATTTTGCCGTCGACCTAGTAGGAAATGTCACACTAAGTCGCGATTTTTCCAATCTTGATTAAATAAGGTTTTTTTCTGTTTAGGATTCGTAGCTCTATGTAGTCTAGAAATATGATTTTCGCTAATGCAAAGGGCATTGTGCTCTCGTTCTGTTTCTTACGGCGCCGACGCGACAAGACGGCAGAATTGCTGTCCTCTAAACGAATAAATAACAAAAATTGTAAGGATAATAATGCATGCATCGATCGCTATACATAAAGACAGGCAAAGTTGATTTATTATGGACAGACGCGAGAAGAAGAGGCATAATAAAAGAAGAATAAAACCGCGCTAGCAGGCAGCGGGAGCGGTGTGGACTGGTCGGTCGGTCAAACCAACGAAAATTTGTCCCTGAAGGCTTTTTTGGACAAGTGTTTTACAGAGGAGACTGATCCGTTCCGATCAAACGATAACGTCGAAATACTTTTGAAATCTGAAACAAAGTATTTACGTTTAGTTCCGTTGCCAAACAAACAAAAATTCGTTTCGTAACATTTTTTCAAGTACGAGGTTTGGCTATTAAATAACGAGACTGCGCGCCCAGATGGCGCCCTAGACGGGTGGGGTAAAAAACGAATAGTGCGTTGGGTATCTAGATATCTTGTCTATGCACGTCCCAAAAAATGTTTCCGTCATTATTATTAGAACAACTCGTGGATTTTGCACCAGGACAACGCACCTGCCCATAACGCAGTATCTGTAAAGCAGTATTTGGCCAGTAAGTGCACTCCGGTGCTCGAACACCCGCCGTACTCACCGGATTTGGCGACTTTTTTTGTTTGCGAAGATAAAAATGTGCGTTGAAAGGGACCCGATTTGACTCGATGGAAGCGGTAAAGAGAAAAACGGCAGAGCTCATAAAGGCCCTCACCAAAGAAGACTTCCAGCACTGCTTCGATCAATTGAAAAAACGTATGGAAAGGTGTGTGGCGAGGGGAGGGGAGTATATTGAAGAGGAGCATTCGAATGTAGAATAATTTTTATAATAAAACCCTTTTTCGTAACCAGTCTCGTTATTTAATAGCCAGACCTCGTATATATGCTTAAAGTTCTACTTTATGCAGTTCGATTTAAGGGGATGGGTACATGACACCAAAGTAGTAACGGTTTAAATATGAGATCCAAACCGAAGGAAAATGGGTATCTGAGTACCTGTCATGTGTATTCTATGTCACTATTTTCATGAAGAAGACACCTACCAGAATAAGGAACCTTTTGTACGCCTTCCTTTAGCTAACTTTATCCTTTATAAATGCGACATTAAATGATGAAATGAGTTTTCAGTTTTCACCTTTAGTTTTAGAAGTCCAATTTTGACCTTTTGCAGTCACCTTTTTTATCCTTTATGGTCTATTTATCTGTCAAAAGCCTGTTTTGTTTTCTGTGGACAAAATTAATTAAAAAGTTCCGTGTTTGCTTCTTATTTTTTTTATGCACTTCACAGAACATTGATGACTTTCGGTTAGTAACAACACATACCTTTTTCTAAAAAAAAAATCCAATAACTGGCATAAAATTACCCCGCATTGGTAGCTCTTGAAATAATTGCCTAGTATAAAAATATTTTAAATTTACATTAGATTTTGACATATGCGCGGCAACACTGTCTCTAAATAAAGAAACTAGTAGCCTGCGTTATTGGAACACAAGTTAGGTCAAACACTATCCTTTAGTAAAGGATAAGGTTCAAACCAGGTAACTGCGCATGCCACTTTTTATTAAAGGTACCTTATTGCGGACTCGATATGGAGCTATACAAAATTGGAGGTTTTAAAGAAGATCTTGGATTGTGGACAGTGCAAATATTCTTAAACGATTTGTAGGTATAATAAAAAGTGATAATTGGCTTGAAGTTTTATTAACTAAGTTGTGTTTTTAATAACAAAAACTAAACTTGTCAACAAGAATTCCGTTTATCTGTATGAAACGAAAAGGTACTTACTTGTAAAAAGAACTGTTTAAATATTCTTTGAAGGACACACTCTCACATAATACACAACGTTTTATCATTTTAACTCGCCAAAACCAAATAAAACACACTTAACACACCTCCGCTATACGCATATATAATGCTAAAATCAAATAGGGGTGACGTTGCCAGTACTTTAAAATAATATCGCATTAAAAAGAAATATATCTCAGTGTTACTGCAAGCTTGGCAACAAGGTGCTTATTTATTGTAGAAAAATAATAAAGAAACATCTCCGTACACTGTGCAAATTATGGTAAACTCAAACACTTAGAACATTGAACTACTAGAAGCAGCATAACCTCGAACCATAGGCAGGTTTGTTTGCGTAAATGATCTCCAGACATTGTTGTCAATTCAATTTAAAAACATTACTAAACCTTTAATGATACAAACATTTCTTTGTAAATCTTAACAATAGTACAAAACCATACAACACAGCTTTAAACCAGAGAATACTTTTTTATATTAAAAATGATTCAACATTCTATTGTAGCAAGCATATTATTTTTTGAATCTAAATAGTAAGAATACAAAATCGTGCAGGTTTAATACATCTAAAGCAATGTGGTAGCTTAAGAACCGGCTGTTTGTTTACATAACCATGCTTAAAATATTTAACTACGCCTGTTTTGTTTACAGTTAAATAAGCTGTTTACTTACTTGTAAAAGAACCGTTTATTTCCTATGGCATAGGATGTTTTATACACCTCGTACTTTTTTACCATATTGATTTAAATGCAAAAAAAATCACAAAATCACACTTTTTAGTTCACAACGATTCAAAATACAATGACGGCCATCAACAACAAGTGACAGTACATCATCGACCACGCCGTTGTTGGCAAGGTTGCCGCGCTGTTAATTTTTTCGAATGTTTAAAGTACACAATTTTAATTAATTAATGTAATTTGACAAAAGTTAAAATATTTTATTGTATTTATCTTGGTGAAACTAGTAATAATAATTTTTAAAGAAAATACCGTTTATTTAATTATGCCTTTTTAGTTCATCTTATCACATTATGTAAACGTGGCAATTTGGATTCTTTTACCGCCTGGCCCTTTTGTAAATATTAGACTCAATCAATAAGAAAGCATGCTGCTTCTACGGGGTATTAATGTATGTTCGAAGCTCAAACAAAACCTGACAATTCTTTCTATAGTCAGTTTAATTCAAAAAAGACGTTTCTTGAACCAAGAGAATGACAGGTTCATAGCTAAGAGGATAGAGATCCATCCATGTTTCTCTAAAATGTTAGCAATAGTGACCTTCATTAAATAGTCATCCGCAAGCCTGAAATATAGAGATCATTGGCCTGAATGAAGTAATAGTAAGAGCTAAAAGTATATAGTCGTTTTTTTTTTTATAATGGCGGTTCGTCATTAGCATTTTGTTATTAAAACTAATGAAAATATGAATTTTGAAATATGTTATGACGTAACCGCGAAAATAAAAAACCAAACTAGTATATTTTTTACAAAATGTAATTACAATACCTTGCTCATTAAGGTTGGGACATCATGAATGGTGGATGAGTACATCAGTGACGGACAATTTCGTGATGCATCAAGATCTTAAATTTTAAATTTATGAAACTTTATAAATATGCAAATTTCTGGAGTAACCCTTTTTTAAAGCTTAAGTTAAGTTTTATTTCGATTTAATTGTAGCTCTAGGCTAGATGATACTTAATTCTATTTTGGGACATACCAAAAACTGATGACTCTTTCTATCTGTCCCTGTACATACGTACCTTTTCATGATATAACCGGAGTAGTGGAAGAGGTGATCCGTCCTAGAGTTATAACCGAAAAGAGCATTGCTCTTCTCGGGTTATGACGCCTGTTTAACAACTCCATTCTTTACTGCGGTACAGTAAGAAGCATGGCTCTTGCAAGTGTTTCGGCAGTGTAGAGCAGCGTATTGCCGTTTAATTTCTTGGACAGTTAGCAAAAACAAGACTTTTAAAACAAAAACTATCTACATTTTTTAACCCTTAAATTTTATAGGACCCTAATGAAAATTAGGTAAAATATAAAATCCTTTATGTGCGATTTTTCCGTATAGTCAACAAAACTATAAAGTTTATTTAAAAAGGTTTAATAATTTATTTAAAAAATCGGAGATTGTTACCGCAATAATAAAATATAGTGCAGTAAAAATTAAAATAAATCTACGTACAGGGTGTTTCATTTTATTTCTTACCACCTTTTTTGACCATTAATTTTCGTCATATATAGAAAAAACTTAAAAGTGTTTGAATCAGCAAATTTTTTCCTCTTTGGTTACAGCATCAGTTTTATTTTGACATTTATAATCTACAGGGGCACATCATTGCACACTGCGGAAATCGAAAATAACTTCGATTAAGGGTATACCGTCGCGTGGATGTACAGTCCGTTACGGAACAAACAGTTCCCATTATTTAAAATAAAAAATCACAAATATCAAACACAAAATTCACATGTATAAACCACTAATTCTCAAAACGTACTAAAAGTTTAAAAAATATTGAATTACAGAATGCGCCTCTGGAGTGTTTGACCCCAAAATGGCAAGCTGCGTGAAAGATGCGCGTAGCACCCTTCACCACCTGAGTTCCCTGTCTGTTTGTTAGGTTATCCGTGGTGGAAATGTCTAAGTCTAGTGAAATTTATAACCTTTCAGTACGTGAATCCACATAGTTAAAAATAAATTTAATAAAAACTACCATACATTATTTTAAATAGAATAGAATAGCTTCATAAAGGGTTACTACTGATTCTAAAATTTTCCTTGCTAAATACGGAGTACCATTAATTCAAAAAATAATATTTTTAAAAACTTACTCTTTCGGCTTGTGTTGACTAATCGCCTTACCTAAAAGTAAAGATAAATTATTAATTATTATTAATAATATTTATGTAGATTTTATAGATTTTGAAAACTTAATTATAAATCAATTTGTGTAAGTGTGAAACATTTATTAACAAGCTTTATATGATTAAAATCAGTAAACCATTTACCAACATAACAACAAAATAACTTTATTTAATGAAATTTAAACCCAATTTAAATAATTTGACCACAAAGCTTACGCAATAATTAAATTTGGTGTGACCATAAGTACGGTATGAATAAAAATAGTTAATAGAAACAAAATTTCGGAATAACATTGTCTGTATTTATTTTAAACACGATTTTTCGGTTAGTAAGTATCTCTAACCGTTTTCAAGTGTAAACTGTTTACACTTGAAAACGGTTATTGATAATTACCATCTGAAACGCCGCACAGAGGCCTGAAGGGAGAAAGCAAGTGGTAAAAAGTATTTTATTGGTTTTACGAATTGTATACTGCCGTCCTTAGTAAGACGCACCTATCTACGTTTTTACTTATTTCGAGAAAAGCGAGTTTAAAGTGTAAATGCTTGCTAAGAGTACATAGTATTTTTTTTTTGTTTTTCAAAATAAAATACTTCCTTAACAAAAATTTGGGAATTTTTGTTAAAAAACAGATAAAAGTAACCTATTTAAAGCCATTTTCGGTCCTAACTCATTTTTGATTTTTTTGCAGATAGGTGGGTTTTACTAAGGACAGCAGTATAGGCCTTAATACGAAAACATATGTTTCTTTAATAATATTTCTTATTTAAGAAAGCAATAATCTTTTTTATATATACAGGGTGTATTTTTTTAATAACATTTTTTACATTTAATTAAATATCTAATTTATGTTTCATGATATATTATGAGATATATTTTATTAATCTAAACCTGTTTTTTGCTTTACAAGGTCTATTCAAAGTCACAAACTATAGGACAAATAACGATATAACATAATCTGTTTAAATTCTGCCATACAGATGGAGGTATACCCTCACTGGTTATCCAAACTTAAATAATTTAAATTCTTCGGCATTTTAAATAATATGACTATCATAACAAAAACATTTCATGTAAAGAAACCCAAGTACGCGAAAGTGGTATTCCGTAAAAAGAATTGAGATAAAATAAAGCCAAGTTCTCCAATACAAATTTCAAAATGAATGGTTCTTACTAGTTTGGAAATGTTTTTTTAAACTTTGCTATTCCAGCCAAACTTCTTTACGTTCAATTTAGCACTGTGCCTAAGAGTCATTTGCAGCCGTAATTGCCAAGTTTAGAAAAACATTTCCAAACTAGTAAGGACCATTCATTTTGAAATTTGTATTGGAGAACTTGGCTTTACTTTTATCTCAATTCTTTTTACGGAATATCACTTTCGCGTACTTGGCTTTTTTTACCTTGAAATGTTTTTGTTATGATTTCACTGCTTTTTTAACATTTATATTTAAGTCTTAAGGGGCCTACAGACACGCGAGCAGTTCTTGATATTAGTATGCGCGAACTAATCTCTGCATATATGTACGTTTGGTGGAATTGCCTACACACACGAAGACAAAATTAAACGTTCTAAACATAAACACGATATTATCAATGCGTTTTGCATAGACACCGAGAGATTTGTCCGCGTACATTGTGCGCGCGAACTAATCTTCGAGAGATATTTTAGGCGGATATTGTCTACACACGAAGAGATTAGTATGCGCAAACTTGTACGCGCGTACTAATCTCTGGAAATGTTCGCGTGTCTGTAGGCCCCTTAAAGTAGTGAAATATGCGGGATATTGTTCAAAACTTTAGCAATGCCTTATTAAAAGTGTTGAGGTTTTTTATATTTTCCTATGGTTTTATCATAGTTCCTATTTGCCTTCTAAAGCTCAGCTCTCTAGTATTCCTGGAAGTAGGCAATGTTAATTTTACATAACTTTACATTTATAGGGGAGAAAACTAAATTAAAATTTTGGTGTTTTTAAATTTTTTCTGACAGTTTTATCATAGTTCCAATTAGTCTTCCAAAGCTTAGCTCTCTAGCGTTTCTGGAAGTGGACAATGCTAATTTACATAACTTTACATTTATAGGGGAGGGAAGTTAATTAAACTTTGGGGTTTTTTAATTTTCTTCTATAGTTTTATCATAGTTCCTATTGGCCTTCCAAAGCTCAGCTCTCGAGCGTTTCTGGAAGTGGGCAATGTTACTTTTACACAACTTTACATTTTTAGGGGAGGGAAGTAAATTAGAATTTTGTTGTTTTTAAATTTTTTTATATAGTTTTATCATAGTTACTATCTGCCTTCAAAGCTCAGCTCTCTAGCGTGTCCGGAAGTGGGCAATCTTACTGTTACATTACTTGACATTTATAGGGGAGGAAAGTAAATTATTATTATGTTGTTTTTAATTTTTTTTCTATAGTTTTATCATAGTTCCTATCAGTCTGTCATTTCTGGAAGTGGGCAATGTTACTTTTACATAACTTTACATGTATAGGGGAGGGGAGTAAATTAGAATTTTGGGGTTTTTTGATTTTTTCCAGGGGTTTGGTGAATTTCTATCAGTCTGCCAAATGTCAGCTTTGTAGCATGTCTGGAACTACAGTAGGATTTTGATGATCTATACATGAGTGAGTGAGTGAGTGAGTGCCAATTTGGACGTTTTTTGAAATTTCGTAACTACTTTACTACTTTATGGAATTCTATGAAACTTGGAGGGGTTGTTAACTCCATGGAGATCTACGACTGTGCAAGTTTGAGATTCGTAGCTCATTCGGAACTAGAGTTTTAGATAGGTCAAATATCGGCTGAAATGTTTTAAGACAAGATGGTACGGCGCGCAAACTTGGCGAGGCACTGCCGTGCCCTCAGATAGTGCAAGTGTTTTAAATACGAAATACCCTTTTTTAATTTAAGATAAGATATACATATATAGTTGTGCAACTTAAGCAATAACTTATTCAGCGCAACACTCAATACACACAAATAACACGTTTTCATCTATCAAACGAAATTAAAACCTAAATACAAGATTTTCAACTGACACAATCAAAAATTTTGTTTTCAACGAACTGTGTAAAACATCAAGATTAAAAAGGCATTATAATAGAAAAATCAGGCTTAATTTTTTTCAAAAATGAAAGTACAACTTAGTTACCTACAAAAAATAGCTGTGGAATATAATTTTTAATAATTATTTTTTTCTCGTTAGCTGTATCATTTGCATTAAAAACAACATTTCTAAAGGTTACTTTTTACCACCTACTTTTTTATTTTAGCCCTGTGTGTTTTGCAACTTCGAAATTTTGTTTCTATTCAACCATTGTCCATAAGTTTTAAAAAGAAGTTAATCTTCCAACTTTAAAAAATATATATATGTCAAGAATGCTTCGTGGTCATGTTCATTAACTTTTTGTCTCACTTCAAACCGTATAACATTTATTAATAACTCCCTAACCAAACTTAGGCTGATCGAAATTTTGAACAAAGTACTTACGATTTGTTTATAATTTTCTACTAAATCAAACACATTTAGATTAGAAACTGTCATTTTGTATTGAAATATGTAAATTGTGAGAAAATATTTATCAACAATCATTAACATGCAAATAGGATTACATAAATATTTAAATATTAACAACAAATAAAATTAAAACATCAACTCATAAAGATAAAATTAATAATTTATACATTATACAATTGTTTTTTATTCCATGGAAAAGCAGAAATGCAAACTGAAATCTTCCAGTAATTTAATATCGGCAAATTTTTTACCAAAGAAAACAAAATCTCTCGTGGACGTTTATTCCTGACTGTGAGGTGCAGCCTTAAGCTCAAAAAATTTCAAGACGTTATTCTTGACGGCCGTGAGGTTCCACGGGAATTCTTGTGGTGTTTAAAACCTTACTTTTGCCTGTCAGTTTTGTTTTGGCGAGCTCTTTCTAAAGCGTGGAGGTCATTAACATTTATTTTTTACCCAAAGGTGTTAAACTCAAGATCACCGGCGGACTTAAGTTCACCTCGCTTATCTCACCTCACGGGCACTACAGAATAAACGTCCTGTACCTTGTGGCACACCTAGCTCAAATTCCTTTATCTCGCTAAGAATTCCCTGTTTGGGTTTTGTGACTTTTTACGGTCGCGAGATACGCAGTGCATGCTCTCTGTTACCTAATGAAGTTATCAGGTTCTGAGATCGATGGAATATGAATTCATATACTTAATGAAACTCTTATCTTAAATTTTGAGATACGAGGTTTTCGCATCTGGGATATATGCCATAAATATTGCAATTTTCAGGGCCGGTTTCTCAATTGCGAGTAACTCTGGGGGTTAACCAACCCGGTGTAAATTTTAACCCAGCGTTAACCCGTCGTCGTGTTTCTCCAGCAGCCACTGTGGGTGTAGTTAACAAACCCTGCGTTGGTAGCACTGTTTACTATGTTGCCAGTTTCACCATATTTTTGTGTGTGTGGAAAATCTTATTTTTAGCCGGTTGTTGTGTGTATGCAAAATCTAATGCTAATTAGTTAGTTCAGGGCTATCAAAACGGACGGGCTACGATTCTCCACTTTTTTGACGTCACATCGAGGGCTGATTTTTTTTTTATGGTCACGTCACGACGCAGCTGATTGTCTTTAAAATATTGAAGGTGGAATTTAAAATAATGTAGAGCCGCTTCATTAGCTCACACTAAAATTAAATTTAAAGCAGAAACGAATGTGACAAACACAGCTGACAAAGTCAGATACATGTCAAATATAAAAGTTGGCATTCGGTACATGGCGGGTTATTTTAAATAAGGAATGCCAAATCTTGAAGATTTTAACCTTTTAATCATCTTGCATCCTTACAAACGTTTGGTGGAATATCGGGATGGTGTCTGAGAATATTTCTCTGAAATTTCGCGGAAATCTGTAGCGCCATTTTGAAAATATCATAAAGAAACGTCTGACCTACCATAAGACCCAATGCAAAGCTCCCCTAGAACAGCTGATTTTTTCAGGGTGGTGGCCTCTATTTTTTTGTTGGCTTTGGTTAGTTAAAATAGTTTAAAAAATACAGCAACATCTCAGAATCTTAAAAAATTTTATGTTACCTATCAGTAGGGTGCTCCAGTTCTTTTTCAGTTTGTTCGAGAATGTAAAGGACAGTGTTTTTGCTTAATCTAAATCTTGTAAGAAACTATTTTTCATCAAACATTTCGAAAGAATTAAATCTTGGTCAAATTATTGGGGGTTTTGTTTGGTATGCAATAAAGTTATACAAGTCTTCGTCCGCATCGCACAGTTCCTCGAAAACTTTCATTTCCATAGATTATTATGGCAGAAAAAATTGGAAACAATAAAAAAATATGACAAAGTATATATACCGTCTTTTTATAGGTTATTCTAAGGGTCAAATCGCTAAACTTGCCCTCTCAACGGTGGGTCAATTTAACTCAAGGTTACACCAAGTGTTAGAGCTAATCCGATGTGGTAAAACGTTTAAACTCGAGTTATAAAGAACCGCTAGGTGACTCGCTAATGAGAAACTGGCCCTAAAAGACTTTCTGGTGCTAATCAGGCTTAAAGTTAATTTTGTTGAATTTTTACTTAAAATAAGACAAATCACTTCTACAATCTTAAAGCCAAGATTATTAATTTCAAACACAGTTTTTGTTAAACCAATGAACAAAAAAGCAACAACAAACATCATGCCGATTATCATTTATTATTTTTCATGTAACGTAATAAAATTAATGCTCATGTATCCGAAATTATTTATAATAAACCGATTTTTCTAAATGTTAGTATAATGCAAATGAATGGTTTGGTGCTTTTAAATAAACTAGACAAACTAGTATGGGAAGAGCATTAATAATTTTTATACACTAGTGATGGGTATATCCCTTCAGTATCTCTCTATAATTTGAATAATTTCCATTTGATCCATTACAGGTCGTGGTGATCCGTTTTCTTATTGTATCTCACCCAATATTCTTGTTTGGAACCTCATTTGTCATTAGGGGCGTCCACAATCCATGTTTTTAGAAAGAATTCAGGCCCAGCGTAGAGATAAGCATGTGAAGCGATTTTTGTCTTTCATTCGCCTGTGTCTACTCGATATGCCGCGGGTGAAGGCGTCATGACAACGTCGCATGCTTTCGCAGAGCAAAGACTCACGTGTTAAACTTGCATCTATTATTGAAATAGTGTCCGATCACAGTCAACGGCTCGGTTAAGTCGCCTGGGTGATTGGTAGTCTGTGTGTCGACGTATTGTTTAGATTCGGTCCTGATCAGGTTTTCATTTTAATTATTTTGCATAATGTTTACGATGCAGTGTGCGTTTTACTGGAAAAATCGTTTTCGTGGTGGAACGACGCCGATGATGGCAAAAAATACTTTTTAAACTCTGAAAAACCCCTATATTGAACGTGAATAAACCGGCTAAGGTAAAAGACAAAGTGTACATTCGACATTTTACAGAAGGATAGACGAATTGCCTCACATCCAAGCAGTAAAATTTAAATTAAATTGCAAGTGCATCATCTTGAACCTACTACCCTACCTACCTGATTTCGCTAATTTTACGAAATTTAGGTAGGATCTTTATAGAATAGGTATTTACATTATTAGCATATTATTTAAGATTAAACGACTTACCTGTAAGGAAGTTCAATCGTAATTATACGACTGGTCCGTTCCGTATAGAACACCCTTTAGTTGCTGCAAAGCGCTGACAGTACACTAAGTTTAAAGATAGATTAATCGGCATATTCATACCCACACCGTGGTCCACTCATTACGCTTCGAATAAAACCGGAAATTGCGTAATTGGGTAAATTAGGGGTGGGTTTGTTCTATACGGAACGGACCAGTCATATAATTACGATTGAACTTCCTTCCAGGTAAGTCGTTTAATCTTAAATTATACTTCCTGGTTCGTTCCTAATAGAACACCCTGTAGTTGTTTAAAGTAATATTGCGATTTACGGTGGTTTTATATATAGGTATTTAAAAAACGTATATGTATTATGCCACCCATACGGTTTATATATGCAATTGCTGTATTGTTATCTACTTTTAACAGTATTGCACAATTCGTACTATCTTGGGCAAAACATTTAAGACCAATAAATACAGCTAACAGTTCCAAATAATTAATATGGTAATTTAATTCCTGGCTATTCCAAAAACCGTGTGTTTTTTCTCCATTACAATATAGACCCCAACCAGTATTTGATGCATCCGAGTATATTTCATATTTATATTTTTCAATTTTTATAATATTTTTCCCAAGAGGAATTTGGTATAACCACCATTATAATACATGAATTATCATTTTATTTATAACTAATTTCCCTTCATAATCCCCACTATTATTTTTTAGTGCAAGATATTTCTGCCTCTCTAAAATTTTGGTATACAACCAACCATATTTAATAGCAGGGCAAAAAGAAATTAGCTGACCTATTTACATGACTTTTATTTCAAAAACGAATTAATGGTTTCTAAAGCTTTAATTCTTTTTGGTAACGGCAATCTCATAATCATTTTCTGACTATCAAATAAAAAACCTAAATATTTACAACTTCTCGCAGGCATCAAATTACTCTTTTCATGGTTTATAATAAATCCAAGTGACTCTAATAGGGAAACAGTAGTATTTATATTTTCTATTCTACACACTCCTGCCTAGTTGATCCTAGCAGTAAAAAATCATCGAGATAATTTATGGACCCTTTCGATCTTAAATATTTCGTAAGTGGTTTAATGATTTTTGTGAACAAGAAAGGGACCGTATTTAAACCAAATGGGACACATCGAAATTCGTACAAAATTCCCTCAAAAATGAATCTTAAATATAGAAATTATTGTTTCTATAATAAACTTCACAGACTAAGCTATCTTCATGAGATGAACCGGCTCATTCCTATAACAAAAATGGTACCAAATTAATGGCATCCATTTTAGAAATCAGCGGGATGCCCCAGACAGGAGGTTCTCTTCTAATGCTAAGCCATGGGGAACCGAGCGGTCGGCGTTCAACGTTGGTTTTCTATGCCTAATCTTCGATAAAAAAAAAACGTTATAAATAATATTGCGGCGGGGGTTAATACACAAACCCACGGTCATCTGTTGGGTGTAATATTTGACCTGTCTGATTTCTCGACATTTGTAAAGAGTCTTTGTGCCTCGCTGACACAAGTATTGTTTTAAAGTGTTTTGGTTGCTATTTTTCTGTTTATGTTTAGTGGCAGAAATGCTCAAATTCTCCTGAATAAAATACTAAAAGGAAAAAATAATCGAAAACAACTGGAAAGAATCTATTAACAGATAGACTAACAACAAAATTTGGTGGATATCAACCAAAAGAACAAGCAGGCTTCAGAAAAGGTTTCAGTACAGTTGACCACCTATTAACCATGAAAATCCTAATATAACGAGCCAACGAATACAACATTCCATTATATATTGCCTTTATAGATTTTGAAAAAGATTTCGATAGCATTGAGCACTGGGGATTAAAAGCATCTTTAATTAATAGCCGAATAGATTACAGATACACAGATTTAATAGGCAAAGGCAATATATGTATAGCGAAGGAGCTAAGGTTACTCATCGTCAAGCAAGCTTTACAGGTAGCGAAGCCTAACTCTGATTTTCTATTTTTTGGATATAATTTTTGACATGTTTTCCTCGGTTTTGCATTGGCGGCTCGTTATTATTTTAAAAATGTGATTTTAACACAGTCTAAATATCTATTTAATAATGATATAGTTTCAAGATAGTTTGCAGCATAACTTTCTAATTCTAATTACATAAATATATATAGTTTAGGTACCTTTATACTTTGTAAAACAACATCTTCAAAATAAAACAGAACCGCCAATGCGAAACCGAGGAAAACATGTGAAAAATAATAACTAAAAAATAGAAAGCCTGACGTTAGCTTCCCTTCCTATAAAGCTTGCCTTTACGATAAGTGTCCTTAGAAGGAACAACATCAATCAAAGTCCACGAAGGAACCAAGCCAACCAAGCCAATCCTCATAAGAGTAGGTGTCAGACAGGGTGACACAATATCCCCTAAACTATTTAACCAGACCCTAGAAGATGTTTTTAAGAACTTAGATTGGGAAGAAATAGGCATCAAAGTAAACAGACAATACTTGAACCACCTAGGATATGATAATGATATCGCCTTAATAACAAATAAAAAAGAAGAACTGATAAAAATGGTAAAAAAAAACATGATACAGCAGCAAAAAATATAGGCTTAAGTATGAACTGCACTAAAACTAAAATTATAACAACCACAGATGAAGATATCACGATCAGAATAAACCAAGAGAAAATAGAAGAAGTAGAGGAAGATATAAACCTGGGACAAATTATTAAACTAAAAAAAGAAAGCCAGACGGCTGAAATCAAGAGACGAGTAAGATTGGCCTGGGCAGCATTCCGTAAATTAAGCTACATATTAAAACACTCTGCCAATATATGGGCCCCTAAGCTCACACTAGGTACTATAGTTATAGTGTACGTGTGAGCTAATATAACTAAAAACTGAAATATATTTTATTCAACTCCACACTAAATTACCTTTTGTTTGAAACCACACAAGCCATATTTTGACTTAAACTCAAATTTTTGAAATCCACCCCCACCCTTAAAAATACTCTGCCAATATATGGGCCCCTAAGCTCACACTAGGTACTATAGTTATAGTGTACGTGTGAGCTAATATAAATAAAAACTAAAATATATTTTATTCAACTCCGGACTAAATTACCTTTTGTTTGATACCACACAAGCCATGTTTTGACTTAAACTCAAATTTTTGAAATCTACCCCCACCCTTAAAAAAACAAAAACTAAAATGTATTTTGTTAAACTCCGGACTCAATTACCTTTCGTTTGATATCACACACGCCATTTTTTCACTTAAACTCTAATTTTTGAAATATACCCCCACCCTTTTTTTTAAATAAATTAAAATGTATTTTGTTAAACTCTAGACTCAATTACCTTTCGTTTGATGTCACACACGCCATATTTTTCCATAAACTCTAATTTTTGAAATCAACCCCCACCCTTTTATTTGGTTTGTGCTCGGTGGATTTTGTTCATTTTTAAATGGGACCATCTCGGCTCAAAACCCAGCCTAGGTACCAAATTTCATTAAAATCGGCCAAGCGGTTTTTGAGTTATGCGCGTTGGTCGTTACAGACATACAGACAGACAGACATATAGCAGAAATATACCCCCACCCTTTTTTTTAAATAAATTAAAAATGTATTTTGTTTAACTCCAGACTCAATTACCTTTCGTTTGATATCACACACGCCATATTTTCACTTAAACTCTAATTTTTGAAATCTACCCCCACCCTTTTATTTGGTTTGTGTTCGGTGGATTTTGTTTATTTTTAAATGGGACCATCTCGGCCCAAAACCCAGCCTAGGTACCAAATTTCATTAAAATCGGCCAAGCGGTTTTTGAGTTATGCGCGTTGGTCGTTACAGACATACAGACAGACAGACAGACAGACAGACAGACAGACAGACATACAGACAGACAGACAGACGGCGCAACAAAAAAGTTTCAAAATCTTCTGAAACGCAAAGATATATAAAAATTTTTGAAATCGGAGCAACTTTTTTTTTCTCGAAAAAATTAGGATCACCAAAGCTCACACTACTATAGTATAGTATATGTGTGAGCTAATATAAGTAAAGTTAAGTTTTTCTATGTACAGTTTTTGAGATATAAACGGTGAAAGTTCGTTAAATGGTCGTTTTTGAGTATGTTCTAATAATAATAGTAACTCCTACATGACCGAAAAGAATTATTTGGCCATAAAAATGACTTAGTAAATGTATAAGGACAAAGTCACTTATGATGTCATTCTTGTCAATTTAATAAATAATATACGGGATCAAAAAAACATTTTTTTTAAATCTGCACTATTACCGAGTTTTATAACTACAACTTTTATTTTGGCACAGATTAATAGTTTTATATAATATTAAATAAAAAAAATATTTTTGTTTTCTGGTTGCCCCCACTTTTATAGATATTATTTTAGTTCACACATATACTATACTATAGTAGTGTGAGCTATGGTGATCCTAATTTTTTCGAGAAAAAAAAAGTTGCTCCGATTTCAAAAATTTTTATATATCGTTTCAGATGATTTTGAAACTTTTTTGTTGCGCCGTCTGTCTGTCTGTCTGTCTGTCTGTCTGTCTGTCTGTCTGTCTGTCTGTATGTCTGTCTGTCTGTCTGTAACGACCAACGCGCATAACTCAAAAACCGCTCTGCCGATTTTAATGAAATTTGTTACCTAGGCTGAGTTTTGGGCCGAGATGGTCCCATGTAAAAATGAACAAAATCCACCAAACACAAACCAAATAAAAGGGTGGGGGTAGATTTCAAAAATTAGAGTTTTTGGGAAAATATGGCGTGTGTGATATCAAACGAAAGGTAATTGAGTCTAGAGTTAAACAAAATACATTTTAATTTATTTTAAAAAAAGGGTGGGGGTATATTTAAAAAATTAGAGTTTAAGTGAAAATATGGCGTGTGTGATAACAAACGAAAGGTAATTGAGTCCGGAGTTTAACAAAATACATTTTGGTTTTTGTTTTTTTTAAGGGTGGGGGTAGATTTCAAAAATTGGAGTTTAAGTCAAAACACGGCTTGTGTGGTATCAAACAAAAGGTAATTTAGTCTGGAGTTGAATAAAATAGATTTTAGTTTTTAGTTATATTAGCTCACACGTACACTATAACTATAGTACCTAGTGTGAGCTTAGGGGCCCATATATTGGCAGAGTATTTTTTATTGCAGGTATTTTTTCTTACTAAATAAAATTGAATTTAGCTGTTTTAAATTATTTTCCGTATGACAACAATCAATTTGTTAAATATTTTGTAACAAAATATAGATCAAAGAATATTTTTAATATATAAACAAAATACTATAGCTTTTGGTGAAGTCAAATTTTTTTTTGCCCTTTTATAATTTTTAATTTATTTTTGGGAAACGGCTTGGTGAATTTTAATTAAACTTTACCTGCTTATTTTTGTAGCTTAGCGTTACACTAGGAAAAAAAAGTTTTATTTTCTATGTCTAGTTTTGAAGATATTAATTTTTGTAGCTCTAACTATCTTATATTGACAGGACGGCGACAAAAAAAAGGTATTTACGGTTCAATTTTTACTGTACGTACCAAAACTCTAAATAAATAAGAGCCAAAACAGTAGAAAAATAAAATATATACAGGGTGTCTCAAGAAAAAAGCTTGTTTTATTGTATTATTGTAATACTAATAATGGTAACAAATAACCAAACAAATTAACTTATATTAAAATTATCTTATACATATACTATAACCTTCATAATTTCTATTTATATGTTTATTGATTGATGAATGAATATTATGTGGTCTATTTGCGGCATCCAAAATATTTTGAAGCAAACTTTGCCTGGGGTACCTTATATGCCCCTGATGACGAACGTATCCTAGGTACCATAGTACACTGCATATGAGAGCAGCATCCTACTATCCTCCACTTTTGCATGTACAGTAGTATCCTAGGATACGCTGGTCTACGGGGACTTTGGGAATTACCGAGAATGACACCACAGCTGGTGCTTAACAAAAAGTTACATACTATTGACATTTTCTAGTTAATTAAAAAAAATAAGTATTGCAACTCATGCCGTAAATAAACATTTTTCTTTAGAGAAAACTATTAATCTGTCCCAAAATAACATGTGCTAGTTATAAAATTCGGTAATAGTGCAGATATAAAAAAAGTGCTTTTTTGGCTATCCCCTGTAAATTATTTAATAAATTGACAAGAATAACATCATAAGTGACTTTGTCCATAGAACTTTACTAAGTAATTTTTATGGTTAATTAATTTTTTTCGGTCAAGATGTAAGAGTTATTATTATTAGAACATACCCAAAAACAACTATTTAACGAACTTTGATCGTTTATATCTCAAAAACTGTACATAGAAAAACTTAACTTTACTTACATTTTTTTTTAGTTAATTATCCTACTATAACCTACTAAAATTATAGCCAATTCCACCGAGCCAAAAATTTCCCATAAGGCCTGTGTAAACGGGTGCGGTGTTCTTTTGAAAAAATATTTTTTGCACTTTTAAAAAGAGACTTAAGTGCACCGCCCATTTAAAACCCCATTGCGATAAGTGAAATGGTTCTAGACGAACTTTTTTTATTGAGGATTTAAATGCACACTGAGGAATTCGTTTCTTTACTAACTGTCAAAAGTTTTATCAAAAAATATTACATACTTTTTCCATAAAAGTGTTGTTTCAAAGCTCCCTTTTAAACAAGCAATTTTTACGAATAATCTTTATACTTTTAAAAAATTTTACCTTTCGCTGTAACAGAAACTCATAATCTCAATATCTGTCAGGCAAGAGAAATGTCTCTAATAACCTGCATAGCTATACCGGCGATTTAACTTGACCAAAATCTTTGTAGGTCAGAAACAGTATGGCCTTTGTGCAATTACCTTATACAGCTATACTCTAATTGACGTATTGTATTGTACGCCTAAATGCGATCCCAATTACCTGCAGGATTTGTAACGTTACAGTTTGCGGTTCATGATAAAGCGACAGATTTAGGTAAAAAACTTATCTTTCTTTCTCACATTACGTTGTCTTCGCTTTTCATCAACCACAGAAATAGTTGAAAGACGCCCGTGTTAAGCGTCAATAGAATTTTTTTAAAGAAAACCATTATTAATTTTTTGGCGATTTAATCAATTATTCAATTTTTTTTTAGTGTTCTATTGAATTATATACTCAGAAACTTAAAGTGGTAGGTACTTTTTATCCCAAAGGATAAAAAAAACACTAAGTCTTGTGATATAGGAAGTTCTATTCTTGCACTTTATTAGTACTACTACTACTATGTCGGTTTAGAACGTTTTTCTACGTTGTGCGACGCCTATTCTCGACCTCCTTCGATCGTGACAATCGTCTTCAGGTTTGTCACGTTTTTTTGACTCATTGCTCTTTGGATTGGTTGCCATTCCAGTTTAGGGTGCCCTGTTTTTCTGCGCCCTATTGGTTTCCATCCTAGGATCTGCTTTGATAATTTTTTGTCGTTCATCCGTTGTACATGGCCGTACCATATCAGTTGTCTTTTATTTATGTTATCCCTTATGCTTCCCTCGATTGCCATTCTTTCTTTTATTATCTCATTTCTTTTATGATCTGTTCCAGATATTCCCATTGATCTTCTTATTGCATACATTTCGACACTTTCCATTTTTGTTTGGTATTTTTCTATTACGTGAAAAGTCTCTATTCCATACAACAGCGTGTTTTTCACCATTGTTTCACATTTGTAAAATTTTACATTATTTTTTATCTCTCTCTCTCCATAAAATACTGTTAAGATATCCAATAACCTATTTTGCTTTTACTATTGTTATTTTCAGTTCTTTACAGTCTGTTCCTGTCTTATCAAATGTGACACCCAAGTTTACATACTCATTGCATGGAGATGTTGTTTGTCCGTTGTCTAGTTCTAACTCATTTGATTCGTTTCCAATACATAAGTACTGCGTCTTGTCCACGTTCACTGTTGGTTCTGGTATTCTTCCGTTAACCTTCTCATCAATACACCATGGCTTCTTTATCATTAGCTACAATTACTTGGTCATCAGCAACTTTATTAGTATGTTTCTTAAAAACAAGAGTAAGTTGATATTTTATACCTATTACACTTTATTAGCTATAAATAGCTCTTAGTTCTTAGAATGCAATAATAATCCCTACTTATCTAAGATTAGTAGCCCTTATCCAAGCCGCAAAAGTTGAAGGATTCTTCTTAAAGAAGCGATGAAGATACACCCCGCTACACAACAAGGTCTCGCCTTAAACCTCTTTTGGTGGCGATCATTGTCCCTCTCCACAATCGACGTTTGAACCCAAAAAAACTGAAAAAACTCCAAATGAACAAAAAATCGCTAGCGGACATACCCAACTAATGACGTTGACGTTACGTACGAATCACAATTGACACCTGTCCTTATTCCTACATCAGCGCTATCCTATAGCTGGAAGGTAGAACTAAGAATCATTGATGGGAACCTGAGTATGTCTCAACTATTTATGTGGTTGGTAAACTGTAGTTGTCTCATATGTTTGTGTGTAAGCTTTTGTAAAAATTTAAATATGTTTAATGTTATTAGGAATGTAGATTATGTCTTATCAAGGGGCAGTTTTTGTTTATAATTTGCACAAAATTTGATTTGATAAAATATGTGTATTTTATCTAGATTTTGTAGTACCACGAACCGAGTTCTTAGGAGGTAACCTACAGCCGTACGGCGTTCGTTGTTGATATTTCCATTTGTTTTCAATTTGTTGTTCTATCCGAAGTACAGTTAGCGACAAAATATCTCTGGTATTTCTGTGTGTTGTATGTTGGCCCCGAGGCACGACATATACCTCGGCATATTCCTTGCCTTGTTGGAAAAATTGTTCGTTCGTTAGACCACTGGCAGCATAATTTAAATTTTTTAAATCATGTTGATGCTTTTTCTATTTTAATATTTTGGGAGACAATTACAACTGATATGAACCACTTAACATTGCCTATTTTTCATTTGTTATAAGAGACAATAAGTTATATTATATATCTTAAATATTCTACTTCTTTTTTGTTTTCTTTTTTATGTTTTTAAAATATGAAAACTAAGCAGATTTTAGCGATAATGTGACGTCACAATTTTTACCTAAGAATACCATTTACAATCTGAATTCCCGACGTCCTAATACCGAAAGATAAAATCGATGAAATCAACGCAACTCCGCGGGGATTTTGTACTGACTCCGATTTAAATCCGATAGAAATAGATATAGAAACAGATAGTGCCATTTCTTTGACTTACTGATCCGTAACTATTGAAGTCATGGAATTAAAAAAATCCTTGCCTAAGATTTGCTTGTTCCCTATTCTACGAGGTGAATTGATCATTAGGAAGATGTTTGGTCCGTTTTTAGATTGACGAAGTTTTAATAAAGCAAGAATTAGTTAAAAGTCCTATTTAAAGTTCTTTACTTGAAAAGTGTTAGGAAAACATGGATGGATGTAATAGTTTCCCAACAATAAAAAATTCTTTTAAAATTACATTTTGTTTACTACCTATAGATTGATTCTAAAGTAGGTACCTCTGAAAAAATACATGTTAATTTAACGCCGACATTTTTGCTGTTTGTAGTCATTCGTATAAAATTAAAATAAATATGCCAAAAATTAATTTAAAGCCCAATTTTCAGAAACATGTTATTAGTCGTAGACTCAGCGGTCAACCAAAGAAATAGCGTCATTTATGATAATATATTTATCTCTTTTAGGTTTTCTAAACAAGCAAAGGATGTGAAATGGACCCGAGTTTTTTTTGCGATTCAACTTATAAATAAACCAAGGCTCACATAGTTCTTTGAGAGGACAAGGTTATTGTGACCGAAACGTGGGTCGATGCCAAATCTTATTCGGTTCACATATTAGGTTATGCAACATCTTGACATGAAATAAAAGTTTTTTAGTTTAGGCGAGTTTGTAAGTTAATCTAATTTAGTTGACCGATTACATCGGTTTTTTAACAAATTACATTCAACTGATATTTTCGTTCGGTTAGTCCGATGACCACCGAAAAATAAACAAAAACTCGATGAAATTAGATTTCTTAACCTCGCTGTTTCGAATTCTTTAAAAGAGTCCCTGCATGAGGAAAGTCTGTTGATCCAGATCTTCATAATCTGAGTTTTAATATCTATATCTTCCAAGTATTCTAACAAAAAAATCTATCAAAAATGACTCAGCTGAACAAAAAACAGCTGATTTTGATGTTATTGACATTGATCGAAGATTTCTCAGCGACCCCCAGAGTCGGTGAACATCGATGTCATCAGTTGGTGACTTGGACTTCATCAGAAAAATTGTCGAACCCGATGGATTTGCATGAATTGCATCGATTAATTTAAGAACTCAAGTGTTTGCGTGTACTTTACGAACTAGTCTATACATAAACAGACATTCAGCATCACAATATTACTAAAGCGAAAAATGGATCTGCCACCTCGACCAACTCGGAACCTGCTTAAAGTTGTTATTATTTGAGATAATTATTATGCCCCTTAATTAATACAAAATTTACCTTCATTTTTGTAACTAATTGGTAATAAACCTTAACTTTTAAGCGTGGCGAGTCCCAGCACAACTAACAAGACAAAAGTATAAATTCCTTGTTTAGGTATGCCCTCTTTTGCGCTTAAATATTGTGTTTAGTCCGAAGTTTAGATTTTAAAAATTCTTTGGTTACATTCAGAACTTTATAATATTGCAAAATTGTCATTGAATAGTTATGTAACCTGTTAGCTTTAAAAAAATGACAAATGGCGGAATGAAGGATATTTAAGAGTCTTTTTCTTTCCAGGGTGGGTTTTTTGACTACTAGTCTTCGAAGGTTTTCTTCCACTTGGTCAACAACTTGCTTTTGGGGTTCCATAACGTCCATCTTTTCTAGATTGACCATCTAGAAAATATGGCGAGTCTAAGAAGAACTTTAATGAATCTACCACAACTATTCCACGAGACACGATTTGTGACTAAGCTATATCTGCACTTATTTTGTAATTCCGTCGTGCCGGGGAAAAAGAAGACCCTATTCTTAATGGTCGACTTATCTCCGTTCTCCGTCACCACGGAATTATCATTAATTTGAGATTCAAAAAATACAAACGCATTTACACCTTTAAAATATGTATTAATTACCAGATCTTTAGTTCGCACTATCTAGGTGTTATTGGTAACTTTCAAGTACTTTGTTTTTGCTACTTTAAGTTTCTTCTCTCTCTTTTTATTCCTGCGTGTAAGTTAATGTTTTCTCCGTTTTTTCGACGTGATGCCCAACACGGTGTACAGCAAAAAGCTATACAACATTATACTACCAGAGAGGGAGGACTGGTTAAAGAACGACCAATTTTGTAAATAAAAATAGCGTCTTGTATACCGACGGATCCAAAATGCCATCAGGCGTTGGATCTGGAGTTGTTGGTGTCCAAGAAAAAGATTCAACATAGTCTCGGCCAATTGGCTACTATATTTCAGGCCGAACTCGTAGCCATTGAACTGTGTGCTCAACAGGAGAATAAAAATCCTTTCCGACAGTCAAGCAGCCTTAAGAGCGCTTGATTCCTAGATGATCTCATCGAGAACCGTGAGAAGCTGCAGGGATTCGCTGAATGCGCTTAGAAGCGCTAATAATGTGTCATTAGTATGGATACCAGGGCATTCTGGGCACGAGGGAAATGAGGCCGCAGACCAGGCAACTGCATACAATGCTACTAAATTAACCATATTAAGATCGATGTAAAACAGCTTCCAACAATACTGGATGAAGATACCAAAACTGGCTCACTCTAAAGAGTTCATTAAAGGACCTTGTCAAAAGAGTGCTAGGAATATCATTGGACACACCAGACAGGAGATGCGTATAGCGACTGGACATTTTACGGGTCACTGTCGACTAGGAGTACCCATGCACAGAATGGGAATAACAGAAGAGACCCAATGTAGACTCTCTATGGAGGATGACGAAACAGTTAGACATGTACTGTGTAAATGTCCGGCTATTGCACGTTTACGTCAAAAACTTTCGGTAAACCTGAGATTGATTCAGAATATCTGAACAGTGTCTCACCCAAATACAGTGGTGAGAAACCACTCAAAAGTGAGCCGCAATAGATTTACTAGTGGTCTCAGTGGAAGAGCTGCAAGGCCCACTCACATATGAATCATCAATCATCAATGCTAGAATTTTTAAGTTCCTCTCGTTGCCTCGTTACCACCAACTTTTTCATAACTCTTTCAACATAAATTAAAATATTTGTTGTATCATCCATAAATGAAATAGTCAATAGTGTCATGTTGTAAATAAAATAAATATCCTTAGTCTCAGTCAAAAAAGCTGAACAGCTAATTGATGTTGCCGCCGATGGAAACTTTTAATTCGGCTACTATGTTAAGTAAATATCCAGAATTAGCTAATTTTGCTGTTAAAAAAATTGTTGCCTTTTGCTATTACTTACCGTTGTGAAGTAGGGTTTAAGAACCGACTTAAGAAATAAACTAAATCCTGAAGCAGATATGCGCATACAACTTTCAAACATTGAACTGAGAAACTTGTCTCAAACATTCTTCGCATTAAGTTTAAAAAAAATAATAGAAAAATATATTTAATACTTATTTTAGTGTTTTGACTGTTTCCGAGTTATTAATATATTACGTGCCTACTTAGTTCTTAAATTTTTTTATTTACTCTTTAATTGGAAGCTTCAAAAGTTAATGTGTTTGATTTTTTTATTCAAAACTAAACATTATGTCTTATATTTAAATACTTAGGGTTGGGGTTCCCTAGAAAAAAAAGCAAGCTTTAGGGTTCCCCCTCTACAAAAGTTTGAGAACCACTGGAATGTGAAAACGAAAGTTAAGTCTTTGTAAGTTTTATTTGGGGATAGTACGGAAACTGCCTTAAATCATTTTATACTTTGTCAGGACTATTGTTGGCCAATTAGTCATCGGTACCGCTAATTAGATACCTTGGCGAAATGTCGGCGATCGCCATCTTTAAGGAAATTAACTATCTCGCATTCATTGTAGTTTCTGGTAGGTCGTTTTCGTTCTTTTCAGCACAAGTGCTTTAACGTATGGCCAGAACCTGAATGGTGATGAAATGGTTTATGTAAAAGAAAAAAAAAGAAAAACTTAGAACAATGCAATAATTAAATACACTATACATTTTGGATATTGCTAAATCTAAATCTCGCATACTTTCCTCAAACCAGTTTATAACGTTTTTTGCTGTTTTTTATTTTTAGTCTATTATTGGTCTCGGTCCGCATAGAGCTTTTTTCTTATCTGTTCGCTTTCTCTAGTTTAGTCTGAGTCTTCATGCTTTTGTTGTCCCTTGTGCTGCTCGGTTCAGTACCTACCTTGATATTCATATTTCATTCATAATTTGTACAGGTTATCCTAGCCCTCTGTGTTTGGCTTTTGCGACTTATCATTCGTTCAGCAAAAGTGTATTTGGGTGATTCTAAAATCGCTATAGAAGGTATGCCAAGAAAGTAAAAAAAAAACTTTTTTATTTTTTGAGTCGCCTTGTCCAGCAATACCACTCTCTTTATATCTAGCTTTTACAGCTTTGGTACCGTTAGAAACAAGACTTTAACTGCGACTAATTCTCTCAGCTTGAGGAAAAAAATATACGTATAAAACCGAGAAACATTGAGAATATCCATCAAATGTAACCCCGCTTAAATTTTTGTTTAAATGTGTTAATAATTCTTGTGGCATCTTTTTGGAAAGCTCGTGTAAAAAGTTTGGCTTTAAGGTACTATTTTCTCTAAGCATCGTGCAGTATCTTTCTTGATAAAATTACGGGTCATCTATGTAATCTTGAGTCAACACTATTTTTATTTTTTATTTTAGTTTGATAAGAACTACCCTGTCTAAGGCTTTTGTTGATGTTAACCCTAATCAAAGGGATGCAAATTTAATAAGAAAAACACGACAAGCCTGATAATAAGAGACAAGCAGTATCCAAGGTTCCATCAAATGAATTTGAAAATAATAAAGGCGAATGCGAATCTTATTTGCTGCTGTCATGTCACACCAGTGTCTTTTTTAAGGCAGGACGTTCTTTATCTTCCTAGGCTTCCCTTGCCTGATATGTGGCTTTCACAGTCCATGAAATTTTTAGCATCATCTTTGAAACTATGAGTCTTCCGGTTTTACTCTGAAATGTCTACCAGATATATATGATTCCAACATATCCGAATATTGTTTTGGCAGAAAACGTTTTAGTTTAAAATTAAAGCCTTTATGTCACACTTTGTCAATTTCAGAGAAATTCAAGCAGGCGTGCCCCAGGGTAGCGTACTAGGCCCTTCTATACTTATTATTCAGTTGCGATATCGTAAAGCCAGAAAATTGCCACTTAGCAACATTGGCCGATGATACTGGTTTATTATGGGTAGAAAAATCTATTGAAGAATGCATAGAAAAACTTCAGGAACTTCGAAGTTCACAGTTGGACCACAAAGTGGCAAATAAAATTAAATTAAACCAAATCAATTCATGTTGAGTTTACAAACAAAAATATAAATCACATAGAAATAACAATATTTAAATCAAGCAAAATATTTTGGTATCACACTTGACGCCAAATTGCGCTGGAAAGCACATGTTATGAAAAAAAAAAGAAGAATTTGAGATAAGGTATAGAAAAGTGAACTGGCTAATTGGAAGGAAGTCCAATTTAATAATTCATAATAAGTTACTGCTTTAGTCAAATATTGAAACCAGTATGGACATATGGTATTCAACTATGGGGTTGTCCTAAAGAGAGTAACATTCTAGTTTTACGGAGGTTTAAAAATAAAGTGTACCTTCGAAATAGTGACCTTCATCAGGAAAAAAAACTGTAGCAGAGAAAAAAAGTACGCAAAAAGCCATGATGATAGACCCCATCGACATGTGAATGTGGAAGCAATTCAGCTTCTAGAATATACTATGCTAGTTCGAAGACTAAAAAGAATGAAGCCGTTTGAGCTAGTAAACTAAGTGAATTACCTAAAACAAAATAATGCTATAAACACAACACAATTGTAAGTTATAGACAAAGCAGAGCGGGGAGAACTGTTGAGTGAAGTTTAAATCTAACTTTTCTAGTAAGTTAAGTTGTAATACAATAAACACAGTATGTTTGACAAATTAAAAAAATATATTTGAAACTGCTGTCACTTCCTGCATTCCTTGTAAGTGCGCAAAAGACTCTTCCTAAGGATAAAGACGAGGAGAGTGATTTTGGACTTTGAGTTAGTTATTATTATATGTCTGCCGATATGAGAGAGAAAAACTTTAATAAAGTGTTGCCGAATGAAATATACACAATGATAAAACTATGCGGTTAGGTCATCGTATTAAATAGACCACAAAAAGATGACGAAAACTCGATTAATCTTTTCACACCACAACTTAGGTGGCCATAGAACCGTATATACCCACTTAATATACGTATCTCAATAATAGCAGCAATCTTCGAGTCCTTAGTGCAAACGTTAGTCAGCAGAACATCAACAATGACGCCGTGATTAATCTAGATATTTTCAGGAGCTTTGTCAAATAACATCGTTAATTTTACTAAGGCTTTTTCCCGACTTCAAGGTTGTAAAGACTATAGCAGTTTGTACTAAACAAGTGACCCTCGTGAAAGATCAACAGTAGATCTTAAGGATAGTTATATTCGAGGGCAAGGCAGTGCCCCGCCAAGTTCGTGCAAACTGCTGTACCATCTTTTCTTCAAACATTTCAGCCCATATTTGACCTATCTAAAAGTCTACTTCAGAATGAGATACGAAACTCAAACTTTGCAAAGTCATAGATGTTCATTGAGTTAATAATTGTTTGAAGTTTCATGCACTTCCATAAAGTAGTAAAGTAGTTACGAAATTTCAAGAAACGTCGGATTGCTACTCACTGACTCACAGATCATCAAAATTCTACTGTACAAAAAGCCCCAAAATTCTAATTTACTTCCGTTTTTTGTACATGTAAAGTTATGTAAAAGTAAGATTGCACACTTCCAGAAACGATAGAGATCTGAGCTTTGGAATACTGATAGGAACTATGATAAAACTATAGGAAAAAAAATTAAAAACAACAAAATTTTAATTTACTTTCCTCCCCTATAAATGTAAAGGTATGTAAAAGTAACATTGCCCACGTCCAGAAACGCTAGAGAGCTGAGCATTGTAAGGCTGATATGAACTATGATAAAACCATAGGAATAAATTTTGCTTTAAACAATATCCCGCACATTTTACTACTTTAAAACTTAAATATTATCCAAATCCTATAAAAAAGGAGTGAAAGCATAACAAAATTATTTCATGTCAAGAAAAGCTTTGACTGTAATAGCAAAGTTTAAAAAACATTTCCAAACTAGCAAGACCCTTTCATTTTGAAATTTATATTGGAGAACTTGGCTTTACTTTCATTTCAATTCTTTTTACGGAAGAC
Organism: Aspidapion aeneum; assembly: GCA_963576565.1. Lineage (NCBI taxonomy): Eukaryota > Metazoa > Arthropoda > Insecta > Coleoptera > Brentidae > Aspidapion > Aspidapion aeneum. The sequence goes on from OY755039.1 coordinate 34,916,992, forward strand.
CATTATCACGTACTAGGCTATTTTTACATGAAATGTTTTTGTTATACCATTTTTCTTCCGACATTTTGAGTTCCTTAAATTTTGCCTTCCATGATTCATTATAGTAGACATAAGAAATCGCATGAAAATAATAACCCTTGGTTTAGCTTTTTGAAGTGTAAACTTCTTTAGGCACGTTTAGCAGTTTTTGTGGGTAGTGAATTGAACTGAGCCGTCAGGCTCGGCTTTGGAACGCTCATTCGGGTGAAATCGGCTCGAGTCGACTAACTGTGAGAAACATTCAGCGAGCTATATGATGATACAGATGAAGGCCAGTACACAGAAGAGTTCGGTTCGGTCCGCCTTGCAGAATATGTTATGGGCCAATATTATTAATTTTGCCTTGTTGAAGTTTACACTTCTGCCGTGTGGTCTTAAACACACACAATAATTTTTTAAATATTTTTGTTTATCATATTTAAATTATGGATAAAAAAGTGTAAAGATACTTTTACGAGGTATATAGCAGTTGACGAGTTAACAGTTCTCTAAGTTTATATGTGGTGTCGAGAAAAAGTGGTTATTAGGTAAAATATATTAGTCCATTTCGCACTAAAGGCGAGTTTTTCCATTCGCTTAATATTCAATTCATGCGACCATTCACCAGTTAGGTCGGTATGCCATGTTTGTCGCAGATAAGTTACTATTGCCATTTCTTAGAAATACATATCAACGTTTTGAAGCTCTCAATACATACTAAGTAATTTCTTCAAAACTGGTATTTGTCTAGTGTTTTAAAACCTTTTTGTAGCAATAAGGTTTTTTAAATCTTTTTTTTTATTTTATTAATCTATTTTCTTTTTGATAACAGTTATTAATATTCAAACATCAAAACTATCTATACAGTCTATAACGACAAACGCTACAAAAAATACAAATAAAATATAATTCAAAAGCCTTATATTTTTTATGCTCGTAATTTTGATCTTGATCATCTTTTAAGAAAGGCTTAAGCTACGTTTACATTTGGAGAGTTTAATGGCGGAAAGTACTGGCAGCCACTAAACTTGTTCAATGTTTTGTGTTTACACGTTTTCAAGTTTAGTTGCCAAACAGAAAAAAAAAACAAAATGGCGGTAGTGCGTGCTGCTGTTAAAGTTGTTGTGTTTGAAATTGCAAATAATTTAATAAATAAGTTAGTACGCAATAAAAATAGGACACAACGAGTTCAGTATTCGTTCGATCGCAGTTCGGTACGGTTGTATGGCATCGTACCTGCATGATAGTACTAACGAGGTCAAAGTCGAAGTTTGTTTTGTTTATAATAAACCTCGCGCGCGAAAAATCTGTGTTAAAAATCTATAAACAATGTTTATTATAAATATTCTCACCTGTGAAGCTTGTTTTAAAAATTAGCGAAAAGCCCAAACAAAATCAAGAAAAAATGGATAATGACGAATTATTTCAGGATAGCCATGCTAGAACACAAAATGAAGAAGTTTTATAAAGCGAATGGAAAAAATCCCAAAACGAAAAAAATTCACTTAGTGTACAAGTGGATTATCTCCGAAGTCAACTGGAAAGTATGCAAAGAAAATTTGCAGATTTAGCGACAAAAGTCACTAAAAAAGAAGAGTCTGTCATGGACTACATTACTGATGAGGACGATCTGGCAAGAGAAACTGAGTGGATCAGACAAAAAGGAAAAGGTTGGAAAAAACGTCGAATGGATACTTCACTCTCACCACCACAACAAAGCTCGGGCACTGGAGAGCCCTGCAATAAAACACAAAATGAAGAACCCCCTAATAAGGTTAAAAAAGCTTCATTACCTCCACCGATTATGGTAAATGGCGTAAATAATTTTAATGATATTTATGAAAAATTAAATATCATACAAGGAGTTAAAATAAAAGTTTTAAATAACGAAAATAAATGTACAAGACGCAGACAGCTATCGGTTGGTTACTAAAATGCTTAATGAAATAAAGCATCAATGGCACTCATACGAAAACAAACAAATAAGGCCAATTAGAGTAATAGCGAATAGGCTACACTTCTCATGTGACCCACAAAAAATTGTAGGTGATCTACAAAAACAAGGTTTAAAGGCACTGGAGGCCAGCAACAAACTTAAATGGAGAACAAGACAACCTCTTAACATGTTTATGCTCACATTTAGCCACGATGAAGATATCAACAAAATTTTTGAAATTTCCAGTATCCTTGGGATTGAAGTGGAAATAAAAGCACTAAAAACCTCAAAATTAGTCCCTCAATGCAAAATATGTTAATCTTATGGACACACGCAAAAATACTGCGCTAAAGAACCACGTTGCGTAAAATGCACGGGGAAACATCTTACTGTAAAATGCCCCAAACCAAAATAATCTGAGCCAAAATGCATCCACTGTGGAGGCAAGCATCCTGCTAACTACAGAGGATGCCTTGTTGCTAAAGAAATACAAAAATTGAAAAATAAACCTCAGAAACCGAATCTCATACCAAACGTGAGTACAAATAGACAAAACCAACAGACAAAAAACACAGTCACACAAAACTCTGTGACAAGGACATACAGCCAAGTAGCAGCAACAGCTACTATACCTGATATTAATATCAGTAGTCAAAATACTATGGAACAAACACTACAATTAATTTTGGAGAAATTGAACAAACTTGATGAGCGATTAACTAATCTAGAAAGTAGCAATAACGGAGCTACCAATATGCCTCAAAATGGTCAGTAATCTTAGAATTCTAGCTTGGAATGCCAATGGTCGCTTGCAACATCAGCAAGACTTGCAAGTTATTCTAGACATAGAAAAAATTGACGTCTGTCTTGTGTCAGAAACGCATTTCACTAACCAGTCTCACATTAAATTTAAAGGTTATAAAGTGTATCATACAACTCACCCTACTGCACATGGGGGAAGTGCTGTAATAATTAAAGAAAATATATCACACTATGAGGAGATGGGATATAAAACCATAGAGATTCAAGCTACATTAGTAAGTGTAAAAACCACAACATATACATTAATCATAAGTGCTGTCTATATACCACCAAGGCACTTACTAAAGAAAAATCAATATCTTAATTTTCTCAGAAAATTAGGAAACCGTTTTATAATTGGAGGTGACTTTAATGCAAAAAATACCTACTAGGGATCTAGACTGACGAATTCTAAAGGAAAAGAACTTTTGCAAGCTATTAGTGAATATAATTGTAAGCCGATATCAACTGGTAAGCCCACATACTATCCAACAGATCCAGGAAAAATTCCAGATCTAATTGATTTTTTTATAGTAAAAAATATATCTTTAAGTTTTGTAGATATAGAAGAAAGTTTTGATCATTCACCTATTATTCTAACTCTTAGTAAAAACATAATAAAGAAAGAAGCAAATATCTCACTAGTTAATAAACTGACTGACTGGATTAGTTTTAAACAAAGTCTGTCAGAAAAAATAAACCTATCAGTACCATTGCAAACGCCAGAACAAATCGATAAAGAAGTTGAATATTTTGTTACAAATATTCAACAAGCAGCTTGGGAAAACAGTCCAAAACCAAAGAGAATTTTTAAGGGAAAAAACTATCCAAAGGAAATTAGAGACCTTATATTGGAAAAAAGGAAACTAAGAAGAAAGTGGCAGCAAAGCCGTGATCCTTGGGACAAAACAAATCTCAACAACATGACGCAGCGCATCAGGCGAGAAATTCTAGTAATAAAAAATTAATCTATTAACCATTTTCTTAATGAACTTACAGATGATAAAAATACCGACTATTCCCTTTGGAAAGCAACCAAAGATTTTAAAAGACCAATTATCCAAATTCCACCCATACGAAAATCTAACAACCAGTGGGCAAGGAGCAACGAAGAAAAAGCAGATATTTTTGCAAGTCATTTAGAAAAAACATTTCAGCCCCACGAAGCACCAGATGAACACTTTCATTTAAATGAACCCCATCAAATCGAAGACCATATTAAGCTTACATCACCAAAAGAAATATTAACAGAAATCAAAAATATTAATTCGAAAAAAGCCCCAGGGTATGATCTTATTAACGGGGTAGTCCTAAAAGAACTCCCCAGAAAAGCTATCATAAAACTATGCAACCTAATTAATGCGTCTTTTAGGCTTAGGTATGTACCTAAACTGTGTAAAGTTGCAGAAGTTATCATGATTCCAAAACCGGGAAAACCACTCCATGACGTGTCATCTTACAGGCCAATATCTTTGCTGCCAATTATATCCAAGCTCTATGAAAAATTATTGCTTAAAAGAATAAAACCCATCATAGAAAGACAAGAAATTATTCCGTCTCATCAATTTGGTTTTCGAGACAAGCATTCCACGATAGATCAAGTACACAGAATTACTAATATAATAGAAAAAGCACTAGAAGAGGGAAAAGTTTGTTCTGCAGTTTTTCTAGATGTAGCACAAGCATTTGACAAAGTGTGGCATGAAGGCCTTAATTTTAAACTAAAACGGTTTCTGCCAAAACAATATTCGGATATTTTGGAATCATACATATCTGATAGACATTTTAGAGTAAAACAGGAAGACTCATACTCAAATTTAAGAGAAATTCAAGCAGGCGTGCCCCAGGGTAGCGTACTAGGCCCATATCTATACTTATTATTCACTTGTGATATCCCAAAGCCAGAAAATTGCCACTTAGCAACATTTGCCGATGATACTGGTTTATTGACGGTAGAAAAATCTATTGAAAAATGCATAGAAAAACTTCAGGATGCAGTCACCCAAGTTCACAGTTGGACCACAAAGTGGCGAATAAAATTAAATGAAACCAAATCAATTCATGTTGATTTTACAAACAGAAATATAAATCACATACAAATTACAATTAACAACATTTCCGTACCATATTCAAATCAGGCAAAATACCTAGGTATGACACTTGATGCCAAATTGCGCTGGAAAGCACATGTTAAGAAAAAAACAGAAGAACTTGAGATAAGGTATAGAAAAATGAACTGGCTAATTGGAAGGAAGTCCAATTTAACAATTCATAATAAGTTACTGCTTTATAGACAAATACTGAAACCAGTATGGACATATGGTATTCAACTATGGGGTTGTGCTAAAGAGAGTAACATTCTAGTTGTACAGAGATTTCAAAATAAAGTATTAAGAAACATTGTGAATGCACCTTGGTACGTTCGAAATAGTGACCTTCATCGAGATCTAAAAATCGAAACTATAGCAGAGACTATAAAAAAGTACGCAAAAAGCCATGAAGATAGACTCCATCGGCATGTGAATGTGGAAGCAATTCAGCTTCTAGACAATACTATGCTAGTTCGCAGACTAAAAAGAGTGAAGCCGTTTGAGCTAGTAAACTAAGTGAATTACACAAAAAACAAAATAATGCTATAAACACAACACAATTGTGAGTTACAGACTAAACAAAGCGGGGAGAACTGTTGAGTGAACCCTAAGTTTAAATCGGATTTTTCTAGTAAATTAAGTTAAAACAAAATTGCTAATTAGTCTTACTGACTAGATTGTAATACAATAAACACAGAGTGTTTGACAAATAAAACAAAACAAAAAAAAACAACGAGTTTGGGTTAGAGATTGGAGATCAGATAGAGATCAGACGTAGAAGTACTCTGGGTGCGTCAGAACGACTCTTAAAGGAGATATCAACTGAAGATCCCGATTCCCATAAGAATTTTATGAGATTATCATACCAAAAATTAAAAGAACTTTTAAGACTAGTTGAACATAAATTGACAAAATCGGAAACGTGTATGCGAAGTCCTATTTCTCCCAAAATCAAATTGGAAGTCACTTTACGCTATCTGGCCACTGGTGATAGTTTTGCTTCCTATGTACAGTGAAACCTCCCATAAGCGGACACTCACGGTTCCGTCGATTTTGTCCGCTTATTGGAGGTGTCCGCTTAAGAGAGGGAACTGCGAAATTTTGATATATATTTATTTACAATTTTCGCTGCTTGAGATTTTCCGATATTAAATTTTTCGGCGATCTTTCGTGCTGATAGATGTTCCTTCTCCGAAACGTTAACAACTTCCATTTTTCCATATAAACTAAGAAGTTTTTTTACTAGGCGCCATTTCAAGGAGATCTACTATTACTTACTCAACTGAACATTAAACACAGCGGTCCCGCCGAATAAAATAATGTTGTAAATACGACAGAAGTATTAAGTCTCCGCATTAAAACGGAAAGAGCTAATTCCCAACAAACTTCGTCCCGTTGTCAGAGGTTCGCGTCCGGTTAAGGGAGGTTTCAGAATTGTTTAACCAAAAAAAATTGTCCGCGTCCGGTTATTAGAGTGTCCGGTTATAGGAGGGAATGTTGCATGTAAAGACATAGGCAAAGGCTTGGTTCCAACAAATTTGTCCGCCTAAAGGGAGTGTCCGCTTAATAGAGGTGTCCGCAAGGAGAGGTTACACTGTATTTGATATATGTTTAAAAATTATCTGATTTTCATCCCACTTATTCATCAATTCCGATTAACCGAAAAAATTCGCATTATACGAAACGCGTCTGGGATTCACCTATACTGCTAAGTGGTTCCCCTCGGGGTTTTACGGCAATACGACGGTCTAAAATGCGAATTGTTTTAGTTAGCCGACAGAGTGTTACAAATGTTTTTAAGTCGATCTAATGATATACGCATCCTAAACTCCTATTTTCCAAACAAAAATCGGATTAACCGAAATTTCGATTATCCGAAATCACTTTGGTCCACATTAATTCGGATAATCGGGACTGTACTGTATATACCTGGGACAAATTATTAAACCAAAAAAAGAAAACCAAACAACTAAAATCAAGAGACGAGTAAGATTGGCCTTGACAGTTTTCGGTAAATTAAGCTACATATTAAAAGATAAAAAATATCCTCAGTACTGCAAAACAAATAACTAATGTATCCTTCCTGTACTTACCTATGGATCCCAGACCTGGACACTTACAAAATCAAACATGGATAAGGCATATACGTAATATTCCAATACTCCCTGTTACCTATTTACACAATGGTTGGCGTTTGATGCAAACATTCAGAAATAAAGATACGAAAAATGCACAGATACCAAATTTACATAGATAGAGTTTATGTCGAGGGGTCATCGGCACCCTAAAATTTTGTACAGCGTCCAACAGGACTTGGGTCCTGTCGTGTACTGTTGGGTCCTGTTGAGTACTGTTGGGTCCTGTCGTGTACTGTCGAGTACTGTTGCGTCCTGTCGAGTACTGTTGAGTACTGTTGGGTCCTGTTGGGTCCTGTTGGGTCCTGTTGGGTCCTGTCGTGTACTGTCGAGTACTGTTGGGTCCTGTCGAGTACTGTTGGGTCCTGTCGTGTACTGTCGAGTACTGTTGGGTCCTGTCGAGTACTGTTGGGTCCTGTTGGGTACTGTTGGGTCCTGTCGAGTACTGTTGGGTCCTGTCGGGTCCCGTTGAGTACTGTTGAGTCCTGTTGAGTACTGTTGGGTCCTGTTGAGTACTGTCGGGTCCTGTCAAGTACTGTTGGGTCCTGTCAGGTACTGTTGAGTCCTGTCGAGTACTGTTGGGCCTGTCGAGTACTGTTGGGTCCTGTTGAGTACTGTTGGGTCCTGTTGAGTACTGTTGAGTCCTGTTGGGTCCTGTCGTGTACTGTTGAGTCCTGTTGGGACCTGTCAAGTACTGTCGTGTCCTGTTGGGTCCTGTAGATTACTGTTAAGTACTGTCGTGTTCTGTTGGGTCCTGTCAAGTACTGTCGTGTCCTGTTGGGTCCTGTAGAGTACTGTTAAGTACTGTCGTGTTCTGTATGGAAAAAATTATAAAATTTTAATAATTAGAGACATAAAAAGGTCGTTTTGGTGCAAAAGCAGTGGGGTGCAAAGCTGGAGGAGCGAAAATCGACTTGAAGGTGGAAATTATGATTTTATTGAAACTATATTGAGTAATTGTAATTACACTATTAAGATCTGGTAAGGACCTACCCAGTTTTTAACTTTTTTTTATCTTTCAAAAACTGTTTTTTTTTCATAATATTACTGAAGTTGTCGGGATGAAGTTCTAAATAAATTTGAGTGTATGTATGGATAGTATAAGGTGTTGCACGCTCGACTGAAGATCCAAAGGCCATGAGTTCGATTCTCACATAAAACTTTTTTTTCAAACAACTTTAAATTAAAATTTGCTAATGACTAATTAATACGGGTTGCTTACGTGATGGTCATGAATATTTATACAGTGTCTCAAAATCTCTCTGCACTTTATTTGCATTAGAATTAACCTTATTCGTATTAAAAATAACGATATAACAACTATCAAATTTTTTTGTTATTTTAACTGACCCAAAATGCCTCCATTGATCTTTTTTAACTTTTGTTTATTAAAATTAAAAAACATATTAATAAAACAAAAAATGGAAATTATACAAAAATTGGCAACGGTGGATACACTTTTGCAGGCGTTGAAAAGCAAACGATCCCAATGTAAAACTGTCTCTGCGGGAATTTCAAAATGAGAATATTAGAAATTTTTAAAATTAAAACTTTCCTGTCCTCGTTTTGGGAGGTTGAAATCGTTGTTAAACCAAACCGAAACCAAACCTAACCTTGGTCAATTGAACGGAAACCTATCCTAACCTATTTGAAATCGTTTGCTTTTCAAGCGCTAATCTTTAATCGGTTGGAGGGTGAATAGAAACAAAAACAAAATTCTTTAAAATATACTAAATATACACTGCTGTTAAACCAAAACTACCTAGTAGTAATTAATAAATTTTAATTAAAGTTGTTTAAAAGAAAAAAAAATTCTAGGTGGGGGCCTCGAACCCATGACCTGCGGATCATGAGTCAAACACTCCACACTTTATGCTATCTATAAGCTTATATAGAATATCTTTTTGAACTACATCTCGATTGCGTCAGTAATATTTAAAAAAAATCCAATCTGGAATTTAAAAACAAATAAAAATCTGGGTAGGTCCTTACAAGATCTAAACTTAAGCATAGACTAATAGTGCAATTACCGAGGGTATTGTAAAATATTTTTGCGTATTTTTGTCTTCTTTGCACTTCTTTGTGTCCCTAAAAAATACTTTCAATACCGAGTTGAATATACTTTATCGAGTATTTTGCGAGGGAATTGATCCCTCTTCGTCCCTCTTTTATTGAACTTTTATCAAAAATAAATTTTTATTGGTATGGACAAAAAAAGTCCGTTTATTTTTATATTTTTATAGCATCAAAAAATTTTTTATGACCTCGTTACGCCTCGTTATGACCAAAATAATTCAGTCCTGTTGGGTCCTGTCAGGTAATGTCGTGGTCCTGTTGTGGTCCTGTTGGGTCCTGTTGGGTCCTGTCGAGTTCTGTCGTGTACTGTTGGGTCCTGTCGGGTCCTGTTGTGTACTGTCGTGTACTGTTGGGTCCTGTCGTGTACTGTCGAGTACTGTTGGGTCCTGTTGAGTACTGTCGTGTACTCTTGGTTCCTGTCGTGTACTGTCGAATACTGTTGGGTCCTGTTGGGTACTGTTGGGTTCTGTCGAGTACTGTTGAGTACTGTTGGGTCCTGTTGAGTACTGTCGAGTCCTGTTGGGTCCTGTCGTGTACTGTCGAGTACTGTTGGGTCCTGTTGTGTCCTTTCGAGTACTGTTGGGTCCTGTTGGGTCCTGTTGTGTCCTGTCGGGTCCTGTCGAGTACTGTTGAGTACTGTTGGGTCCTGTCGGGTCCTGTCGCGTACTGTTGGGTCCTGTCGTGGTACTGTCGGGTCCTGTTGTGAAATTTGTACGTACTGTTGAAAGCTGATGACCCCTCGGTTTATGTCAACTGTACGCCTATGATTTGACGTAACGAATACAAGAATTAAATATTATTCATGCGTAAAATTATAACCAATCAGGACATTTTATCTTAAGGACCGCAAAAAGGATAGACTTGTACCCATTGATATTGCTATTTCAAATATGTTTGCATTCTGCATCGTAAGGTACCGTAGGTATTGCAATAATACGTACTATATGGAAATAATATGCATATGTCTTTGAAAGCAACCAATCAGGTCTTTTTTGCTTAAGGACCCCAAGGCCCTCATGTTTGCATCATGAATGGGCAGTTACCGTGGGTATTGGAACATTATGTATATGGGATAAGGTAATAGAAGCCCAAAGATCAATGAAAAGACAAATGTTACATGTAAAGCTAAAAGATAGAAAAAATAATGAATGAATTAGAAATAAAACAAAAGTAAGGGATGTCAGAGAAGTAGCAAAATTAAAATGACACTTTTCGGTCATAATATCACACAGAAAAACGATCGATGGAACAAATGTATTGTAAGTCCTTGCGAAAATAAAAGAAGTTGGGGAAGACCCCAAATGAGATGGGCGTATAATTTGATTAAACAGGCGGGAACAAGATGGATGCACATGGCGACAGACAGAGAAGAGTGGAAGATATTGGGGGAGGCCTATGTCCAAAGATGTATCGAAGAAGGCTAAATAGATAGATAGACCTAACGGACAGACATTATCTGCCTAAAAGTTAAACAGCTGCTGTCACTAATCAAACAAAAAAGATTGGTTCATTCAGCTATAAAATGTAGAAAAGCATAAATTACTAAAAACGGCAAACATTTTAAGAAAAAAAGCAATAATTCCATTCCGTTGCGTGTACGTGTCGCTTTAAAAACCGCCAAGATAAGCGACGATATTTCTTATATCGAGGCCCTAACGGCGTTAGATCAGTACTTATATAAATCAGCAAGCGGAATATGTCCGCTATTAAGTGCAACTGACACAGGCTAAAACGATTACCGCATAGTATGCAATAATTAAAGAGATAAACCAATATAAACCAATCAATTAGAGACTATTTAAATTCAACTTATGTAGAGTGAGTCTAAAATACAGTCATAAAGTGAGAAAGGCGACGCATCTCCTGACATTAGGGATTTAAATATACCAATATTCAACGGGATCATGTTTTTTTTAAACTGTTATGCTGGACGCCTGTTCAGTATTTATTGCCACAAAAATCTTTAGCTTAAATCCCGACTTCGGTTCAGTTTTTAATTTTCTACTATATATGTGTTTATAGACTTATAAAAAGCTTTCGATAGCACTGGGCCAGATACACAGATTTGATAGCCAATATATATAGCAAAGCAACAACTTCATTCAAAATCCACGAAGGAAACAAGCCAATCCGCATAAGAAGAGGTGTCAGGGAGGGTGACACAGTATCCCCTAGACTATTTAACCAGGCCCTAGAAGATGTTTTTTAAAAACTTAGATTGGGAAGAAATAGGCATTAAAGTAAACGGACAATACTTGGACCATCTAAGATATGCTGATGATATCGCCTTAATAACATGTAAGAATAAAGAACTGATAAAAATGCTGGAAGAGCTGGATACAGCAGCTAAAAATATAGGGTTGAGTGTAAACTACACTAAAACTGAAATCATAACAAACACGATCAGAATAAACCAAGAGACAATAGAACAAGTAGAGGAATATATATGCCTGGGACAAATTATTAAACTAAAAAAAGAAAACCAAACAGCTGAAATCAAGAGACCAGTAAGATTGGCCTGGGCAGCATTCGGTTGCACTTACCTATGGATCCCAGACCTGGACACTTACAAAATCAAACATGGATAAGGTAACAAAAGCCCAAAGATCATTGGATAGACAAATGGTACGTGTAAAGCTAACAGATAGAAAAAGGAATGAATAGATAAAACAAAAGTATGGGATGTCAGAGGAGAAGTAGCAAAATTAAAATGGAAATTAGCCGGTCATAATATCAGACAGAAAGACGATGGATGGATCAAATGTATTGTAAACTGGAGGCCTTGGAAAAATAAAAGAAGTAGGGGAAGACCCCAAATGAGATAAGGATTTGAAAAAACATGCAGGAACTAGATGGATGAACAGGGCGACAGACAGGGAAGAGTGAAATATACTGGGGGATGCCTATGTCCAAAGATGGATCGAAGAAGGCTAAATAGATGGAATAGAAAGATTTTAATTGCGTATATTGATATCATTATGCCGGTTCCCTACCCTCGTCGGAGTGCCCTTGCTATATCTCCCCGACTATGGGCGTTTTCACATTAGACCGCGCGACACCAGAACGACAACATGTAAACAAGTGAGATACCGTCATAGTTCGTCTCCTGTTGCATTGCATTGCATTAAAATCCGTAACGTGTCCTTGCCTTGTCGTTTAGTGTGAAAAGGTCCTATCTCGGCCAAAAGACTTGTTCTCAAGTACGACCATACAGACTCGCTAATTTAGCGGGAAATTATTTGCAGTTATGAACTCCCGAGAACTCCATTATCATCACAACACGACACAACGAGAGATCGCGGGAATGTGCGCGAGAGTGTATACTATCGCGCTCGCTCAACCTCGGTAATTTTCACGAGACTCTTTGACTCGTGTACAGAAAACCGACCTCAGATGGTGACCCAGCGAGGCGAGGCAAGACGAGACGACGCGAGAGGTCCCATCTTATACTCTCCGTCTTGGCCTGTCTCGCTGTGCCTCGCCGAGAGTGTGGAATTGGCATTGGAGTGTTGCTATTTTTTTTACTTTTATGGATTTGGTCTTGGCTTTTTGAACTTTTTATTTGGTTTCCTGATTTTATAATAATTCAAAGAAGGACAGAGTGCGATAAGATAAAGAAAAACTGTCGCCTCGTGTTGCTGGTCTCTGTGTGCCTCGCTGGCTCTCGCTTTCGCATCGGATTCTGTGCACGCGTCAAGTCGCAGCGTGAGTAGATCTCTTTGCAATCTTAGTTCTCTTTACGTGCGTTGTTTTGTGTTACGAGACCTAGCGAGAGCATTTAATTTAAACAAGAATATAATACCGGCATTAAGGGTCTGGTTGATGCTATTTACTCTAATGTTGCCGTTTGTCCGGTATATTTTTAGGGATGGTGGAATGGAGGAGGATTTCTTAATAAGACAAAACCCATTGATCCTTCCAGAAGGTAATAAAGGGAAGCAGAAGAAAACCTTACAGCATCACAATTGAAGAAGCCCTCTTTACGATTCCCAAGATTTTTTTCTCTTCAAACCAGATTTTATTTTACTTAGCTAATAAACAATAATTATTTAAGCATTAAAGAAGAGAGAAATGACGTCTGTCTTGTCGACTAATTATCTTCCAGTTTTATTAGACTCACAGTTGTTTACCAATAATATTGTTTCGACTACTTATACCTTTGATATATGGGCAACATCTATTCAAAAGATTTACAGACAAGAAATGTGCATATAGATTAAACATTTGAAACGTAAGTGCATTCTAAATCCTACTTTACGACTCTATGGGAATTACGCTTTGTCTTTTTAAGACTAATATATATCCAGCTGATGCATGATGCGGGAATAAATTTATATATTGAGCTACAGTGGCGGTCCTCCGTAAGTGCATATTTGCATCTGCACTTCCAAATTTCACTTAAAGAAATATTAGAATTTGATCATTCTTTAATTAATTTAATAATTTTATTATAAAGTATCAATAGACCCCAAACGGAATTCACTAAAGACTTGAATACTATCTAGAAATTAATACCCGGTATGTATGTGTTTGTATTCGTGTTCAAACCAGGATCCGGTGGATGGCGGATGCGCTCAATATAGTTACTTTGAACCTAATTCATTGCTTTACTGGAACCAAATTCTATGCGCCGCAGATGTTATATCGCATTCTAATTACGAAATGTCTCTATAGAAATTTACAGTACCTAGAATCTAGGCCTTCCTTCGGTTGTGCTCTTTTGCAGAATTTAGTCTCGATACCTCCCGCACCCTCGTGATTACCCCTGCGTCCACGGTTAGCGTTGCCTCTTACAGCACCTCGCGTGCACTTTAAATTAGTGCGCTTAGACCACTTGGCGTTCTCGGTCAGGAGGTTTGTTTTGATTTCGACGATTTGGTAGTTACGAGGATGGCGAAAGTTTCTAATTTTGATAGCATTGGTGTGCAATATTTAAAGACAATTAAATTTTCTTCTTTATTACAATGGGTGAGAATAGACTAACTGCCCTTGCAATGTTATCTATTAAGAAAAAAATGATTCACGAAATTCCAAAGTGCAATGAATTGGTTATTGAAGAATTTATATAAAAAAAGGACAGACGCCATCATTTTGAATACAAAACGTGTTTGTGAAATATAGAAACTAGGTATGAAACATTTATTAATTATTTATAAAAACAATAATAATAGGTAACTAATATCTAACTAAACATTTCATTTTTTAATTATTTGCTCTAAATTATATGGCTCTAAAAGTTGGGCGTCGAAGTCAAAAAAAAAATTCGCCTGCGCCATAATATTTTTTTTGTGTGTGCACCCTAAAACCACTGTTGAGGTGCCAACGTAGTAAAATTTTTCAAAACTCATCATAAGGATGCTGCAAAAGAGTATATACCAATAGACTTGGAGAAAAATGTTGTATATTGGACGAAAAAGGAAATATAAATAAAGTGACTGAAGATATGGTTGAAGAACTCATAATAATAGAAAGGGCCAAATATTGGTTAGGAAGAATATTTAGAGATTAAAAGCCTAAGCACAAGACTACGAAAAATTACACGCTGGATAATATACTATTTATTCCATTGGGGACGTTTTGTCAATGTTTTTTTATCTTCCACAAACCAAAAATTACTACACTATACCTGCGCGTAGTTAAACTGCAAGGACAATTATCCCAAACTGAGAAGAATATAAAAAAAAACGTGTGCTCAGGATATACCGCGTGAAAAAGTCCACATCTAGGGGCTTCATTTTCATAAGAGGATAAAAAACAGATAGAGTATAGCATGTAATAATAAGATACCTTAAAATTATCAGTTACCGATTATATGCATTACTTTACTTGTTCTATCGGTTTTTGTTTAAAAATTGTCTTTTTGTTTTTAAACCTTTTTTGCCTATGGTAATAACAAATTTCTAAGGTGTTTGTTTAACGTGAAAAGATTTTTGCTACCTGCGGCCCATTCCGAATTCAAACTTTTTTCTGTAGGTTTTCAGTTATCAAAAGAGTTTGCTTTGTATCTGTTTTCACCTGCGAGCATTTGAAGTATTATTCCTCCAACATTTTCTGAAAATTTTGTGCCCGACGCATTTACTCAAGAAATGCATGCTCCTTTTTTAAAAATTTTCATTTGTGGTTAAAGAGGAAAATTACTTAATCAGGTCAGAGGACCTACCTACTTTTGAGGCTTCATACTACCTCTGAATCTCGCCCCCCTACCGCGTCTCCTACCCACGATGCGTTACTGTAGTCCACCATTACCTTTTTTTACCATTATTTAAAAAAAACGAAAATTAAATAATAGGTAGCTTACCTGTAGATTGGTAAGTTATATTTCAAACAAATTGACTTTAGTGATTGTGAAACGAAAATCAATAATTAGAATAACACATTAAAATGAATTATTTACTTTTAGGAATAAGCAGAATTTTAACGTCTTATTCTGGTTGTGCATCAGCCCGTTTAATGAATGCACTTACATAAAACTAAATCATTAAACTTTCGCGAATTGAGTCGCGACATACTGATATTTTCGCTAAACCGG
Organism: Aspidapion aeneum; assembly: GCA_963576565.1. NCBI lineage: Eukaryota > Metazoa > Arthropoda > Insecta > Coleoptera > Brentidae > Aspidapion > Aspidapion aeneum. The sequence goes on from OY755039.1 coordinate 34,932,577, forward strand.
CAACACTGGTTTTACGCTTCTCTTTTCTCGCATGCAATCCTTATGACACATACAAAAATCCTACCCCCAGATAGAAGGCTGGCTACGATGTAGAAGACGAAATGTGCATTATGCAAAGTGCTAAAGATTGATCAAGAATCAGAAGGCCGAATGTTTTACCAAAATTTATTAGCTTTTTTACTCCATGAAAGTAGGAAGAAAGGTACTTTACGACCCCAACTTGGACTTTCTAATATCTGGTCTATTTTTCTTATTTTATTGTTCTTTTCTTTTTAATTTGTTTGGTTTCTTTAGGGCTATGTGCTGTTTTTAATTCTGCAGGCAATTTTCTTTACTTTCGTTGCCCGATTGATTTCACATGAACCAAAAGACTGTATATAAGTCCCAGTATAAAAAATCATATCATCATCCGTGTTAAAAATGTTTTCTGTTTGTGGTTTTCACTATCTCCAACGTCGATCACAAGGATACGAATGATCCCAGCCTGGAACACGTCCATGCCAATCCACGACCGGTTTCGGCCTTTTGGGCCATCCTCAGGTGAATGTAGGCGATAGCTCCTTGTAGAGCATAAGTTGTGTGAAACCAACAGAAACAAATACTCTGAGGGAAAATATCCCTACCGGCATTGAATTATACCGATGGTTTGATGCTTTCGTTGGGAACTTGTTAAAACTGTTTGGTGTTGTCTACTCTAACTGTTGAGAAGAAAACAAAAAACTTTAAGTAACATAAATGAACTTAAAAAGAACCATCTGTTTTTGCAAACATTGGGAAACATACAAAAATTTCACACAGACCACGCCATAAATAAAAAAGAAATCTGCCCAAACATGCAGTACAATAGTGCCGATAAAATCGCAAAAAAATAATAACAGAGTTAGTTGTTCGCGCTTGTTTAGCAAGCTACTAAGTATGTTTAACACATTTGAACAAATCAAGTACCTACTATATTTAATACCACTATGTTGAAATTCTCCAAAATGGGTGATTGTTATTATTGTCGAATAAGTATAACACCCGTTTGAACTGAATCAATTGCAACATATTTCGATTCTTCGTTAGAAGACTTTTTAAACTCTCTCTCCATGTGAAGTCTTCGCGACTAATGGCAATTATCATGGTGATTCTAATCTTGGATGTAGCTGCTCTAAAATGTTCCTTCCCTTAAACCAAGCTTTGCTTATATTAGCTAGCTTTTGTTGGACTTTATTCGTAAGTTGTAAGGCTAGATTATTCAAGTTGAAACCGATCTGAAAGTTTGGTTAAATAAGTGTGTACCAAAAAAATTAGCGGGTCTTTATCTGCCGCAGTCAAAAATTTTTAAGAAAAGTTAACAAATAATAAGGACGAAAATGTTTATACATTTTCCCATAGCACCAGTTAACAACAATACAAAATTTAGTTGTAATTGTGTAATTTTGCCGCTATTAAGCAAAGATTTTTATAGACTTTTTAGAAATGAAATTTTTAGTGAGTAGCTTTAAAGGGTGTTATGGGGTAAAGCTTAAAAACAATTGAAATTTCATTATTATGGGCGCAGGAGTTTTTGAGTTGCAGTGGCTACAAAATAAGAGACGGACGGACAGACCGAAACCGTCTGGAAACGTTGTTTTGAAATAATTACACTGTTCTACAAAAAAAACTTTTTTTTTCTGACTATCTGGTACTTGATTATTAATAATTTTTGACTCCTAAACTCAGATCTACTATCAAAATCTCTCTATCAGGCACCGTTTTTAAGTAATTTGATTTTTTTGTTCAGGGTATTTGAAGGCAGGACCAACTAGACGTGGGTTAATTGATGCCAGGTATTATATATTATACAAATATTTAAAAAATATTTGGGTGTCCTACACCCTCCCTCCTTAGATCCCCCGGCGTGAGAATAATACACATTTTACGGATGTTTTTATCTGCTATATATTTAATATTCAAAGTAAAACGTTTTTACAAAATATATATTTTTTTAATACTAGAATATATACAAATATCGAAAAACATAATTTCACAAATATTATTTTTTTTTCTTTTGTATTTATCGTCGCCATTTTCCGGCATACTCTTTTTCATTGTCGCATTTCATTCATGCTCATCTGATACTTCGCTGCAATCATCTGGAAAGTAGTCTAAATGGAAATGCATAAAATGAACTTTCAAAGACATATTACTTCCTATATCTTTATATGCATTTAACATTTTCTTAACAACATTTTTATAGTCTTCAGAACGATGTCTTCCCAAAAACTGCTTACATACTTTCTCGAACGCAATCCATGAACGCTTTTCTTTTAGTAGACAAAAGTGTCTCGAAAGTATCTTCTTTCATCAGATACCTTATTTGTGGTCCCACAAATATACCCTTTTTAATTTTTGCATCAGACCAACTTGGTAATGAAATTAGCAAATCCTGGGCCATTTCTATCCATTGCTTTCATAAATATGTGAAGCGGTGGTAAAATTACATCTTGAGGGGCAACAAGAGATTCATTCGTCACATTTTTCTCTCCAACGGTTAATTTTCTGGTTGACCATACTCTCTTACAAAATGTTGTTTTTGAGCACGACTATCCCACTCACATAAAAACAACAGTACTTCGTAAATCCTCCTTACATGCCAAGTATCATTGCAATTATTTTGAAGTCTCCGCAATCTTTCCATTTGTGATCTTGGTATTTAATTTTTGTTAGTACATGTTGAAGCACACCATATGATTCTTTCGTCAAACTTGAATAACCAACAGGAACCGAATTTTACAATAAAATACTGAATATCTGAGAATCTGTTCCTGATAGAGCAAGTTAAATTACAGATTCTGTTTAAGAAAGCCAATTAGGATTAAAAATCAGTACCCCCAGAAAAAATTATCGTGTAGAACAGTGTTATTAATTGGGTTATAGACCAAAGTGGACTGAGTTGGGGAGAAATTTAGATATAAATATACTAAAAAATGCTATATTTTACGCGTTTGAAATGCTTTAAAAAGTGTTTCGTCGTTTTTTGGTTGCTATATTTTTCTGGGGGCCTGGAAAGCTTCAGTTTAGGCCCGGCCCTCCCAGGCCCCCCTGTCGTTACGCCAGTGCTAAAGTGCTAATTTGTAGGTAAACGTTCAGTGTTGTGGAATTTTGAACTATAATTAGCGGAGCTTATAAGACAAGGTTAAAATTAGGAGCCAAAGTAACTTGTCGTTGCTTTACAGTGTCGAAGATAAAATCAAAATAAAGTAATAAATAAATTAAAGCAACTAAATTGAAACCTTGCCGACTGACAAGAACGTCAAGTGTCAAAAAGCTCGAAAACCTAACTCATTCGGACTTCGGGGAACTTTTCTCTGCGGCATTAGAATAATTGTTAACATACCATATGAAAACACATTCCTTATGTGAATCAGATAACAAAATTTTGAATAATTATTCCGAATACCGGTTAGCTTCTTCGCCTGGCCTTTTGACTTGACGATCTACAAGGTGAAAGCATTGAAAAAAAATCCGTGAAGTTAGCAGCCAACAGGTGGAATCAGCTACGAAAGTTCTTTGTTAGGTAAGCTATGAAACAACCATCACCATGGTTCGAAATATTTCCGACCATACTTTTAGAGGGTCTACAGTGCTAAGTGCTACAATCAGTGGCGTATATAGAAAAAAGTTTCGGGGTGGGCCCGAGGGAGTTTGGGGGGGGGGCCGAGACCCCATGAGGCCGTATTTTATGCTATTTTATGTTTGTATTCAGGAAATATGTGGAAAATATCTTTAAAAAATCTTAGCTTCGGGGGGGGGGGGGGGGGGGCGGGCTCCCCAGGCCCCCCCTTATATACGCCACTGGCTACAATCCTAGATAAAAGTAACTTATTTTCCCGTGAATGGAAAAGATTTTAATATTTATATAAATTATTTATGGGTTTTTTTTTTCGTTGTAACACAGACATTATTTCCACACAAAGGTAAGAAATAAATAAAAAGTAGCCATATTTAAACCTCCAAACGTCACTAGGAAGTGTCCAATAAAAACGGTGTAAGTCATTGTCAGCTGTCCGATATATTTTACATGTTAATTTTTTAAGACAAGTTAGCGATGATTAAACCAATGTTCAATTGTTTTGGTGGATGTGTAATTGATAACGGACTCTAATATATCTTGTGCTTTTTACAATATCTAAATATTGATACGTATTTAATACGGTAATGCATCTACAGACATAGTTTTAAGTTATTTATTTATTATTTAACTTAAAAAAATTTTGTATATAAGTTTTTTATCAATCATGGATTATTTCTATTGTTTCTCTAACTTTAAACCACCCCTCATGGGTGGTACTGCAATTTGGGACTATTTTTAACGAGAATCATCTAAATTGGTAGTACATAAATCGATATTTAAAAATGGATTAAGTAATTATAATAAATTGAAAAATAATATCAAAGACAAAAGAAGTTTTAAAATTTTTTTAAATTGTTAAAAGATTATTTATATTTGAACTAGTTTTAAGTTATATACTTTTCTTTTAGGATTAAAATTTTATTAATAAATTTTGTAGCAATATGCTAAATAAAAGCTTTAAACTAAGCAACTATCCTATGACTGCGCGGACTGAATTTCCAAAAAATGACAGTTTGTTACAAATTTTTTATGTGGTTTTTCTTTATTTTTAAAGTTAATTTGAGTTTTTGTAAGTTAAAACTCACTAAGAAATGCCTATTGTGCTATTGCACGTTAGCGTAAACCAAATATTTGCAGTAATTCGTCCTGTAAGTATTAAAAAAATATACTTATACCAGTCGGTATCAAGTTCATATACTTTAGTACCAGACCTTGATCTAAGTGCTATGTTTAAAGATCTCACTAAGTACTGGTGTTAGAGTTTATATTGTTTCATCCTGTATTGGGTTCTTCAACGAACAACAATGCGTGTGGGAAACGATTTAAATAATATCGGAACATTACAAGGTCTACGAACATGGAAAACATTTAAAAACATTAGATACTACCATTTAGGATTTTATTTATCGCCTGACATGATTTTCCGTGTCGTTTTTTAAAAGATAATTAAATAAGGTTAGGATCTGGGTGACCGAATACTGTAGGTAGACTTAAAGAAAGTTTAAATGGATAATTTTTTTTATCCATTTTGTCTATAAAACGTTTTAACCAACATTTTATTCAAAAATTTCCCATATACACGGGGAGTCTACATTTTAGGATAAATCTTTTTAAAATTATAATTTTATTTATTTTTAAAGTAAATTGGTAATGTATATTGAAATGTTCGATATGTAGTAGCACTGAACATGACATAATTCATTAAGAAAATTCGACATGTATGTAAGTTACTTGTTAGTGTTAGTACTGGGTATACAGACTTAGGACGTAAAGCGTGGTCATTACCACCCCCGTGAAAATGTCATACGGAATATAACAGCGCGAACAGCGCCTGCGATCTGGACAAGGGACTAAATTGGAACTAAACATAATGACGTTTGACAGTGTCATCCTGTTCTGTGGTTTGACTGCTGTTGTGGGAAAGAGAGAGAGCCCACCAGAACAGACAGAAAGAGAGACACGCGACACACCTGAATTTATTCTGTGGTGAATGTCATTTTTGTCGGGTGTTCCCCTCAATCTGATTTTTGATAAAAAACTAAAATCAAATCATTGTGTACTAGATCCGCATATTTTGTGAGTCTAACAAGCAGTAGCAGTGTAAAAAAGAAGCAGCAGCAGTATAAAAAACAAGGAGCAGCATATAAAAAGCAGTCCATTCAACGACCCCATACCAGTGAGTTTTAAGGTGGATTTATTGTTCGTTAAAGTAAGGGGTAAGTTCATTTATTTAGGCTTACTTCATACTTTCCACTATGAACAATGGAAATTTCTATTTTAAGTAAGGCCGCCTTGTTTATGATAAAACCAAATAGGTTCTAACTTATAAGTCTAAGCTGTTACTACTTCTGAAGAGTTACAGTGATCTATCACTCAGCTGCGACACAGTTTTATGCCAAAAACCCCCTTCGCTTAGTTTCTACCACCAAAAAACCTTCTGTGGCTTCTATCCCCAAAAAACCAACTACTACCACCTTCCCCTACTTCTAACCCCAAAAAACAAACTACTACTACCTTCGCTGAGCTTCTACCCCTAAAAAACCAACTACTGCCATCTTCTCCTAGTCTCTGCCACCAAAAAACCAACTTCTACCAATGCTTATCTTCTACCACTAAAAAACCAACTACTACCTCCTTTGATTATGATTGTAGTATTTGGTTTTTTGGTGGTAGAAGCTAGGGGAACTTGGTAGTAGTTGGTTTTTTGCTGGTAGAAGCTAGGGGAAGGTGGAAGTAGTTACTTTATTGCTGGTAGAAGGTAGCAAAAGTTGGTAGTAGTTTGTTTTTTGGTGGTAGAGGGTAATCCAAGGGGATAGTAGTTGGTTTTTAGTGTAAACCTGATCTGTACCTAAGTGATAGATAGATAGGTAACTGTTTGGGAGTGGTAGCAGCTGTAATTTATTAGTTAGGGTTGTTTTAACCTCAAACAATACACTCCAATATCAAAAAGTATAAAAAGGTTATTAAAATTTTGATCTGTAAAATATAGGTAGGGGGGGGTGGTACCCCATGACGCCATATTTTATGTTTGTATTCATGAAATATGTGGAAAATATTAGAAAAAACTTTGGAGGGGGGCTGCCTCTGACATATATGCCACTGTGTAGACCCATGTTTGTAGGATAATACATTTTTTGTTGCATCTTACTGCTTACTTTATGGCAATATGGCTTTGTTTGTTATTGTTATTGCTATATAGCTTTAAAATTCCTGCCTCCCTGCTTAATAAGTTTGACTTAAGCCCTGTTCTGACTGCATCAAACCCATGTCACTATATCCGATGATGGCACTTGGAATGAGATGGCTGCATGCATTTTAGAGAAACTTTCATAGTGACAAACCAGCTTTACAGCCCCAACTATAAACTCAACTTTACTGTATCAATTTGATCATGGCACATACCTGTTTTTTTCTGGGGAGAAAGAGATGTGTCAATATGGAACTGAAACAGTATCCTTGAGTTTTATAAATAGCATTTTTTATTGCCTAATACCCTGTTCGGACTGTGCAACTTTTCCATGCATGCAACTTTTGTGTCCTCTCTCTCACTCAGATGATGTTACTTAAAGAGAGACAGAACAAACAAGTTGCATGCTTTGTTTGGAAATGAATGAAAATTTGTTTTATTTTTAAGTAAAACAAACACTGTTTTTTTAATTTTGCCAAGGCAGCTTTGTGTTCCCCTCAGATAGTACTAACCAAGTGATAACAGCTAACCTGTAATTTGTACTGTTTTGCCAATAATGCCATGTAAATCTTGGGCTAATGTCAAGAAATCTGTAATGCAATAAGCCATGGGCGCAGCCAGGGGGGGGGCCCAAACCTAAGATTTTTTTTATATATTTTCCACATATTTCATGAATAAACACAAAAAATAGCATGAAATACGACATCATGAAGCCTCGCCCCCCCCCAAGACATATTCCTGGGTGCGCCACTGCATAAGCTGTAAAATAATATTTTATTCTGCATAATTACCGGACAATGTAATCTCAAAGCTAAATTTGTATTCAGGGTAGTAATGCTATGTTTTTTGAACAGGTGTCAATTGGAGCTTCAGCAGTCATGTTTTTTAAGGTGGTTTATAAAGTTTCGCTTAGTTTTATTTTAATAAATCTAAATTTTTTAACAATCTTAGTGGAAAGTTTGGTTTGGTGAAGTCAAAAAATAATAATAATTTCTTATGGTAGTGATAGTAGTAATTATTTATTTTTCGCAATTTTCACTGTAAAATCTTTTAAAATAAAAATTTTACAAAGTTTTTTTTTGTTTTATTTATTTTTATTTAATTATTTTAGACAGGTTTTCTTTCTAACATAAAAATTTTTGTTGGTCCCCCAAAAGAGGATTCTGCTCACAAACAATATTTTATAGCTTGTGAAAAAAGAAAACAACTAAATAATTTTTTTTACATGTCAATTGTAATGTCAAAAAATGTTTTTTTTCGCTTGTTGACACAAAAAATATATATTTTTTAAACTTTTGAATATGGTGGGGGGTGTGACTGTTCTATCTGAAAAAGGTAGTTGTTATTTTGTCTGCAAATTCTATTACATGTCAAAACTTCAGAAATCTTTAAACTAGAACAGGTCATTATTCACATAACTTATATTATCATGGCATTTTTCTAAGTAAGGCCTGGTTTACCCAAAAACTTAATGCACAATGAACAAACTCATTGCTTAATTTTAATATCTCTGTTTCCATCTCCTTAGTATTGTAGACATAAAATATAAACACTAAATCTTTCCATTGTGCATTATGTTATGGGTAAATTAGGCATAAAATAGAAAGTTCACATTACTTTGTTAAGTAATCTTATCTACAGTTTGACTAATGGTATCCGACCCTCGGAACCGAAATCAAAAAATATATTTTTACACAAAACATAAAGCCCAATTGTGTAAAATTCTAAACTATACAATATCAGGACATCCACAAAATCATATAAATTCATAAAATTTGACTTGTGTATTGTGTAAAAACATATTCTTTGATTTCTGTGCTGAGGATCAGTTACAATAAGTGAAACTGTATATACAAGTGTCCCATAAGTCAAACTGTATATACAAGTGTACACTCAAACTGTATATACAATGTCCCTTGATTTCAAGACAAAAAGTTTATATAAACAAAGGTCTACAAACACTTAGTAGTAGAGATACAGGGTGTTTAAATTTACTTTTTTTATATAGCTTTTACAGTTTTTGTGATATTTAGCTCAAATTTGGCTCGTATATTTACTTATAGGCACTACAAGTTAAGGCATGTCAAATAGGTTTTAATTAATTTGTTTATTTTAATATACTCGCCATACCATACTGGAGCATTTTTTATTTTATGATAGCAGCCTTTGGTGCAACAGCGATTTTCTCTAAAATGGTTAAAGATGCAAAAAAATTTCAGAAAAACAAAAAAGTTTGCAAATGAAACAAAGATTTTATTTCTTGTTTTAAAATCCCTACTTCTCCCTACCAGTGGCTTAAAACAAAAAAATTCTGGGGGAAAAGGCGACATGACCCCTGAAAAAGGGTCACTCTGTACATGTTTACTATTATTTGGCATGTCTAAAAGTGTAGTGCCTATAGCTTAATATGCCAAATTTGAACTAAATATCTCGAAAAGTACAAGAGCTATAAAAAACTAAATAAAAGAAACTTTAAAACATGGCGTTTAAGGTTATATAAAAATTTTGCCTTGAAACCACTTAAGGAATTCAACACTAAAATTATGTTATTGAATTATGAAACACCCTGTATAATGTGTATTTTATAAAAACTTATTTCAATATGTAAATAAACAGTGGCAGAACTACAATGCAGCAAGGCACAGGGTTGCTGAGAGGCGTATGCTCCATAGAGAGCCCGAAGGGCTGGAGTGATCACACACACACAGTGATAAGTAAAAAATGATTTCAGCAAAATTAAAAAGGTTTAGTTGGTGGGAGCACCTCTGCCCTGCAGAAGGTCTTGCTGTATGGTGGTTCTATCACTGCTTGTCTTGCAATTCATTGCAGGGAGAAAGGCTGATCAATAGCAAAAATTGTGTACAGTTCTTTACATAATCCATATTTTTGTTGGTCCTGTAAGTCCTTCTTGGTCTTATTTAGGTATAAAGTGATAAAAAAAAGACAAAAATGACTAACGAATAATACCAAACCAAAGGTCCTGCCAGGACCTAATTTTTACTGATTTTTATTAGTCCGAAGCGCATTGATCAGCCCCTCGGCGCAGGATCTGTCCTGGGAAGGGTTTTAGTTGAGCGAACTGTCTATCCGGAAAAGTGTTTAAGTTCAATAAAATGTGTCGGAATAAAAAATCTCGGAAAGTGTTTAGTTTACTATCTGCTCAACACTGAAATAACAATATCACAGTTCATATAAATGTATCTTTAGCAGTAAAAAAGCTGGTAAGTACTATAATATGTTTATTAATTAATTTTTAAATATTAATATAATACTGTTCATTGAATATCAGCTGATGATGGTACAAAAAGTTTGTTTTTGTTTAAAATGTATTTTTTCAGAACCATTTCATATAAAGTTTTGGTATTTTCCATAAATTTTGTAAAAAAATTATTGTCCACAAAGTTTTACTATTTGACGATATTTTTGTGCAAATTTGATGGAAAAAGTATGCCATGATTTAAATGGGATGGTTCTGAAAAAATACATTTTAACAAAAACAAACGTTTTTCCCATCAACAGCTGATTTTCACTGACCAGCAGATTTATTTTAACAAATATCAGCTCAGCTGGTATTCTGTGATATCAGCTGATTTATTTTGACAAAAATCAGCTGTGTCCCGACATGTTTGATCTAGATAGAGAGCTATAGTCTTCTCTCTTTCTGGACCGTGTTAAGGTTATTCTCGGGTTACCAACGGTTTAACACGTAGTTTGCATTTCTTCCCTTTGGTGTTCTGTGGTCATTACCAGAAAGATAGAAGCAGCATTCTTTCTTATTGATTGAGTCTAATATTTACAAAGGGGCCAGGGGGGAAAAGAACCCAAATTGCCACGTTCACATAATGTGATATGATAACTAAAAAGCATAATTAAATAAACTGTATTTTCTTTCAAATAAACTGTATTTTCTTTCAAACTAACATTATTTTATTTCAAAATAAAATGTAAAAGCCTATCTTACTAGTTAGACTAGTACTAGTCACCAAGATAAATACAATAAAATATTTTGACTTTTGTCAAATTACATTAATTAATAAAAATTGTGTCCTCTAAACGTTCGAAAAAAATAACAGCGCGGCAACCTCGCCATAAACGGCGTGGTCGATGACATACTGTCACTTTTTGTTGATGGCCGTCATTGTGTTTTGAATCTTTGTGGACTAAAAGGTAATCCGTGCTAAAAAGCCTGTGATTTTGTGATTTTTTATTGTTTTTTTGCGTTAAAGTCAATATGGTAAAAAAGTGCGAGGTGTGTAAAACATCCTATGCCGCAGGAAATAAACGGTCCTTTTACAAGTAAGTAAACAGCTTAATTAGCTGTAAACAAAACATAGGCGTATTTAAATATTTTACCTACTCGCGTGCGGTAAATTAATTACTTAACCGCACACTGTGCGATAAAGTTACTTTACCGCACGCGCATTACTACTAGAAACCTTAGCAACGCATCAATAAGACAGCTTTAATATTTGTTTACATTTCAATTTCATCTAATTTGACATGTTTATTTATAAATTACATTCAAGGTAAAAAAAAAGGTACTCATAGATGAAATATTGTACCTAACACATGCGGAAAGTGTCTTTACCACCCTCACGTGCGGTAAAGTATTACTTTCTGCATTTGTTAGGTAAATAACTATTACGCATTGTTATGTAAACAATAAGCCGATTCTTAAGCTGCCACATTGTTTTGCACGATTTTGTATTATTACTATTAAGATTCAAAAAATAATATACTTGCTACAACAGAATGTTAAATCATTTTTAATATAAAAAAGTATTCTTTGGTTTAATGCTGTATTATGGTTTTGTACTATTTTTAAGATTTACAAAGAAATGTTGGTGTCATTAAAGGTTTTCAAATTGACTTGACAACAATGTCTGGAGATCATTTACTCAAACAAACCTGCTCATGGTTTGAGGTTATGCTGCTTCTAGTAGTTCAATGGTCTAAGCACGGATCACCTAACAAACAGATAGGGAACTCAGGTGGTGGGGGGTGCTACGCGCATCTTTCACGCAGCCTGCCATGTTGGGGTCAACCACTCCAGGGGCGCATTCTGTATTTTAATATTTTTTAAACTTTTAGTACGTATGTTGAGCGTTAGTGGTGTGTAGATGTGATTTTTGTGTTTGATATATGTGATGATTGATTTTAAACAATGGGAACGGTTTGTGCCGTAAGAGACTGTAAATTCACGCGACGGTATACCCTTAATCGAAGTTATTTTCGATTTCCGCAGGATCCTATAAGGTAAGCTTATACATTCTTTTATCTTTCGATCTTTGAAAACTTTTGCCATATGCTATACAGGGTGTTCAATAATTAAATGTCTTATGAGATGAATCTGTAAATAATTTAAGTACAAAGAGTTCTTAAGGATATACAGATCTGCTGCTTTTGATTTCGTTTTTTTATTTTTTTATGCTTTTGCAGGATTTGTTATATTTATCTCAAATTTGAAAATGCGCTTTCATTAGATCCTAAAAAACAACATATAAACTATGCTTTGTTTAGAAAGTTTTTGGTGTTTTGTATAATACAGCGGGGTAAGCTCAGTTGTAGAAAAGGGAAATTTGTAGATTGGTATTTTAATCCTTAAATTAAGCACAGGTTCACAAATTAAAAGGGTAGGGGACAATTCGCCGCAGCCGATTCACCGCGGCTGTTCTACCGCGGGCCGTTTTGCCGTGGGGACAATTCGCCGTCAATCGAATTGCCGCGGGGACAATTTGCCGCGGAAACAATTCGTCGCGAGATTTTTGTTTCATGATATTACCATTGTTTTATTTACCTTGACTTCATATAATATTTTTTTATAAAAATAATGTTTTCAAACTTTCCAACTAGGTATTTGGTGGTAACAATACAATCCAGTATTTTTTTAATTGGAAAAAATAAATAAAATGGCGAATGTAGCATGCATGCATTAAAATAGAAAATTTATTAAATTTTAAATTAATTTTAATTTTTAACCTAAAAAAAGTCAAAATGGGAACCGACCTGAAACACCTTAAAGTTCCGAATTTGATGCATATCGTTTAATAAATTTGAAAATCCACCATTTTGGATCTGCTAATTGGTATTTTTTTTTTAATTTGAGTAAAAAGCTGTATTGAGTGACCTTAATCACTGCAAAGTTTAAAATTTAAGAAAATTCTGTTGAAAAAGTTTTAAAAAATCGAAAATCGAACAAACAAATATATTATATGAAGTCAAGCTAAATAAAACTGTTTAAACAATTGCCACTGGCATGAAACAAAAAATCTAGCGGCGAATTGTCCCCGCGGTGTATCGGCCGGCGGCAAATATTTCCCGCGACGAATAGTCCCCGCGGCGAATCGGCCCGCGGCAAATCGCCTGAGGCGAGTTGTCCCATCTCTCAATTTAAAATATTAAAACAAAAGAGTGCACCAACGAAAATGTTAACGCTTTAAAAAATGGTAGGTTTGGCAAACGTTAAGTTAATTTTTCATTTTTGTTTATTAGGTATTCAAAAACACCAACACATTTTTAATATTTTTGGTACATTTCATGATGTGTGTTTTCAATAGCTTAAAACTGCAATTAATATAAATTTTACTGCTAAAGTGTTAAACACACCATGAAATCGAAGGGACTTTTTTTTCGGTTTTTTAAAAATACTATCACAAGAGTTTGTTTGAGTTTAGTAGGTATTACAATATAAATAATACAAAGATTTGATGTTTTTATGCACCTCAAAAATTTTTAGGTTAATGCTCCAACATTCTTTAGAAAATGTCTAATTTTGACGTAAGCTTTTAGAACATCATATAAGATTTATATAAGATCCCTTGTTCCTTACTGCTTTTAAAAATATTTAACGCGTCGATGCTCTGATAATTATTACCGTTTTGGTAATGCATAATTCCACAAAATTTTAATGGTCTGTTATAATTTTTAACAAACAAACAAAAAATCGAAAAAAAAATACTAAGTTTAATACCCTGTAAAAAGAAAGACGTCTAACAAAATGTAATGCGAAAAAAATCTTTGTTTTTACCATTTCCACAACCCCTTAAAGTTTCATGCATCATTTAAATTGCACCCTGTATAATAAACTATTATATAATATTTGGTCAAAAGTTTTTGACACAAATTTGTTTTGTTATCATTTTTTATTATGCTACTATTTACACTTTTAAGAATACATATAAAACAACTATTTTTTTTTTAATATTAGATTTTACTAAATTTTAAAATATTAATTTACCGTGAAGCAATTTTGTGCGAATTGTAAAGATTATTTGGTCACCCTGTATCTCCTTAAACTTTCAATTTTTCGAAAAAACGAATAAATAATCTGATTCTAGTAAATTAAGAAATTACTCTACAATGTCAGACTTCTTATATTTAAAATTCACAATTTTACTCCTTTTGAAACTTAATAAATGTTATCCCAATAAAACAAAAAAAGCAATCAATTTTTTTCTCTTTGTGTTTGGTTGTATGCTGGAAACGTGCTAACGTATTCTGGACGAAAAAGACGACCTCTTTTTGTTATTCCCCTATCTCTCATTCAATAAAACACATTATTTCCATAGTCCCCTACAGAGAACAACATATAATTTTTTTACGCAGCCGAGAGCTCCCATTTTTAGCAGTACCAAACTAATTTAATGTTTTTATTGTTTCTGGCAGTAAAAATATTTTTTCGCATCAACAATCTGAAACATTCATATCTTATGATACATTTTTTTTAGTCCGGCTCTGAGTTTGATTCCCAATGCTCAGCCATCGTTGAATTCTCCGAGATCAAAGACCGCCAGCCGGCTTATTTATCTGTTTGTTAGGTGATCCGTGGTCTAAGGCAATAACACATACATCCTTATGCATATCGTTTACAAGAAGTCTCTTAAATATTCCATGATATATTTATCATTTTTCGAGAGAAGGGCATCGTTTAAAAATGTTGCAAAATAAACTGTGAGTGATTGTAAAACGATCATAATCTTTCATCATCAATAAATAATTGAAAAAATGCGCAATCTAGAGCTATTATCGCCGGTAAACCTCGATCGTGGTTTAAAACGACTTGAAAGACAAAATAAAGGTAAAATATGTTAATGCGGCTTACAAAAACCAATAATTAAGATAATCGCAACAATAAAACATTTGAATCTGTCTGACGTTACCATTTATCTTAAGTTCTTGTTAAAAATTGCGCCCAGGAGCCTTACACACAGAGCTGTCAAGGCACTGAACCAGCGGTTCTACGGGGGTAACTACCCCCCCCCCCTCTGGAGCCCTAAGTAAAACATATATAAGTTATAAGGGCTGGTAGCTATTATAGATAAATTAAAGGCTGAAATAAATTATATTTTTGTTGACTTGCTTTATCAGAATCTCAAAACTAGGGGCACAGGAAAAAAGCCTACTTACGGAGGAGACCAGGAACCGCGGCAAAAATTCATTCATCAAAACAATTCGATTTGACCCCTAGATGCTTCAATAAGTTGGAAAAGAAGAGAAATATTTTTTGGAAAGACGATGGTAACGCTGTGCGACACACAGCAGACGTATGTTTATTCTTTATACATTGAATGGGTCGATCGATTTACCAGTGACGACGGCAAAATACTTATTTATTAACAGTAAATATCTAACTTATTAAAACAAGCAATTTAATTTAGTTTACAGCTGAATAGATACGTATTGACAATAAAAATTTACATTCATAGCATTGTTGAGGTTAGGTTCTCAAATACAGAAGTCGAACATTAGAAATAAGAGTCAGGCTCTAATAAAAACTTGAGAGTCCACTTGATTTTTGAACCGGGGCACTCACCGAGAATTGAAGTCGTCTCCGGCAGCCGAAAACGGTATTAAAGGATCTCTTTTTCCTAGCGACAATTAGATCACCCCCATTATTACAATTTTAAAGCTAGATATGTGTAGTGCCGCTTTTCTTTTGTATATGAAAAGGTAAATATATTTTTAGTTCCTTTTTTTATGAAAAATTGGTAGTTAAATTGTATTAACGTTTCCTAAATAATTTTTCAGCGATGTTAGTTCCTTCGAAAGACAGCAAGCTTTAAAATGAACTCGCTCAGGGTTTGTAAGAAAAATTACTACGGCCTTTTTTTATCCCAACTTACCGGTTTCTTGATGTTTTCTTCCCTGGGTAGGCCTACCTCCTCGTCTTTGGTTGATGGCGTAATCACGGATCACCTCGTGGCGTAATCGTAAGAATCACTCTGTATTATATTGAATTGAATTGAATGGTTTGAGTTATTTTGAGCACAAAATTAAAAATAAGAAGACGTAGGTATTCTTAAAATGTTTTCAGTCGAGCAGATAAATTTGTACTGATAAAGTATTTTTATATGCACTTTTTCGGGATCGCTGCATCGCGCTCAGTTGAGACAAAAAAAAGGCTTGTTTTCTGCGCGGTCGAATGAAATTAGAAAGCAATAGAATCGAAGAAACTAAATGATTGATTGATTCAAAGAAATTAGAATTAAAATTATAAGAAATTATAATTATTAATTTATTATTTAAATTTTTGGACGACACAATCTTTATATACAGTGGTGTACGGACCAGTAGTAATATTGTAAAAAATTAACAGAGCTCTATTTGGATGCACTTTTTTTGAAAAACCCCTCGATTTATTGCTTTGATGGGGACATAATTTGCTTATACTTTGTGGATTTGTTAAGATGCGCCCCATACGTGGGGTTAGTTTACCCATTTGTTTTAACTAGGATAGTAACCATGGTCAGAACTAAAATAGTTTTTTTGGTTATGCTACTCTACATTTTTCAATTTTCCCTGAATTTAAAATTTCTTGCAAACATATTTTTATGTACTGCCTCCGACGACGGTGGTTTTGTCCCTTTTAGTAAGATTAAAGGTGTGTACGGAAACCTACAAAAAATATGTACCTAAAAAACAACTCGAGCGAGTTATTTTGAGAAAAATTAATGCGACACTTATTCCGTCGTACTACCATCTTGGTTTTCATCAGCAGTTGCATTAGAAAAGAAACTGGACAAAAGTGCAACATATCAATTTTTGTTCTGTAGCAACTGCTTTATTATAGTTTTTTCGTTCACTTGACATTTTTTTTTAACAATTTGTTCAAAAACATCTTTTTTGAATGACATTTTGTTTGAATACCGTCTAGCACCTTTGTGTCTCTTTTTTGGAGGTCGCAATCGGTGTTACCTTTATCAATTGATCCTGTTAAACTAACTACACTGAACTCTAATCAATTGATAGCAAACGTATCCATTTCAAGAAAAAATTTTTATGGAACAGTGAACAAAATGTGATCAGATTGTCATTAAAAAATGTTTTCAAAAAAGAGATCATTTGAACATAATATCGATCACAATGTTTACAAAGAAAATGCCAATCAATCACACTGCTTTCAAACAAAATTCAAAACAGATGTTTTTGAACAAAACAATTTGACAAAATGTCATATGAATTTAAGTAATTTTTGAACAAAAAGTTTCTCAAACAAAATGTTTTCGAAAAAAATGTTTTCGAACAAAATGGTTTCGGTCAGATTGTCATTTGAACAAAATGTTTAAAAAAAAACAGTTGAACAGATTCTTATTTAAAAATTTTGAACAAAATGTCATTGAACAAAATGTTATTCAAAAAAATATAATATAACAAAGATGTTTTCATATAAAATGTGCCATCAGATCGTCATTGGAACAAAATATTTTTGAAACTAAAAAATTTAAACTCAATGCTTTCTGCCATTTGAACAAAGTTCAGTTCAGTTCAGTTCAAACATGCTTTATTGTTCAAGATATCAAAAAAATCTTACTAACAAAGCTTAACTTAACTCTAACACCAACACACTCAACCTAGAAAAGATTTAATAAAAAAGTAAAAAAGTAAAATGACCTAAGTACTTAGTATCAAACAAACAAAACTAACAAAATCAAATTAAATAGTTATAAAAAATATTAGGCCAAATAAATTTACACGTTTTTACAAGTCCTTGAGCTAGTCTAACTATTTGTTCAGTCAAACTAAATTCATTCAGTATTAAAACTAGTCTAAAATCAGTCAAAAACATTTGTTGACAAAATGTCATACAAACCCACTGCTTTCGAACAAAATGTCATATAGAAATAGTTGTTTACCTAACTAGTGTGGAAAGTGATACTTTTACGCACGCGACGGCAGTTGCCCGAACGACGCTTTGCGGAGTTATGTGTCAAAAAAAAAATCATTTGAATACAATATTATGAAAATGTAATGAAAACAATGCAATTTGAATAAAATATCATTTTAGTTAAAAAATTAATTTTATTTGCCACTTTTATTTTTTGACACATAACTTAATGCTAATACTATTTTGTAAAATAACTTTTTTATTTAAAAGTGAATAGGCAAGTTCTTGAAAAAGTCGCTCATCTCTTGTAAAATTGAGTTACTTTGAAAGGCAACTTAGAAAATTAGAAATAGGCAAAATTAGAAAACCTAGATAGGTATATTTTCTTTTATTATTAACACTATCCCCATGTATTGTAAATAGTAATTAAGTTTTGTAATAAAGATATTTTAATATAAAAAACATTTAAAATGAGTTAAATAAAAAAACATATATTTATAACTTCTCGCTTATAGTTAAAAATAGGTAATCAAAAAATATTTTATAAATTATGTAAAAAATAGGGTTATTTAGATACCAGGGCCGAAATTTACTTTTTGTTTTTAAATAAATTGCAATCAATTTTTGGGTTATAACAATCATCCTTAGAAATGGATTTTATTTAACAAAGAACAAATTAATAAGTAGGTAACTATAGTTTATTGTTTTTAAATTTTTTGAATAAAAAAAGAGGGTTAAAAACAAATCTGCGTGTAGAGACCTCGTCTTTACACTTTTTAGATGTTTGGTTAAGATGCTTTTACGTTGGTGTATTTTATTTTAGGTTAGACAACCTTAAAAATTCAGAGTAGGTAAAAAGTACTAACCCAAGTTAAAAAATTGCCTCGATCCAAATCTAAAAAAAAACTGTTTACACAAAAAAAAACGGTTAAATAAAAAAGGTATTGGTAAAAAAATTACTTGCCATATTAATAAGATACCTTTTTTACCTTATCTGTTGAAAATCAATGCTCGTAGTTCAGTTAAAAGTAGCAGAACCCCAAAACTTGGGACACCCTGTACAATTTTTAACTAAACTTATGTTTAAACACTTATAACAAATAAATAATTATTTATATAATGACCAAATATTTTTTTCTGATTTTATATTGATTTCTACGGCACTGGTCTTTGTTTTGTTTTGAAGGTCAAGACAAGTTATTTAACTTACTTGTGAAACGAAACTTCTGGATTAAGATGGTGCTTTTTACAAGGCTGAAACAGAATTAAATCTAAAAGTTGGAAACAAAAAAATTTTTAAATAAAAAACACCCAACTGCTAAATTTATTTGTAACTACTTCGCAGTTGGTTACAAAATTACCCAATAATCTGATTCATGCAAATACAAAACTGTATAATTTCGTAAGTGCCCTTTGGGCAACAAAACTAAAAGTTGAAGCATGTCGTACTTTATTATAGGTATACCTATCAATTTTGTACCCAACTGCAACTAGTATAGTTACAAGTAAATTTAGCAGTTGGATGTTTTTTTATTTTATTATTTTTCTTTCCTTGGAATGCCTTAAAGTTGGTCTTTAAATCTGAGTAATTGTTTCTATCTCTCCTTGTTACTGCTTCATTAGATGTTTGTTAACTTTCATATTCGTGTTTTTTAAGTTTCTTGGGAACTTTCTTACATCTTCCACGTGTCTCTCTCTCTTTATCTATGGTCCCTTTCGACAGTTAGAGCTAACATTTAATAAAATAGAAATAGAAAATCAAATGTATGTGTTTGTATGATTAGAAATTTAATCCTAAAAACTAAGTCTTTTTGCTTGTTCCGTGACACGGACAGGCTGAATGATTTGTAACTCTAATTATATGCCATTTAGAATGATATTTTATTTTATTGGTACCTTCCTCGGACAGTAATTAGTACCCGGCAGGAAAAACAAAACGTTCATTTAGTGGAACATTAATCAAAAAGTTCGGGCCTGTTTATGCATCGAATTTTAGATAAAGATTTTTTGGTTCCTTTTTGCGTTTTAAGATGCTCTGAAGCGAATCTTAGGGGACCGCTAAATTACCGTAACTTGATTATACATAATAGTATTTTGTATGTTTTGTATGTTTTGGACTTTATCCAAATTACGAAATCCTCAATCGACACTTCGACATACATATGAACCACATCTGTGTCATTCTCAATGCTATCACTGTTACTTAGAGAAGGAGGCTGGACATTTGGATAGAGTGGAATCGAAGTCTTTTCTCCAACTACAAAGCCCAGCCAGAACTTAACAGAACACAGCGCCTCAAATATATATTATCGATTTAGAATTGTTAAAGACTCGGATCATCAATGGTGCGAATATAAAAATGTATTTTATTGCCTTACATAAGACCGTGTACTTGTTGCATTGTTCATTTGTAATAAAGGAGCTTTTTTTATCCAAATTACGAAATCGTCAACCAGTACTTCAGCAACATCTGTGCCATTGTCAAAGTCATTATTGTTGTTTAGACAAGGATGCTGGACATTTGGTTAGACTGGCATTAAAATCTTTTTTAACAATAAAAAGCTTAGGTCTTTAGCAGAACAATATCTCCTCAAATATACGATTTAGAGTTGTTAAAGATTTAGTAAAATTTCATTTATTTTCTTACAGAATACCATGTACTTGCTGCATTGTTTATTTGTAGTAAAGGAGTTTTTCAAATCTAAATTACGAAATTATCAACACTTGTGGCTGGACATTTGGATAGACTGGAATTAAGGCCTTTTCTAACACTAAAAAAATTAAATTATAACAGAACACTGTCGCCTTAAAAATGTCGTAAGAATTTAGAATTGTCTAAAACTCGGATCATAGTATCTTGCAAATAAAAAAATATTTATTTTTTTAAACGAAGACTTGCAACGTTGTTCGTTTGCAATAAAGGAGCTCTTGGAGTTAAAGCAAATTACAAAATGGTCAACCAATACTTCGGCAACACCCGTATCATTGTCAAGGTCATTATTAACAAGGAGGTTGGTTAATCCGACAGAGTGAAACAAATCACACACTAAAATGCTCAGATGTTTGCAAAGCAATATCGAATCAAAAAACATCTTAACAATTTAGAAAGGGAAGATTTGAAGCATTAATAGTGTATTGCGAAAATAAAGATACCTTTTATTATCTTACGAAACATCCTGTATTTGGTGATGTGTTGCAGAAGGTGTAGGGCGGCGAATCTTCAGTTGCATCAAATCCCTCTATTTTGCACTACACCTTAAAAAGCTAAATGATACCCATGGCCTTTAGAATTAAAAAACCCATCGGAGAACTGATCTATATGTAAAACATTAAATTTGCATAAATAATATGCCTATAATAACATCCAACTAGAGCGAATGTTGCGGTTAAATAAAGTATTGGTTTCGAATAAAGTTTAAAATGTATAGTTGTTCCAAAATCTTACCATTCATTGGCTTCCGATTTTATTGCATTTTCCTTGCTTATATTTATTAATATTCATAAACTATTAATAAGGAACTAATGGATGATATAATATTTACGTTTTTTATATCTTCCTCTAACTCACTCTCATCAGCTTTCGCTTTTTTTGGGGTTTCGTCGCTTTTCTTTATTAATATTCACAAGCTATTATGATTGATATTAAATTTACTCTTTCCCGCTTTTTAATAAATTTCTTATTGCCTTTGACCTGCTGAATTTTATTGTATTATTATGATATCTTTGATTTCTGTAATTTTTTCTATTTTATTTTTTTTATCCGATTCTTCTATATCATTTATTTAGCTTATACAGTTTTTATTAACACTAAGTAAAATTGTAAGATATTAACAAACTTAAAATTAAAATAAACAATTGTAAAAATGGAAATAAATAAATAATATAAATTGATAAATTACTACACGCGATTGTACTCGTCAAGGGGCGGACAATTTGAAAAACATTTTTAGGGCGAGAATTATTATTTGACTTGACACCATACAAGAAGTGGACTATTAAAAACGTGAACATTTTACCAATAGATTGGTAAACTGTGGTGTAAAAAAATTGACTTCAGTTAATGTGAAACGAAAATCAATAACAAGAATAACACTTTAAAATTCTGTTTGTTTGTAAAAGTAAGTAAATTATTTACATTTAAGAACAAGCCGAATTTTAAGGTATTATTCTGGTTGTTTATCACCCCGTTTGATGAATGCACTTACATAAAACTAAAAAGTTGACCTTTTGCGAACCAAGTAGCATTATACTGCTATTTTCGCTAAACTGGCAACGTTGGTCTGTTCTTTCATGCAATTCGTATGGCCCACACAAAAATCCTACCCCTAGATAAGTAAAAAATTACATTTAGACCTATCTCAACAGGAAGAGTCCCGAGAATTGATGCGGCATTGCCACGTTGTATTGCCAGACTATCCTTGGGTTAACGAAGCTAAGTGCCTTAGGATGT
Organism: Aspidapion aeneum; assembly: GCA_963576565.1. Classification (NCBI taxonomy): domain Eukaryota; kingdom Metazoa; phylum Arthropoda; class Insecta; order Coleoptera; family Brentidae; genus Aspidapion; species Aspidapion aeneum. Next base: position 34,954,916 of record OY755039.1, read on the forward strand.
TTTATTTTTTGGCAGATTTGTTTTTTTAGGCTTTTAGCTTATTATTATTATATTTAGTTTTGAGGCTTGCTTTTTAGTCTGGGTAATGTAGACCTTCCACTTTTTATTAAATTTTAGTTTATTGTTAAAGGCCTTAATTGTAAATTTTGATCTAAAAAGGAGAGCCTGCTAATATGGTAATTTGTAAAATCTTTTTTAATTTTAACAAAAAGTAGGGTGGTGGGTAAAATATAACCGTGCGAAGCGAAACTACCAGTTACAAAAGCGGGTTAAGTACTGGGCCTTACCCATAATTTTATAAAAATGTTTGAACACGCAACGCTCAGTTTATATAGGTCGATTTTGCATAGAAGTTTTTAAATATAGAGGTTGACTTTAACCGGTCGGATGAGTGGTCCGAGAGAGACTAAAAACGAAAAAAATGTGATAAAAATAATACCCAAGCCCAAGTACGTCAGTTCTTTAATTTTTTTCGTCCTTGTGGATTACTAATAATGTACAAATTAAATTTGGCAGTTATTATTTGGGAGTACAACTTAACCACCGATTTACCATATACACACTACAGTTTGCTGACAACCAAGTAATTGTAGCTAATGATAAAGAAGACATGTAGTATAGGATGAGAAAGTTAACGGAAGAATTCCAAAAGTGGGGGTTAATAGTTAACCTGGACAAGACACAGTACTTATGTATTGAAAATGAATCAATTGAGTTAGAACTAGACAAGGGATAAACAATATCTCCATGAATTGTGTATGTATACTTGTCAAAATTGATAAGATAGGAACAGACTGTAAAGAATTGGAAAAAATAGTAAAAGGAAAAAAGGTTATTGGATTTCTTAACAATATTTTATGGAGCATTGAGAAACAAAGGAATGTAAAATTTAACATATGTAAAACAATGGTGAAAAGCACGCTGTTGTATGGAATAGAGACTTGTCGCGTAACAGAAAAATACAAAACAAACATGGAAAGTCTCGAAATGGTTCCAATAAGAAGATCAATGAGAATATCTATAACATATCACATAAGAAATGAGGTCATAAAAAGAAGAATGGGATTTGAGGAAAGCATAACGGATGACATCATAAAAAGACAACTGATATGGTACGGCCATGAATAACGGATGAACGACGAAAGATTACCAAAGCAGGTCCTAGAATGACAACCAATAGGGCGCAAAAAAAGAGGGCGTCCTAAACTAAAATGTCAACAGTCAATCCAAAGATCAATGCGTGAAAAAAACCGTCGGACAAAGGAGAAAAACCTTCTAAACTAACATAGTAGTAAGGGTAACACACTGGCAAAAAACTTTACCAAAAGCACTCTACTAAAATGTAAAAAACGTTCCTAAATTAATGGTAAGCCAAAATTTTACATCAATTTGTCTTGCTACCGAAAATTCTGCGAGTTGAAAAACCCTCTATAATCTTTTAGCAAGGTTCTCCGTTTCCGTTTAATCTCAATTAGAAAAAAAGGACGGACATAGCCAACACATTGGATCGTTCCAAAGATTGCAAAATTATGCCGTCAAGGTCGACCTGAAGATGGTTATCTTTTTACACTCTTTGAACTCCAGCATGTATACAGGTTGATAGGTTTGCTTTGTAACTTGCCCGTATCGAATGTACTTCGATGTTCTCTTTTTATTACTTCGATCTGAGCAAGTTTATTTGTCTCCTCATTGGAGAGTGTCAGCATACTCTTTAACAATACTGCTCTTATTGTTTTAGATCTTTTTCCATTTTAAACCTCGGCATATATATTTGTGGTCAGGTGCCTCATTGGCCGGTGCCTAATGGGCCGGTGCCTCATGGGCCTGTGCCTCATGGGTCGGTGCCTTATGGGCTGGTCCCTCATGGGTCGGTGCCTAATGGGCCAGTAACGGTCACGGTAACGATAAGTGTTACGTATAAGTCTTAGTGACTACATGACTATATAATTCCGAATAATCTTGATATTTCTTAAAAAGACTGTCCAGTGGTGTGCTAAAAAAGAACAACGTTGCATTCGTAATTTTAAAGAAACTATATTTATTATAGGAAATAGGAATCAAAGTAAGGAGATAATACTTGAACTATATCAGTGGCGTGTCCTATAGGGGGCCAGGGGGGGCGAATGCCCCCCTCCCCCGCCCCTCTGCATTTAGCGCCTCTGGCGTCCTTTGAGCAAGAAATAGAAAAACTAGATTTAACGCAAAAACAAATGGTGCCCCCCCCCCCCGCCTTTTTATCCACGACACGCTACTGTGATGATATCGCCTTAATAACAGATAAGAAAGAAGAACTCATAAAAACTCAGCTAAAAATATAGGCTTGAGTATAAACGACACTAAAACTGATAACAAATACAGATAAAGATATCACGATCAGAATAAATCCAGAAAAATAGAACAAGTGGAGGAACATATATCCTATATATATATATATATATATATATATATATATATGTATTCTTCCTATACTCACAAATGGATCCCAGACCTGGACACTTACAAAATCAAACATGGATAAGGTAACAAATCAATGAAAAGACAAATGTTACATGTAAAGCTAATAAATAGAAAAAGGAATGAATGGATAATAAACAAAACAAAAGTAAGGGATGCCAGGAGGAGAGGTAGAAAAATTAAAATGGCAGAAAGACGATCGATGAAACAAATGTATTGTAAACTAGAGACCTTGGGAAAATAAATGAAGTAGGGAAGACCCCAAATGAGCTGGGCGAACGAAGAAACATGCGGGGACTAGATGAATGAACGCGGCGACAAACAGAATAGTGGAAGATATTGGGGGAGGCCTATGTCCAAAGATAGATCGAAAAAGGCTTAGTAGATAGATAGATACCGAGGGTAATGATTACAAATAATTATAGCCAAAATAATATGCAAGTGAATGTAAAAATTTTTCAATAGGTAGCGTTAAAAACGATTTTGAGTCGCTTGACACTTTAATGGATGGACATAAAGAATGGCGTACAATTGTGTGGCCAAAAAAGCTAAATTGGCGTGGAACATAAATAAGTGTCAAAACGGTACCAAAAGAAAATTCTTTACGCTTTTCATTCGAACTTATTCCAAGCATATGGTACACCTACGTTTTAAAAAACAATAAGACAGTACCTATATAAATATAAGCTATGGCTGTAAAGTTAATAAAAATTCACGCATAATCTGTCATGCTTATCTATTGCCTCATTTTCATTATATCAAGCACGACCGAACGAATATGTTCGCTTACGTGTAAGCAGAACGTTCGTTCGTGCGTTTACATGGTCCTTGATGTCCCATTTCTTGCAGTGCGATTTTTTATTTACTTAGTTTAAAGTTAAAATATAATTAAACAACGAGGAGAATTTAGTGGCATAAGGGCAAGGAAAAGTAAGAAAAATAAGATAATAAAAAGAGATTTACCTCAGGCGGGGATCGAACCAGCGACCTCTCGCTATCTAGGCAAACGCTCTTCCACTGAGCTACTAAGGCACTGATTAAAAATCCGCCTGCTCGGAAACCGTTTCATCATCTCTAATTTTTCTTTGTTAGTATGGGTGTGTGTTCTCAAGCTTCCGATAGCTACGAGGACACAGTAGGTATTATATGGGGATGGAAGAGGAATACACATTCACGATTGTTAGTTGTATGAAAATTCTCCTCGTTTAATTTATATTAGGGCGCTAAAACTAACCTTTAAAATATAACGCCTGTCTTTTATATTTTGCCTATAGGAACATAGAGGGCGACACTGATCGAATGTCAGTACTAAAACTTAATATCAATCTTTACCTAACCTAAATTCAAAACGTCAGTGGGATACATACAGTTTTATAGCTACAGTAAATTTTTTAAGTTAACAAATCAGTCGAAATATGGAACATTTTTTGGCTATAACTTTTTTACAACGTTCGAAGGAAGTTATCTCAACTGACTTGCCGAGTTGATTTCAGTTTTCGGTAATGACAATGAAACAGTCGACAGTTTCTCGTTGGTATAGAGAATTCAAGCGAAGACAGCCTTAGCGATGAATCAACGCCAAGTGCACCAATAACGGCTGTCACCCAAGAAAACATAGATGCTGTGCGCATGCTCATCACCCCACTAAACATAAAAACATTTTAATAATGTTAAAATAATGTTTAATTTAAAAACATAACGTTAGGTTGGATGTTAGTTCTAACGTCATACTCATAGTAAAAACGAAGCCTAATAACCCGTTTTCTGACGTTAGAAAAATAATCTTATGTTTTTATAACGTTCTTTTAAAGTGTTTTTCGAACGTTAAAAAAATATTGATTTTTAACAGTGGAAAAGAAATGTTTGAAAAATAAATGTTTTTTTACAATGAAAAAATATAGTTTTTTCAAATATCTCTAAAGATAAAGTAACATAAATAACGTAAATAAAATTCTTCTATTTTGGAAACGCAGGGCAGCAACAGTCTGTTGAGGTTTTCGTGAACTCGACACCCAGTAAAGAAAATTCGGATTCGTAGCTTCTGAAAATAAAATTTAAAATTCTATGTAAACAATAATTTTATAGTAAGTGCCTCGCAACGAGGCCAAATTCATGCTCAAGTGAATACAAGGCAAACAACTTCAAGGCGCGTATTCACTTTAGCATGAATGCAAACGAAGCATTCGTTTGGTTCCACTGCGAGGCTTGCGAATTCTGCCTCAAATGAATACGCGGCTTAAGGTCCGGCGGCTAATCGTCCGCGGTGAATTGTCGCATTCCCTGTCTGATTACCTATAACGTTAGGTATGCGATATTCCATACAAAACAATTTTTTTACTTTTGTTTACTTTTCTTACCTTATTTTGTGATGCTTCATTTAAATCACTGCATACAAATTTGTTGTTCTTTAACTATACCATATTTTCCACACAACTGGTGCATATTCCTATCAAATATGTATTCACTATTATTATTAATAACTGTGCTTTTAATTTACCACGTTTGTTTCTACAAAAGGTAATTATTTTAACGAAAATTGCACGAAGCGTATCTGCTACCGACTCGTATGAACTCGCAGCAAAACGCAACTAAAAATGGCGATGGCCCGTTCTGGTAGTGGAACTATGCGGCAGCGCCCTCTATAGTATCATTTTGTTTAATGTTTAAAAAACATTTATTAGCTTCATATATCTTAAATTCAACGTTAGAAATGAGATCTAGGAAAAACATTATAAAAATAACCTTATATTGATGGTATTATTTTTAATGTTAATAAAATTATGGTTTTTTAAATATTGGTTTCTTCACGTTATTAAGAAATATATTTTTGGTAAAGCTTTTACATGAAATTTTCGTTAGGATTTTCTACATGTATTTTTAATGTCAAAAGTTGACTGAATTTTAACACAAATTTGTGCTAGAAAAAAAACATTTTTTTTTCAACATTTATTTAACGGTGTGTGAAACTACCAGAAACAACTACTCCGAGGGAAAATACCCCTACCGGCATTGAATTATACTGATGGTTTGAGACTTTCGTTGGGAACTTGTTAAAACTGTTTGGTTTTCACTTTCTCCAACGTCGATCACGAGGATACGAGTGATCCCCGTCTGGAACACGTCCTGATAGTCAGGAACAAATGTTTCATGCCAATCCACGACCGGACCGGTTTCGACCTTTTGGGCCATCCTCAGGTGAATGTAGGCTATAGCTCCGTGTAGAGCATAAGTTGTGTGAAACCACCAGAAACAACTACTCCTAGGGAAAATACCCCTACCGGCATTGAATTATACTGATGGTTTGAGGCTTTCGTTGGGAACTTGTTAAAACTGTTTGGTTTTCACTTTCTCCAACGTCGATCACGAGGATACGAGTGATCCCCGTCTGGAACACGTCCTGATGGTCAGGAACAAATGTTCCATGCCAATCCACGGCCGGACCGGTTTCGACCTTTTGGGCCATCCTCAGGTGAATGTAGGCTATAGCTCCGTGTAGAGCATAAGTTGTGTGAAACCACCAGAAACAACTACTCCGAGGGAAAATACCCCTACCGGCATTGAATTATACTGATGGTTTGAGGCTTTCGTTGGGAACTTGTTAAAACTGTTTGGTTTTCACTTTCTCCAACGTCGATCACGAGGATACGAGTGATCCCCGTCTGGAACACGTCCTGATAGTCAGGAACAAATGTTCCATGCCAATCCACGACCGGACCGGTTTCGACCTTTTGGGCCATCCTCAGGTGAATGTAGGCTATAGCTCCGTGTAGAGCATAAGTTGTGTGAAACCACCAGAAACAACTACTCCGAGGGAAAATACCCCTACCGGCATTGAATTATACTGATGGTTTGAGGTTTTCGTTGGGAACTTGTTAAAACTGTTTGGTTTTCACTTTCTCCAACGTCGATCACGAGGATACGAGTGATCCCCGTCTGGAACACGTCCTGATAGTCAGGAACAAATGTTCCATGCCAATCCACGACCGGACCGGTTTCGACCTTTTGGGCCATCCTCAGGTGAATGTAGGCTATAGCTCCGTGTAGAGCATAAGTTGTGTGAAACCACCAGAAACAACTACTCCGAGGGAAAATACCCCTACCGGCATTGAATTATACTGATGGTTTGAGGCTTTCGTTGGGAACTTGTTAAAACTGTTTGGTTTTCACTTTCTCCAACGTCGATCACGAGGATACGAGTGATCCCCGTCTGGAACTGAGGACCACCTGAGGATGGCCCAAAAGGTCGAAACCGGTCCGGTCGTGGATTGGCATGGAACATTTGTTCCTGACTATCAGGACGTTTTCCAGACGGGGATCACTCGTATCCTCGTGATCGATGTTGGAGAAAGTGAAAACCAAACAGATTTATTTAATGTTTTTTACGATTTTTGTGCTTGGTGGGACGGAAGATCGACATGTGACGTATCGCGAGATTGGGGCTTCATTGCGGGTTTTAAAGACCTTAATTAAAAAAAAATTTGCTTGAAGAATTGGGGATAAGAAAATTGGTTTCCCCCTGGATACCGCATCTTTTAACCAATGAACAGAAAGAAGCTAGGGTCAATTGGTGTCAGAAAACTAGACAGCGTTGAGGTAGGAAACTCGAAAAACGTGTACAGCATTTACAATTACTCTGGAAGATCAAAGGACTGTTACTGCCGATTGATACATCACCATTTGTTTACCGAAAGTCATCGCTAAGCTTCGAAAAACAAACCTCGAACGACGAATCATCCTCCATCAAGAGAATGCAAGTTCGTACAACGCACAAAAAACCATTACAGCTTTGACAACTGGTATGAGCGCATGCAAAAGTGCAATAATTTTCGTGGAGAATACTTCGAGTAACAATAAAGTCTCTCTGTTTTATTCCAGCTTTATATGCAAAACTTAAAAGGCAACCCACTGGCGGCTGGTGACGTTATGAATTGGGGGGGGGGGGACAGAAATTTATGTTGCATGGAAAAGGAGATAAAAAACTTACCTAAATAATTTTATTTTAACAAGCAGCTACTTGGTGTAGTTTTTAGTTTATGTTTATATATAATAGATACATGCGCAAAGTGCTCGGATTAGCACCAGTTTCAGACTAATCATGGCCCTGTAGAACAACTTCAAAAATCACACAAAATTTTAAACAGTCTATTAACCTACTAAATACATGTCTATTTTTTGCCACATTTTCATTATGTTCGGTAATGTTTTGCCTATAGGGACCATTCAATTCGCAATGTGGTTATTTAAATAAGTAGCACTATAAATGCTTGATATCACACATTCTTTTTGCCGCCCACGCAGGGTCACTTCGTGGATTTTTTATAATAAGACAAATAGAGCAAAAAAAACATTTCGTTTTTCACAACCGCACAACCAGTTTTCAGCATCGTATAATTTTTTAATACTTACACTAAAATTTTGGTTAGTTTTTATTATTTTTTGGTCCGTTCTATGTGGCACTAAAGATTTTATTTGTTATCGAAGTTTATATGTCAACGTGTTTAAATTTGCACAGTTAATTATATAATCGACGGTATTTATTTCCATTTTGAAAACAAACAAAAACAAAAACAATGGACACGCGACCGGCAAGGCTTTTAACTACTGACCCTGACGTACCAGTACCAAATCAAAACAAACTCATACATCTTCACTAATGGTAGACCCGGCAACACGCAGGAAGGGCACCGAACGGTATGGCACGATGAATATGGCCGACGTAAACAAGATAAACATTCCTCCCGCCCCCGCACGAAAACAGCTACCACCGCTGAAAAACAGGTGAAATGGAAATCTTGTCCCGCGCGGTGCTGCCGGCTTGTAATTATTTACGCTAACAAAGTTTACCCAGTTAACCACAGACTAAAAAAAAGAACTAGACATGTCGTGTGGAAAGATTTACCTTTTTTTTTTAAATAAATCAATCAAAAATACTGGTTGTTGTCTAGTTTTGGGAGGACACTGCCCTCCCTGTAGCAGCCGCCACTGCGTATATCTATAATATATTTTAACTTTAAATTAAGGAAATAAAAACCGAAATCCGCGTCGGTCGGTCTTCTGCCGTTAAGCGCGTTAAAGTATCACTTTCCGTACTTGTTAGGTAAATAAATATATGTTAAAGTTATTTGATTAAAATACAAAACTGGATTATTCTAGAAAGTGGGTTAAGCTTTAGACATAATCAATAAATAAAAGTCTAATCTTACTTCGAGCATAATATTAGGCTATTATGTGATCAATAATAATCTCTGAATGGGCTATATTCCATAAGCATATTTGCATACTTGCATGTTTTCATGATATCAGTGTAATAAAGGTAAAATACAAAACCTATACCGCGTGAACAAGTCTACATAGTTCCTATAAGTAGATACAAAACAGATAGAGTACAGCATGTATTAATAAGAGACCGCGATATGCACGATTCCCGTTGAAAACGTTCCAGCGTTGCCAAAGCTAACAACCTGAAACAATTGTTTGGGGCGATAACTATTACTTGACGAAAATTAGGAAAAAAAATAACACTTTAAAATGCTGCTTATGTGTAAAAGTAAGCGAAAATTATTAATTAAATTATCTACTTTTTAATTCAATTAATTTATTAAATTGTTTACTTCTTAGGAACAAGCAGAATTTTAAGGTATTATTCTGGTTGTGTATCACACCCTGTTTAAGTCACTGTCCGTTTTTCAAAAATAAATATTTACATTTTATCGAAGACGAGTTTGACGAGAACCTTAATTTCGAAAACATTTTTTTCGAACACCTTTTCTTCAAATAAAATTTTTTTTAAAAACATTTTTTTCTAATTTCATTTTTTTTTTGATTTTTTAGAAAAATTATTTCTTAAGGATAGCACTCCTGTCCTTGTTTTGGGAAAGCAAAATCGGTGTCATCCTAACCAACTTCTTAAATTGATGGCAAACATAGCCAAACCTGTTCATTTATGTGGAGGAAAAATGTCAGGGGAGTCTAGACAGATTCGGAACGTTTGCTTTCAATTGACAAAGGTTAGGATAACACCGATTTTGAACTCTCAAAAGTAAGGAAAGTTTTCGACACAAAATGTCTTTAAAAAAAAACATTTTTGGGAAAATTTAATTCAAAATTGAGGTCATTCGAAATTTATCAGGTTTTCGATTGAAATATCTTCGAAAAAAGTGTGACGAACAGTGATCCACCTCGTTTAATGAATGCATTTACATAAAACTGACTAAGTTGACCTTTCGCGAACCAAGCACCGGCTTATATTGTTATTTTCGCTAATCTGGCAACGTTGGTTTTACGCTTTTCTGTTCTCTCATGCAATCCTTATGGCCCACACAAAAATTCTACCCCTAGATAGAAGGCTGGTCACGCTGTATATGTACGTATACAAAGTATTTCGAGAAAATACACGGACTAATTTAGAAACAATTTTAATTAGTCACCAACTAGACCCAATAATGTTTGGCCTGCATTGTACCTTCACTTCTGGCAGCCTATAGTCTATTCATTTATAACTCAGAAACGATAAGTCACTGAAATATGATTTCACTGAGTTTTCTTAAAAGGACTAAATGCAATGTTCTGCAATTTCAGTGGATAACAATTCTAGGAAAATAATGTACCACCTACGTATTAAAAACATTGCTCCCATTAAAAATAAAACTGTTTCAGCCATTTGCCATGCCGTGTTGGCTGCCTACTATATAACCAGACGTAACTACGAATCGATTTTAATAGACTGGGCCATGCAGTGTGATTTTATTAAACAGAAGCGATTTGTGTCAATGAAATACTTCTTTATTTTAGATTAAAACAAAGGATTGTGTTAAGAATATTCTTCTAGTACTTTTAGTAACCAAAAATTCAAGTATTTGTCCCTTTGCGATCTTTTGGTCGGCAAAAAAGTTAATGATGTTTTCTTTTTTATTGTGACTAGTCTATTTAGTAAGCCGGTATAGGAGAAGAATTTAGGGGAAGATAACCAAAATGGCCGACTGTCAGATCCCTACGGTGTCCCCATAAAATTCGGTAGCGCATTCATCGACAGCGCATGTCTTCAACAATTGCCAGACAGAATCTAAAGATTTCTACCCAGAATATAGGGATTTATCTTGGTGTCGATCAATATCTGTGGATGTATAGAACTATTATGTCCAAGGATAGCGAGAATTAAACACATGTTTTTAAAGGTTTAAGGCCAGCGTCTTGTAATTTCTGATCTGATATACATGACTATTACGTGGATTTTTTCCTCATACAAGCGCGATATTTATAATAACTAATGGACAACAATTATTTGTGTGGCGCTTGAACATAAATCAACATATTGACATTGTAATAACACATGGTTGCTCAACAATGGTGCGCAAATATGCGATCGGTGTCGAAATGATTACTCTTTATTTGTATAAAAATAAAAAATGCTACTTGATAACCTTGCAACAGGGTCTAAAAACAGTCTCGTATCCCGAGAAAAGAATTACATCGTCTAGGTCTGCAAAAGGGTGCCACTGCGACCAATTACGAGCTTCAGGAACTCTCCGACCAGCACTTTGTCGACATTTTTGTTGGATATAATTCATCCACTACAGGTAAGTCCGAATCTTTTGTTAAAACTCGGAACATTTTGTCCAGATTCTAAAAAAGATCGAATTAAATCAAGGCAATAGATTTGTAGGTTTTGATATAGAAAGTTTTTACCCCAACGTGCTAATAAATGAATCACACAGTAGTCAGTATCATCAAAAACAAATTGATGATACATTTCACGAGAGAACAACGCTATCGGTGGAGGGGGTGATCAGTTGGAGCTCTGTGCCCGCAACTCTTACTTTCAAGTGAAAGATAAGTTTTACGCGCAAAATGATGGTCTTCCAATGGGCTCCTCTCTTTCGCCAGTGGTAGTAAACATCTACAAGGAGCGGCTCGAGGACAACGCGATCAACACAACAAAGGTCAAGTCAAAATTATGGCTGAGATACACCATCTTAACGGTATTCAACCAACAATCAAAATAGAAATTAAAAAAGATTCGGCCTTACCCTTTTTAGGTGTTCCTGTCAAACGAATAAACAGAAACATTCAAACCATTGTAGATAGGAAACCTACACACACGCGACAATACCTAAATTTTAAGTCTAATCATTCTGTTACTACAAAACAAAGATTTATAAGAAGCTTGTATTTAAGAGCCGTAAATATTTGTAGTAATAATGAAGAATTACCGACAGAAATCTACATTAAAAATAATACTTACAACAGAATGGTTAATCCGAGAAATTAATAAATTAAACGATCTCTAATCTAACCAGCCCTGATTTTTTGCGGGGATATTTAAAGGCTACGGTTTCCGAAAATACCGCTACAAGCTCAAATCATTACCCAAGAAATTAGAACGATTAACCAGGAGATGCTTCTTCTACGAGCTATAGAGAATTTTCAATCACGACTTCAGGAACTTTTAGAATAACGTGGTGCCATTTCAAAGACATGATTAAAAAAATATATTTTGTTGACCTTGGTCGCTTCATTAGTGTATCCATAGTAGGGACATATTGGAATAATGCCAGGCAGTAATAGTGTCGGGTACTAATTTGATACATTTACATTGTAGGCTGACAGTTTATGTTTTAAAATTGATATAACAAAGTCGAATTTAAAAATATATCGTTTATTTATCTTTAATTATAGACGACAGTAATACAGTATTTATTCCGGTTTTTATAGTAAGCAAAGGCCTCTCAAAATACTGCCTGGCTTTATTCCAGTAAGGCCCTAATAATACTCTAAAACCCGTTCACATACATTAGGGACTTATTGCAATAGTGCCAGGCAGTAATTCTGCCGGGCACTATATTGACAGTTTCGCATTATAAAAACAGCTGTCTTCTGTTAAAATTAGGCCTTTGTGTATTATAAGAGCCGGAATTAATAGTGACGTCACTATTAATGGAAAACAAACGACTGTATTTATAAATTGGATTTTCGTATGTCAATTTTGAAAGATCATCTGTCAGTTTTCAATGTGAAACTGTCAGAATAGTGCCCAGCACAATTCGTGCCTGGCTTTATTGCAATAAGTCCCTATTGCTACCCCTGTAGCTTAAATACTGGAGCAAGGCCAACAAAAAAATAAGGCCACGACCCTGAAAAAATCAGCTGTTCTCGGGGGGCTGACTTTTACATTGGGTCTTATGGGAGGTCAGATGTTTTTTTATGATATTTTCAATATGGTACTACAGATTTCCGCGAAATTCCAGTGAAATATTCTCAGACGCCATCCTGACATTCCACCAAACCTTTGCAAGGATGAAAGATGGTTAAAAGGTTAAAATCTTCAAGATTTAGCATTCCTTATTTTGACTTCAAATTACCCGCCATGTACCGCATGCCGACTGATATATTTGACATGTATTTGACTTTGTCATCTGTGTTTGTCATGGCATTTGTTTATTTGTTTGTATTATAAAACTTTTTCGATTTTTTAATGATTTTTTTACAATAAAGTTGATGAGTTTTGATGTTGTAATTTTTGTAAACACATGTCAATAACTATATTAAGTTTTAAAAGTCTGCCGAGTGCCGAATATAAACAAAGAGATGTAGGTAATCCGATTATTTTCCACGCAGAAATGAACACATTTGCTTCTCCTTTAAATTTATTTTTTGTGTGAGCTAATGAAGCGGCTCTGAAAAATTAAGGATTACTATACATTTAAAAAAATTTGTTCTGCAAGAATATAGTAAAAATAATCTCAAAACCGGCTTTATTTAAAAAAAATCATATTATATTCATATATATTCATGAACCGTTATTCCAACTTCCAATATTTTAAGGACAATCAGCTGTGTCGTGACGTGACCATCAAAAAAAATCAGCCCCCGATGTGACATCATCAGAGTGGAGGATCGTAGCCCGTCTGTTTTGACCCTGACTAGAGTAAAAAACCATTTACAAAACCCATCAATTGGCTTTAACTAATAATTAGTTTTTACCACCGTTTTCTTTTATGAATTTTTAGAAAACTGCTTAATATGTAGTTCCTATAACAGTTTACTGCATGCACACACCTAAGTTTATTAATATTATTATTAATGGCTCGATTAATCCAGAAAACCGCAATTTCCCTAGATGGCAGTTAGGTAGGTTGGCCCCACACACTAACTCATACACTGCTGGGGTCAATACGTTTCAATGTATAAAATGCCGGGGTCAATATTAATATACCACGTCGATTATGGTAGTCCTGTAGAGCAGTAGATGCTCAAGCTATGCACGGTGGGACAGAAACAGATTTTAAACACAAAGTAAAAAATTCCAAAATTAAAACATGCATCTATTATATCACCGGTGTTTTATATCTTCTTTGCAGGTAGGCCAGCTGTTCCGTTTACTATATTCCCCCAAAACCGGTCTAAGCCAGATTTATACAGAAACATATAAATAATAATACAAGGACCTAAAACCATACACAACAAGTAAAATTAAAGGAAGAAGAATTATAAAAAAGTTTTCTCCTCGGCCGGGACTCGACCCCTGGATCTCTTGCTCTGTACGCAAACGCTCTCTCATTAAGCAACCAAGGAACATACATAAATTTTCGAAAAACTTTCACCTATGCATGTGGTGTCTCAATACAAGAACGAGAAATTCTCAGGGTATTAACTCGACTCCCGGCCGAAGAGAAAACTTTTTCTTATTTTTTATAAATTTTTTGTAATTCTTCTTTCTTTAATTTCACTTGTTGTGTACAAGAGTTGAGCTTATGACAAACCCTGTTGGTGTTTATACAGAAAAATAACATGACATAACATAACACGAGACATAAAATTAAGCCCAACTTGTATCATTTTATGTCATGTCCTATGTAAAATCACATTATCTGCATTATTTACGATTTTTTATTATAAACCAAAATTTTTTTATTGTGTTTGGTGTTCTGATTTTTTTTTTGTTTAAAAAAAACTTATTATGCGAAAAAGCTAAAGAAAACCTCAGATATTTGGGTACATACAGTAGGCAGGCTGTTTATTAGGGAAGCTCTGCACCTGTTTAATCAATTCAGCATTATTCATATTTTTAAAGCAACAAAAAAATAAAATTACAAATAACAGAAGACAGCTGAAAGTCAAGCTGTGATTGGACCAAGCCAATATTTTTTGTAAGAACAGCCATTTTCTTCTGTTATGTCATGCTATGTCGTATGTTATGCTCTGTTTCTGTATAAACCCAGCTTTACTTTTGATACAAATGAAATATATAATATTTTTTTTTAGTAATTTTCTTTGTTTAAATTTATGCGGAAATTTTACACGTAAACTTACAAAAATTGATAAGTAGAAGTTGCATCTGGAAATGGCCGCGGAAAATGTCCAAAATCGTCATTTTTGACATTTAAGGTTAACTTTTTTAAATAGGAAATTGTACAATTCCATGTCTTATAACATAGAAAAAGAATGTAGAAGTTGTTTGTAGTTTTAGGTCAGCTACCCGCATAATAATATTTATTACTAGAAAACAACCTCATACCATGTAATATTCGTTTTGTAAAATCTACATGCTTAAAGGTAACTTAAAAATAGGAGGAATCAAGCTATAAAAATGTTATTTTTGCTGAATTTGCTGGTGCTGTATATAAAAAGCCTTCTAGATAAAGACTTGTTAAAAGTAATAACTTTCTGCGTCTTTTTTGGTTGCATTTTTTTAAATAACTTTTCTTTAACTTAAGGCTGACGCGAAAGGAAGTTTTAAAAGATCACTAGTTTAAGACTATAACACTTTAAGATAATTTTAATAGATGGCGCTTAAGGCAAGACAAAATCTCTATGCATATATTATGTTTTCTTTAAAAGCTAAACAAGATTTTTTAACAACAACACTTTCGCACAATATTAAAGTGTCTTTTTCGAATTTCAGAGTTTAGAGATCAAAGCACTTCCGGATAAATTTCGTCGAAGTACAAAATGTCGCCAAGAGGTGGCGCGTTTTAAAATTCGTGTAAAAAAAGGCGCGAACCTAATGTGATTTTGACGTTGCTAAAAATCTACTTAGAATTCACTTGAAAATAACGTAAAAGCATTGCGTTATTTTTTATAACGTTAATTAATGACTATTAAGTTTGTTTTCATTGTATAAAATAAACGTTTTTTTCTAACAGCTTCTAAAAACAGCGTTTTTTTTCTCCCGCGTTTTTTACGTATTAAACACGTGATTGTGCTATGTGGGTACCCACTGTGCTACGGCGGGTCATAAGAACCTATAATCTAAAACCATAAAATAATGTGATCGATCACTTAGTATGCATGGGTACAACCTCGCGAGATTTAAGAGTATTATTACTATTATTTGACTATTGATGTATGGCCAAGTTTATTCAACCTCAAAGGAAGCCAATATTGCGTTATTTATTAACATCAATATATACTTGAACAAATCCATGAAAATTCAATTTATTATTCAATTCTTTAGTTATCTTCCTCGCTCTGTCTTCCTCCAGCTCTCTAGATAATCCTTAATCAAATTGATAGCACTAGGGGTTTGTTGTCTGTTCTATCTATCTATTCTATTAGCCTTCTTCGATTCATCCTTGGACATAGACCTCCCCCAATATCTTCCATTCTTCTCTGCCTGTCGCCTTGTTCATTCATCTAGCTCCCACATGTTTCTTCAAATCGTCTTCGGGGTCTTCCTGTACTTCTTTTATTTTCCGAAGGGCTCCAGTTTACAATACATTTGTTCCATTGATTGTCTTTTTGTCTGATATTATGATCGGCAAATTTCCATTTTAATTTTGCTACTTCTCTTCTGACATCTCTTGGGTTTATTTCTTATACATTCATTCCTTTTTCTATCTGTTAGCTTTAAATGTCACATTTGTCTTTCCATTGATCTTTGGACTTTTGTTAATTTATCCATGTTTGATTTTGTAAGTGTCCAGTTCTGAGATCCATAAGTAAATACAGGAAGGATGCATTGGTTATACACTTTCGTTATGAGGTACTGATTATATTTTTATTTTCTAATATGTAGCTTAATTTACCGAATGCTGCCCAGGCCAATCTTACTCGTCTCTAAATTTCAGCCGTTTGGTTTTCTTTTCCTAGTCTAATAATTTTTCCCAGGTATATATTATTATATTCCTCTACTTGTTATATTTTCTCTTGGTTTATTCTAATAAATCGTCATCTGTGTTTGTTATGACTTTAGTTTTTGTGCAGTTCATATTCACGCCTATACTTTTAGCTGCTGTATCCAGTTCTATCATTTTTATCAGTTCTTCTTTCTTATTTGTTATTAAGACGATATCATTAGCATATCTTAGGTGGTTCAATTATTGTCCGTCTAGTTTTATGCCTATTTCTTTTCAATTTAAGTTTCTGAAAACACCATCTATGGTCTGGTTAAATAGTTTAGGGAATATTGTGTCAGCCTGACTGACACCTCTTTGTATATATTGGCTATTATATCTGTGTATCTGTTATCTATTTGGCTATTAATTAAAGATGCTTTTACTGCCCAGTGCTCAATGCTATCGAAAGCTTTTTCAAAGTCTTCAACCGCAATATATAGTGGAATGTGTTATGTATATAGTTGCCTTAGTAAAATAATTAAAAAACTGATTTTTTTTTAAATCGTGTTAATCCTTAAAAAGTCCCTCTCAATAATAAACGAATATAGTCTTTCTAAAAAAAACCGTAATAAAAACCGCCGGATCTGATGATTGTGCCAAAAATTAAAACCTACAGTTACGCAGAAAAAAATCTTACTTGAGGACTCAAAGCATAACTGACTATCACGTAAAAATTTTAATAATAACTCCGCGAATAAAAAAAAAACCTGTGACCAAACGTGTACGGCCATTCAGGAAGGACTGAAAAATACCTGTTTCGGGCATTGCATGATGATTTCGGCATTTTTATTTTAATTGCAGAAATATTTGAGCCGCCAGATGTTTGGGTGAGTCTACAAAAAGTGTATTATTTTCATATAAAAATACTGTAATTGATTTATTTCAATATTTAAACCATATGCTGTAACAACGTTGTAACCGCCAAATACTGTTTTTTTGGAAAATTAAAAAAAAACGTTTTATTTTTAATTGCTTAGATATGTAAAGTGTTTATAAGTCTAATATGGTTGGTTTTAGGTTGTATAATATTAATTTAGTTATTATTGCCTTAGTGAGTAAAGGATAGGGTTTTATGAACCTAGTTGCTATATTTTAATAACACAACGTTGTATATTCAACATAGTTTTGCGGAAATAGGGCGGTTAGAATGAACAATGACAGTAAAAAAATGTGTTTATTAACTTGTTTAAAACCATCTTTGGGTTTAGTAGGTACCTAAAATTTGTAATTATACACTCTTAAGATTTTTATAAAATGTTACATATTTTAATGGAATATATATGGCACATACAACGTTGTTACACCGGAGTATGCAAGTCAACTAATTTTAATACCATTATAAAATACGAATAGAAGCCCCGTATACTCCTGCCACTTTATAGGTTGATTATTTCGACCACATACAATGTTGTTACATGGAAAACTCGAATGTGCCTATATTGGCGGTTACAACGTTGTTCCAGCATACTTTCTCCTTGAATTTTACTTTTTGTTTTTAAACGATCCCGACCAGTTCCAAGACCAAATCAAAAACACCGACCGGAAAACAAGCACTTTCCGTACAAGTAAGTTTTTTTGCTTGAAACTCGTAGAAAATGATTGAGTAGAAATACAATTTCGGACTTCGATTCTCTTTATTGATTTTAAATACGACGTTTCGGTTAGTAAGTATCTCTAACCGTTTGCAAGTGTAAACTAAACAATCTAGTCTCTAGGCTACTACTTATATTACTTTGTGTGCCTGTTTTCTTTAAGAAGTGGTTTCCATATGTTTGGTATGTCCGTGCTTGGTTGACTGAAAACTTCTTTATTTTGCATTACAAACGCAGCTTCAATAAAATTTCGTGTTCGCCAATGCGACTCCTTTGCAAAATTTTAGCTTCTCACCACTGAATCCTGTGGTTTTGCATGATTGACCGGATTTTTCAATATCACCTAATTGGGTACTTTTAGATATTCATTTACTTTAACCTGAAGAGGGCGTTTCGTTGCACCTACATATGATTTACCAGAGTCACACGGGATTTGGTAAATACATTCCTTATTATTTGAGGGATTTTCTGGTTTTGTTTTAATTACAAAACTCCATATCGTATTTCTCGATGAAAATACTGTTTTTATATTATAGTGCTTGGCTATTCGTCTTATGTTTTGTGAAATCCATAGAACATATGGGACGTTATAAACACCCAACGGATTATTCTTTTGAGAATTTGCTACATTTGGTTTGTTTTAATTTTAGAGATCGTTAAGTTTATTAATTTCTCTTAATAACCATTCTGTTGTAAGTCCTTTTTAATGTTGTTAATTTCTGTGGTAAATTTCTTATTATTACTACAAATATTTACAGCTCTTAAATACAAACTTCTTATAACTCCTTGTTTTGTAGCAACAGAATGATTTGACTTAAAATTTAGGTACTGTCCCGTGTGTGTAGGTTTCCTATATGCAGTGGTTTGAAGGCCAAATCTTTTTCAATTTCTATGGTGCATTTGATTGTTGGTCGAATACCGTTAAGATGGTGTAGAAAATCAAGTAAGTTTTTATACAGAAAGTATCACTTTATAGGCAGGTCCTTTTGGAAAACTTTGGTAATGAACTAAGAGACTGGAAAATCTATTTTTACCGTCCATCTTTTTCTGAAGTTAGTCATGATTTTTGTTGATAGCTTTCTGACATTTTGATGGGTTTGAAATTTGTATTGAAGTAGTCTAAAATATACAGTAAAAAGATTGAAAATAAGCCCATAATGGAAAATAAACCATTATAACTGTAACCTATTCTAATACGTCTCCAGTTTTTTTTGTAAATTTGCTTTTTTAATTCTCTAATAGTTATAAATATAGGGGAAAGGTGGGCAAAATGGGATACGGGGGTAAAACGGGATACCGCAGTTTTAGCAAAACTGCGCAAGAATAAAACCTCTTAATATAAGATATTGACAATATGATTGGTGCCGGTCGGCTGGGCTTAAGTTGGTTTTCGCTCAACATGTGATGTTATGCGCTGTTTATTGTAAAAATAGTTAGCATTTTGTGACGGTAAGTACATTTTTTACATACTTTTCAACATTTTGTTTACCAAACAATTAGTGGGTTTATGTATTAATCATAATTAAACGCGTTGCCCGTAAAATTAGCCTTTTACTGTCCATAATTTTTTTTTGAATTTAACTGGTGGTTTGATGCAAAATAGGGTTTTTTCATGGAGGCAAAACGCGGTACCTTGTTATACTTAGAAACCTATACCCCATTTTGCCCCACACATGGTTTTTTATTTTATTTTGTACCTGATCACTGAAAGTTGTATTTTATGTTGTCTTTGCAAAAAATGGGCGCAAACTTTATGTAGGAGAGTCGACAGCGAGGAGTAGGTCGCTGTAATTATTTATTGTAAATACTAAATTTAATTATTATATATGTATCTTTTATTACAACTTTTTATTTTTTAAATAAGTATTTTAATCTTGGTATTTTAATAAATAAAACTTGTTTTACAAAAATATTGATTCTAAATTACACAACTGTCCCGCTCGTTTCGCTTCATGTAGGTATCCCATTTTGCCCCGTATGCGGAGCAAAATAGGGCAAAGTCAACTTTTTACAAAAATAAAAATAAAAGTATGAAGGCGTTCTAAATCGCTTAAACTAAAAATAAAAACATAAAGATAACATAACTAGCTAACTTAATTCCAAATGACGACAGCAATGATGATCATTTAATAGGAGAAATGAGCCTATAAAATTAAGTATCCCATTTTGCCCCCTTTTCCCCTATTTGTATTTCGAAAATTGATCATGGTCGGGCCGCAAAACGCTATTTTCGTCAATTTTTGGGGGATTTTGATAAGCATTGGCACGTTTATACATCGACCTAAGAAAAGTAAAAAATCAAAAAATTTTTCGAAGATTTGTCTCTCTAAGCTGCGTATCAGTGCCCTAAAGTTTCAGGTTTGCCCCTTTCCACTTTTTTCAAAATATCTCAAAATCAAAAAAAACCTAAATATTTATTGCTACGGTTTTCATTAAGCAAGACCTGTCTCTATGGGCCTAAGGGTCCATCTCACCGACTTTTTTTTCATTACTTAGCTTAAAGCGTTTCTTAATATAATCATAATATGACGTAATAAGGAACACTTAAGGTTAAGTAGCGAAAAAATGAGTCGGTGCGATGGTCTATTAGTACCATAACTTTTAAAAATATTTATCGATTTAAAAAAAAATAATGTCAAAATCAAAACTTTGAAAAATTTACCAACGTAGTGATTTTTTTGGAAGCTGTCAAGAAATTTCTAAGGCGGATTTTATCAGACATACTTTTTTTTCTTTTAAAATATTAAAAAATATAGCAGGGAAAATCTGTAGCAGAATCACCAATACAAGGCTGTCGCGTTTTTCGCAAAATTCAAAGTCTTTGCACTGCTTATACAAATCAATTTTTTAAAAGTATTTGAACAAAACGTAAAAGACTATTTACTGGTTCTAATAGACAACTAAATATATAATTTACTCTCCTAAAAAATAACATTGAAAAATCACTCAAAATAACGATTTTTTAAGAAAAAACTACACATTTGGAGATAAACGGCTGGGGATTTTTTATTTTGCGTTTAGTTTTGGGTCCCCCGAAAACCATTGTTCTAATATAGACAATCTTTTAAACGGTATGAAATTTTTTTTTAAATATACTTGGTAAGTGCTAGCAAAAAAGCGTTTAAAGTTGGATATTTTTCAATTTTTTTAAAAAATATCTAAATCGTATACTGGTCGGTCACTCAGCCGCCATTTTCGTCAATTTTGATGGGAATTTCATAAAAATTGGCAAGTTTGTACATCGACTTTAGAGAAGTAAAAAAAAAAGTTGGTTGGTACTCCACTCTAAGCTGCGTTTCAGTGACAGGATCCAAAAATTCAAGTTTTGAAAATATCATCACATTGGTAAATTTGTCAAAGTTTTGATTTTGACATTATTTTGTCTGAAATCGATAAATATTTCTAAAAGTTGTGGTACATGGGCCCATAGAGACAGACGTTATTAAAACAGCAATAAAAAAATAATTAGCTTTTTTTGATTTTGAGATATTTTTTACTTTGCTCAAGTTGATGTACAATCGTGCCAATGTTTATCAAAATCCCCCAAAAATTAACGAAAATGGCGGTTTAATGACCGACCAGTATACGATTTGAATATCTTTTAATAAAAACTGAAAAATAGCGAACTTTAAACGCTTTTTTGCTACCACTTACCAAGTAGATTAAAAAAAAATGCATAACGTTTGAAAGCTTGTCTATATTAGAACAAGGCTTTTCGGGGGACCCAAAATTAAACGCAAAATAAAAAATCCCCAGCCGTTTATCTTCAAACATGTCATTTTTGCTTAAAAAACCGTTATTTTAAACCTATGATTTTTCCATGTTTGTGGTAAATTTTTGAATATATTGGATTATATTTATTTATTTTTTTTTTAACAAGTAAATTTTGTATTTAGTTCTCTATCAGAAACGGTAAAAATTATTTGAAGTTTTGGTCAAATAAAGTTTTAAAAAATTGTTTTGTATAAGCAGTCCAAAATCTTTGAATTTTGCGAAAAATGCGACAGTATGGTATTTGTGATTCTGCGACAGATTTTCCCTGCAAGATTTTAAAAAATTTTAAAAAGTAAGATTTAGCCAGACTCAAAAGAAAGTAAACAAAGTGTGTCATATAAAATCCGCCTCAGAAACATTTTGACAGGGTCCAAAATTTCCAGTTTTAAAAAAATCACTATTTTGGTAAATTTTCAAAGTTTTGACTTGAACATTATTTTTCTTACTATATAAAAAAATATTTTTAAAAGTTGCGTTACATGAGCTTATAGAGACAGGTCTTACCCAATCAAAATTGTCATGAAAAATATTTTAGCTGTTTTTAGTTTTGAGATATTGGAAAAAATTGTAAAGG
Organism: Aspidapion aeneum; assembly: GCA_963576565.1. Lineage (NCBI taxonomy): Eukaryota > Metazoa > Arthropoda > Insecta > Coleoptera > Brentidae > Aspidapion > Aspidapion aeneum. The sequence continues at coordinate 34,977,424 of OY755039.1, forward strand.
TGCAAATTTGAAATTTAAGGGCACTGAAACGCGGCAATCAGTAGAGTTCGAACTCCACTTCTCTTGGGTCGCTTTACAAACGTACCAAGTTTTAGCAAAATCACCAAAAATTGAGTTTTGCTGCCCGACCATTATATGTTTCCGTTGTTTTAGGGCAATGGCTCTAGTTTTCTTTATCCAGTATTTTATGCAAACCATTGCGGTTAGAAATAGTTTTATTAATCTTAAAATAAATTTTGAGATCTCAAATACTCAGTAAGTAGAAAATTCTCTAGAAAGAAAAATTTTGCTAGAATAAACAATTTAACAGATATGACATTAAAACTATAATACATAAAATATTTCTTCCTTTTTATTATAACCCTCGAAGATGCATCAGCAAAAATTCCCTTCCGAGAAAACTGGCCTTTCAGATATAAAAATATTATTATTAATAATCCATATCTTTAGGTATGCCTTAATGCAACATTTTACAAATCGTAAACGAACCACATTAAAAAAATAAACAAATATTCCGGCGCGCGAAGGTATACAAAAAAATAAATAAATGTTTTTCTTATCAAGAGCCCATCTGACATGGCAAACATATGAATGCTGCTTTTTTCCGAGACACGCCTAACAAAGGTAAAAAAGGATTTGATAAATGTCATATTTTCATTTCGCTTGTGCACTCCTTACCTTATACGAATACGATCAAGAAATAAAAATTTTTTACAGTTAAGCAACAATGCAAAAAAAAATAGAAAACATTATCTAAGTTGGTGTTAACAACTCTAGTAAACTCATGCTTCGCTTCGCAGCTGATGATGCATCCTAACTTTAGGACAAAGGTAAGGGAGAGGAGGGTAATTAGCAGTGGCGGATCCAGGTGGGGGCCAGAGGGGACCGCCCCCCCCCTCCCAGAGATATAACTTATTTTGTATGTTTAGCAGCATCAGATATTTAAAATTTGTCACAACTCCTACTTATTTTTTTAAAAATTTCACACCTCAGATCTATCAAAAACCGCTAATAAAAAATATTTTGATGTTAGCTGCCACTTTGGCCCCTCCCCCCGGAAATCCTGGATCCGCTACTGGTAATTAGGAACACCTAATGAAAAAAATATTTTTTAATAGGAAAAACTCAAAACTATAACCTACAACTTAGTCAACACAAAGTTTGATTGTACCTAAGTAAAGATCAGTCTTTAAATAAACTAAAAATATAAATTCTCGAAAAAGATCGAAAACCCAAAATATTGAACATAAATTTCGTGAAAAAGAAAATTAAATTGTGATAGATAAAAATCAAAAATTTAAAAACCGGTTTTATTAATTTTTCTTGGATAATATGAGGTTGGGTAAAAAAATAAAACAAGAGTAGTAGACCTTTTTATTGGAGGAGAATTGCTAGTTTGTTTTACAGAGGCCTCAAAACTATCGGGTGAAGAGAATACAGGTCTAGAAATTTGTGTGGACCTGAATATTCCGTAGAGTTTCCCCGTGGAACAACAGAAATGGCATAAGCATCAGAGAAGCTTTGTTTAGGGTAACCTTTATATGACCCAAGACAATGTTTGATTCATTGGTTTCGAGCAACCATTTGCATTAACTGAAAAACTGATCAAAATACTTACAGGCGAAAACATAGATAGCAGAGATTATTGTCATCAAATAGCTGGAGTCAAAATTAAATAACAGGCATTAGAGAACGTAAAAATTTTAAAGGAGTTTTTATCGGCTGGATTGGCCCATATAATTTTGTTCGGAAAATGTTCTTTGTTAATAATAAATATGGAACTTTTAAAATCTGCGACCTTTATTTAGTGTAAATTGACGTATAGTCTTTGCAATAAGGCTAGTCCTTTTGTTTAATAAAATTAATGTTAAATAAATAATAAGTTATTTACTGCCGGTGAACTGGAAGACATTTCTGAAGTTGAGTCAGATAGCACTGAATCCACTGATTCAGAAGAGGAGGAAAAACACGAGGTATCAACCAACAAAAAAACCTCAAAATCAAACAATCTGCCATTCTACAAAAAGAATAATAAAAGAAAACAAAAAACGCCAACTCCGGAAGTGATTAAAACAAGATCGTTAAAAAAAATAAATAGATTAGGATAAAAAAAATTGATAGTTTTTTAATTTATAAGTTCGATTTTGTTTAATAGTAGTAGTAATTAATTGTGCGCAAATCCCTTGGTCTATTATCGGAATATTATTTTTCTTTTTACTATATTGAAATTATCTTTAACATCCAAAACTTTTGTGTTTATTAAAATAATACATACAGGTAATTATATGTTAGTACATGCCCTAATATAAAAGTAGGTATCATTTTTGAAAATTAAAAACCAATGGACAATTATATAAAAGATTTTAGTGCCAATTACATTGAAACTTTTGTTGCAAAAAGCATCAATGAATGCAAAAACACTTTCGTACAAAATTGCAACTATGACTTTAAAATTGTTCAACAAAATATTAGAAGCTTGAACAAAAACTTTGACGAATTGTGGATAAACTTACAAGAAATTTTTATCAGACATTGACTGAATTATTTTAGCAGAGACATTTATAATTCCCGATATTTCAATACATTATTTAAAAGGTTTTATTTTATTATTCAGCGAAGGGAATTTAAACACTAATGATGGCGTAATTATTTACTTAAGAGAAACAATTCCATTTTCTTACAAAATTAAAAAAATAGGAGCACAAAATTGCTTAGAAGTGTCTTTAAACTTTCAAAATATTTCTATTTTAATAACCGGTATTTACCGCTCACCCTCAACCAACCAACAAGAGTTTTTAGAGAGTTTTTCAGATTACCTTAAAAGTTGCGATAAAAACCATGACAATCATTTCATTTTGGGGGATTTAAATATAAATATTTTGGAAAATGCTAAAAATGTTGAGGATTACCTAAATCTATTATAGCAACAAAATTTTGTGTCAACAATTAACAAAGGAACACGATTACAAAACGGGAAGCTCAGTTGTCTAGACCATATATTTTTAAAGAAAAAAACAAACTTTCACTATGAAAAATGTATTCTAATTGTTTTTGAGTCAGACATAACAGATCATTACATGCCCTTCTTGCAGTTAATTTTAATAAAAACGAAACAAAAAAATATTCAAACACACATAACTAAAAAAATATTTATTGAAAAATTATTTTAAAAAAAACTTAAGTCTGAAAACTGGGAAAGTTTTTACCAAGAAGAAAATCTTGATAAACAAACTGAATTCTTTTTAACAAAAATTAAAAAACACATTACTGATTCAACAAAAATCACTAAAATTCAAATAGTAAGTAAAAAAACACCATGGATCACAAAAGCACTGATAAAGTCTATAAAGAAAAAAATATCAGATTTACACAAATCACAGAAACTCCTTAAATCACCTTGTTAAAAAAACAAAATTTGAATACTTCGAAAACAAAAATGACTCAAAGGCAATTTGGGATATAGTTAACCAAATATGTCCAAACATGAAAAAAACAGTAGCTAGCGAAATAAAAAATCAAAATGGTACCACAATTACAAATACAAAAGAAATTACAAATACATTTGCCACTTTTTTTACAAATATTGGTAAGGACCTAGCCCAAAATATTAAAAAATGTAAAACAGCAACAGAATCAACAAAACTGACAGCAAACAAGCAAAAAAAAGAATTTGAAGCAACTCATAAAAAAGAAATACTGGACACAATTAAGGAACTAAAAAACAAAAAAGCTCCGGGTATTGACTGTATCACAAGCGAATTAAATAAAAAGATGTCAAAATCTATTGCACATCCTTTAAAAATAATTATAAATAAGTCTTTTAACTTGGGCATTTTCCCACAACCATTTAAATTAACAATCATAAAACCACTATTTAAAACAGGACAAAAAAATAACATCTCAAACTATAGACCAGTATCTTTAATAACGAATTTCACAAAAGTCATAGAAAAAATTATCAAAAAAAGATTAAATGAATATCTTGAAAACAGAAAAACTTTATCGGATAACCAGTTTGGCTTTAGGAAACAGAAATCCACAGAAGATGCCATAGAATGTCTGTCTACACACGTTTATAAAAACTTAGAAAGTAGAAAACCATCATTAGCTGTATTTCTAGATTTATCAAAAGCTTTTGATACTGTTGGACACAAACAACTACTCGACGAACTAGACAATATAGGAATAAAAGGAACAGCACACAAACTATTTAAAGAATATCTAGAAGAAAGAATTCAGACAGTTAACTTACAAGATGAATCTAGCGATCCTAAAACAATAGAAATCGGCGTTCCACAAGGAACAGTTCTTGGTCCAATTTTGTTTAATATCTATCTTAGTCGACTTTTTGATATAGATATAGACGGTGAAGTGATTAGCTTTGCAGATGACACGGCTATCTGTTTTACTGCAGACAACTGGGAAACCCTAAAATCTAAAGCTCAGAGAGAAACAGAAAAAATTATACATTTTCTCAAACAAATGAACTTAACTGTTAATTTTACAAAACCCTTTTTCTTACACCAATAACTTACCAATATATAATGAACTTAACCTATATAATAACAAAAACTGTGACTGTTTACCAATAACAATTGAAAAACGCTAAAAATAAAATATCTTGGTATTTTTATTGATGCACATCTTCGATGGGATGATCACATAAAATATGTAACCAACAAAATCAGATCCTTATTGCATAAATTTAAACATTTAAGATCATTTTTTAAAATAAAACAGTTAAAGGTTTTATATCAAGCTCTTGTTGAACCACACTTAACATATGGTATTTTGGCTTGGGGGGGAACAACAAACAATCATCTAGATAGCTTGGAAAAAATTCAGAAATGGTGCATTAAAATAATTTTTAATAAACCATATCGTTTCTCGTCTGAACTGTTGTTTGAAGAGACAAAATTTTTTGACATTAGGAAACATTTTATTTATGCTTTAACCGTAAGACAACATAAATTTAAGTCCAATTTAGTTGAAAGAGAACACATCTACAACACCCGAAAACGTGAAATAATTTACAGAATCCCTAAAGTAGAAAAAACAATAACTCAAAGAAGTTATTACTACTTAGGTCCCAAAATATATAGTACACTTCCAAAAAATATTTTGAACATAAAATCTTTAAAAAAGTTTAAGCAAACAATTAAGGAATGGTTAACAACAATAGCTAGAAATGTTATACATAGTTGAATTCCATAAAAAAAATTAAAAAAAAAATATATATAATACAATATTACAAGAGTAAACAAAAAATATGAAAAATTAAAACCTTATTACCCGATTAATACATTTTGCTCACGATTATGAAAACTTATTCTCGATTATGGCACCTTACTCTCGATTATGACACTTTCTCTCGATTATGACACTTACTCTTGACTATAACAATTTTATCCGATCAGAGATTTTCCAAAATTAACTAGGTTTATTTATATGAGTAATTAATTATAGGTACCTAGCTGTAAAGGTTATTTAATAGTTGATAATATCTCTGAAACTTATTCAATAGTTAATAATAGTTAGTTTTTTTTAGAAATATATTAAATATAGTTATAAGACTCACTTAAAGAAGTAAATATATTGTTTCATAGGCAAACAAGCTTCTCAAAGCTTTAAATTGCTTGAAATATTTATTTACAGCTTCTAAGGGGGAATATATTACATTTGTAATTTTTGTACATTTAAAGATGCTGAAAATAAATATTATTATTATTATTATTATTATTATTATTATTATTATATTAATCACCCCGTAATTCTGGTAACAAAACGCACGTGTATTCTTAATTCAGTTTTAAACCACAGATTCCGGATAGCTGATAATGGATGCTGCGAAACTAATTCAGCTACCTTAAGGTTAACATGATCGGACACCACCCTTATAATAAGGTTGGTGGATTCTGTTTAACTGTCAATTGTTTTGAAATTTTTGACTTTGAAAGATTATTGCTTATTTTTTATTTAAATTCTAATTTAATTGCTATTTGGAATAGTTTTTAAAAAAGTTTTAGTCCCAAAATAATTTTATGTCGTGAAAAATGTATGTACAGCGTATGTCCTTTACTGACATGCATTGATCAATCAATTGGGGTGCACTGCCGACAAAGTTTCTACATTGGAAGATTTTCAATGCGACCGGCCTTCCATATAGCTACAAACCACGAACAAACGATAAACTAATGATGATTTCATTTGAAAAAAAAACTGTTATTATCTACAATGTATTTCGAGCTGTTAAGTTAATATAAGCTTCGCAATCTGTTTTGGTAAAAATTATGATTCAGATAGGATTAGGCAATATTTATATTATTTTTTGTAAATTGAAGTTTTAAATATTAATACCTAAGTATAAAGACTTAATAAATTTAAATCATTATTATTTGTAGTTTCCACAAACGAACTTCAGCCCGACTCATATTAATGTAGGTACTCACTTATTTCTTATAATAATAGTATATATAAGCATTTATATTTTTTGTTTAAAGTAAAATAAAACACAGTATTTTATTATATTTTTTAATAAAAAAGATGTTTATACGAAAATCTCATACTTTTTATGATTGACACATAGATCTTTTGAAAAGTGTAAAGAAGTTACCAACTGATTTAACTGCAAAGGCTTTCGGAATTTCAGAAGATACTGTATTGAGGACAAAAGACCTACAGACCCTTTTTGAGTGAATTTTTAAAAAATATTTCAGACACAATATATAAACTATTACTAATTACTACGTTTAAAATGTTGTACTAGAACTTAAACAACTCATAGAATTAAGTTCAAATTAAATCATTAAAATGATTGTACAAAGCTTTAAGCGTAATTGATTGTACGGTTCTGTAGCTGCGTTCGGTATTTGCATCTCAGACGCGACGGATTTTTGGTGACGTGATTACAGATTAGTCTGAGCAAATTGGAATTAACGAACGATCCGGATCAAATCGATGATATTTTTATAAATGGTTATAACCATAAATATAACCAAAAATATTATGTACATATTGCAACTCACGCCCAGCTATAATTTTGACAAAATTTTCCTGTGATGTCGGAAATTTATATAATTTGTTGTCTTCACCAATGTTTTTACATAAAAAAATTATTTTTGTAAACAAAACAAATACACAACATACGTCACAATCTCAGATTATTCTGTTTCGTCGATCAAAATGTACGGAGCAACCAGATTTACGTCCGACTAATCTGAGCAGAATTACCGAACGATTCAGATCTACCTCCCCTAGATCTAGATGGAATTAACGAACGACTTCGATCAAAAAGATTAATCCGATGTAAATACCGAACACAGCTTGTAAACCTATTTTAATAAAATAAAATAAATTGAGTTAACCAAAAAATTTAAATCTAACTAAAGAAACTAAAAAAAAAACCAAACTACTTAAAAATCAGATATTTTTATCGCCCAAAAAACTTCATTTCATGAACTGCTATCATCAGTTATGAGGAGAGGAACGACGTCAATAGCTGCTTCATTTTCCCAGTCTTCTAAAATTAGTTTGTCGCAATGCATCATCTTTTTGAAGTAGTTTTCTAAAGGACTTGTTTTAAATGGCATGAGAGTGTCTTCATATTTTTTGTCATTATTACTGTTTTTTTCTTAAATTTCGCTCTGCAGTTACTACAGCTAAAGCGTGGAATTTTTTTGTCCATTTTTCTGAGAGTATGTTGATACTTTTAAATATCTACTTTACAAAATATTTTGACTACTTGTCAGAAATTTTTTGTTAACTTTTATTGTCAATTTTTACTTTGATAGACAAACAGGCTTGCAACTGCCAACTGCAATCTGGGGCCATTTTTGAAGCTAGTTTCTGTCTTCTTTATAGCAGAAAAATAAAAAAGGATAGCAAAGGGACTTGGGGTATTGCAAGGACTATACGTGTTACAAGTTACACAACAACCTTATTTATCTGAACTTCGGCCGCCATCTTGAATGTTCAATGTAAACTTGTAGCTTACTCCTGATAAAATTCATATTTTTTTTGTAAAAATTTAATTTGGTTTATATGTTATGTAGGTCTCTTTTATTTTTAACATCTTTGTGTCGGCTGGGGAACTTAAGTTTTTTTTCGGTAATTTTAATAAGCTGGTCAACAGCTTTAATAGGAGGGGCTAAAAATAAATATTCCACAAAAACTAAAGAAAATATGGAAGAAAAACGAATTTTTGTCAATTTTCTTACAGTTTTAACTTGAGTAGGTCCCGCTTAAAGTCAATCTATGAAAACTAATTTCATTTCTAATTTGTTTTCTTAACTTAAAACCGGGGGTGTTAGGTACCTCTATGTCAAATTTTAAAAAATATACCCTTTTTGAAATACCCTGCCAATTTACTTAACTATAGCAAATACTATATTTAATGGCAAAAGTACATATTCCAATGACTTGGAATTATTGCAAAATTTTTAAGCAAAATCGGTTAAAACAATCGTTATGCCGAAAAGTCCGTGTTCGGAGCTCATAAGTCGGGTGCGAAGAAGTTCAGGTTTTGCGTCTCATATTAACTAGATTCCTGAGGCCGATATCTGTATCAGGAGATAGCAGGACAGCGAAAGCGCATTAGTAGCGCATTCTCCGCAACATGCTTAAGCATAACCACCTCAAACTCGATATAGAAACATATTTTCTCGGTACCTAAAGTCGTATACAGTGAAACCTCCCATAAGCGAACACTCACGGTTCTGTCGATTTTGTGCGCTTATTAGAGGTGTCCGTTTATGAGAGAGAACTGTGAAACTTTATTATATATTTATTAACAATTTCCGCTGCTTGAGTTTTTCCGATATTAAATTCTTCGAAACGTTAACAACTTTAATTTTTTCACGTAAACTAAGAAGTTTTACTAGGCACCATTTTAAAGAGATATATTACTACCCAATCGAACAATAAAAATAAAATACAGCAGTCCCGCCCCTCCGAATAAAATATGTTGTAAATACGACAGAAGTATTTAGTCTCCGCATTTAAACGGAAATAGGTAATTCCTCGACTGCAGAGTGCGTTGTTGGCAACATACTAGATAATATTTATGCCCATGTCGTGCAGCGCTCCGTCTCGTTAACACAGGTCCATGTGTGGTTAAGGGAGGTTTCAGAATTTTTTTACCAAAAAAAATTATCCGCGTTCGGTTATAGGAGTGAGTTTTACATGTAAAGAAATAGGCAAAAGCTTGATTCCAACAAATTTGTCCGTCTAAAGAGAGTCTCCGCTTAAGAGAGGTGTCCGCAAGGAGAGATTTCACTGTATATACAAAAACATGACCTGTTTCGAATATCTCTTTTGCCCAAAATATTAAAAATCGAAAGCATACGTTGATTTAATTTGGCAGCAAGATTTTTATGCTAATTTTGGCTTGTTTACAGGGTGTGTTATTAAGTAAAACTTAGCCCGTCAACATGGATAAAGTGGCATCTTGTTCGAAAGGATTTTCGAACGGGGCATGGCTTCTCAAAAATCATTTTTATGTCAATTAAGTCAAGAAATCACCACTATACTCTAATATGTATTATGTAAAAGTTAATCGTTTTTAGGATATTTAAATTTTGATGTTTTTCTTAAAAAGGTAGACCTTAAGGGGTTAAAACTTAGTCTCCCGAAAATCTGCTGTACAGATTTTTAATATTTTAACAGAATACATGGCCAACACTAAGATCTTATCAAACAAGTTTTCGTGGCTATTTTTGCGTGGGTAGCTCGAAGCTTAACCTCACGCGGGTCCAAGATCTAATGGACACCTAATAAGTGTTGACAGTTAACTGTTTTGTCCTTATAGAACTCCTCAGAACACTGCTTGTTCAATGTGACACCCATGCTAAGTTAAGTACACGGTTTTGTCTGTCACCTTACCTTTCTAGTAAGAAAACAAAACCATGTACTCCGCAAGAAGCCCCCTGCTTGGTGTTGATAAATGTTTGTTTTTATGAAGTGAAGATGCAATTTCTTCGATTGGTGCTTTATACCGTGGCTTTAAGCCGACCCAATATACAACACACTATCAGTCGGGTACCTCTCTAAACAATGTGCCTTCTCAAGAAAAATAAATAAGCTTTTAATGGTTATGGTCAGTCCGTGAACGTTTATTGTTATTTTTAGTGTTTTGCGAATTTTGAAAAAAATGAAAGAAAAAGAAAGATTTGCTATTTTAAATTAAAAATTATAGAATCTGGGACCCAATATACAACACACTATCAGTCGGGTACCTCTCTAAACAATGTGCCTTCTCAAGAAAAATAAATAAGCTTTTAATAGTTATGGTCAGTCCGTGAACGTTTATTGTTATTTTTAGTGTTTTGCGAATTTTGAAAAAAATGAAAGAAAAAGAAAGATTTGCTATTTTAAATTAAAAATTATAGAATCTGGGGGCACAGTAGTACCCCGCCATTTATACTCATATTTGACCTATCTAAAAGTCTACTTTGGAATGAGCTACGACACTCAAACTTTGAACAGTCGTAGATCTTCATAGAGTTAACCCCTCCAAGGTTCATGGACTTCCATAAAGTAGTTACGAAACTTCAAAAAACGTCGAAATTGCTACTCACTCACTCATGTATAGATCATTAAAATTCTACTATACTTCCAGACATGCTAGAAAGCTGAAATTTGGCAGACTGATAGAAATTATGACCATACCCTTGGAAAAAATCAGAAAACCCCAAAATTCTCATTTACTACTTTCCTCTATACATGTACACTTATGGTAAACATTGCCCAGTTCCAGCAGCGCTGGAGAGCTGAGCTTTATAACGCCGGCCGATAGGAACTATGATAAAAATATAGAAAAAATTTTAATAAATCCCAAAATTTTAATTAACTTCCCGTAACATTGCTCACTTCCAGAAACGCTAGAGAGCTGAGCTTTGGAAGACTTCTTCTTTTTTTTACACACTTTACAGAACATTGGTGACTTTTGGTTAGTTGGTGAACACTTTTGCGAAACAATACATCTACCAGTTTCTATAAAAAATATTTTTCGATAATAATTGGCATAAAATTAAATCTGCAGATTACCCCTAATTGGTAGCTCTTAAAATAATTGTCGGGTATCAAAAATATTTTAAATTTACATTACATTTTTTCATAACGTTATATGTGCGGCAACACTGCCTCTAAATAAAGGAACTAGCAGCGTTATTCGAACACAAGTAAGGTCAAATATTATCCTTTAGTGAGACATAAAGTTCAAACCAGGTAACTGCGCATGCTTTAAATAAAAGATATCTGAAAAATGGGACATGCAAACGGTCCCTATTATTAAAGTCTGCCGTATTTTACGGCGAAACTGCTCAACCGTAGACTAAATCTTACCTTACGACATATCTAGCTCTTTTTATTAGCTACGGTTAATAACAACTTTTTTAACGTAATTAATTACAAGCCGGCAGCGCCGAGGCAGGGAGGCTTTTAATATTACCCGTTTTTCTGTTGTCTATGGTAGGGTGTTCTCGAGAGGGGCCGAGAGGAATGTTGGTTTTAGTTGACATCGGCCATTTTCATCGTGCGAAAGCAACCGGTGTCCTTCCTACGCGTTGCCGGATCTATCATTGGTCCAGCAATTATTTTTTTATATGTATAGTTTATTCGAAGCTCTTGTGATTAGCAAAACATGGTTGTAATATTTTTTTTGTAATGATGAGGATGGCCAAAGTCAAGATTCCTGGGGCAAAAATTATCTTAATGTTGGTTTATTCAGCCAAATAAAAATAAAGATTAAAATATATTTTTAATACTGTTTTTGTTAAGTAAAATAAAAATGAAAGTTAGAAGTTGAGCAACTTTTTATTTTTTATAGGTATTTACCTGATTCTACATAAAACACCTATAGAGTTTCCCATAAAGTCACCTTTTATTTTTATTTTCATATTTATTTGTATATTATCAACCTATTTTTTTTTATCAAAGAATGCTGATGAATGACACATTGCTAATAACAGAATTTTAACCCTTTTTTGCTGGTCGTAATAGCTTTGAATAACTATACATCCTAGAGCAAGGTCGGCAATCAGCTGTTGCAAGGTGACAGTTAGTTTGGATTTGTGGTAGGTCAGTGGTAAAAGCCTTACCGGTCGCGTGTTTATTGTTTGTTTTTGTTTTCGTTTGTTTTCAAAATGGAAATAAATACCGTCAATTATATAATTAACTGTGCAAATATAAATACATTGACATATGAACTTCGATTACAAACAAAATCTTTAGGGCCACATAGACCGGACCTAAAAATTATCCAAAATTTGAGTGCAAGTAGAATGTATCAAAGTAGATTGAACGCCTTAGCTATGTGTTCAATTGAAAGATAATTCTTGACCACGGACAATTTTAATAAACTTATCATTAAGCATTTTGCGCATGTAAAAGAAGGGCGAATGGACTTTATCTATAAACAAATAAACTAAAAAGTACAACAAGTAGCTGCCTGTTGTTTGGAAAATGATAAAATAAAATTGTTGAAGTTTTTTTATCTCATGTTTCAATAAGTATTGGTCTAAAGGTTATAAAACTGAAGGCAAAAATCCTTGCATCTAAAAAGGGCAAAATACCATTTTAATTTATTGCTTTCGATTTACATGAATAAATATTTAAATAAGTTTCAAATTCTTTCGCGTAATTATTCCGAATCGATTATGTGCATTTACATGGCAATAATTTAGGATTTTTCATGCTTTTATACTCATCTTCTAAATGATTTGATGTCATGTAAGCATCCTGCCTCTCTCGTTGGGATGGCTGAAACCAATTTGGATAATCGTTTATGGTACGTAAATTTGTCAAAGGTATATAAACCTTGTTTTCAAATCATTTCCTTAAATTAAAACTATTGGTTATTTATACGGTGTGTCCCATTTATAGCGCACCACCCAAGATTTCTTGGGGAAAATTTTTACTATCTTTATTGATGAACCGGGAACAGAGGCTAGTAAATGTACCAAGGGGACAAGCGCGGATTTGAGGGGGTGGAGGGGGTAACGGGGTAATTACCCCCCTAGAAAAAAATGCACTTTTTCCTAATAACATAAGGAAAAACAGGAGAATTACCCCCTAGAAAAAAAAATTATATTACAAAAAAAAATTCATCGAATATTACCCCCCCCCCCCGAGATTTTGACCCAGATTCGCGCTTGCAAGGGGACTCCATCAGGAATACGGTCTGTCTTTTATATTTTGCATATAGGAACATAGAGGGCGTTACTTATCAAATGACGTTCCTAAAACTTAACAGCAATCTTTACCTAACCTAAATTCAAAACCTTAGTTCGATACATATAGTTTTATAGCTACAGTCAATTTTTTAATCTAACAAATCAGTCGAAAAATGGAATTAATCCTAGAATATTTTTGGGCTATAATTTTTTACAACGAAGGAAATTATCTCAACAAGAATGCCTTGCCTAGTTAATTTCTGTTTTCAGTAATGAAGCACCACATCATTCGACAGTTTCTCGTTGGTATGGAGAATTCAAGCGATTAGCTTTAACCACGATCCAAGGGCAGGTGCACCAAAAACGGCTGTCACTCACATCTCGGAAGATAATCATGTGACATATCGCAAGATTGAGGCTTTTGGGCATTTCAAAGACGTCAATTCAAAAAATTTTGCATGAATCATTAGGGGTAAGAAAATTAGTTTGCCGCATCGCATCTGTTAACCGAAGAACAGAAAGAAACTAGGTTCAATTGGTGTCAGAAAACTTTATACCGCTTTGAGGTAGATAGATAGAATCGGGGATTTATTCATATAAACCCAAAAATAACCGTCAGTCGTCTGTTTGGGTGTTCCAAGATGAAGAAAGCCAACAAAAGTTCTCGAAGTGTATCCAAAAAGATGGTCGCGACATTTGTCTCAAAATCAGGTCATGTATCAACAATTCCTCTCAAATATCAAAGGACCGTTACTGCCATTTGGTACATAACCATTTGTTTGCCAAAATTCATCGCTGAGCTTCGAAAAACGAACCCCGAACGACGAATCATCCTTCACCAAGACAATGCAATTTCGCACAAAGCAAAAAACCATTGAATTTTGAGCGCAACAAAACGTCGAATTGTTGGACCATCCTCCATACAGTCCCTACCCAAGTCCCAACGATTTATATACTTTTCCGAAAATCAAGAGTGGACTGCGTGGTCAAAGATTTTAGTCACTAGAGGAAGCAGGCGACACCTTCAAGAATGCAATTTTGACAGTTCCAACAAATAGTAAGTAAGTAAGTAAGTTTATTATTCTTTTCAACAGTTTTACACATATAGTACATTATATAGAAAAATATTACAAGCTAGAGTTGAGGGAATAATGCGCTGGTTTGCAGCATCTTAACCTAGAAGGTCAAGCGCTGTTGGAGCGCTTAGTTTTTACATTTCTTATAAGCCCTTAACACTAGGGGAATTAAATGACAAAACTAAACTAATAATTTTAGAGAAGGGGGGGGGGGGGCACGAAATAAAAAGAAGAAATGCTAAGCGGGTTGAGCAAATATTAATAAATAATTAATATTCATTTTTAGAATTGATTTGGCAAAAGGTGACTGGAAATAGCTTTTCTTGCTAATTTTTTAAAGGTAGTGATGGATTGTGTTAGGTAACAAAAATTTTTAAATGTTGGTTAGCGGTAGAAGCGATACCATAAGAAAAACTTTTCTTAAAAATTTGTTTATTATGCTTTGGTATTTCTAACAGGTTTCTATGGCGAGAGTTACGATTATGATTTTGATTGCGGCGGATCGCTTTGTTGCTAAAATAGGAGGGTTTTTTATTTATTAGAATTTTAAAGTAGAATTATAGCCTTGACAATTGGTTTGGACGCATGCAAAAGTGCATTAATTTTCGTGGAAAATACTTCGAATGAAGAAGTCTTTAAGAGTTGTCTACTGTTTTATTCCAGCTGTATATGGAAAACTTGAAAGAAAAACCTATTTATTTTCAATATCTGCCATGAAGACATTTTTAAGATAAATCATAAGAGAGCTTCTAACTCTTCTAATTTGGGGTTTAATTGTTTAATTTCAAAAAATTGCGGAAGAAATATTTTAATATATATTTGTAGTAGGAGTAGAAAATGAAATCACTTTCTGGCCCCCAAATTTTGAATGTCAGGCATCTTGAATTGTATACACTATCACCCATATGTAGAGCAACTTTTTAAAAAATCTATAAGAACCCATTTTAGCAAATAGTATTTAGGAATTTATATATTAATAAGTTGTGGCTCTTGACACAAAAAATATGATAAGGTTTTTGTTCATTTTGTGAGACTGCATTCTTTACTGATAATTTTTCTGGTTTTTGGGTAGGTCATATTTAGAGCAACCAAATTTAATCTTTAATTTTTTATCATTTGTGTTCGCGCTTTTCAGTCTGATTGTAGTGTATTTTAAATAAAGATAAACAATGCCCAGAGGTGTGCATTTGTCACTTCAAGTGAAACAAAAAATTTTGGAAAAATTAAGAAAGGGAGAAAAACAAAACAAAATTGCGAAAGATCTAAACTTGAACAAATCAATTGTTTCTAGAACTATTTTTAACTATAGCAAAAGAGTCACTTTGGAAGGAATACCCAAAAGTGGTAGAAGGAGAAAAACTGATGCTGAACTTGATAGAAATATAAAAAGGCTGGTAATTGAAGATCCATTCATTAACGCTTCTCGCATTAAACAACAGCTAGCAGGGGTTTCAATATCTGTCAGCACCATAAAACGTAGGCTAAAGGAAGCTGGTCTATATGGAAGAAAATCGGCGGAGAAACTTTTTATTTCTAGAAAAAACAGAGAAGCAAAATTGAAATTTGCAAGAGCGCATGTCAACTTGTCTTACGAAAAATGAAAAACAGTGCTATTAACAGACAAAGTCGTTTTAAATTGTTTAGATCAGACGGTGTTTGCTGGGTAAGAAGACTAATAAATAAAAGGTTTAACCCGAAGTATACATGACCAACTATTAAACATGGCGGTGGTGGTATAATGGTTTGGGGTTGTTTTGGAGGGTTTGGCATGGGTTCGCTCATAGAAATTGCTGGAATAATGGATTGCTTTGATTGCTGTTACCTTGGGCAGAGGATAATATGAGCTTAAGATGGGGTTTTCAACATGACAATGACCCAAAGCACACGTCAAAGTTGGTTAAAGACTGGTTGGTAAATAATAAAGTTAATGGTATGGTATGGCGAGCTCAAATCCCTGATTTATACCCGATAGAGAATCTATGGGATGAAATTGATAGAAGAATTCACACGAAAAAGCTATCAAATACGAAGGAATTGTATGAAGAAATTCAGAGAGTGTGGAATTCAATTTCCGAAGACTACATTAAAACACTTTTAAGATCAATGAATACGAGATGTCAAGCAGTCATCAAGAGCAAAGGTTATGCTACTAGATATGAAAAATATTTACAATTTTATATTTAAGAAAAAAATAAATCTTGGTTGTTCTACTTTTGGACCACACATTTTCGAATATCTTTAAGTATTAGGTTTATAGGTTATAGGTTGTTGCAAATTAAACATTTTGTATTTATTAAAATTGTTTCATCATTCTAATGTCCCTCTCCAAAACAAATTAAATTACAAAGAGCGGACAAAGTGAAAATTATTAATTTTTTTTAAGTTGTTCTACATATGAGCGATAGTCTATACTATTTTAGTTGATTTTGTTGAAATTTGGCAGTGCTGTTTGAAGTAGAAAAAGGCTTTTTAAGTCCTAATTATATTAAAACTATTAAGTCTAGTTGCTTCCCATACGATACCCTAACCAGTATTTTAGATGAAATAATTGTGCGTCATCTTTTTTAGAATTAAGCAACTACAAGTACAACTTTTCTGTCCACTAGTTGTTTTGTATCTTGCTTTGTTTTTGAGATAAAAAATAAAAACCACATAGTGCAATAGCACATATAGGATGATTCAAATTGGGCACAAAAACGGGTTGAGATATCAAAATGTGATTTTTACTAAAAATCTTGTCTTAAAATTTAAGCTTCGCAAGTGCACAATTGGAATCACCCTCTACATGAAAAGACTTTTGAATAATTAATAAAACAAATAGCCCTTCTTTATTAATGTAAGGCTTGGAGTCTGAAAAAAAAACTGAATACCTTGATCACATACATAAATGAGAGGCCCAAATACAAGCTACTACAGATTATAGTGATGGAATAATTAAACGCAAGAGAAGAGTGAGAGACTAACATGACGTCGAGTCAACTGTTTAGAACAGCGCAAAAAAGATCTAAATCACTATAATTATTTGCAATCGACACTTAAAGATGGAACTTCTACAAGAAGAGATAATAGAATAACTATGATAGATTGGTGCAAACATAGTAAAGTCCATCAAAACTACAAGAACCTCATCTTCTTGGGACATGCCGATGAAATTGAGGTCGAAGGATGGCCTGGCAAAGAAGGAACATGAAATACCTAGGGTTAGTTTCCGACCAGAAACTAACCCTAACTAAAAACCACTTCAAAACGCAAGGGGAGCCCACAGTAGACTATACTCCTTGTTAAATGCCGGGAGCACTCTACACCGGAGAGTAAAATTACAAATATTGAGGCAAGTCGTTCGTCCCATACCAACATATGCAGCTTCATGCTGGAATAAAGTGTGCAAAACTCAAATGGGAAAGCTACAAAACTTCCAAAACAGATATGTTAGGCAGAAAGCGGGAGCCCCTTAAAGATGGCTTCTTCTTCTAGATCAAGACATAATAGAATAACTATAATAGAGGAGGTGCAAACATAGTAAGGTCCATCAAAACTACACGAAGCTAATCTCCTGACCCCGTGGTACAGGATGCGTCCCTGTACTGGCCCGGAGACAGGCCAGGGACCTACAAAAGACCCCTAGATGTCTAGGTTGCCCCACAAGGGTGCCAAATTGAGATATTAAAGCTCAGGTAAATCCACATGGAAAAATACAGACTAGAAATTAAAGAGGTATATGCCTATCATGCACAAGCATTATATCTTAGTAGTAGTAGAAGATAAAATAGAAAAATAAGAAGATATAGAGACTTGTGCTGGAGGCCAAAAAGTAGAAGAACAAACGAATGACCTAACCAATCTAGATGACATAAAGAACATTGAAGCTAAAAGATAGCGAAAAATAGCATCTGAGACGGTAGGGCTCTGGTAAATTAATCTAAAATTCGCTAAGGAAGCAGACGCAGGTGAAACTAAGAGAGACAGATGATAACCAATGTTCAAATAGACCAAATTTATATTTGGTCGTCATTTGGCATTGCATACGTTCTTCGTATGTGTCTTGGTGGCTGTTGGTGACTGTCCCTTATCAGAGTGTTCGTATGTTTAATCGCTTTGGTAAAATCATCTTTGTTAAGTTTGTTTATTTGTTCTTATGACTCTATTTGAAGGTCTCTGTGAAGGGTGGTATTTCTTACACACCACGGTGCGTTGACTTATTCGTAGTGCTTTGTTTTGCACACGGCTTAATGATTTTATGTGACTTTTCTTTGCTGTGCAAGGAAGGCCTGCCGTATGTTAATATAGGGCGCATCATGGTCTTGTATATTAGGAGTTATTGGTTGACATTTTACTGCGCCTTCCTATGACAGGGTGAAGATTGGGACCCTTATTTTCCAGTCACGAATCCAGTTTCCTAGTTGGTTGGTGTACTGCTGTAGTTTGAGCATTATCAGCCTTGGACTTCTGCCTGTGTTGGTTGTGTTATTATGTCGTCTGCAAATTGTCCTGACTTGCAGTTTGGATGTTGTGGGATGTCGTGCGTGTATATGTCGTAGAAGGTTGGGCTAAGGGGTGATCCTTGAAGTATTCCTGCATTAATTCTGATTAGTCTTGAGGTGGCGTTATTTGCGGTTCGATCTAGCAGTTTTAATGAGGTAGCTAGGCAGTTAGATTGTAATCATTTTAAGCAGGAGCCCGTCATGCCATACTATGTTAAGGCCCTTGGAGACATCAAACAGGATCGCTCCTGTGTGTTTTCTCCTGTTAAAGCCCTTGGTGATGTGTCTGGTGAATCTTGTTGTCTGGTGAATGGTGGAGTTGCCTATTCTGAATCCAAATTGCGAATGAGGAATGGCGTTGTTGTCCTCTAGATGTTTCGTGATTTGTTCTAATATTACTAAGAACTGATAGAAACTTGTGCTGGAGGCCAAAAAGTAGAAGAATAAACAAAAGACCTATCCAATCTAGATGGCAGGATCGCACCTAAGACGGTACGGCTCTGGTAAATTAATCTGAAATTCGCTAACGCAGCAGACGCAGGTGAAACTATGGGAGACAGATGATAGCCAATGTTCAAATAGACAAAATAAATAAAAGCTTACAATGTATACAGTATTGTTAACATTAAATTACAAAATGCAAATCTGCCCATTATTAACTTGAATTGAATAGAGAATAGCAAACTTGTAAATTAAGCAAAAGAATTCACACACTCTTATGCACACGCGGGGAGTATAGTTAATCGTTCTTCAAGTTGCGCGCCTTTGACAGTTGTAATGAGCCGAATGTTTAAAGCACGAATGAAATTAAACGTCATTTCTTATCTGGTCTTGTTTAGAATGTAAAACGTGTTAAACAGCCTATATAGAGGTTGTAGACTCTAGACTTGATTACATTATATTAACGCTAATATACTCTAATATGCCGGTGATAGAGAAAAATGATATTCATGCAATGCAAATGACATAAACAACTTTATAGTAAGTACTGGAAAAGAGACGCACCAAAACAAAATTGTGGTTTTGCTGTATATTTGATTATTTAATTGTGTAAAATTTCAAAAACAAGCCCAAACACTTGCCCATCCTTAAGTTTCTAAAAGAACTTTAAATGAAATTTAAAATTTTCTAGACAAAAAGAAACAAAGTTATGATCTTTCTCAACTAGTTTTCCTAATGGAATCTGGGAGCAAGGCAGTGCCTTGCCAAGTTCGCGTAAACTGCTGTACCATCTTTTCTTGAAACATTTCGGCTCATATTTGCCCTATCAAAAACTCTACTTCGGAATGTGCTACGAAACTCAAACTTTGCACAGTCGTAGATCTTTATAGAGTTAACAACCCTTCCAAGTTCCATAAAGTAGTAAAGTAGTAACGAAGTTTCAAAAAACGTCGGACTTACTCACTCACCTCCTCACTCATGTGTAGATCATCAAAATTCTCCTGTAGTTCCAGACATGCTACAAAGCTGAAATTTAGCAGACTGATAGAAATTATGACGAAACCCTTGGAAAAAATCAAAAAACCCCAAAATTTTAATTTACTCCCCTCCCCTATATATGTAAAGTTATGTAAAGTAACATTGCCCACTAGAGGGCTGAGCTTTAACAGATTGATAGGAAATATGATGAAACTATAAATACGATAAAACTTTATAGGAAAAAAGATAAAAACAACAAAATTTCAATTTACTTTGTTCCCCTATAAATGTAGAGAGACTGATAGAAATTATGACTAAACCATTGGAAAAAATCAAAAAAACCCAAAGTTCTAATTTACTCCCCTGCCCTATATATGTAAAATGTAAATGTAAAAGTAACATTGCCCACTTCCAGAAACGCTAGAGGGCTGAGCTTTAACAGACTGATAGGAAATATGCTAAAACTATAAAAAATATGATAAATCCATAGGAAAAAAGTTTAAAACACCAAAATTTCAATTTACTTTGCTCTCCTATAAATGTAAAGTTATGTAAAAGTAACATTGCCCACTTTCAGGAAGGCTAGAGAGCTGAATTTTAGAAGGCTGATAGGAACTATGATAAAACCATAGGAAAAAATTAAAATACTTCAACATTTTTAATAAGGCTTTGGAAAAGTTTTGAACAATATTCCGCATATTTTACTATTTTAAAACTTAAATATTATCCAAATCCTTTAAAAAAGGAGTGAAATCATAACAAAACCATTTCATGTAAAAAAAGCCTAGTACGCGAAAATTGTTTTCCGTAAAAATAATTGAGATAAAAAGCAATGCAAGGTTCTCCAATGCAAATTTCAAAAAAAAAGGTTCTTACTAGTTTGGAAATGTTTTTCTAAATTTGGCTATTACGGCTACAAATGACTGTAGTAAATTGAGCATCAAGAAGTTTGGCTGTAATAGCAAAGTTAAAAAAAAACATTTCCAAGCTAGTAAGAATCTTTCATATTGAAATTTATATTAAAGAACTTGGCTTTACTTTCATGTCAATTCTTTTTACAAAATACCATTATTGCGTACTTGGCTTTTTTTTAAATGAAAGGTTTTTGTTATGATTAAATATTCTGACAATATATTTTTAATATATTTGAATTCACAAGAGACTAGATCCCGAAGACCTATTTAAACAAAGAGGTGAAAAATTGGGAAGTGCCAAAACATTTTTCAATTTTTGTTGTATTTTGCTACTTACTTATTGTTTTATTTTATTTCGATAATCGCTGATCAAATTAATAATTATATATATAATAAAGTTTTGATTTTTATTCTTTTTGGTTTTTTCTTATTTAGTTTTGTATTTTCCTACTTGTTCTAACACAGCATAAGTATGAACCATGTTAAATTTAATTGGTATCTTTTATATAATTAGGTATTTAAAATTTTTTAAAAAATTCGTCAATGTTTAATTAAGATCACCAAAAGTGATAAAATAAATTTCTATTTAAACTTGTCTATTCGCTGGTGAGATATTCAAATACTAGAAAGATTTTTTCAAAAGCAGAACTGAATACGTTTTTTTCCATTGCATTGTGGTACTCTCCTAGATGGAGCATTTTTTTAACTAGATGTGTAGTGAGTTGGGGTCCTTTGCTCCACACTGAATTTTTAGCGGCGAAATAAAACTACGTTTTTAGCAAAAATGCAGTCTGTATTTCTTACCCTTGACGCGTTTCGGTTTTAGCGACCATAATCTTAAGGCTCTATAATAAAAAAACAAATTAGTGAAACCTCAAAAATAATAAAATTCAATAAAAAACTTACTAAACAAAGTGTCAAAGAAGTCCCACATAGTACAAAAATCATATCAACGTTAAATTGACGTGAACAAAAATAACAAAGTTTTTTTTTACTTGAAAACAACCTCATACCATGTAATGTTTATTTTGTTAAATCTACATGCTTAAAGATAACTTAAAAACAAGGAGAAAAGCTATAAAAATGTACTTTTTGCTGAAGTTTCTGGTGCTGTGTATATAACGTGTTTTTTACTCTCGTTATTTTCATGTACATTTTTTTAACTTAAAAGAGACGCTAGAAGTATATACAATATGTTTTTTTTTAAAGCTAAACAAGATTTTTTAACATTAAACACTTTCACAGAATATTAATGTGTCTTTATCAGGTTAATAACAGATGCGTTGTAATCACAGAACACCAAGGGGAAGAAATGCAAACTACGTGTTAAAACGTTGGTAACACGAGAATAACTTTGACACAGTTCAGAAAGAGAAAAGGATATTCCTTGTTTAAAATTTTATATTGGGAACGCTCATTTCGGGAACGTTCTCGTATATAACTAACGTTATTTTATCCCAAACGTTTATTTAACTTTACTCTTATGTTTGTAATAATTCAATTTTGACAAACTTCTACATTTCGGATCAACTTCAAAAAAAATATTGGAGACACAATTAATTTATAAAAATATTAAATTATAATGAAATTTCAATTTTCATCATATGTTTTTTTAAATTTTAAAAATTTTTAAAATATTTGAAATTATTTTTTAAAAATTTTTGAAAATATAATTTTTTTTAATTTTTGAAAATTCCAATATTTAGAAATTTTGAAAATATGAATTTTAAAAAAAAATTTTTTTTTTAATTTTTGAATCATAAATAAAGGGTATCTAACTTGATTTACATATAATATGTCTTGTTATTTTGGGTACAAAATAGTCATTTAGGGAACGCTAATAAATATACAGTTTAAAAAAAAACATTGCATATTCTGGAAATTATATAATTATTGAAAAAAAAAGCCAAATCTATAAATAAATAAAATAAATAATTTTAAACTTTAAAACTTAAAAATATATTACATTTTTGACAAAAATAAAGTGTTTTTAAAATAAGTAACAAAAATTTACCCCAAAAATTACATCTAAACACACTGGGTAATTTCTCTAATATTAATAGAAATAAAGTAATTCTGAAGAAAGTTTAGTATTATTTTTATAAAAAACGTTCCCCAAATGACGTTTTTGTGAGCGTAGTCTATTATTTTTGCCGATAATTTTTAAATGAAAAGGTAACCCAACATTTAAGCGTAAAAAATCTTTTACAAAGCAAAGTCAAACTTTTAATAATTTGCAAAATGGAATTTTCCACCTCTATGATTTTGACCCTTAAACTGAAGTTTATTGCGCACCTAAGTTTTTAGAAGGTTTAACGGTTAAGGACTGGGCGTAAAATGATCAAAGAAATAGACTAAATACTTACGTAAAAATTGTAAAATTGATCTGCGAAAATTATCATCAAGAAACTTGTCTATGATGATTAAACCAAAAACTTTTTGACCGAGTTAAATAATAATTGGAAGGAAGACTTGAATAATGATGTAATTCTATTTGTGACGCTCTGTATAATATAATACCCATTTCTAGTATGTTATTACCTTAAAGTTCTTGGAGCGGTGATGAAAGCTCTGTGATAAGGCCTCCTTGATGAAAATTAACGGGCTCGAAAAGTATTAGTTTACACTGGGTTATTTGCATTTTAAAATAATATCTTCCTTTTATATTTCAATTAATAGTCCAGTCATATTAGTTGAAAAAACCCTGAAACTTGGAAAAAAATAGGCGCAAGCTGGATTTTTGTATAATTATTCCTTAGCATCTGGGACACATCCCCATATATTCTCCGGGACAATTACCCTTGAGATTCGTAAGATATACCGGGTAAGCCAAAAAAAAACCGGACAATTTTTTTTATTATAACTTTTGAACTATATCATCGATTTTAATGGGAAAAACTGCACTTGGCAGAGAATTAATCAGAGTTTTGAATAAATAATTTTTTTGTCCCCCATTTCAAAATCCAAGAAGGCGGACGAAATAAAATTGTACCCTTCAAAGATGCTCGTTTATTCTTGTGTTGCGAACATGTTTTAGTATTTTTTTAAGTCACTAATAAAGCAGCGTTCTTGCCACGCACAACACGGTACAAATCAGCAAAATCGGTTTAGTGGTTCTAAAAAAAAATATTTTTGTGTTAACCATTGTTTTGAATATATTACGATTGCCTTGCCAATCATGTCTGCATTTATTTCCTTATAAATTCATTACTACTAAACCGATTTTGATGAAGTAAAAAATATCGTGGTGAGAATTGATTGCTTTTAAAAGATCATCATTAAAATTTATTAACATCTTAAAATTTAAGATGGTGGACAGAATCATAATTGATTTTTAAAACTGGCGTGTTTAGTCTTATTTTTTGAAAATGTTTTAGTTTTTTTTTAATTTACAGAAAAGCACTCCTTTTCCCCAGCACAACAAGGTATAAATTCGTAAAATCGGTTTGGTGGTTCTCAAAAAATATATTTTTGTTTCAGCCATTGTTTTACAAATTATACGATTGCAATGCCAATCCTGTCTGCATGCATTTCTTTATAAACTCATTACTACTAAACCGATCTTAGTGAAATAAAAAAAATCATGGTGAGAATTGATTGCTCTTTAAAGTTTATAATCGAAATTTGCCGCCATCTTAGAAATTAGGATGTCGGAAATAATCATACTTGACCTTTCAAAGAGGCACGTTTATGCTTATTTTCAAAAAATGTTTTAGTTTTTTTTTAATTAATAAAAAAGCACTTAAATAATTTTTATCTCTTTATGCGGGAGAAAAGTAATGTTTTTCTATAAATTAAAAAAAAACTCAAACATTTTCGGAAAATACGAATAAGCATGCCATTTGGAAGAATCAAGAATGATTCTGTCCGACATCTTAAATTCTAAGATGGCGGCGAATTTCGATTATAGTCTTTAAAGAGCAATCAATTTTCAACATGACTTTTTTTATTTCACTAAAATTGGTAAACTAATAACGCATTTATGAGGAAATTAATGCAGAAAGGATTGGCAATGCAATCGTATAATCTGTAAAACAATGACTGCAACAAAAATAGATTTTTTGACAACCACTACACCGATTTTAGTAACTTGCACCTCGTTGTGTGGGGGAAAAGTAGTGCTTTTCTATAAATAAAAAAAAAAGCTAAAACATTATCGGAAACTAAGAATAAACATGCAATTTTGAAGAATCAAGTATGATTCTGTCCCCCATCTTAAGTTTTAAGATGGCGATAAACTTTGATCATGATCTTTAAAAACCAATCAATTCTCACCAGGACGTTTTTTATTTTATTAAAATCGGTTCAGTAGTAATGAATTTATAAGGAAATAAATGCAGACATGATTGGCAAGGCAATCGTATAATATGCAAAACAATGGTTGAAACAAAAATATTTTTTTTTAGAACCACTGAACCGATTTTGCTAATTCGCGCCTCGTTGTGCGTGGCAAGAATGCGGCTTTTTTACTAATTTAAAAAAATAATTAAGACAAAACGAGAATAAACGAGCATCTTTGAAGGGTACATTGTAATTTCATCCGCCATCTTCGATTTTGAGATGGTGGACAAAAAAATACATTCGGTCAAAACTCTGACTAATTCTCTGCCAAGTGTAGTTTATCCCATTAAAATCGATTGTATAGTTCAAAAGTTATAATGAAAAAAAAATTGACCGGTTTTTTTAGCCCACCCGGTAAGGCCCCAAAGGTCCTAAAAATCAGTATTTTGCGATTTTCTCGAAAACAAATAACTTTTTTAAAAAAGTGAAGAAAGAAAAAATACGCAAAATCGTTTGGTCTATAATGTAAAATTAAGAAAGAAACTTAACCTAACATTTTAAAAAATATATTTAAAAATGTTTTTTTTTTATTTAACTTTTTCCTTACCCTGTAGATTAACTTGTTTTAAAATTTTAATACTTTGTAACATTAAGCTTGATCCCCACTTGTACAAAATACCGTGTACTTAAATTCAGTTTTTGTTTCTTAAAAGTTAAACAGGTTTAAGTAAATATTAGGACAATGGTCAATAATATCCGGACCGCCAATGGGACAAAATCTTTTAATGCAATTAAGCAATGTATGAGAAAAAAAGCATATATAAAAAAGTTCATCCTCTGGGTAAAAACAGCTTTAAAATATGCGCAAATGTGCACACTTTTATTATATTTGAAATTCCAGCCAAACTGCTATTCATTGCAGAAATAGTGGTTCAAACTTTAATGGGACAAAAGGGGTTTTAACAAAATAAATGCAATCTAAGGGTTTGAAATTATAAACATGAGTACATAAAGTTTTACCGAATAGTCGTTATATCATGATGTTCGATCTTAATCGAATTAATATTATTTTTATTGGTATTTTGAGGTAATTTAGTTTTTAAGGTAAATTGTAGTGCCTTTTTTGTTTTTATTTTATTTTAATTAAATTTCCCAGTTAAGAGCTTGGCATACCAGGCTCTGCTGTTCGCACGGGGAACTTCCCCCACAAGTGAACTGCAGTGCCGCACGTGGTCGACAGACCCGATCGATTGACCGATGATAAAAGGTAACTTAAAAAACTTAAAAACTTCGTGAATTTACAGTCCATATTTTTCATTATAAAAAGTGCCTAAACGATACATCGTTTTTGTCGTAATTAACGAGTCCGTTGCGGTACACATGATTTTTCCCCAAATATATATGTATACCAAGAGCTTTAGTTTCTAAGATATCCACAAAAAATAATTTATCCATGTACATATAGCCTGGTTTTTGACAGCATTGGCGAAAAATCTTGACATAAAAAACCGAAAATTGCATATTAATACGAGTATTTATTAACGTTATGTAAGTCCCACTGTTTATAATTTTCAACCCTTAATAAACCACCCTTATGATAGAGATCATTGCCTTTATGTTCCATTTATTTTGTCTAAACCCCTTCGTCAGAATAAGTTTCAAACACTATTTTTTCTAAAATTTTATAAAAATTACTTTAATATCTATTAAGGTGAAATTTCAAATAAAATAAAAATGTGCCCATTTGCGAGTATTTTACCACTGTTTCTAACCAGAAGTTAAGTATTTTTAATATTAGGCTATTTTGTGTCGTACAGTTCCTAATTGTATAAAAATAAAATTTTCAAAATCTCAATAGTGGTCGGGTTAGTATTAACTACTTTCCTAACCTTTACTTGTTTAAGTTAAGTTGTTTAACTTTAAGAAAACAAAAACTAAATTTTAGTAAATGGTGTTTGATACAAGTGGGGATCAAGCTTAACATTATAAAGTATTAACATTTTAAAACAAGTTACCCACAGAGTGGCAAAAAAGTTTAAAAAAAAAATAATTTTTTTAAAATATAGTTTTAAAATGTTAGGTTAGGTTTTTTTCTTAATTTTATACTATAGAATGCTTTTGCGTCTTTTTTCACTTTTGACTTTTTTTGAAGAAGTTATTAGTTTTCGAGAGAATCACAAAAAACTGATTTTTAGAACATTTGGGGCTTTATATCTAGTGAAGCTGAGGGAGAATTTTGGTGGAGAATATATGGATGGGGATGTGATAATTATACAAAAATCCAGCTTGCACCTATTTTTTTCTAGGTGAATTCTTAACATGACTGGGCTAATATCTTCCTTTTATATTCCAATTAAATATAACTGCATAGAAATAATTAAACATTAGAGCACACGTCTAAAAAATTAAATAATCTCGGATTTTATGGTCCCGAAATAACAACAAATAGTTAGGTAAAATAATTTAATTACGGATTCACCGTTAGCTGTACCTTAAGGCATTTTAATTGGTGGTAACGTTGCACGAATGGTGCCTTTTTAAAAATTTTACTGCATTGAAGTGTGTCACTAAACTGGAGTGCACTCCCTTCTCTTCTTTTAGATTTCAAGGCATTTTATTATTTTTTCTTTGTATCACTTCAAGTTCCGGCGATCTGAAATTGTATTTTCAGATAAACTAAGCGTTGGAACGAAAGATTATAGCTCTTGATTGCGTACTCTATTTGACCAATATAATTTTTGGTGTTTTCTTTAATTTGCAAACGCTTTTTTGGAGTGGATATTTGACATTTTAAGTTTAGCTCAAGCCGAACCTGAGTTTTGTGTGTTTGGAAATAATATAAAATTCAACTGTTTTTTTATTTGTTATAAGTTTTTTCGTCCACCTAGAATAAATTTTGATTCCTCTTTAAAAAAATATGGCGTCTAGCACCTTCGGGGTCAGTAGCAATTTAACGACACCTTCTTCTAGCAAGACCGGGTGGGCCAAAAAAAACCGGACAATTTTTTTTTCATTATAAATTTTGAACTATACCATCGATTTTAATGGGACAAACTGCACTGGACAGAGAATTAATCATAGTTTTGACTAAATATATTATTTTGTCCGCCATCTAAAGATCCAAGATGACGCACAAAAAGGTATGAATCAGCAAAATCGGTTCGATGATTCTAAAAAAAAATATTTTTGTTTCAAATGAACCATTGTTTTGAACATTATACGATTGCCTTACGAATCATGCCTGCACCCTTTTCCTTATAAATTCATTACTACTGAACCGATTTTGATTAAATAAAAAACATCCTGGTGAGAATTGTTTGCTTTATACAGATCATGATCAAAATGTATCGCCATCTTAAAATTTAGGATAACGGACAGAATAATACGTGAATGCAGCTTTTTCACTAGGTTAAAAAAATAATTAAAACATGTTCGCAACACAAGAATAAACGAGCATCTTTTAAGGCTAAAATTTAATTTTGTCCGCCATTCTCGATTTTGATATGGCGGACAAAAAAATATATTTAGTCAAAACTCTAATTAATTCTCTATCAAGTGCAGTTTGTCCCATTAAAATTAATTGTACAGTTCAAAAGCTATAATGAAAAAAAAATTGTCCGGTTTTTTTTGGCCCACTCGGTACATACATATCCTAAGCGAAAAACATTAACCTCCCTTTCGCCGTGCTGCAGTTGGATAAAATAGAAAAGAAGAGCCTGTATTTTCAGTCTATTGCATTCAATTGTATTATATTCTTTCGAACTTTAGGTTATAAAGGATTTTTGACCGTCATAATCCAAGTAATAAGACAAATATTGGCGTCCATGCTCCCTTGGTGGTTAGGTGGCTTATTAAAACTCAATGAAAATAAAGCACTCTTTCACCTTGACATTTTTGTTTAATCAATAAAAGCTCTTCATACTTCTAGAATCAAATGCCACCGTAGTTTAATCTTCACCACTATTATCGTTCTATAATTAAGAGCTGACTTAGTGAAAACTGTTGGATTTAAATTAAAGATACATTATTATCTTTTGATTGATTTCTTAAAGGGGATTCTACCTGTTGGTACACCGACCAGCTCTTTCAAAATAGAATTTTTTAAGTTAAGTATTTAAATCTTTATGAGTTGGCGGTTGATGTACATATAATGCCTAAATACACCGATATAAAAATAGGGTCATCATACTCAAATAAAGTTAGAGATTTTCGAAAATCTCTATATATATATAGGGTGTCTCTAAAAGGTCTGTACAAAATTTAGCACATATTTCTGAGGTCAAAATAAGTTGATTTAATGCAAATTACCTTAGTCCAAAATTGCTCCGTTTTCGGAGACAGGGTTGTGAATTTAAAAATCGATTTTATTAAAATTTATGAACATTTCTCAACGCATGACTTTAAAAACTGGTACTCGGGGGTTTTTTGGGATGCGAAACCTAAATATGGACACTTTTCACTGTGGCCGTCAGAGGACGCTTCACAATGCTCATCTTATGGTTTAAAATGACCATAACTTTTTTATCAGTGTATTTTTCAACATTTTTTGATAAAATAATTTCCTGACCTTTTTTGAGCAAAAAAGGTACTTTTGATAAAATATGCTAGGGTGAGCCGTTTTCGAGATATTTCCGTTTTTAGTGTTCGATGCCGCAATGGAATATTGAAATTATTTTGGACCAAAAGATTTTGCTGCTACCTTTAAGGATTTAAATTAAATAAAGTAAATGGGAGTTATTAATTCTTTTTGTCGTTTAGTCATTTTCGGTAGGTACCTATCGGTCAATTTCTGGGAAAATAGTTTCACTTGGTTCAATTAAAATAAAAAACACCCTGTATCTCTAAAACGGAGCAATTTCGAACTAAGGTAAATTGCTTTAAATCGACTTATTTTGACCTCAGGAATATGTGCTAAGATTTTGTACAGACCTTTTAGAGATACCCTGTATATAAATCAGTCTATAAGATCTCTTTAATAACCCTCCTTTATAATGTGTTTTTGCTTTTGCCTTTATTTTTAAATTTATAATCTTTATTTTGTGATTTTGTCTAGACTTTGTTATTTTGTAAAAATTGCTATGTTTTTATCAGATTTTTTTTTATTATTTAATGTTTTTATTGATTTTTAAAAAAATATATTTTAGCTCTAATTTTATTTATTTAATTACACCTATTATTCTAAATATTTCTTTGAATTTGATTTTTTTTCTTAAATTGATTTTTGTAACACCAACCAAACTTAAATTAATTCTAGTGTGTTGAGATCTATTATTGTGTAATTTTTATATATTTTTAAAAACTATTTTTTTGTTTCTTGATTGTTTGCATGTTTAATTTTAAATTTTTGCTTGTATTTATTTGTATGTTATGCTGTTACTTTTATTTTGACGTTAATAGGCTTAATTACTTGACTAGTTTTAGCATGCTTTGTCAATTAAATTGTTTTTTTCTGACAATAAAGTATTTTTTCATTCTTCATTCATTCTCGACCGTCTCCTGATTTCCAGTCTCCATTGGTCTCGGCTGGCCCAGAAATTCTCATCTACTCCTTTTTCTCTGATATCTCTGTCTATTCCTTCTCTTCAACTCAGTCTGGGTCTTCCTCTCATTGTTCTTCCCTGTGGTGTTCAATTTAGAATTTTCTTTGGGATTCTGCCTTCCTTTGACGTCTTCCGTTATTTTGTGTTTAACATCAATAATTTCTCGAATTCTCTCATTTCTCACTCTTTCCAGTTTTGATTTTTGGACAGAGCGTCTCCAATAATCCTTTTTATTGGCTATAGGAGACTTAAGACCTTTTTATTTCAGGGGCCATACCTCACTACCATAACTGATGACACTTTTCACTATGCTCTTGTAAATTCCATGTTTGTTTTGTTTTAATCCTGCCTTATTCCAGAGAATACTGTTGAGTTGTCTTTGTTGGTTCTTTCTGTTTAATTTCTTTATTTAAACTACCGTCATTAGTGATGTACATCCTCAAATATTTGTACTTTTGCATTGTTTTATCCGAGGGGTGGCTCGATCGTCAATGTTTGTACACCAAAAGGAAATACCTACGATAATTCCCGGAATACTACCCAGTATTTTCCCAAAATTGCAAGGTGTTTCCTAGTATTTCCTAGTATTTCCCAAGTACTTTCACCTATTTCCTGGTATTTCCTCTAGCCTGTCTGTACACCAGAAGGAAATACAGAGCCACCCCTCGGTGTTATCTGATGTTGTTGTTCCAAGATAAGGTCCTGTTGCTCCCCACCAATGCACATAAGTTCCGTTTTCTGAAGATTTAGCTCCAGCTCCCACTTATCGTATTCTTCAATTAATTTACGGGTCATATATTCTAAATCTTAGTAATCTTGAGTCAGGACTATTTGGTCATCCGCTGAGGATTGGAAATTTCTACCAAAACTATTTAGTGGCAAATCCCGGGGACCATGGGGCCCGCTCCTTTCCTCACTTTTAGCTTAATAAATTTACCTATTACTCCACTTTTAAAATATTTTCACTAAAATTACTTAATTTTCCAAGCGGAGCACATTGCTTAATTTCAAACCGGACTAAATTCACATATACCTCTACAATTTTCAGGAGCAACATCATAAATAAGTACGACGGTAAAAAACTGCATGCAAGTTCATGATACACTAACTTTGGACCTAACTCATGGTACACTATCAAATCATTATTGGATCTGAGTAAGCTTAATTCTACTTGCCAACTAATCGCGATGGAAACCAACGGTGTATTCTGGTATAAGAAGCGATTCTAAAATGGTCCCTAATAGTCTAATACCAAAACGAATCTGCTTAGTTACGCTATTGATTATTTAGGTTCAATCAGATGCATTTTACTGGAAGTTTAAGGAAAAAATCTCGGCTGCCTTGATTATTATGTCTTGTTGAATGGCTTCACTTCGTGATTGGTCTTGATCATTTTCTTTGGAATGTTTAGTTTATTTTTCGTTTTAATTTACATGAACTTAACTATAATCATCCACAGCGTGATTATCGTTTTCATTATTCAACTTTTCTTTTGAAGTCATTTAAGTTTGTAATATTATAGCACATCTGCTGAATCTATACCTTTAGTACCTATATTTCGATTTTTAATCAAAACATTTCTTAATAGTCCAAATAAAAAGACATTTTTTACCCTCGTGTGCATAGTAACCCAGAAAACAGACACAATCATGAACGTTAATACTTTTGACAATGACAACAGAGCTGGGTCATATTGCAAAAAATAGTAATATAGAAACCAGGAAAGTGGAGATAAAATCTGAAGACACGGCAGTGCCCGGCCAAGTTCGCGGCGTAAACTGCTGTGTACTATCTTTTCTTGAAACATTTCAGCCCATATTTCACCTATCTTAAACTTTACTTCGGAATGAGCTACGCAACTAAAACTTTGCACAGTCGTAGATCTTCATAGAGTTAACAACCCATCCAAGTTTCATGGACCTCCATAAAATAGTAAAGTACTTTAAATTTCAAAAAACGTCGCCACTCACTCACTCATCATCAAATCAATTCTACTGTACTTCCAGACACGCTACAAAGCTGAAATTTGGCAGCCTGATAGAAATTATTACCAAACCCTTGGAAAAAATCTAAAAACCCCAAAATTCTAATTTACTCCCCTCCCCTATACATGTAAAGTTATGTAAAAGTAACATTGCCTACTTCCAGAAGCGCTAGAGAGGTGAGCTTTGGTAGACTGATAGAAAGTATTATAAAACTATAGGAAAAAAATTTAAAATCTTAATATTTTAATTTGCTTTCCTCTCCTATGAATGTAAGGTTATGTGAAAGTAACATTGCCCTTTTCCAGAAACGCTAGAGAGCTGAGCTTTGGAAGACTGATGGGAACTATGATAGAACTATAGGAAAAAATTTAGAAATCCAAAATTTAAATTTACTGCCCTTCCTCATAGATGTAAAGTTGTCTAAAAGTAACATTGTCCACTTCCAGGAACGCTAGAGAGCTGGGCTTTGAATGACTGATAGGAACTATGATAAAACCATGTGAGAAAAAATAAAAAATAAGGCATTGCAAAAGTTTTGAACAATATTCCGCATATTTTACTACTTTAAAACTTAAATATTATCCAAACCCTGTAAAAAAGGAGTGAAATCATAACAAAAAGATTTCATGTAAAAATAGCCAAGTACGCGAAAATGGTATTCCGTAAAAACAATTGAGATAAAAGTTAAGCCAAGTTTTCTAAGACAAATTTTAAAATGAAAGGTTCTTACTAGTTTAGAAATGTTTTTCTAAACTTGGCTAACACAGCGGCGTAGCGTGGGGGGGGGGGGGGGTTCGTTGCCCCCCCCCCCCCGCCCCGAGGGTAGTGGCGCCCCATAGGTGGCCGAAGCGTCCTCAGCTTTATTAAGTCGGGCCGGTAACGGCCAATTGAGTGGGTGCCAAAGGAAACTAACGACATGAAGACCTTTTTTTTTTTTCGGTCGCAAGATTCGTGAGAGGCGCCCTTGTGACTTATCGGCCGCCCCCTTACACATGCTGACCTTTTTTTTTTTTTTGGGTCGCAAGGTTTGTGAGAGGCGCCCTTGTGACCTAGCGGCTGCCCCCTCACACATGATGACCTTTTTCTTTTTTTTTTTTGGTCACAAGATTTTTCATCAGTTTTCAGAGGCGCCCTTTTTAGCTGTCGCCCCCCCCCCCCCCCCCCCGCCCTTTCGGGCACGCTACGCCGCTGCTATCACAGCTACAAATAAGTCTTAGGCACAGTGCTAAATTGAACATAAAGAAGTTTGGCTTTAATAGCAAAGTTTAAAAAACATTTCCAAACTAGTAAGAACCTTTCATTTGAAATTTGTATTGGAGAACTTGACTCTACTTTTATCTCAATTCTTTTTACGGAATACCACTTTTGCGTACTTGGCTTTTTTTTACATGAAATGTTTTTGTTATGATAACTATATTCTTAACTAGATAGATTTTTTGATTACTCGTATCAAAAATAAACATAGCTGACCTAGCGGCGTTATTAGAGGTATTTTATATTGAAATTTTGCTTTTAAATTTAATTACATCATATAATTAATTAACCATACCGACGAATGTCAAGGCTGGGCTTAATCAAATCCAGAACAAGATGTATTTAAATAATCGGTTTTGACCAAATCCGTTGAAATAATAAAACGTCACAGCCATTAATCGTATGACATAAGTAAGCGGAAAAAATTAAATTTGCAAAGTGTTTTGAAATTATTTATTTATATCTAACTAACTGATTGATTAATTTTATTTTTTGGTATAAACTAAATATGTTTCTTCGGTGAGACGCTTCCTCAATTGTAACTGATGTTAAAAAACTAACAGTTAGCAAATGTTTTAATTTACCCACGGCTATCAAAACGGACGGGTTACGATCTACAACTTTGTGGACGTTACAGCGAAGGCTGAATTTCTTTTTGATGAAAACGTCATGCCACAGCTGATTGTGTTTAAAATATTGAAGTTGGAATGATGGTTGATGAATATTTGATTTTTTTTAAATAAAGCTAGTTTTAAGATGTTTTTACTATATTCTTGTAAAAAAATTAAATTTAAAGGAGAAGCGAATGTGTTCGTTTCTGTGTGGAAAGTAATCGGCTCACCTACACTTATTTGTTTAAATTCGACAACTTTTAAAACTTATTTAGATGTGTTTACAACTTGTAAAAAATCATTTAAAAAAAATCAAGCAAATTATAGAAAACAAACAAATAAACAAATGCCATGACAAACACAGAGGACAAAGTCAAATCCATGCCAAATATAAAAGTTGGCGTGCGGTGCATGGCGGGCAAGTTGAATTTAAAATAAAGAATACTAAATCTTGAAGATTTCAACCTTTTAATCATCTTTCATCCTTACAAAAGTTTGGTAGAATTTCTGGATAGTGTCTGGCAATATTTCACTGATATTTCGCGAAAATCTTTAGTACTACTACTATGTCGGTTTAGAACGTTTTTCTACGTTGTCCGACGCCTATTCTCCTCCTTCTTCGATCCTGACAATCATCTTCTGTCAGATTTTTTTGACTCATTGATCTTTGGATTGACTGTTGCCATTCTAGTTTAGGACGCCCTCTTTTTCTGCGCCCTATTGGTTGCCATTCTAGGACCTGCTTTGGTAATCTTTTGTCGTTCATCCGTTGTACATGGCCGTACCATATCAGTTGCCTTTTAGTGAGGTCATCCGTTATGCTTCCCTCGATTCTCATTCTTTCTTTTATGATCTCATTTCTTATGTGATCTATTCTAGATATTCTCATTGAGCTTCTTATTGCAACCATTTCGACACTTTCCATTTTTGTTTTGTATTTTTCTGTTACGCTACAAGTCTCTATTCCATACAACAGCGTGCTTTTCACCATTGTTTCATATATGTTAAATTTTACATTCTTTTTTATCTCTCTGCTCCATAAAATACTGTTAAGACATCTAATAACCTTTTTTGCTGTTACTATTCTTTTTTCCAATTCTTTACAGTCTGTTCCTGTCTTATCAAAGGTGACACCCAAGTATACATACTCATTGCATGGAGATATTGTTTGTCCATTTTCTAGTACTAACTCACTTGATTCGTTTCCAATACAAAAGTACTGTGTCTTGTCCACGTTCACTGTTAATCCCCACTTTTGGTATTCTTCTGTTAACTTTCTCATCATATACTCCATGTCTTCTTTATCATTAGCCACAATTACTTGGTAGTCAGCAAACTGTAGTGTGTATATGGTAAATCGATCGTTAAGTTGTATTCCCATGCCGTGCACTTTACCTTTCCAGTTTTTTAGAGCTACTGCGATATATATTTTAAAAAGAGTTGGAGAGATACAACATTCCTGTTTTAAGCCTTTTGTTACCAGGAATTCTTTTGAAAGTCGATTTCCAATTTTCGTTTTAGATTTTGACCCTTTGTATAGTTCTTTTATCGCTTTTATGTATGTATGATTGATATTAGTTTGCTCTAGCACTGTCCATAATTTTTCTACTGGAACGGTATCATATGCTTTTTGTAGGACCTCAA
The DNA here is from genome assembly GCA_963576565.1 of Aspidapion aeneum. NCBI lineage: Eukaryota > Metazoa > Arthropoda > Insecta > Coleoptera > Brentidae > Aspidapion > Aspidapion aeneum. The sequence goes on from OY755039.1 coordinate 35,013,798, forward strand.
AGGTAACATGAGTCTCTATATTTCTGGCGCTCCTTTTCTCAATTACTTGTTTAAGACAAAAAACATTATCACTACAAGATCTGCCTGCACGACACCCACTGTGCTCTTCTTGTTCATGAAAATCCTTCTCTATTAGATCTCTAAGAATCCTACCGTACAATCTACTTAGAGTACTGGTTACTGAAATTCCTCTGTAATTGTTGCAATCCAGCTTGTTTCGTTTTTTATCTATTGAGGATATAAATGCAATTTTCCAATCATTAGGATACTGGATGTCCGTTTATACAATGATTGATAATATATGTAAAATTTTCGAGTAGTTTTTCTGATCCATATTTGAGCATATCAGCATATATTCCCCCAGGTCTGCTAGCTTTTCCGGATTTAAGCTTTTTAATATTATTCTTTATCATTTCTTTAGTGCCATTTTGAAAATATCACAAATAAACCTCTATGCGCCCATAAGACCAAATGTAAAATTTAGCCCATAACAACAACTGATTTTTTTAGGGTCGTGGCCTGTATTTTTTTGTTGGCTTTGATTTACCTTGACAGCAACCCTTCTCTTAAATACCGACAACACAGCGCATATTTTGCTTACACAAATTGTTAAAAAAGGTGTGTCTTCTAAGCGCACGATTTTAATAGCCTTCTGCATTCATCAGTAATAATTATTCAGAAGCATTAGGGTTAATTACAGATTTGTAAAATTTATTATGCTCAAGAAAAATTGTTTGTTTTATGTTTGAACCAGAGTACCTCAAGGTTTAGTTTTTTGTACAAATAAGAATACTAGATTAATGCTTATTCTTATTCTACAGTTCCTAATATTTTTATCATTGTATTTCGTAGCGTTGACCCCTGTATATTAAACGCATAAACAATCAGAAGTTAAGATGACTAAACATCAAAGGAATATTACTTGTTACAATTATAACTAGAAAACAGTAATATCTTGGAAATGTGACCCGTGTAGTAAGATGTGCTCTACTTAAATTAATCAGGCAAGGCAACATTGATTAAACTCGAAATGTATGAAGTAGAAATTTATAAAAGTAATAAAAATAATAAAGACAGGGTTAATTACAGATTTGTAAAATTTATTATGCTCAAGAAAAATTGTTTGTTTAATGTTCGAACCGGAGTCAAGTCTAGTTTTTTGTATCCGAATAATAGGTTAATCGTTATTCTACAGTTCATAATGTTTTTATCGCTGTATTATATATTGTCAAAGTCTGGATATTACACGCATAAATAATCAAAGATTTTAAGATGTGGAGAAGATCATTTATAGTATCATGGGTTTATTGCAACTTGCTTAGAATTTTTAAGACGACTGAACATCAAAGGAATATTACTTGTTAATTATAACTAAAAAACATTAATATCTTGGAAATGTGACTCGTGTAGTAAGATGTGCCCTACTTGAATTAATCATGCAAGGCAAAATTGATTAAACTCGAAATGTATGAAGAAGAAATGTATAATCGTAATAATAATAATGAAGATCTTGAAGAAAACTTCGAAGATTTAAAGATGTGGAGAAGATTATTTAAAGTATCACGGGTTTATCGCAACTTGCTTGAAAATTTTAAGACAACTAAAGGCCAAAACAATATTACTTCTTACAATTATAACTAGAAAACAGCAATATCTTGGAAATGTGACCCGTGTACTAAGATGTGCCCTACTTAAACTAGCATGCAATGCCAAATTGATTAAACTCGAAATGTATGAAGAAGAAATGTGCTCTACTGGAACTAATTATGCAAGGAAAAATTGATTAAACCCGAAATGTATAAAAAAGAAATTTATAAAAGTAATAATAATAATAGGCAAAGAAGATCTTGAAGAAAACTTCGAAGATTTTAAGATGTGGAGAGGATTATTTAAAGTATCATGGGTTTATCGCAACCTGCTTGAAAATTTTAAGACGAATAAAGATCAAAAAAATATTACTTCTTACAATTATTATAACTAGAAAATAGCAATATCTTGGAAATGTGACCCGTGTACTAAGATGTGCCCTACTTGAACTAGCATGCAATGCCAAATTGATTAAACTCGAATTGTATAAAGAAGAAATGTATAAAAGTAATAATTCTAATAACAATCATAATCCAGAAGGAATTTGCCCAATTGTTTTGAAATAATTAACTTTTTAACAAATATGCCAATACTGAACATCTCGTTAATATTTTAACGGCCACATTTGCTTTGAAGCTTTCGTTGATGACCCGTGGAACCTATAAGTAGTCGAAGTCAAACTTAACATGAAAAATATAGTGAGCCTTCGCGCCCATGTATTTATTGCACCGAGTTACGAAATAATTTAGTTCCGAATGCGAACAAATTAATAAGAAGCCATAAATTCGATACGTAATGCTCGTCCAAAGAATAAAAAAGGGAAAAAATTGGTTTGCGGTGTGAACATACAACGCTCAATATAAAGTAACATGTGTAACACAGCTTATGCTCTACACGAAGCTATCAACTGCATTCAGTAGAGGATGGCCCAAGAAGGCCGAAACCGGTCGTGGATTGGCATTGATGGACGTGTTCCAAACAAGGATGATTCATATCCTTATAATCGACGTTGGAGAGAGTGAAAACCACATGGTTTTATAAAGTAACATCTTTCGAGGGAATTTAATACAAACTTACTTCTACCATTTAAATTCTTTGCAGGTCTAAACAAGGTACACTACTTTACGGTTGTAGAAATATCTTAAACAAAATTAATGTATTGAGGAAAACAAGGAATAGTAATGAATAATGCAGAAGAAAACAAAAAACACTATCAAGATAATTAATACAGCGCTTTATCTTATCGTGAAAATGCTTTAGCTGCTATAACATAGATGAAAAGGAAAGAAGTTTCCAAATTGGCAACACTGTGTGAACTAAATCACTGTTTTTAGTAAATAGAGTGCTCTTTATATTGCGAATTTGACTTCGATAACGTTTGTAGTTTCCGAGGTATACTTTATGACCTGGGTTGTTTAATACCCTTAGTTGAAAAAATAAAAAGAGCAATAAATTAATATTTTGTGCAACATTGCAGCAACAGGAAGAAACCGAGTAAGCATTATTGAAAATGGAGATATATTGCTCATTTCTTTCTTCGATATCCAATATGTTGGAATTAGCAATACATCTTAGATAGTCAACCTCGAAGTCGTAAAGCGTTAGAGGATGAGAGTGGCGTGCCTATTTTTGGGATTGGCTGGAAATGGATGAGGTTGCTGTATGTCAAATATGCACGTCTCTACTTTACTGCCAATACCTTGCTTCCTGCGACTTATTTTTACGCCTCAAAATGGCAATTTCGATTATTTTTGGAAGATTTTGAGTTCATGCGCGACACGAGTTCTATACAAAGTAACTGTGTTAAAATTTAAAAAGTGCTTTTTTAGTTAGTGAAATCATTGGTATCAGTATCAGTATTACAGCTGATAAAGTAGGCCATATTTTGCACTATAATTTTTAGACTTCCTAACACGTATGTAAAGCTATTGGGATCCTCAATTCTTTAAAAATATTTTCACTTAAATTGAGTTGTTCTCGTCAATCACCATGAACCAATTTATACCAAAATTTGGAGCCCAAATTCTTCGGTAAAGAACATTAGTTTTTTTTAAAGGTGTAGGCTTTAATTATGAAAAAATCACAAATCGATAACTACAACGGACTTGTGGTGAGTTGTAAGGGAAAGAAAAGCGGTAGTTAAATGATGAAAAACATAACTCGAAAACCATAACACTTGGCAAAACACGAAATTTCATATTGAGAATACTAACGGCTATACGTATAGTCCCTGCCATTCGCAGTTACACTTTTGTAACTTTGACATTAAATAAACATATTTTCAGGAATATATTATAAAGGAAATATGTCATGTTGGTATAAAATTAACGATAGAACTATCACAGTCTCTGCATAAAAAGATGCTGACTGTAGATTGACAAAAAAATCGCACAGATAAAGTGAAAGACATGCCAGTTTTCTGAATTTTTTTGTTGCTGTCAGTATGCATATGATAAGTAAACAGGTTGGAAATGTCACAAAAGTCTAACTGCCTATGGCAAGGACTATACCTGCTGATGCTGGTGACAATTTTCTAAAATATTTTAATTATTTTTGTTGTATATTGAAAAAGGATACAAAAAATCGTATTCAAATTATTATTGGCTCTTAAGAGATGTGTAAAACAAAACAGTCAAAGTATCGTGTGTAAAGCAGTGTATAGTCAGCCGCGTTCAAATGTATGAGTATTTGTACAAGCAAAACAAAGAATAATCCGAATATACTGCAATCTTATTGAGTGCCCGCTGCGCGATCCGGCTTTAATTTAAAAACCGCCCCCCGTTTTTCAAATCGGCGAGCGAACAAGAGAGCGTGCCATTTTTGCGAAATTAAAAAAGTTTTCGAAATGATATTTATTGCCAATTACATGGAAAATATTATTTAACTCAGACTGGAATAGACCCTTGGGAAAGTCATTTAATATCCAGTGTGCAGAATTTATTAACTTAGGATTATTTGATTTAGATTTGCTACAAAAATCAATGTATAAACGTAAAAAATCTAATCAGAATAAAAAAAATATTTGTTCAGTTTAATTTAACTGAACTGTTTCTGTTCTTGATTAATTGTTTGATGTAACCACGAGATTACCTTTACTCAAAAAATATTTATTGAATAAAAGCTATTATTTTGATAACATATATTTTACTTCGGTCCATTTACAAATCGGAAATTGGTTGACTTTTTTATCAAAATAAATACTGAACATTAGTGCAAGTAGTTTAGAAAACTGTGATTATTCTGGTGGACAAAAAAAAACTGTAAGTTATTGCCTTATTATTCGACTTTAAAATAAAATAGTGTAACCTCTTTAAAATCAACAAATATTACCGTTTATCAAATAAACAAAAAACACTGATAAGAGGCAGTACCGTTCGCGAGGCCTACTATATCGCAGACCGGCCGAAAATAACTGAATGCTTCACTATGCCTGTTACAAATGAACAATTATTTGACCTGCTACAAGACCTAAAAAATCAAAATTCCGAAATAAAAACAGACATAAATTGCATTAAATCTGATTTAGGTAAGCGAGTTAGAGTCTGATAATCTGGATTTAAGGAGAAAACTTAAACACTTTGAAGAAGCAGGAAAAAAGAATCAAGTTATAGTTTTTGGTGTCAGAGAAAATTTGGAAAACACGTTGGAAAGGCAAGTTGTCAAGCTAATTACTGGTAAACTGGCAGTATCTATTCAGCCAGAAGATATTGACAACGTCTATAGAGTTGGACAAAAAAGTGAGACGGAACCCAGGCCAATTATTATTAGACTAGTGAGATTTTTAAAGAAACAAGAGATTTTGAAAAACAACTATAAATTAAAAGGAACGGGAATTACTATAAAAGGATCAAAAAATTCTGTACAAATACTCAAAATAGCCAAAAATAAACAATTTGAAACTAAGATTTCAAGAAACCAACTAACAGTTAATAGCGAAATATTTACAGCACATGATTTAAGGGAAGTAAGCGAAGATCCTTTTGAGGAGTTTTTCATTAATAAAAAACAACTATACCCAAATAATAGCGCGCCATCGACTCCAGTATCCAACGTCAAGATAACTCAATCGCCGTCTCACAAAAATAATCAAGTTTATATAAAAACCAAGGAAACAAAAATAGAGATCACAAAGCCAGAGGAGAGATCAAAGACTAAGGAGCGCAAGAAGAGCAGCGTAACTGAGACGCCTACTAAACCTAGATCAACTAGGCAAACTACCGCTGGAAAAATTTTTGATAAAAACAATAAAAAAGTGTTTTAAGAGTTTTACTTTGTCATAGATTTTAATGTGTGTGTGTCAATTTTATAATTTTAATTTGTCTTTTTTTTAACATACTGTTTAATATTTTATCGCGAAGTACGCGCGTGTTTGTCGGTTTGTCGGTTTGTTGTGTTTTTTTTATTTATTTTTTTAATATTCGGTTTTATTTTGATTAAAGATAATTTTAATAAATAAATTTAAATCGGCCCTACTTCAAATCGTTGCAAAAAAATGGATGCCCATCTAAGAGATTATGTGGAAGAAAAAGTGGACACAAAAACTGTAAGTAACGTTTTAAAATTTAACAGAGACTACAAATTTGAAGCTAAAAATGACCTAAAAATAATACACTGTAATATATGTAGTTTAGGTAAAAACTTTGATAATTTTTGCTTCTTTTTAAGCACCCTAGATGTTACTTTTGATATAATAGTCCTGACGGAGACATATATGCAAGAAAATATCACGGAAACTCCATTTGTTTTAAAAAATTACATTAAATCTAAATTCAACTATCAATATTCCATAGTTTCGTTAGGGAACGTAAAGGCACTCGAATTGACAGTAAATTACAAAACATCAAAAATCTGTCTTACGGCTCTACAAATCACCAACTGTAGACGAAATGTCTTTCAATCAGGAGCTACTTCGCTACTTAATTGAAAGACAAAAAAATACTTTTCACATATTAGTTGGGGATTTAAATATTAATTTGCTGGGAGTTCTGGATTATATTGAAGAATATCAAAACATACTCGCATCGTTTATTTTTGTATCCTACATAAATAAAGTGACGAGACCACGTGCACAGACGTGTATAGATCATTTTTTTATAAAATCTCCAGTAAGTGTAACTAATATAAATCCTTTTATTTTTGAAAGCAATGTAACATCGGATCACTATCCTATTGCAATATTTATACCAAATGATACGAGTTTAAATACCGAACCGAACCGAACCGAACCGAAGTGACAAATTCGATAAAAAATTTATAAATTATAAAAATTTACAAAATGATCTAAAACGTGAAATGTGGCTTGATGTTTACAATGAACAAAATCCTAATAAAGCAGTCGAATTATTTTTACAAAAAATTATTAATTATACTAAAGCTAATACCAAAGTCTCACAAAATAATTCGACAAAGAAAGAAGTGTTTTTGAACAAATGGATGACAAAAGGTCTGCTTAATTGTATACAAGAAAAACATAGCTTATATAATCAGGTGATCCGAAACCCAGCAAATAATATACTCAAGTATCAATACAAAAACTATAAAAATAAATTAAGAACCCTGATTAAGACCGCAAAACGAAATTATGTAAAAAAACAAGTTGAAAAAATAAAAACTGTTCATCTTCTTTGTGGAATGTAGTAAATCCGATATGTGGAAAGTCAAAAAGTCAACACAAAATAGAATCTATCAAAACAACAGATGGAAAATGCTTATTAGATAAAAAACAAATTTCTGATGAATTTAACAGACATTACAGCACTGTGGGACAAACTTATGCTGACAGAATACCTCCTTGTAAAGAAAATATACAACCTATAAGCAGACTGGAAAACAGCATGCATTTATTTTTTGTGAATCAAAAAGAAGTTATTGACTCTATTTCATCGTTAAAAAATAAAAAAAGTCCTGGTTGGGATGAATTAAAATCAGAGACAATAAAAGAAGTAAAAAATGAAATAGTTCAACCAGTTACCTACTTAATAAATCTATGCTTTAAAGAAAGCTGCTTTCCAGACTGCCTAAAAACGGGAAAAGTTAAACCCGTTTTTAAATCAGGAGAGAAAACCAATGTTATAAACTACCGACCGGTGTCTTTGTTGTCTGTATTTTCAAAAGTTTTTGAAAAAGTATTGAAAAACAGAATGATGCATTTTTTAATAGATTTTATCAGATGCTCAATACGGATTTAGAGAGGGGAAATCAACATAGGACGCGATCCTTAATTTAACTTCTAAAATCACAGACTCTTTTGACGCAAGCAGGCGTAGTCTTTGCATCTTTGTTGACCTCTCTAAGGCGTTTGACTCGGTCTCACACCCAATACTAATATCAAAACTGGAGAAGTATGGTCTGAGGGGTGGGGTCTTAAAACTCATCACAAGCTATTTGACCAATAGAACCCAGCATGTAGAATATGTTGGCGGTGTTATCAGCAATAGGACAAAAATAAACTTTGGAGTGCCTCAAGGTACTGTTCTCGGCCCTTTGCTTTTTAGCATATATATCAATGACTTATTAAAATTGAACACCTTGGGAAAAATAATAAGTTTTGCTGATGACACTGCTATATTCTACACAGCAGACACTTGGAATGAGTTAAAAACTCTAGCTGAAGACGATTTCAAAAACATTAAATCTTGGTTCCAAATAAATAAACTTACTCTAAATTATGAAAAAACTAAATATATACCTTTTGCTGTATATAAGAACCATTTGCCAAGTCTTGGACCTTTAGAGATTCATAATTTCGAAAAAAATTCAAAGGCACAATCAATAAAATACCTAGGAGTTATCATAGATAGCCAATTGAAATGGGAGTTACAAATAAAAGATGTATTAAATAAAATCCGTGGATTGTTGCCTAAATTTCGTTATTTAGAAGAATTTTTAGAACAAGATCATCTCAGGATGCTGTACCTCTCCCTAGTACAGTCCCATCTTTCGTATGGGATTTTAGGATGGGGTGGAGTGGCTGAATGTGACTTAAAAACGCTAAATTGCACTCAAAAATGGTTTTTAAAACTGATTTACGGCAAAAGGAGAACATACCACACAGATATGCTTTTTCAGGAAACAAATATGCTGGATATACGCCAACTTTATTGCTTGGAAATAACAAAAAATATTCACAAAGGTAGAATAATTCTGAGGCAAAAAGTTAGAAACTATGAAATGAGAAGAAATAATTTTTTTGAATTTAGCTTTGCATCAAAAACTGTGTCTCAACGTTCTGTTGAATATTTTGCACCAAGAATATTTAATGCTCTTCCTCCAAATATACAAACTACTCAAAAATTCTTTTTATTTAAAAAACTTGTAAGGAACTGGATTTTGAACAACAGAAATAAATGTAATGAGCTAATCAACGTAAACTATGTATGGTATGCTATGGTAAAAACTAAATTAAATTAAATTACTTAGATATAATTTTGTTTTAAGTCAACAAGCATGACTATGCTTTTATGACTTCTTTTGCGTTTATTTGTAATTATTTAAATATTTATTTATTATTAATAATTAAATTTAACTGAAAATCTTTGTAAGAATTCTTGTAAACTTTTAAATTTGAATAAACGTATTTATTATTTATTTATTATTTATATAAATGACTTACCTTAGTTTTAGAAGTTCTCGGCTTTCCTCCTCCATTAACAATGGCAAAAACTTCCACTTCGTAAAAATCATTTCCAGCTTCTCTATCCAAACTAACCGCCGTCGACACTACACCCAACTTTAAGTCAATGTCAAAAAGTCTGTCGACTTGCGCGCCCGAGCCGGTGACATTTGTGACGTAATACTCGACATCATCACTCGCATGACGCGCGGATACCGTCAGTATACTCGTACCGGGAGGTTCATTTTCAAAGACACTACCTGCAAACGCACTAGATTCAAATTTTGGACCGTTATCACTTGTTTCACTTGCCGAAATCACCGTTATGTAAGCTTCGTTGGATTTTCGTTCGCTTTGAACTGCTTCGTCAGTGGCTTTTACCGACAGCCTGTAAGTCGGTTCGGGGTTTGCAATATTTCTTTTTAACCTCAATAAACCCGAACCTTGATCTAAGTGAAACAACTCGCTCGGATCACTTATTAACTCATAAGTCACTTGACCATTTGCACCAGAATCCAAGTCTCTGGCAAAAATTGACATAACAGAAGTCCCATCACCTTTTTGTTTTGGCAAGATTGCTGCATTCATTGACACAAACACAGGAGTGTTATCGTTTATGTCCTCCACTAAAACAGTTACGAGTTTTTCAGCTGACAATTGAGAGGACTCGGGTTCAGCTTGGTCAGTGGCTACTACCGTTAACCTGCACAACAAAATTTAAATAAGTAAAATTATAAAAAGAAGATTTTGAACAAAATAATTTTGCAGTGAACTACAGCTCACCTTTTTATACAGTCACTTACCTAAAATTATCAACTGTCTCCCTGTCAATTGGTAACAAAGTATGAATATCGCCAGTTAGAGGATTAATTGCAAACCGTCTTTTATTATCTTCTGGTTCTTGATAGGAAATCGCATAAGTAACTTTGCCGTTCAATCCTGAGTCTCGATCTTCAGCTGTCACTGATAGTATAAAGCTGTTGACTGAAATATCTAAAAAAATGTAATGCGTACTAAAATATAAATCATAACCGTTTGATTAAATATGCTCACCTTCTCTTATTTGTCTCACAATTGCAGTACTAGGAAAAGACGGAGAATTGTCATTTGAATCGATAACATCAATAATAAGTAAAATAGATGTTGACAGTCTAGGACTTCCATTATCGCTTGCAGTTATGTTTAATTGATAAGTTTCTAGTTCCTCATAATCTAGAAGTTTGTGAAGGTAGAGCATTCCTGTATTGGCGTCAATTTGAAACGCATCTTTGCGATTTCCGGTAGAAATGGAGTAGGATATTTCACTGTTAACACCCAAATCTACATCTGTTGCTTTGAATTGTATTAGTTCAGTGTTTATTGAGGTTATTTCACTGATTGACAATCTAGGTTCTGATTGAGTAAATTCAGGATTATTATCATTTTCATCTAATATATCTATTGTAACTGTTGTCGTAGAATTGAGTTGGTTTATGAGACCTGCATCGTGCGCTAAAACTGTTAATATATATTTAGATATCGTTTCTCGATCTAGACGTCTTATTAGAAAAATCTGTCCAGTAGCTTCTTCGATATCGAACTTTTTATCATCATTTCCACCAACTATTGAATAAAACACATCTCCATTTAAGCCTTCATCTGCATCTGTAGTGTATATTCTAAAAACTTGGCTACCAAGAGGAGAGCCTTCCGATATCTGTACTTTATACGGTGTTCTTAAAAATACCGGTGAGTTATCATTTTGATCAGTGATACCAACATTAACTTTAACTTTGTCTCGTAGTTTTGGAAATCCGTTATCAGTAACGGTTGCCTCTAATGTTATGAAGTTTTGGCCTAAAATAAAAGATAAATTTAGTTAAAGTATTAATTAATTTAAAAAAAAAACTTACCTGTCGTTTGAACCAATTCTTCTCTATCAAAAGCATGCTTAGTCTTGATAAAACCATTTTTTGGATCAATTACAAAATTTTTCTGCAAACTGGACAGGGAAAATATTAATTCAGCATTTCGTCCCAAATCTTTATCAGTTGCCGTTAATTTTCCAACAAATGTATCAGAAGGCTCATTTTCTCTAACTTGGAATGTAAACGTTGAGTTTGTAAATTCTGGAGGGTTATCATTTTCATCAATTACATGGATAACCAAAGGAACGACTGAAAATCTTGATGGAGTCCCAAGATCCGTCGCCATTACTGTTATGGAAAAATAATCTTTGTCTTCTCTGTCCAATGGTTTTTGTACGTAAAGATAACCATCAGGAAAGATACCAAATTTATCTTCAGTATTGCCCTCGATTATTTTGTAAGTTATTCGTCCTAAAAAAGTTAAGAATTGAATCTAAATAAACGTAACTTAAAAATAGTTTCCCTAGAAAAACAAAAATTTGTTTCTATTATTACCGTTTAGTTCCAAGTCAGCATCGGTAGCACCTAAGGCGAAAAACCTTGTATTTACTGAAGTAGATTCCAATAAGGATGTTTCGTATGAGGTATGATCAAAAACTGGTGTATGGTCATTTACATCTTCTACGGTAATATCAATATTATACTTGGAAAACAATGACGGTTCTCCGCCATCAATAGCCATAACCTCCAAAAGCATTAAAGTCTTTGGTTCATCTCTAACTGGTTTGTTTAGGTAAATCACACCTGTAGCTTCAGAAATTCTAAACTGCTCATTTGGGTTATGACTTAGAGTATAAGTTATTCTGCTATTTTCTCCTGAGTCAAGATCCCTTGCTCTTGCTAAATAGACTTCTTGGCCTACCGCTGTATTTTCCGGTAATCGAATTTCGTCTCTAATTTTTGGAAATGTAGGCTGGTTGTCATTTAAGTCTTGTACTATAATATTCACTGTGGTTTTTCCGTAAGATAATCTAACTCTAACAACGACTGTCAGAGTATAAGATGAGCTTTTTTCTCTGTCTATTGGTTTGGTTGTGCTGATCTTTCCGGTATTTTCATTAATTTGAAAATTTTTATTAGGATCTCCATAAATAATTGCGTATGTCGCGTCGTTGTTGCGTACTCTTACAGAGCCTACTTCGCGTCTTTTAAAGATTGAAGAATTTTGGTGATCTTCCGTGATGTGAAATTCATAACCTAACAAAAATAAACAATTTAATTAGTTTTGGAAAAAAAATTGTGGTTTAGTATTATTGAATAACATAAGTGGAGCTACTATTGGATAGATATTTTCTAATGTGGTAATTATATTTTCCGATAAATCTTATTTATTTAAACAAAAGATTTTTTAAAAGTATATATTTTTAAAAAGTACCTCCATAGTTATCAAAGTGAATCTCCTCCATATAAATCTCTTTAATAACCTCAACAAATGCATTTTCCGAGGCGCTTCGACCACCTTCATCTCTAGCTGTTACTTGCAGTTTAAAAACTGGATTTGTTGAAGTCTTTATATTCCGCCTAAGGGTAATTATTCCCAAAAATTCATCAATTGAAAATAAATTATCGTAATCATTTTCAAGTTTATATGTTATCACGGCATTTTTGCCTTCATCTAAATCAGTTGCTGTAACCTAAAAATGAATTAAAACTCAACATAGTCTTGTTCAAACTTTATTGTATAGTTCAAATTCATACCTGAATTTTAACTTCTCTATCAAGGGGTTAAAATATGGGATGTACCATATATTACTTCTCAATTAAACCCCTTTATACCAAGTGACTAACGACATACTAATAATGCATATGAAAATATTAATTTGACGAACACCCTTAGTAAAAGGTATTCTTTATTTCTTTATGTAACACCATACCACATTATGCACCTGCCAAGAGACCAGACCGACTGTAGGCTGATCATAACAGGATGTATTAAAAATTTGTAGGGATTATTATTTATATTAACTTAACAGTTATACCCTTCTAGAGTTTTTTGAATATAATAAAATATAATTTAAATCTTTTTCGTTTTACAGTATCTCTAGGTAAACCTAACTAGTTAGGAAAATAGTATTTTAATTATTAGGATTTTTAGAGAAACACTCGATGCAGCACTACTTATTTATTTAAAATTGGTAGCTTGTCTACCAACGTTGGTGTAAAGAAACTAATTGTCCACAAAAGTTACTTATTGTATTATGTGGAACTCTGTTCTTGCTAAACAGATTTTTCCTAACCTTACCTTTACAATTGAAGCTCCGACTTTCAAGTCTTCCGATACAGGAACAAAATACTTCTGCGGATAAAATTCTGGATTGTTGTCGTTTACATCCAGTACATTCAAAAAGACTGTGGCTGTAGAACTTTGTGGTGGAATTCCCTGATCTTTGGCTATTATCTGTATATCATATTTTGGAATTTCTTCCCTGTCCAGTTTCTTTTTTATTGTAAGTTGCCCAGTCAATGAATCTAAGGCGAAAGTGTCGTCATAACGCTGTTTTACCGATGGATGCAGGGTGTAAAATACGCTGCCATTGGTACCTAGAATTAAACGAATTATTACCTATCTATTTTAATTTAAATGCGTTATTTAATTTAATGTTGAAACAATCTTATCTAATGGTATTAGGCAAATGGTTTTTTGCGGTATTAATGCAATTTATGATACAAACTTACAAAAATCAAAATGGCTGATCCAAAAGTCCATTTAGTGTATAGTCAAGCAATGTCTAGATGTTCACCAATGTCAATTCTTACCAACTCGCTTTCTAGCGTCTCGAAATTAAAGCTTCAGAGTTTTGGGTGTACAGATCAAAGGGTACTTAAGGAACTTTTTTTGGAACCGAACCTAAATTTGCAGGCTCAAAACAAATATTTATTGGAGACTTACCTAAGGTTTTTATTATAAAGAATACGGTTCACTTTAACTTATGTGTCAGTTTGTCAAGATTTAAAATTCAAATATTGCCTATTCAGGGTGTCTCATAACTTAGGGGCCATAGGCCAACAGATGATAGAGGTGGTCATGCCTGATAAAAAAGTTCCTATAATGCATGGGTCAAAACTCTTTCTTTGACGAGATACGAAGCATCAAAATTGGCGATTTTTTAAACTTTTTGGATAATACCTTTTTAAAAAAACGCAGTTAAAATATGAAATTGGGTAAAGTCATGTATTGGAACAAGAGCAAAAAATTGAAATAAAAATAATTTTGAAACAAAATTAGTAGGTAATTTTTTTTAGAAAAACTATTTTTTTGGTTTAAAATTTTATGACTGCCATATTAAACAATTTTTTTTTAAATATTTTTTGTTAACAAAAACAAGTCTCTAGCGAGACATAATAATAAAATATTATTGATATTTTTTTTAAAAATAAGTGAGCAAAAAAAATTTTTTTTTAAATGACTATTTTTTATACATTTTTGAAGGTCATTTTGACAGCCTGTATTTCCTCAACTTGAAATTTTAATAAAGAAAGGGATACCAAATTTTTGAATCACAATAAGCTGAGTATTCAGCTGGCTGTGACATATTTTCTTTTTTTGACCCCCATGTTATATAAAGTTTTTTCTTGGAAATAACCTCTTCTATCACCTGCTGCACTATGGCCTCTATGTTATGGGACACCCTAAATAATATAAGCGAAACCTATTTTTGTCGATCCGTAAAATTGTCGAAAATAATATAGTCAAAAATAATTTAAACGAATCGTAATTTCGTCAATCCGTAAAAATATCGAAAATAATATAGTCGAATATTAAACGCGAAAATGGTGAAGAGACGCAAAATCATCGAAACGTTGTTTTGTCGAAAAGAAAAACGATCGAACCGTAGAAAAGTCGAAAATAAAGGTACGATGTTGCGATATTTAGCAAAATATCTTGGCTAAATTCCTTGAAATGGCGCTCACAGGTTAGGTTTCGATAGGCTCTTAGGTTAGGCTAGTATGATGTAATAGTACACTTGGCAACATGGGGAGTTTGCTGCAGTTGCGTTACAGCATCGACGAGATTCCGTTTCGACTTTTTTACGGTTCGATCTTTTTACGTTTCGATTTTTGCGTCTCTTCTCCATTGCGTATCGCGGGTTTAATTTACGACTATATTATTTTCGACATTTTTACGAATAGACGAAAATAAGTTTCGCTTGAATTGCAGACTTCTCTTTTATTTTTTATTTTTCGACTTTTTTACGGTTCGGCCTTTTTGCGATTCGATTTTTTTACAGTGGGTTCATTTACTTTAAAAAAAAGTTGTCTGGAAGGAAAGCTAGTGAAAAAACTCAGTAGACGTGTTTTTTAACCAACCATTTTTAGGATTTTACGTAACTTTGCCTGAAAAAAGGGTTTTAGTATCTACAATTGCATGTAAAAAGTCGTGACTGTGAAGCCTTTTTTTTAAATTGAATTAAAACCATTTTTCAATTTAATCTCTTGGTGGGTTTTGTTTCTTATTTTCATGGTAAGTGATGTATAAGATACCAAAAACATTAAACAATAAGAAGGATATTACGCAAACACGTAGGTAGAGACTAGCAAGTAGAAGGACGCCAATCAAGAATGTGGAAAGAAACCTTTAAGAGCAGAACTTACTTAAGCGCCGAGTTATAAACCCATGCCCATTTATTTTGTTTATACCTAACTACGTTTGTATAAAATTCATTACAAGTTGATCTCAAATTCAAAAATGACTGAGACGAAGTGAAAGTTAACCAAAAAAAGTTCTTTAGGTCTTTAAATATTTTCTTCTTCTGGTGGTCTAAGTAAGGTAAGAAGCAGCATCAAGCATAAAACTGAAGAGTACATGTCATTTTGTTGTGGAATCAGATCGATCTTATTCATATATGAACGTAGGAAAGTAGTATTTATGTTCTAATTCTAGCAAGTAATGTTTTATGCAAAATCTGCGACCTTCAGAGCTCATAAAAACAATATTCATTACATTAAATCCAAGATAGAAATAAAGATATTTAACTTACAAGACTTCGGCGAGCAAAAAATTAGATAAGCTTGGGGACATGTAAATGCAAATACGCCTACGAAAAAATTGTTTAGGAGTCGACATGAATAAATTTAGAATAATTATTTTATTGCTGCACTTCTAGAAAGTATCTTTCAACACTATGAACAATACAGGGTGTTTCATCCCATATACAGACTAAAAGAAGTCATTCCTTGGTTTATTTTAAGAACTAAAAGTTCTTATGAATATAGAGTTCACAAACGCTTCAGTAAAAGTGTCAAATAGCACATTTAAGGGGGGTACCAAGCCCTGCCTTGTAAAATGTTTAGGGGAGTCTCATGTCTAGCCATAACAAGTTTGTTGCTTCTATCATTAAACCCAATAAATCGCTCAAATGTCAAATGTTAGGCTTGAAATAACTCAAAGTTTAAATGGAACAAATCTTCCGATGGGTTTGGAATTTCCATCTTTGTAATCTGACAATATTTTTTACTAAAAATAAGCAAATAATATGTCAAAAGATTTCGACAATTTTTTTTTGAACACCACTTATTGGGGCGGTATACAAATTTTAAGTTTTGGTATGTTAATGCACCGCTGATTTAAGGAGGAAAGGATATAAAACAAGACATAGAAGAGAAAGAAGAAAATACAAAAAAATGATTTTTCCACACTCCTTTTTTCTAAATGCCTAAATTTTTCGTCAAGCTCAAAACATGTTTCTTGGCTCCGGAACGAAGTAGCGATGTACAAAATAGCGACGTACAAAATGGCGACTAATGAAATAGCGACAATCAAAATAGCGATGTATCAAAATAGTGTAAATCCGAACCGAATCAAACCGAACTGAGCCGAATTGAAGTAGCATATTTCTTCTAAACCAAAACTTTTCTGATTTCTTTCCTGAGATCCTAGAGAGTGTGAATCCGAACCGAACCGAACCGAATTCGGTTCGAACTGAACCGAACCGAATTCGATCGACATCCACTAGGATCCCGGGAAAAAAGTCAGGTAAGTTTGTTTTTGAAAAATTATGCTGAGTCGCTATTTTGTAACATCGTTATTTTGATAGTAGCTATTTTCTTACATCGCTATTTTGCTACAATCGCTATTTTGCTACATCGCTATTTTAATAACCGTTATTTTTTACATCGCCATTTCGTTCCGGAGCCATGTTTCTTAGTTGTTTTCCGTCCAGTTAAAGGTTTGCAAACAATTATGAAAATAATGTCAGAACGCACTTTTGATGAGGGGTTGACCCCCCCACCAGCCCTTTAAATAAGGTCGAAAAATTGTGTTTCAAGTTAATACTGGAAATAATTTTTTACACATCTTAATTATTATTTACTGAGTTACAAAAATAAAAGCTAAAACTAAAACACTTTTATTTTGATTTTAAGGCGTTTTTTTAAAAGGGGTGTTGCTTCTCGCATTAAAGGCAGAATTTAAACCTGTAGGGAATGAACCGAGGCCTGAACTGTATGGGAGGATCTCATCCACATCATTATAATAACGATTACAATATAGAAATAAAAGTACACATAGAATAACAGGCAAAAAAATAAGAAGGGAAGTTTTTTGGAATCGGTCGGTCTTCTCGGGAACTGGGAATACCTAAGGATAATCAGATGCCGTTTTTAGCAGGCCTGAAAAAGTATCTCCGAAATAATCAGAATATTCAAAGCTTGTGAAATATGGAAGAAGAAAAATAAAAGATAAAACATTGGCCAGAAAAATAGTGAAGTAAATGGATATTGATTGAAACTCAACATCCATCATCTTTTGTGACAAAATTTCCGCTAGCGGAGTATTTTATATTCTAGAAAATGTCCTATCATGGCCACACACATATCCTATTCCTACATAAAATGCATAAAAGTGACTATAAAACAAATAGTTCTAACACCATTTTTCAATTTGAAGAACTCTGTTTATCTTGATTTTTTCGTTAAATTTACAGTTACGGCTATTAAATTTGAAATAAAATTGTTTTGGGTAAGCGGAAATAAAATGTTTTAGCTTATTACTGAAACAGGAATTTCTTATGATATCTACATTCTTTCAGCTCCATATAAGCTAAAATGTTTTAGTAATGAAACGTCTTATAGTGAGTATGTATTATTTTGACCTTCCTCAGGTATTATTATCGACGAATTTTTTTTTTTTTTCAGATAACGCCGAAAATGTTTTATTTGGGTGTGTATTTGTGTACATGGGTATTTCTGTCCGTAACACGATAGCTCCTAAACCGCTAAACCGATTTTTATAGATTTTTCAGGAAAAATAGTGTTCGACACGACAACTGATTAGATTTTGGTCAAAATCCATTAAGGTTAATGACCAATCAAAAAAATTTGTGTTGTAACCAAAAACTTCGTAGGAGCATTAGTTTCTGAGATATTTACAAAAACTCTTTTTAAGGCTGATATATCATGGCTTCACTTGAATTGTGCTAATAGGCTAGGTAGGAAGGTGTCAGATTCGTCATGGATTCATTTATTTATATGATGAACTACATATTTTTCTTATTGTTTCAATTTAATTAAACTTAACATCGAATCTCGGAGCAAAATAAACCACAACAACAAAAATTACATAAAAGTTAAGTTTAAAATTACAAATTATTACGTTACCTTGATCATGATCTTGTGCGGTCAGCATGGCCACTAAACTTCCAGCCGGGGTACTTTCCGATAAAGTAACATCAATTTTGTCCTGAGAAAACTCCGGTTTTTCATCATTTTCGTCTAAAATAGTAACTTTGAGTTGTGTAAAAGCCCACTTTGGATTTGGTCCACCATCTCTGGCAGAAATATTTAGCTCTACTGTCCCTTGAACTTCTCTATCCAGAACAGATTGAGTAGTGACTAGGCCAGAATCGGTATTAATTTGAAACCACTGATGTTCATTTCCAGAGACAAAGCTGTAATAAATCTGTGCGTTTACGCCGGTATCCGCATCTGTAGCTGTTATTCCAGCTACATAGGTCCCAGGTGGTGCTAGCTCAGTCAAAGTTGTGCTATATTCACTTTTCTCGAAAATAGGGGCGTGGTCGTTAACGTCATTTACGTGAATAATCAAAAATGCTGTGGCTGTTCGTGGTGGTGTACCTTTATCAGTAGCAACAACTGTCAGATTATATTTCGAAATTTCTTCTCTATCCAAAACACCATTAACACGAACTATTTCAAAGTTTGGTGTGTGATCTAAACGAAAATTTTTTAGCTCATTTCCAGAAACGATTTTTACAGCTGTTTCCCCATTTAATCCTTCATCTTGATCGATCACCGATACAGCAGCAACTACCGATCCATTTGCAGCGTTTTCATCTACAGTGCCAAATGCCGCTGTAGTTGGAAAGTACCGAAATCTGATTACAGGATCATGATCGTTTGCATCCACTAAGTTTACTGTGACGTATGTGCGACCATCTTGTCTTGGAACACCATGATCTCTGGCGTAAACAGTAAATACGCAGCTTTTCGGACACCTGGCTCCAAGTTTATTGGAGTTCTTTTGTGGACAATGTTGTTGTTCTGAACATTTCAGAATGTCAGAGGTAGAAATTTCTCCAGTCTCGGGATCGACACTAAATTGTCGCTCAGTGTCTGATAAGTAATAGGTAATTTTAGCATTATCACCGAAGTCATTATCAGTAGCCATGACTTGTAAAACTTTTGTACCTGGAGGTACGCTTTCGTTTAACGAAACCACGTAATCGCTATGGTCGAAAATCGGTGGGTTATCATTAGCGTCTAAAATCGTGACGTTTACTTGCAAATAACCGAAATTTGGAGGCTTCCCACCGTCTCTTGCTGAAATATTTAACATATAAATTCCTTGACTTTCTCTGTCTAATTTTCCAGTAGTTTCCAAATGTAAATAACTAGAATCGCCAGTTGGGTTGCTAGTCAGTACCAATTTGAATTTATGTTCTTCATTTCCAGCTATAATCATGTAATCATCACTTACACCATTTTGTGCCAAATCTCTGTCTGTAGCTGAGTCCAATAGTAATCTTGTACCAGTAGCAGCGCTTTCAGAAAAAGAAACAGCTATACTTGGCTCGGGAAATTCTGGACTATTATCGTTTAAATCCATGACTATGATTCGAACTTCAATTGGATACGTGGGTCTACTTGATAGAACTACAAAATCATATCTTTCATTTTTTAAAGTTTCTCTGTCTAAGATCATAGCAGTCCGAATTTCGCCGGTGTTAGGTTCTAGAATAAATTCTTTGGACGGTTCATTAAATCTGTAGACGAATCCAGGTTTTATAGGAATTTTTCCCACTAAAGTACCTTTTGGTTGTTCTTCTAAAATTTCGAAAGTGACTCTAGTGTCCACGGCGCGAGACTGCATCTTATAATCTAGATCATTTTTGCCAGGCCCCGGACCAGAGCTCTGAGATTTTGTTATTAGAAAGGCATTAATCAGCCAAAATATCGTTACCCACATCATTTTTGATGCGCTAATGGGTAAATTTTGGTACGCTAGCTAAACATATCAACAACGTGTGTTGGTAAAAGATTTTTACCTATAATTTAACGTTTTATTATTGAGTATTGGTTAGTCAGCATAATTTTCCGTTTCGAACTAACATTTTGTATTCGTAAAATTACACGTGTTTGGTACTCTCAGTTAGATGTTGTATAGCAGTCTAACATTCCATTACGTCTCTTGCCCCGTTCGGAAATGTCTAAGAACCAGCTCAGCCTCTAGCTGATCGTCGTCTCTCTTTTATAAGTGAATTCTTTAATCCGCTTCTCTCTGTTCTTTTGGTATTCAATATGGCCGGCCACAGAAGAGAAGAGATCTTCGTGCACAAACTTTAAAGGTATTAATTTGATTTAATTTTAAATTCGTTTTATTAAAATCAACTTTAAATACTTTAATTCGTTAACTTAGTCACTAGTTTTTTCTGTTATGTTACAATCATCCAAATAACGAGCACTTAAGAGGGCATTTAAACGTCCTTTTCTGATCAAAACAATTACTTTTTTTTGATTTATTAACACTTATGTCACATAATCTTTATCAACCGTCACAGAGTTTCCGGGTTTAAACTTTATCTTTTGCGAAGAATTTTGTGTTTTTTTTAAATCGCGTTTGCAGGTTTAAATCTATCGAAGAGGTCAAGAGTTTATGAACAACACACAACACGGGTCGTACCCACAGATCGTCCGGTCGGATACCTTTCTTTGAGTAGTTCGCGCGCCCGTATCGAACTAAGAGCGGGTACCAGCCGAAGATTCTTGGGTACCGTCGATTCTCTTTTCTTCAGTTCGTGCGATAGTACTTCTCGGTAGGAGTGGTTCAGGTAGTGCGGCCAATGGTAACCTGCTGGTGTCGGATTATTTAGTCTAGGAACCTCAAATTTTTCAACTACTTTTTGCTAAATCCATAAATAGACATTTGCACCAGTATTTACGCATACCTTAGAACTAGCATTTTAGACCGGGTTTATGTATAAAGTCTATAGACTTAATACCGACTGGTTTAATTGTATTTTTTTATTACTCACAGGTCAAATTAACAAAGATTCGATTCACCCTATGTGCAATAAGATAGTAAGCATTTCTCAGTAAGTTTCATCTCATACAAATTCAAATGAACTTTAGAAATAAAGAAAAACCACTTTGTAACGAAATGTCATTTTTGGGAAATTTAGTCCGTGGAGTCGTAGGATTCCCATTAAAAATTGTATAAATTGTAGTACTACCTGATGGGTGGTTTAAAATTCGTAAAACAATAGAAATAATCCATGATTAATAAAAAAACTTATGTACAGATATTTTCAAAGCTAAATAATACATAAATAACTTAAAACTATGTCTGTTGATGCACTACCGTATTAAATACGTATAAATGTTTAAATATTGTAACAAGCACAAGATATATTAGAATCCGTTTTCAATTACACATCCACCAAAACAATTGAACATGGGTACCTTATCGCTAACTTGTTTAAAAAATTACCATGTAAAATATACCGGCTAGCTGACACTGACTTACATCGTTTTTATTGGACATTTCCTAGTGACGTTGGGAGGGTTAAATAAGGCTACCATTTTTAAACCAAAATATTATATTGTTTTTATTTATTTCTAACCTTTGTGTGGAAATAATACCTTTGTTACAACGAAAAAAGATGATGGTATTTATGAACAATTTATTATATATTATATATATTATATTAAGTATTAAAAACTACTGTATTCAAGGGAAAAATAAGTTAAACCTTCAACCAAAATCTAGAGTTGTAGATTTAGGCTTGTAGCACTTAGCACTGTAGACCCTTTAGTAAATACTGGTTTTAGCGTTTCTTAATTTGGTTGACTTTTGGTTTATTTTTCTTATTTATTCTTTTTCTGTGCCTTATGTTTGGTATTTCTAGACAGGGTAAAAACTGACCTTAACTTGCAAGCCATAATTTTTTAAAAAAGTTTTTTATATAACCACATAGCACAATCACGTGTTTAACACGTAACAAACGAGTGAGAAAAAAAAACGTTGATTTTATAACATGCTAGGAGAAAACGTTTAATCCATATATGAAAACAAGCTTTATAGGTCGTTGTAAAAAATAACGTTGCTAAAAACGGCGTTGTATAACGCGATTATCAAATCAAAATAGCACTGTTTTTACTTTATTTGCAAGTGAATTCTACGTAGATTTTTCTCAACGTCAAAGTCACATTAGGTTCGCGCCTTTTTTACACAAATTTTAAAACGCAGTATGCCTGGCTTTTCTACCAAATAGTTTTGAGATTTTACTAGAAGCAGCGCTACCAATTGGCAACATTTTTCACTTCCATGAAATCTATCGGGAGTGTAAACTCCAAAAACCATTTAATGAACTAATCCCTGATCCTTCGCGATCACGACGCGACGCATCAGTTATTAACCTTATAAAGGCACGTTAATATTGTGTAAAAGTGTTTACTGTTAAAAAATCTTGTTTAGCTTTTAAAGAAAACATAAGGTATGTACAGAGGTTTTGTCTTATCTTGAGAGTCGTCTTTTAAAATTATCTTCAAACTAGTCAACTTTTAGAACTTCCTTTTGTGTAAATTTTAAGTTAAAAAAAGGTTATTAAAAAAACGTGACAAAAAAAACGCAGAAAGGTATTAATTTTAACAAGTCTTTATCTAGAGGGCATTTAGAACAGGCTTTTGCACCATTTTTTGATTTAAAAACATATGGAGAAAAAACGTGACAAAATAACACTCAAAAAGTTAGTAGGTTTGAGAAGTCTTAATCTAGTGGCGTTTTAGAACATTTTGTGGAAGACTTTTCAAGTGTGAATTTGGCACTTGAAAATAACGAGGGTAAAATTCAAATTCACATTTAAAAATCCTCCACAACATGTTCTAAAACCTACTGACTTTCTGCGTCTCTTTGGGTCACGTTTTTTTAATAACATTTTTTTAACTTATAAAAGACGCGAAAGGAAGCTATAAAAGTTCACTAGTTTAAGACTACAACACTTCAAGACAATTTTAAAGATGGCGCTCAAAGCAAGACAAAATATCTATGTATCTATCTATATATGTTATGTTTTTTTAAAAGCTAAACAAGATTTATGAACAGTAAACACTTTCACAGAATATTAATGTGTCTTTATCAGGTTAACAACAGATGCGTCGTGATCGTGGATCAGGGATCAGTACCTTAACATGTTTTTGGAGTTTAGAGGCCATAGCACTACCTGATAGATTTCGTCAAAGTGAAAAATCCCGACTATAGGTGGCGATGCTGCTAGAAAAATCTCAAAAATATTCGGTAGAAAAGCTATGCAAGTCGCGTTTTAAAATTCGTGTAGAAAAGGAGTGAATCTCATGTGATTTTAACGTTGATAAAAATCACTTAAAACTAACGAAAAAACATTGCTGTTTTAATTTGATAAAGGCGTTACTAAAACGCAGTTTTTAGCAACGTTATTTTTTATAACGTTAATGAATGACCTATTAAGCTTGTTTTCATATATGAAATAAACGTTTTTTCTAGCAGCTTTTAAAATCAACGGTTTTTTTGCACACTTTTTTTACGTGTTAAACACGTAATTGTGCTATGTGGGTATATATTAGTTTAAAAATACAATACAAAAATACAATAAAATGTTTTTTGGTAGCTAAATTTGTATAGGTATTTATGTTTTTTTTTTGGGTATATATTTTATTGTTAGTTTGCTAGTATTTTTATCAGTGTTTTGGTATGTAGGATGCCAGACAAAGTCTCTATTGAAAGCTTGTTTCTTATTTTGGTTTTAAGTTAATGGTTGAAAAATTCTTTCAAGGGTGGCACTTGAATGTGGCAAACTTACGATATATAAAATTACATGGGCAACATAAAAGATTTATCAGCATATTTCATTTTTGACATTTTTGTCCAAAATTCTTAAACATTAAGATTGTTTAATTAATTTCATTTTCCAAAATTCATTGAAGTAAGAAAAAATATATTTGGTATTTATCCAATTAAATCGTTTTTGTTAAATTTTCCCTAGATTTTCCAACAAAATCCCTTTATCCCTACCATACATCGAAAATCCCTAGATTCGGGATAAATCCCTAGACCTGGCAACACTGCCTACAACTTATCTAACGAAACTGCTGCGGAGTGCATGGAAGAAGAAACTAAAATAATAAAATAAAATGATCTTGCATACTTTGTACAAACACTCCTCCTTATTTACACCCATTGACATGCCCTGTTACTTACAATCTTGACTGAAACAAATTACTCTTAGTTTTCATGGAAATTTAATAAATAGACAACTAAGAAAATTGATTAAAATTTAAATTTTCAATGTAATTTAATTTTCAACGAATGTACCCCTAATGGCGATGCTTTAAGGGTTACCCAGGTAGCTCGAATATCTATACATTGGTTTGATACGTCTTTTTTTAATTCATTTATAATTTTCCTCTATACACTTTTGGGCATCACGTGACTTTAAGTCAGACCTAAGTAGGACACCCATTATAAACTCCCGACTCGGCTCGGCACGGCTAGGTACCGACAGGCGCCGGCGTGCCTTTAATGTGGTCTTATCTACTAAAACTGCTTTGGAAACGTTGGAAAAAAGACATAAAAAGGCACCATCAAAAATATTGGCTTGCAGAATTGTCAGATCAAGTAAAATATTTGAAATTGTACTTCAAGGACTTTTAAGTTTAGGTACTTTACTTGTACTTGCACTTAAAGTATTTTTACGATGTAGTTGATTTTGTCAAGTAAAGTAGGTACTTCAAGTATACCAAGATGTACTTTAAATACAAATAGTACTTTAAGTACACTGTGTAGCTTTAGGCTTTGTCGCTCTAAGGCTAATTTACTTAAGACTCTTGATTGTAAGATTAGAGGAGAGAAAGGGGCGTTATTACCAGACGGGACTTGTCACGGCACGTGCAATAAGGCAGAAGAAATGTTAGAAGTGACTTACAACCAGACTAGTCACTTGTGTAAGTCGGATATAAGAACTCGCAACCAGACTAGCCACTTGCTATAAGTTTTGAGTAAACCAGACAAAGCACCTGCTATGTGTTTAAGTAAGGAGTACATAGTAACCAGACGGTGCACTTGCTACTATAAAGTTAAATAATAATTGTTAGAACGCAGTCTCACGCTCTGCTAGCATCTATGCTAGACCAAAAATAGACTTGGGCACAATAATGAGAAACAACAATCAGTTTGAATCTGTTTTATTAATTGCCAATCGTCTGTATATATATACATATACAATAAACGCTTATTAAGCTAAATTCAAGTTGTGTCATTAACACTGTTTAAAATATCGTATTTACAATAAATTTGGAATAATAATAATTTAAAATATCGTATTCACATAATTATACAAATGTAAAATAAATGTATAAAAATAATAAAATGTTTCATTTTGGATAAATGAACATACACTAAAATGTACTTTAATTATAGGAGTAGGTACACTCGTGCTCATAAAAATCCCTACATGAAAAATTTAATTAATAATAATAATTTTGAGTGTAGGTTACTGAAAATCCTTGGCATTTTTATTTTTTTTGTGACATCCAAAATGTTGGAGGCAATTTTTTAAGTGTCATTTGGTACGATAACTATAAACTAAGTTAAAAACAAAATATAGGTAGCCCATTACAAATTTCCGTGTACGAGTTTTTTATAAGCACGAGTGTAGTTTTATATGTACTTGATAATTGAAGTACATTTGAAAATAAAATTTACTTAAGACTTCAAGTACTTTCACAAATAATGTACTTTATACTTGTACTTTATCTACTTTAACCATGTACTTGTGACAGTTCTGATGGCTGGTTGGAGCAAGGGTTGGAAATTATTATAACACTCAACTGCAAAAACAATCCATGTAAAAAGTAGTTTTGTTTTACAGCTGCAGACGAGGTGTTACACCAGTTATTCTCTTCAAAAACTTGTTGCTTTGTAGAATCTGAAGAACAAGAACATATTTATTGAAAAATTGTTTTATTTGTAATGTCGTTTTTCTCTTTCAACTGACGTACTGTGCTCTAAAAGTTCTAGGACGGAACGAGTTTAAAAGAGAATAACGCTTGTACCGGTGTTTATAATCTCTTTCTGGGGAAAACAAAAGTAAAATTGTATACTTTAAACACTTTTCTTGGTTATCAACAACTTGGTTTAATTTGTGTGGCTGCCGTCTTTATCTTGGATCAAAAGAAAAAACATCATATCATCATTAAAAATAATTTATCATGATAGAAAAAGCCGTTGAGACTCCTGGACTAGTGAAAACCTGTCGACGTTGCCAAGTCAATCATACACACATAGGTAGGTTGTACCTACTCTAAGAACCAACGCCAACTATGATCTCGGAGCTGGGCAGCAGCTCAGAGGCCTAAACGTAAACAATATTTATGAGTATGTCAGTTAGGCCAGGTTTGGATCGTAAATCTATCCGTACTTGATTTTTACTCATCTCGCTGGTTCTTTTAGAAAAGAAATTAATTTAAGTTTTTTTTTATAACATACTCGCGACCACTATTCCTGACCAATGAACTTCATGAAAACGGAGTTAAAGTTAAGTAATAATTTGGAGTAGAGTGGTTTTTGGCAGGGACTAACCTAGGAGGGATCAAGGGGGATCGATCCCCGCCGAAATGTTCAGGACTCAAAAATAATTAAATATTTAGTAATGAGAGTAGTGGGCAATTCGCATTTTTTTATGGCAGAATTAAAGTTTTATTTATGGAAAGACTAAAGTTTGATTAATTGTTCTATTTAAAAAAAAAACACAAACTTAAGAAGCCACTACACACTACAAAGCCAGTGATAACATATTTTTGTCCTCTAAATTTCACTCATGTCCCACAAATTTTCTTTAAATTTCTAAAAAAACCTCTATTGGTTAATAACACCAATAATTTTATTCATAAACAGTTGTGTTTTAAATAATATTACTTGCCTTGCCCACAGTGTATATAAGTTATCTAGATTGTGCCTTGACTGCGAAGTTAATCAGAAATTTGAGCAGCTGCTGAAAAATAGTTTAATTTTTTTTGCCGTGTTTTTGAACTGGATTGTTGCCCAGTCAATGATAAATTTTTGCTTGACAAATATAAATTTGACTAAAAAAGTATGCTGGGTTGATTAATTTTTTTAGCTATCTATGGAACGATATTGGGATCGTAAATTTTTTTTTTCACTCAAAATAAGTTTGTGTCAAAAAAGACCTAACCACCAGAACTTAAAATGGCGTCTGTCTGTCTGGGATGCGATAACTTAAAACAAATAAATATATTTTAGCCATTTAACTACCAACGTTCACATTTTGAGAACTACTTCCAGGGGAATTTATTCATAGTTTTTTTAAATAAAACCAAATATGTTTAGTAAATAGGCAATATTTTTGCTAGTTCAATGAACATTTTTACTTAGTTCTATTTTGATCCTTTTTATAAACAAAATATAATTCACATTCAATTTTTTTACTCTTTTTAGTTTTTTTATAATCAGAACCCTAAAATCTATTTTATTTTTTTTATTAGTTTTTTAAATCAGGTAGGTAAGACAAAATATTTATCAGACTTTTTTGTTAGGAAAAAAAAACACTTTTTAAGCTTATTATTTACATTGGATAAATTAATTTTTTTAGTAACTCAGAAACCAAAGCCATCACCAAATTTTTTCTTAATAGTTCAGGCAAGATTCGGGAAAATCCACTTCCTAGAAGCATTTTATATTACTTTTTGGCAAATGGGCAATTCCCCCTATTTTGACCCCGCTGAATCCGAATATCTCTGTTGTCAACTCGAAATATTGACAGGGGCTGAGATATTCAAGATGGCGGCCAAAATGGCGGCGGAATTTTAAATTGCCGCTGGAAAGCCCAAATTGTCACAGGTGTACATTCAAAATATATATTTGTATAATTAAAAAATAATAACATATTATATTTTTTTAATGGCTGCAAAAACCTCCAAAAACCCCCCAGACCCCCCAAAATCTGAAAGTTTGAGGTTTTTTCAAATTTTCTTAAAAACTAAGCTTCTAAGAGAAAAATGTATAATATACTTTATTGTAGACAATGAAATTCCCTTTTTCACATTGTATAAGCTAATAAAGTTAGACTAATAAGCTCTCCAGCGGCGTCCGTTAATTGAAGTAATTAAAAAAAGTTGAAAAATACCTATGTTTTTTTCAAGATTTATTTAATTTTTTAAAAAACTAATATCTACAGAGAACCATGTATTACATTTTGGTATACCCAATAAAATTTCCTTCAAAATGACGTATAAAATGATTAAATCAGTTTTATAAATAAAACTTCAGGGGCATCCGTAAATTAAATTAATTTTGAAAAAACAGAAAATTAACCATTTTTGTTACAGGTTTTATCTAATTTTCTCAAAAACTAAGCTTAACAGGAAAAAACTTGATCTTCACTTTTTTGTAGACAGAGAAATTCCCTTTTTAAAAATGTGAAACTCGGTGGGGTTTAACCTATAGCAAACTCTCCAGCGACGTCCGTCAGTGGGGGTGATTTCAACAAATCATTAAAAAAATCATGTTTTTCATACGTTTTATTCAATTTTCTTAAAAACCAAGCTCTTTATCAAAAAATATGTACTATACTTCGTCATAGCCAATAAAATTTCCTTTCAAACGATGTATAACAAAGTGGAAGTTATTTCATATTTACCGCTCCAGTGGTGTTCTTAATTTAAAGATATTATTTAAGATCAATCCAAACTAATCAATTTTGTGTCTTATTAGCTTTTCGGTGGATAATAAAGAGCGGCGGATAAAACATCAAAAGTACAAAAGGTCGACAGTACAAAAGGTCGAAAAAATAAGGTTGAAAGTACAAAAGGTCGAAAATACAAAAGGTCGAAAGTACAAAAGGTCGAAAGTACAAAAGATCAAAAAACAAAAGGTCGAAAGTTCAAAACGTCGAAAGTACAGAAGATTGAAAGTACAAAAGATTGAAAGTACGGCCGCGGGTCCACATCGACTGGACAGGTCAATTCGACTTGATACGGTAAATTATGTATTTTTAATATAAACCTAGTTTGAAGAAACTAATTAGGCTTTAAGTATATATTTAAATTAAGTGCACGCACAGTTTCTAAAGAAACCATTGTGCACATTCATTCAGTATACTGTATATCTAACTTTAAGCAATGTATGTATTTTTTCTTTTTTACTGAATAAACTTTACTTTACTTACTTACTTACTTTACTTACTTTTGTCGATTTTTTTTCGACCTTTTCTACTTTTGACCTTTTATGGCTTCGGCGACGGGCCCGATAATAAAATGTCCTTTTCAACAATGTGTCACAAAATGTGACCCATAGTGTAGAAAACTCTCCAGGGGCGGCCGTAAATTGCAAAAATTACCAAAAAATATTATTTTTGTTACGGGTTTCATTCAATTTCCATCAAAATCTCAATTTCAAATAAAATATCAAACTCTTCCTAACAGGTTGACATGTTGGTTGTTGATTTCAATGAGTACCTATTTATAATTATGCCCCCCCCCCCAAACCGTTGCATAAGATTCACCACTTTATTTTTAGTTCCATATGCTTAAAAAAATAACCAAAAGCACCTGTGTCAAAGTTACTACTGTTACTTTCTGCACAAAAATATTGCTTAGGGGGGGGCCATGGCCCCTATGCCCCCTCCCCTTATAACCACTGGTGTTTTTTTGCTTTAAGGAACTTATTTAGATAAATCAAAATATCTAATCTAATGAAAAAACAGTTTATTTTAATTTGGAAACATTTTATTTTAGTGGGTATAAATTACGAACCTTTTTGAAGTATTTATCATAACATTAACCTCACTTTGTAATATATCATTTAAAAAGAAATTGTCTTATCCTCAATAAAGAATAAAGGCACATTTTTTTCTGAAAATCTTAGTTAGAAAAAATATTTAAATATGCAAGAGAAACTGATTATTTCAGTTACTTTTGAAAATAAGTTTATATTAGTACGCCCCTGAAGCCTTAAATATGGCGACAACCCGACATTTTCATAAAGTTTTTAAAAGAAAATGTTATGTTCTACAACAAAGTATACTAGATATTTTTTCCTAAAAAGTGTAGTTTTTGAGAAAATTTTGAAAAACCAATAATAAACATGTTTTTTCTAAATAATCCCAATTTACGTACGCCACTGATGAGTTACTTGCTTTTCCTAACCTTATTGACCAATACATCGTTGGAAAGGGAATTTTATTCTCCACAAAAAACTTTTCTTGCAATTTTTGATAGAAAGGTTAGTTTTCGAGGAAATTGCATAAAACTGAAAAAAAAACAGGTTTTTGGGGGTTTGGGGGGGATTTTCTCCGTCCCTGTCGATTTTTCGAGTTGGCAACAGAGATATTCGGATTCAGCGGGGTCAAATTAGGGGGAAATGGTCTGTTGCCAAAAAGTAATATGATTTGCTTCTAGACCGAAAACGGAAAGCCTTTTAAAATAATATGCTCTGACTATAACATAAGTTATTACGCAAAAATTATGTTGTCATAATTCGGAAACTACATGATGATACGACTCTCCGTTCAGAATTAAAAAAAAAATTCCTTTGGCAACCGCAAATTTAAAATATATATAAAGTATGTTGCCAAACTTCAGAAGATTATTCTTTGAGTGGTTTTAAGGAGAAACTGTGTATAAACATGGCTCCGCAAATGCTTAGTCTTCGAGATACAGGTTGTTAAAGTTTACATTTTTTGTTCGCTTTTTCTTTATAACTCGTAGAGTTTTTGAGATCTTTAGCTCAAACGTGTATTTAGCTACAAGGCATACATCATTAAGTATGCCAAATATTAGAAAAAAAACTACAGGATGATATTTTTCTGGGGTCATGCCCCCTTTTTTCCCCCAGAACTTTTGCGCAGTAAGTCACTGGCAGATTCAAAAATATAAATTGAATTCCTTGGTTTATTCAGAAACTTTTTAATATTTTGCAATTTTTTGTATCTTTAACCGTTGTCGGAGAAAAGACAAAAAAATAATTTGTACCTTCGATTGCTATTCAGAAATTACATAAAACTCGCATAAAATTATCGTGACGTAATGTAGCGACTATCTTAAATTTTAGTGTCATTTAGCAGGGTACAAATTTTCCTTTTTTGTATTTTTTCTCGAAAACAGAACTACAAAAAATTTCAAGAGATCAAAAAGTTTCTGAATAAAACAAAGATCCATTCTATATTTCTGAATCTGCCATTGGCTTACTGCAAAAAAGTTCTGGGGAAAAAAGGGGGACATAACCTCTGAATTGACCAGTTTTGGCAAGTTTTTACAAGCATGTTTTCTATAAGAATTTAAACGATTTTATGAGTATCTAATTTTAAGTAGATTTGCCTAGCATTTTTTAAAATGTTTTTATGAGATTTTAAAAGATTTGATGAGTTTTCAGTTTCAAAAAGTTTTAAATAAATAAATTGTTTCCCAACAGTAAGATAGTAGGGCAGGCCGTGAAGATTGTGGGAACTTATTTTCTTTGTCAGCAAACATTCCTTAATCAATTCTAAGCAAAATTTGTTATATGAAGGGGGGGGGGGGGGTTCCCGATGGGTTTATTAAAAAGTTATAAATTCGAGGAACTTTTTTTCTTAGTAAGTTCTAAGTATCAAAAATTGTAATCTCCAAGTATAGGAAATATCTTGGCAAAATTGTCAAAAAATTAAATATCCAATTTTTGACACGTTTGTCAGAGATATATCCCATATTTAGATATCAGTCATACTATTTTTTATACTTAGCATAAGTATAGCTTTTTTGATTCTTTCTATGATATTTTAAACGATTTTATGGACAGAAAGTTTGCGAACCATGATACGGATTTGACGAGAATTATAAGGCCAATTTCTTTTGACATCTTGTGAACTTTCGACAGATTTGGCGCGGATATGCTCGTAATAATATGCTGAGAAAAACGTGAAGAATTTTGTAAGATCTCGAAAGTATATTCTTCTTATTATTATTCGGGTTATGGAACACCTCTTTTTGGTGTAATCTCATAAACTTTGAGCGGTTTAAATATATGTACATAAGTGACTCATGAAAGTTCGCGAAATCTGTTAGGGTTATGATGCGGATCATAAAATCAATTTCTTGTAAAATCTCGTCAAATTTCGACAGATTTAACGCAGATATGCCCGTATCAATGTGGTTTTTGGAAACTCATGAAAGTCCGTGAGATCTGCTAGGGATGTGATGTGTAGCATGCAACAAATTTTCGGTTAAATCCTGTAAACTTTCGACAAATTTAACGTGGATATGCCCCTAATAATACGGCAACGAAAACTCGTGAAAGTTCATGAGATCTCGTATTTTCTGCGGATTATTAAGCAACACTTTCTGGTGTAATCTCATGAACTTTCAACAGTTTAAATAAAAGTATTTTAATCGGGTATAAGTTTATAAGATTTCACTAGAAAGTGGTGTTTCATAAGCCGCAGAAAATACCTACGAGATCTCATTAACTTTCACGAGTTTTATTTAACGAGATGTGACGCGGCATTTTTAATAGGGATTAACCCAATTATTTTTCAGACTATTTAAAGCTAGGAAAGTTAAAACAATGACACTTGTATTTTTTTTCCCGTTTAGATAGAATGGAATATCTAACGCGTCCCTCCCGGCTAAAAGCAGAGGATGCTTAATATACAATAATTTGTATCAATTTTTAAACAACTTTTAGCGACCGGTCTCGCTGCTAGTAATTTTTTTGCTTGGGAAACTCACCTACTCACTAACTGCGCGAAATTATTTTTAATTTAGATAAATTTCCTTTACTTTAATTAGGTCTATTTATGAGCAAGAGGTGAACAGAAACTTTATTGATTGATTAGGGACATTTCTGAACGCTTATTTGATATTTCATCATTCTTATCAGCGACGACTCGTGTCAATACAACATAGTAGTGCTAGAATTTTGAGTCAGTAAAAAAAATTCGGGCTGTTGCGCTCAAATGTTTACCCACAAGTCATTAAAAAACATACCTTTCTACTATGTTTGGAGTTTCTGAAAAATATTGAGCGGCAGAAAAATTAAAGTACTTTTCGGAAAAAAAATTGGTCGCGGAAATTTTTTTTGTAGAATATAACAAAAATTTTAGAAAAATAAAGTACTTATCGGGAAAAAAAGGCGCCGCAGAATTTTTTTTTTAAATATAAAACAATTTCTGGGATATTCAAAAAAACTGCATTACAATATTTGCAAATCTTGCAAAAAATTGGCCAAGTGAACATTTTAGAAAAATTAAGTCTATTTTAGAAAAGATGGCGCCAGAGAAGGATACCCACATAGCACAAAAATCACATCAACGTTAAATTAACGTGAACAAAAATAACAAAGTTTTTTTTTACTTGAAAACCACCTCATACCATATAATATTTATTTTGTTAAATCTACTGCTTAAAGATAACTTAAAAACAAGGAGAAATCAAGCTATAAAAATGTACTTTTTGCTGAAGTTTCTGGTGCTGTGTATATTTCGTGTTTTTTACCCTCGTTATTTTCATGTACCAAATTCACCCTTGAAAAGTCCTCCACAACATGTTCTAAAACGCCACTATATTAAGACTTCTCAAACCTACCAACTTTCTGCTGTGTTTTTTGGTCACGTTTTTTTAATAACATTTTTTAAACTTAAAATAAATGCGAAAGGAAGTTATAAAAGTTCACTAGCTTAAGACTACAACACTTCAAGACAATTTTAAAGGTGGCGCTCAAGGCAAAATATCTATATATCTATCTATATACATTATTTTTTTTTTAAAGCGAAACAAGATTTTTTATCACTATACACATTCACAGAATAGTAATGTGTCTTTATTAGGTTAATAACAGATGCGTCGTGATCGTGAAGGATCAGGGATCAGTTCCTTAACAGATTTTTGGAGTTTAGAGGCCAAAGCACTGCCTGATAGATTTCGTCAAAGTGAAAAATGCCGTCAATAGGTGGCGCTGCTGCTAGTAAAATCTCAAAAATATTCGATAGAAAAGCCATGCAAGTCACGTTTTAAAAGGCGTAAATCTAATGTGATTTTAATGTTGATAAAAATCACGTGAAACTAACGTAAAATCGCAGTTTTTAGCAACGTTATTTTTTATAACGTTAATGAATCACCTATTAAGCTTGTTTTCATATATAAAATAAACGTTTTTTTCTAGCAGCTTTTAAAACCAACTTTTTTTTTTCTTACGCCTTTTTTACCTGTTAAACAGATGATTGTGCTATGTGGGTATTTTAGGTAAAAAAGAAAGAAAAAGAAAATTAATAAAATCATAAAAACAAGGCGCCGCAGGCCATAACCTTGTGGAAAAATGGTACAAAATGCTCAAGTTTTGGTTAGTTTCAAAAGTATAACGCCGCAATTGGTCAGCTCGCCCCTGATAAATTATGGCGGTCTAATTTGAAATATTCATTTTAGCGCCCCTGGTGCTTGGCTGCCTATGCCTAGCTACGGCACTGGTCACGAGGGGTTTTGAAAAGTCTGCATTTATGGAGGTGGATGCCTATAACTTTTTTATTTATTTTAAAAAATTTCATTTTGGTGTAAATTGTTTTTTATAGTTTTTGTTATCAAAAATCAAACTGCAAAATTTTATATTTCACTTTTATTTTTTGGGATATTACATAAAATAAAATGTAATGAAATAACTCCTTTATTTTTCTATATTCTTCAATTTTGGAGTTTTTTTAATGTTTCCAAGGGTTTGGTCATAATTTCTATCAGTGTGCCAAATTTTATCTTTGTAGAATGTCTGGAAATACAGTAAGTAGAATTTTGATGATCTATACATGAGTGAGTAAGTGGCAATTTCGACGTTTTTTGAAATTTCGGGACTACCTTAAATGTAAATGTGTCAAGAAAAGATGGTATAGTTTTTCCAAAGTCACTTGAATTACTCCTAATACGGGGTTCTATCGATTTCATG
Organism: Aspidapion aeneum; assembly: GCA_963576565.1. Taxonomy (NCBI): domain Eukaryota; kingdom Metazoa; phylum Arthropoda; class Insecta; order Coleoptera; family Brentidae; genus Aspidapion; species Aspidapion aeneum. The sequence goes on from OY755039.1 coordinate 35,049,313, forward strand.
AAATTTTGCTTTATTCTGCCCTTCAAAAGTTATCCAAATTCATATAAAATCTTCCTGGTGTAATTTCAACCCTACCGACATAGAAGAGGCGAGGCTCTTTGCGGTTCGACCACAAAGTATTTGTTTTCCGACCGACCGAGCCCAGGTGGATGAACGGCGCCTGATTGGCAGATTTTTTTGAGATGCGCTTTTAATTGCTTTCGGGTGTGCTTTTCGGGACCCCTTTAGTCGGCAGTATGCAGACTTAGAAGATAAATCAGTGTCGTTCCTGTAGGTGTAGGAATATAAAGTTTTATTATCTATTTTTATTTCTTTAGTTTACTCCATAATTAAATGAAATAATTTTCATGAATATATCTACCGCCGCCCATGTCACTTTCTATAAAGGATATGCCGATGGTCGGCTTCTATCTTTGTTCAACTGACTTTGCAAAAACTATACTTGGATTATTAGTACAGTTGCACTAAGGACTTCTAATATAAGGATTGTTTTTTTTTTTTGAAAAATGGTCACATTGCATGTAATTTGATTGTATATTTAAAACCACTTATTCTTTTGAAATCAAAATAAGTGAACGTCACGTGGTGTGATCTGTAATTTTCAAATTCACGTGGTGTGATCTGTAATTTTCAAAGTTAATAGATTTGAATAGTAGAAAACAATATTTCGAGATAATAAAATTGATTTTGGAGATTATTAAAGTGCGCCAAAACTAAAACATGTTAATTTCTAAAAAATATTTGTTGATATCAGTTTTTAGTCTTAAAAAAAATAACAAAAACCACCTGTAATTAATTTTACTGTCACTGGCGGGATCACATGCAGTCACAGGTTTTTTTTAATCTGCCATCACTGCTTACTTTACCCATCTGATTGACCTGAAAACGAGACAGCACCAAAGGAACAGGTTAAGAATGTAAAGTAAAATGGGTTAATTCAGTTTTTGTGAAGTTTTAGGGATGTTAAAATAGATTTAACGTTTTGGTCGAGATAAATGTCACACGTGTTTCTACAAATATTAGGATTAAATAGTAAAATATTTATTTTCAAAACTGTTCCTTAAATACAACATGGAGGTATTTTACCAAAAGTGGAATACAGTCATAGTGACAGTTTTGCTTTGTTTGTTATTTAGACATTTAGCTAAATGTTATTGGTGTGAATATCACTGGTGTGATCTTTTAGAATGTTCTATTGACAACACTTTTGACATCATATCACATCAGTGACATTTTTTGCTTATAAGGGTAGGATGTTTATGTACAGTCCACCTGCATTCCTAGACTGTCAGTTGTGTGTACTAGAAACTATCGGACAGACTAATTGACTGGCATACACGACTGGGGGCTGGTTCGGTTCGGTTCGGTTGCAGGCAGACTGTCTGAAAATGTGTTATTTTGGTGTATTTTTACCTATCTTAGCAATATCGTCGTGATGTCTGTCTGTGTGTGTGTATATATCTGTCCGTAACACGATAGCTCCTGAACCGCTGAACCGATTTTCATAAAATTTTTAGGTAAAATAGTGTTTGACACTCTTACGACAATTAAAATAATTTAAAAAATGAGAATATTTTAACGGAGCATTGCATCAATATGCGGTTGTCTGAATATTATGTGTTTTAACGAAAAACTTTGTAGGACCTTTAGTTTCTGAGATATTTACAAGAAACTGTTTTGAAGGTTGATATTTTATGGCTTCTCTTGAAGTGTGCTAATAGGCTAGCTAGGAATGTATCAGATCCGTCCGGGGTCCATTTTTTTTATTTGGTTGTGCCTTTATATTTAATAAATAATTTAACTCTTTAAAATAAAATATTTCGTATTTTTGATATTTTTGTTTCAAGTAAATTTATAAAAGTCATTGATGTGATACAGTTGTCACTAGTGTGAACACGAAAACAAAAATAACTTAAAGACTAAAGATTTGTTATCTCGGTCACATATCACATTTTAGTATGTTCGACCATAGCAACATATTGTAATCAATTAAAAAGTGGTAAATCAATTTTTGTTTTTTTGAAAACTATAAGTCAAATGTTACCACATTTTAAGAACAACACATAAATGAAACTAAAGTCATGTAAGAAGTAGAAAGTATTCTGCGCACACTACTAGTTCATATCACTATTTTTGGGACAACTTTTAACAATTTTTTTTCGTTGGCCTATGCTATTTGTTATTATAAACAGCTGATAACTGTCAAAAAGTTATCCTCAAAAGTAATCAGTTTTCGGGGAGTAAATAGTTTCGTTTGTTGCAGGCGTTGATTGTTTCAATAAAATGTAAGCTTCATTATGCCACACAGATCAGCAACGGTTGTCTTAACATGTTCAAGAGCAGCACCGCACCGTGTCACTTTCTGACACTTTTGGCTCTCTTGGCGCAGGAATATATTTAAATTGCCTCAATTACATTTTTCGATTTAACGCTGACCAAAAAGCAATTAAATTTTATAAAAGGTACACTCTTTGGGTCCCACTCGAAGCAAACGCATTTAAAGGTCGTCTTCACCCATCGATCGGGTGGCACGGACCATCGCCGAGGGCGACGGTCTTATTTCCGATGGAATTATATGGGAAACACTTTTCTATTTTCCTATAATCTTCTTATCAAACCATATGAATTTAATTAAATACTACTATGTCGGTTTAGAACGTTTTTGTACGCTGTCCGACGCCTATTTTCCACCTATTTCGATCCTGACAATCATCTTCTGTCAGGTTTTTTAACTCATTGATCTTTGGATTGACTGTTGCCATTCTAGTTTAGGACGCCCTCTTTTTCTGCGCCCTATTAGTTGCCATTCTAGGACCTGCTTTGGTAATCTTTCGTCGTTCATCCATTGTACATGATCGTACCATATCAGCTGTCTTTTAGTGATCAGTTATGCTTCCCTCGATTCCCATTCTTTCTGTTATGCTCTCCTTTCTTATGTGATCTGTTCTAGATATTCTCATTGATCTTCTTATTGCACCTTTCATTTTTGTTTTGTATTTTTCTCTTACGCGACAAGTCTCTATCCCATTCACCATTGTTTCGCATATGTTAAATTTTACATCCTTTTTTATCTCTCTGCTCCATAAAATATTGTTAGGACATCCAAAACCTTTTTTACTTTTTCTTTTCTTTTTTCCAGTTCTGTCATCAAATGTGACACCCAAGTATACATACTCATTGCATGGATATATTGTTTGTCCATTGCCTCGTTCTCACTTGATTCGTTTCCAATACATAAGTACTGTGCCATGTCCACGTTCACTCTTAAGCCCCACTTTTGTGATTATTCCGTTAACTTTCTTATTACATGCTTCATGTCTTCTTTATAATTAGCTACAATTACTTGGTCGTCGGCAAACTGTAGTTTGTATATGGTAAATCGGTCGTTAAGTTTTATTCCAATTCCGTGTACGTTTCCAGTTTTTTAGACCTACTGCAATATATATTTTAAAAAGAGTTGGAGAGATACAACATTTCTGTCTTAAGCCTTTCGTTACCAGGAATTCTTTTCGAATTTTCAGTCGATTTCCATTTTTAATTTTAGATTTTAATCCTTTGTATAGTTCTTTTATCGCTTTTATGTATGTATGATTAATATTAGTTTGCTCTAACACTGTCCACAATTTTTCTACTGGAACGGTATCATATGCTTTTTGTAGGTTCACAAAGGTAACATGAGTCTCTATATTTCTGGCACTGCTTTTCTCAATTACTAGTTTAAGACAAAAAACATTTAATTAACTACCCACTTGATTAATGGCCAAACACCGCCACGCGTCGGTCGGCCAACTGCAATGACGTGCGGAAAACTGCAGTTTTTTCTGCACACACAGGAAATATACTATTTTTTAATTATATTTTTTAATATTTTGTTATATTCAAAATTTTCTACAGTTGTTCATTTAATCACACTTCACTTGTTGGTGGATTCCAAGGAAAAAGTACTTTAGGAATGATGTGTTTTTTGGTTTGCGACATCCAGTTCTATTATTTTAAATAAAAATCAAAATTTTTCCTATAAACCTGAAAACAAAAGCCAAAATTTCTCAAAATTAAAAGCATGATATTTTAAAAAAATAATCGAAAGAGGCAATAGAGACTTATTGAAAGTTAAATAAGGTCTAGCAGTATATTGAAATCTACGCTTGCGCACTTACACCGTAAAATGCAACAGACTAATAAAAATTTTGCTGCAATTTATTTAACAAATAAAGTCATGCATTATTTATGTAACTTGGCTTTATTTGAATGATTTGTTGAAATTTGTCTGCTGAGCTGTTACTTTTTTAATTAACTATTTTGTATTATACTTATATTTGCTTTCTTCTGAAGATGTGTTTTATTACAGTTCTTTTTGACCTTTTTCATTTATTTTTTGTGATTATTGTTCGAAATTTTTGTACAAAAATGACATATTGCTCCATCGAGAGTTTATAAATATCCAAGTTAAAGGCATTTCTAATTGTAACCCATTGTCCCCACTGTATGCCTAATCCTCCAAAAAGGCCCGCTATCAGTTTGGATGCGACACTGTTCAGGTCTTCTGAATCAATCTGAGGTTTACTCAAAGCGTTCTGACGTAAACGTGCAATAGCCAGACATTTGCACAGTATATGTCTGACTGTTTCCTCATCCTCCATACAGAGTCTACATTCGGTCTCTTCTGTTAGTGTCATTCTGTGAATGGGTACTCTCAGTCGACAGTGACCCGTAGATAGACATACGTATCTCCTGTCCAGTAAATCCAATGATGTTCCTGACTGTTTTTCTACAAGGTCCTTTAATGAACTATTTAGAGTGAGCCAGTTCTGGTATATTTATCCAGTATTGTTGGAAGATATTCTCCATTCTTGGTAATATGGTTGATTTCGCAGCATTTTATGATATCTCCAGGGCTGGTTCGGGGCCGAAAAATTCGGCAATGCCGCTTCTCTCGCTTCTCTCGCTGCTTGGTCTGCGGCATCATTTCCCTCGTGCCCAGAATGCCCTGGTATAAACATCCATACTAATGCCACATTATTAGCGCTACCCACCGCATTCAGCGAATCCCTGTAGCTCCTTAGGGTTCCCGATAAGACCGCATAGGAATCAAGCGCTCTTAAGGCTGCTTGACTGTCGGAGAAGATTTTTATTATCCTGTTGGTCCATTCGTGGTCAGTAATCCACCGGGCTCATAGTGCAATGGCTAGGAGTTCGGCCTGAAATATAGTAGCCAAATAGCCGAGACGATGTTTAATCTCGACTTTTTCTTGGATACTAACAACTCCAGATCCAACGCCTGATGGCATTTTGGATCCGTCGGTACACCACAAGATATCATTATTTGAAAAATTGGTCCTGTTCTTTAACCAGTCCTCCCTCTCCGGAAGGATAATGTTGTTCTGTTGTACACCGTGGTGGGCATGACGTCGGATATTATTCCTAGAGTTGCGTCCAACTCTTGTTCCCTAATTAGGGCTGTTGATATCACTTTGTTTGCCATTTTATCCTGATGGCTGGTCTTTATTCTGTTTATTGCTCTTCGGGCCTCCGCTTCTAAGAAAATGTGAAGCGGAGGTAAGTTTAGTAAGCATTCAAGCGCAGTCAACGGGCTAGAGCTCATTGCACCACATATGGCAAGGCTGGCCTGTCGTTGTAAGCTGGTTAGTTTAGCCCTTGAGGTGTTTTGATGTCCCTTCTCGAACCAGACTATTGCGCCGTACGCAATCATTAGTCTGATGACTGTTATATACAGCCAATTCATTTGTTTGGGGCTAGTGCCCCAGGGTTTTCCGTAAATTTTTTTGTGCGTCAATAAGGTAAGATTGCTTTGCGGGTAACCTTTTTCAAATGGGCATTTCAGGTACAAGTTTTATCTAGGGTGACCCCTAGGTATTTCCCCTCTGATGCGAATGGAATTCTTTGACTGTCAAGCTCCGGAGGAGTCAGGAAATCTAGCTTCCTTTTACGGGTGAACGATATAATAACTGTTTTGCTGGGATTTACAGATCTCTGTTCCCTGTCACCAGTCTTTCACCGTGTTTATTACTTCTTGTATCTTTCCAGAGAATTCATATTCTGGAATATTTTTAATGATTGCTTCTACGTCATCGACCAGTAGAGACCACAGGAGGAGAGACAGAACTCCTCCTTGTGGACAAACTCTAGCAGCTCTGAAACTTACAACCTCATTGTTAAGAGTTGTTTCCATCAGTTGATTTTCGATTCGAATGTGCACCTGATGAACCCCGTGATGGTGGATAAAGAGGGAATTGGGTAGTGCATTGTTAAATGATCCTTCTATATTAAGAAAAATGCCTACTGCAACGCCTGTTGCATCCAGGGTTTCCTGGATTTTTCTAACAAGGTTTAAAGCTAGTTCTCTTGAATTTCCTGCTTGGTATGCATATTGGTTTGCATTGAGTGGGTGGACCGTTAAGGCGCCATCTCTGATATGTGGATCCATTATCTTATCCAAGACTTTCAGCAGAAAAGAGGTTAGGCTTATGGGCCGAAGCGAGTTTGGAGTATTATCTGCCCGACCCGCCTTTATGCAAACTACCTTTAGTCCAGCCGGTTGGAATATAATTCCATGTTAGGCTGACCCTGTACAGTTTCACCAGAGAAGGTACTAGCACTTTCTGGCCTTTTTGTATTAACACTGGAAGAATACCATCTAGGCCCGGTGATTTGTATGGTTCAAAAGACGTGAACGCCATTTTGATCATATTTGCGTTGATAATTTCTTTTGCAATTTTCCAATCCGCCTGTTTTGAGCGACGTTCATGGGTCAATTACTCAGAAATATTTTTTTATGATCGCTGTTAAATTCTCCACTAGTAGCTTTTCCTTAAGGGTTCAAAATAAATTTATACTAGGTCAAGTCTGGAGAATAATGGGGATAAGATAAAAATTTAGTTCCCCTTTTTGCAGAAATACAGACTGTCCTACCCAAAACTCCCCCTGGTAGCTTTTTGTGCATCAGTTTAACAAATGAAGTTTTTTTTCCAGAACATCGCTTGCTTACCTCTCGTACCAGAGAGGGAAGAATGAATTTAGGTCAACAGATGACGAAGTTGAATAAATAGCTCTGGTGATCCGAGTTAAATGCATATTAGTAGAGGAAAATTTTTTTACTATATACCTTCATTCAATTGTGTCACTTTAGACGAGAGGACCTTCCAAAATCAAGCCAGTTGAGCGCTAGACGCGATGGGTTCTTGTGTACCAAGTGGTCCTCCTGCTTTGGTACTTCTTAGGGTAGAGGCACGGATCACCAGTCGAAGGGGCAAAGTTACACAAAAGATATTTGATTCATTAGTTCTGTTTTAAACGACTCTCTGTCTGTGTGATGCATTAGAAACTTTTCAATAAGTAAATATTAGCTAGTATAATCAAATTCAATTAAGTTTTAGTTACGACTAAAAGACAAACAAAAGCATTTACCCAAATTTAAGTTAAAACCATAGGAAAACTTCTACAAACAATTTAAAATCATCGGCAAATGCCAATGATTCTACATTTTTTACCTTAGAAATAATTTTGTTGAAGGCAATAATAAAAAGAAGTGGTCCGAGATTTGACCCTTGGGGCACACCAGAAGAACTTATATAAATGTAGACCAGCTACCTTTTAAATCCACGAACTGCTATCTTTTACTTGTGCTAGTTCTCAAATAAGATTGTATTAAATTAGTTAGGTATGGAGAAACATTCATTCCAGTTAGTCCATCCAAAATAGTGCTGTGACTTACTTTGTTAAAAGCCTTTTCCAAATCCGTATAATTAATGTAATAATTTGTGAAAATTCAAATTATGACAATTGATGCTAGCAGCCATGTTGGATCCCTCTCTTCCTTTTAGTACAGGCAGCGTTCATATCGTGTAAGTAATTAACGGCATTTTATTAATTAACGGGCGCGAGTATTCGCCCTAAAGATATCCCCAACTAAGGGATATTAAAAATAACATCAACTTGACTCTTTCTGTTTAAAGCCTCATGTACGTATTGAGAGAAAATTGTTAGATTTGTAAAGGTAGATCTTTTGGGTAAGAAGCCATGCTGTCTGGGAGATATTTTATTTGACACTTGTACAAAAAGTCTGTCAAATATTATGATTTTGAAAGATTGCGCATACTATTGTTATAGGCCGATAGTTCTCAATTTTTTGTCTAGGACCACTTTTAAGAATAGGTATGACTTTGCTAAGCTTCCATTTATCTGGAAAACTTGACGTTTTTAAGCATGATATTAAATAAAATCCGCAAAGGAACAAGCAAATACGCTTTACACCCTTTTGATATAAAAGCAGGGATACATGTTGTGCACTTGATCAGAAGTATTTCTTCTCCCTTTCTTTTTCCTTTAAGTAATAGGAGTCTGGTGCAGCAGTTTTTTTTGGTTCTTGTAAAAACTGTTCATATAGTTTGTTTGTTTCAGTGTCATATAATTCTGCAATAATGTGCCTGAATTTGTATGCTGATAGATGCAGTTATTGTGCATATTTCACTGAAGTTAAAATTGTCTTTTTTTAACGATGTTGCAGATTGCTGTGTCGTCATTACAGGTTGTTTATGTGTTAGTGACTCATGAGCTATTGGTGGCTTTTTAACATTTAATCTTTTGTTAAAGTATTTTTTTCAAGGGTATTCCAGTTTGCCGTGTAGTTTTTTTTTGGATATAGATGGTCGTTGAATGCTGTACTTAATGCTTTTCGTATGCGGGTCTTAAGGTATTTGATTTCTCAAGGTCATTGAGCGTGTCATTTTTGTGATTTTTTATTAATGATATCCCTGATCGCATCTATTTATCCATCTATTTAGCCTTCTTCGATCCGTCTTTTGAAATTGGCTTGCCCGAATATCTTCAACACTTCCTTGTATGTCCCCGTGTTCGTCCATCTAGTTTCCGCATGTTTCTTCAAATCGTCCGCACATCTCATTTGGGTCTTCCCCTACTTCTTTTATTTTCCCAAGGCCTCCAGTTTACAATACATTATATTTTGTTCCATTGATCGTCTTGCTGTCTAATATTATTGCCGGCGAATTTCCGTTTTAAATTTGCTCTCCTCTGACATCGCTTACTTTTGTTTTATTTCTTATCCATTCATTCCTTTTTCTGTCTGTTAGCTTTACATTTGTTTTTCCATTGATCTTTGGGCTTTTGTTACCTTATCCATGTTTGATTTTGTAAGTGTCTAGGTCTGGGATCCATAGGTAAGTACAGGAAGGATACATTGGTTATACACTTTTGTTTTGAGGTACTAAGGATATTTTTTCTCGTCTCTTGATTTCAGCTGTTTGGTTTTCTTTTTTTGTTTAATAATTTGTCCCAGGTATATATATTCCTCTACTTGTTCTATTCTCTCTTGGTTTATTCTGATCGTGATATCTTTATCTGTCTTTGTTATGATTTTAGTTTTAGTGTAGTTCATACTCAAGCCTATATTTTTAGCTGCTGTATCCAGTTCTTCCAGCATTTATATCAGCTGTTCTTTCTTATCTGTTATTAAGGCGATATTATCAGCATATCTTAGGTGGTTCAAGTATTGTCCGTTTACTTTGATTGCATAACATTCTTTAAATATGAGCTGTCGAATAGTGGTAACTTTACATAGTCTTCCCCCTCTATATGCACATTCGGTAAGGTTTTTTTCGCCTCCTACCTAAGCATTTAATCAAAAGAAATTATAAAATTCGACCGTACTACAAGCACCACCGCGGCACTAAATCAAGTTATTTTTCTCTCTAACAAACCATACATTGTAAGCAAAAGTGGTACTGTGGTACCCAACACGTACCCTTTGCAAACCAAATGTACTGCTTCAAAGGCTTTAAGGTTGAAACCCGAGAAGAGCGAAGTTGAAAGTGCTATGGCTCTTGTTTCAGCGAGTGGAATAAACATTTTATTGACCAGCTATTTTTTCGGCTCTTGAGAAGCAAAAACATGCCTTAAGATGGAACCAACTTAGGATTTAGGTACTGGTCTTATAAAAAAAATGTAAATGTCAGGTGACTCGTTGATGATGACGTTATTTTGGTATTATTCTCGGACCGTACATATTTATTTTTAAGGGTACGCGCACGATACCCGTGTGTCGTTTGCGAGTGAAGGGTGTCTGACAGTTTTCCTCTCTTGTATTGCTTTTTGTTCTTTTGGGTTCTTAATACGACCCACGCGATTTTATTATTTAAAACTCCCGTGAATATAGCGCCCATTCACAGAATTGGCATACTCTGTGACCCAAGAAAGTTTCTGTAGTTCTGTAATTTAACCAATCGCAGGCGGTAGAGTAGGCAAAGATATTTTGTTTTACCTGCCCATCCCGCGTAGCAATGACTAGAGAAAGTATTGTTTTCGACGATTTTTTTTTTGAGATAACGACGAAAATGTTTTATTTGTGTGTATTTTGATCTAAGTTAGCAATATCGTCGTGACGTCTGTCCATGTGTGTCTGTGTGTATGTCTGTAACGCGATAACTCCTAAACCGCTGTACCGATTTTCATGAAATGTTCAGGTAAAATAGTGTACGATACTGTAAAGAGCTGATTATTGAAATTGAAAATATGCTAACTTCTTAATGGGGGAATGGGACAATTTGCCGCGACCGATTCGCTGCGCAGACAATTTGCGCCGGCCGATTCGCCGCGAGTATTTTTGTTTTGTTTTTATTTAAATTTAGTAAACATATTATTTAAAAATTATTAAAAAAAAAAAGTTTTTTATATAGATATTAGTTTTTGAAAAAACTGTTTTTTAAAAACGTAATATTAAAAAAAACTTTTTTATAAATCACTTTTTGGAAAAACCACCTTTTAAAAAAGTATTAGTTTCAAAAAATAATTTTTGCCAAAAAATTTTTATTTATTTTTTATTAATTAGGTTTTTGAAAAAGCATTTCTTTTTTGAAAAACAATATTTTTTATGAGGAGCTATGATTTAAGGAAAAACAAGTTATATAAAATTAAAATTAAACAAAAATTCTCGCGGCGAATTGTCCCCGCGGCGACTCGGCCAGCGGCAAATTGTCTCTTGTTGACTGTACATCTTAAATTTACTGAAAATGGTAGGTTTTCGTCGGGAAAGCGATGCTTTTAAGACACTATCAGAGGATCCAAATAAGGTATTAAGAAAGATTTTTGTCAGCGCTCTGGTGGATTATAGGAATGTTCATATGATTTTGCTGTCGCTCAACTATATTTAGCAGCTGTTACTCTATTCCAAGGTTATCGGCATGTGTGCTAACTTCAGCTAAGATAGTGTTTTTTGAGTTCTTCTGCAGATTCGGGATAATGTTTTAATTAGATCTAATACTCTTTTAATGTTATTTTCAGATTGGGATAAATCTAAACTTTTTGATTGCAAGATATTGGCCACAGGGTTCCAAAGCGCAGAATACTTTGCTGTCAGGCACAAGGAAAGAACAAATGCCGGTCTCGTTAGAGCATTGTACACCTCTATAAACTTAGCATTACCACTTAAGAATTGGATATTCGCAATATATGCATTAATGGTCGTAAATTTGTCGTGAAAGAAAAATATTTGTCGCGCCACCCCTATTTCTAAAAAGGGGGTGTATGCTAAGTTGAGTTTCAACTTAGCACTACTACCCCAGAAAGAATTAAAATTTTCAAAAACCAGTATATGAAATAATTGTCGTAAATTTGTCGTGAAAACAAAAATTTTCTCGCGTTACCCATTTTCCTGAAAAGGGGGTGTAATGCTAAGTTGAGTCTCAACTTAGCACTACTACCCTAGAAAAAATTAAAATTTTTAAAAACTAATAAATGCATTAATTGTAGTAAATTTGTCGTAAATTTATCGTGAAAGAAAAAAATGTGTCGCGTCATCCGTTTTCCAGGAAACGGGCAGTGAGGAATTTTGAGACTCGTCAGTTATACCTCAGTGATCTTTAAGTTCTTTTGACAAAACTTGCAAAGATATATGTAGGTGATCGTGTTTAACCTTTTCGCGCGATTGTAAATTTTTGGTGAAACAATCATTATCTTACGTCCCGCTTTTACTTTTCAATATAACCTTTTGTTGTGTTAATATAAATATTCATTGATCGCCAGGATTTTGCGTTGTTTTAAAAATTACTTACTTACACTATACCCCCTTTTCAGGAAAACGGATATCATGAGAAAATTTTTGTTTTCACGACAAATTTACGACAATTATTTCATATATTGATTTTTGAAAATTTTAATTTTTTCTGGGGTGGTAGTGCTAAGTTGAGACTAACTCTTTCACGACAAATTTACGACAATTAATGCATATATTGCGAATATCCAATTCTTAAGTGGTAATGCTAAGTTTATAGAGGTGCATTGTAAAGCTCAAACGCCATCTTTCTAGTTGCAGAATTGCCGTCTTCTGACAGTTCTTAAAAGCCTTCAAGGATGCCCAAAAAGTTGTCTTCAAATACAGCAATACTTTGGTTTTTTGATACCATCGTGTCTCACAAAGGAACTGCGCCAGAAATCTAAATTAAAGTGATTGAAATCTCCCGCACTTCCCCTAATTTTTTTTCATATAGACCAAGCGAATCAGTAGCTTGGATTTCAGCAGTTTTTGGGACGCTTAGTAGTATAAAAATGAATCCAGCATTCAAAATCGCGTCGGGCATACAATAACAGAGCATAATAAGGTGTCGGGTGTCGGTATAACACACACACACACACACAGGCAACAAGAGCCATAATAATAATACATATTCTTGTAGGTGCAAAATTACTGCAAGAGATCCAGTTTTCTAAAGGACCGACACTGGGTTAACATGAATCAATGAATACACGACTCTATCGTGTATTCATTGCATGAATAGAATATGGAACTACTACGGGATGTGGGTACCGACGAGAAGTCTATCTAGAACAATTTCCCCAACATAAAAAGGTATCGGAAGTTGGTGTGATGTTGGGCATATTAGGGCCTTATTGCAATAAGGCCAGGCAGTAATAGTTCTGGGCACTATTCTGACAGTTTGCCATTGAAAACTGACAGTTGATCTTTCAAAATTGACACACCAAAGTCGAATTTGTAAATCCAGTCGTTTATTTTCCATTAATAGTGGCGGCACTATTAATTTCGACTCTTATAATACACAAAGGCCTAATTTTGAAAGAAGACAGCTGTTCTTATAATGCAAAACTGTCACAATAGTGCCCGGCACAATTATTGCCTGGCCTTATTGCAAAAAGTCTCTATTTAATATTTTTACGTTCTTTATTACGGAAAATGTAGGTACTGAGGCGAACTCATTGGAACTAAGGTCACTAGATCACGAACTTCCTTCTTCGTGATCTAGTGACTTTATATGGAACCACCTCTCCAACATACAAGGGGCTTAATTGGCCGGGTCAGTTTGCTGGCGCGGATCTACGGGAAGGAGGGGGGGAGGGGAAATTTTCCTCCCAAATCCCAAAATATATTTAGTTTTGTCTCACAGAATACACCTTCTCATCAGGCTCTTCGACAATTCGCTGCCACCGACTCGCTGTGGCGGATTCGCCGTCACCCAACTCGCCGCCGGCGCTGACCCGATTGGCCGTCGGGCCAAAATGCCGCGCGTGGAGTTTTAAAAAAAACCTAAAAGAAATCAAAATGGCGCTTCTGGTGGAATTTTTTATTTAAAAACCGGTATGGGTATATCAAGTTTAGAACTAGACATTTAAAAATACAATGTAATTATCGTTTAAAGTCGCTAATTATGATTTTTGATTTAACTTAAAATAAAAAAAAATTCAAAATAGCAAATCCAAAATGGCGGCTTTTTCATTTGAAAACCGATTGTTAATAAATTTTAGGTCTTAACGGTTGCTGTGTTACTTGTGATATTTAAGTAAAACCTAAAAAAAATAATATAACCTATCCAACATGGCGACACTCCATTTTAATTAGTTTTGTACTTAACATTTTAATTGTTTTCAAGATGAATTCAGAAATAAAAATCATCGACCTTAAACACCTAAAACTTAAATAAATGCATATCGGTTTATAAATAAGAAAGTCCACCATTTTCAATCTGCAATTCTGAGTTTTTTTGTGATAAAAAAATATTAAATTACGGCGAATTGTCACGGCGGCGAGTTGCGGCGGCGGGGAGGTAAATTAGCCGCGGTAAGCAGGCGGCGCTGGCGCGGCGGTTTGGTTCGATACTATGCAAAACGCAACGCAAAAATTTCCCCCCCAAATGAAATTCCCTGCATTTTGTAGGGGCTTGAGCCTCAGGCCATATGAATAAGAACCATATTATTCATATGCCCCAGGCTTAATAGGTACAGTACCGGCCACAGAAAGAAACCACCTAAAATTGTATATAAATCTGATCCTGTACCAACTATCAAAGGGCAAGTGGTACCTTTGGTACACTGAGGGCGTAAGTCACATGCATTACACACGTAACTTTCGGCCTTATTGTACCAAACCATAATGGTACTTACGCCCTTAGTGTACAAAGTGGTGATTTGGAAACTTTAGTCTAATTCTCAGTTTTTACCTGTTTCGGCGATTTTCAAGGCATTTAGTGCCTTTTTATCAATTTAAAAATGTTGGTATTTTTAGACAAAAAATGTACCATTCAAAAATGATTTTTATATCAAAATAACTAATCGATGATTTTCCAACAGTGCCGTAACTAGCGTGATTGGCTCCCGGTGCAAGATTAGAATTTGGTGCCCCCTCTCCTCTACACAAATAGACTCAGAAGGCGCCTGACGCCCCGTGGCGATGGTGCCCTGTGCGAGGGCACCGGTCGAACTCCCTAGTTATGGCACTGTTTCCAATGAGAAACCACAAAAATTTTTCAGCCAAACCAAACCTATGTATTTTAAGCTGCTAATGCTATTTCAAAAGCAGCTTTTTGTTATATTCAATAGCCGTTGATTTTGTTTTTAATTGTACTTCGGAAATTATTTTAGGTTAAAATCGGTGTTCACCTAAAGCGGCCCTCACACGATCAGTATTGCTGATAGTATTTTTATATATGTCTTTGTTTGTCAAAAGTTATAAACAAAGACATTGTAAAGGTCGGGGTGGTCGGGGTTTATTTAATAAAATATAAAAATATTTTACCAAAAATATGACAACTTACAAGGTTTCCGTTTAGCTGATAATAAAATTTAACAAGATGAAAAATAAATAGGTAAAAAAAATAATTAGATATTATTTTTTAAGAAAAAAAAAATAATATTCATTAAAATTCAAATTAAAAAAAAAATTAAATTAAAAAAAAAAAATTAATGTTTTTCAGAAAAAGAAAAAATATTCATTAAAACCTAAATTAAAAATATTAAAAACATATTCTAAAATTGGCAGAAAATATACAAGTATTATCGAAGTGAAAAAATAACAACAATAAAAAAATATTTTTAAAATAAAATAATAAAAACCAAAAATTTAAAATATTAAATTTAAAATAATTAATTAAATAATAAAAAATATTGAGAAACCGGTCGATGATGAACAAGTAATATTTAAACCAAAAATAAAAAAAAAGAGTTAGAGCAATAATAAAAATGATTGAGACTCACATGAAACCAGCTGAACTCAAACCCTAACACTTATTTTCACTTGGTTGATTCGGTCGATCGCAAAATTACAAATGATATTAGTTAAATGAGCCAAAAAAGAGGTTGACAAAAATCCCCCTTTTTACCTATTTTCTGGTCCGCGTCTTACGCAATTGCTTAGATTAGGGCTATATTTAAAAACACTGGCTCGATCGAAAGCACAAAAGGTGAAAAAAATAAGGTCCTGGGTTTGATTTCTTCGTAGCATCAAAGCAAAATATCACCCTATATAGATCTGGGTCGAGAAAATTAGCTTGAAAAACACATTGACCTGGTCCCGTCATCAAAATTGGTGGGATCAACAGGATGTTGACCGCCTATAAATTCGATTTCTTGAATTACATTCGGGCACTAAAGTACCAGTGTTAAAGTTGCAGCCAAAAAGTGAAAAGTGTTAAAAATTTAACATTAAAGTGAATCAGTAAAAAGTAAAAGATGGTTAAACATTTTCTATAAAAAATGTAGTCCTAAAGAAATTCTAGAGTTTTTAAACTCTAGAATAAGTTGCCTATAATAAAATATATAATTTAGTGATTCGATGACAGAAAGTAAGTTAAACCTATTTAAAAACTATTTGAACATTGATTTAAAAGGAAAATATTACGTTTTGAACTAGTTGAACATTGATTTAAAAAGAAAATATTACCGTTTATTTAATTGCTGTAGACAATTAAATTATTAAACTTTTATACATAAATAAGGATTAGTAATTATAGTAAAGATGAAAAGATGAAGAATGATTTTGAACTTTTGATAGTGCATTTAGTATTTAATTGGAATAAATTTACTGATATGTTTACGGACTTCTTATGTATGTGTTACCATTGAGTTAATTTCACAATATTCTATGTCCTACAACGTTTTTTTAGACTATCATATTAATTTGCGAAGACAATTTTCTGTCGGAAGATTGAAATACAACCAATCAGTTTTGTTCGTAGATAGACAGTATGGTATTTGCTAATGTTAATTTTAGCGCATTTTCGTAATTAATTTGAATGTTAGGACCATGCTAGACTTTGGATCTACGATTTGTATTAATAATTTTTAACTTTAAATATTACTTATTCTTTATAACAATTGATGTCTAATTTAACAACAACCAAAAGTCAATAACAACAACTGGCTTTTATCATAGCTATCAAGGGCGCACCCAGGGGGGGGCCCCCCCCAAGCCTTAGATTTTTAATATATTTTCCACATATTTGATGATAAAACATGAAAAATACCTTAAAATTTGTCATCAGGAGGCTTCGGGCCCCTCCCAAGCCCAAGCTGTGGCGTAGTTGCGAAAAGACATGACGACTTTTTTTTTTTTTTTTGGAGACGGTGCGGTTCAAAATTCTACGGCGCGGTTCGGTTCGGTTGGGTGGGTGTTGGTTGGTTCATGCATTTTTTTTTGGCCGCCACTTTTTTGAGGGCGCGCTTTGTAGCTGTCGGGGCCCCCCCCCAAGACACATTCCTGGGTGCGCCACTGATAGCTATGTGCAACTAGGACGCCTACCTCTAAATAAATTTTATGTAATCGTGGAAAGGGACAAGTTGTGTAAATATACCGCTCGACTTAAGCACCCCTAACCGCGGCGTTACAACATATATAAAAATACTGTCAGTAATACTGATCGTGTGAGGTCGGCTTAACACTGGTCAGTTAATCCCAAACTTATCGTATCTTAACTGACCGTCGTCGTTTCCACGCTACGGAACTCAAACTTTGCACAGTCGTAGATCTTCATAGAGTTAGCAACCCCTCCAAGTTTGATGGACTTCCATAAAGCAGTAAACGAGTTACGAAATTTCAAAAAACGTCGAAATTTCCACTCACTCACTTACTAATTTATAGATCATCAAAATTCTACTGTACTTCCAGACATGCTACAAAGCTGAAATTTGACAGATTGAAAATATGACCAAAACTTTGGACAAAATCCAAAAACCCCACAATTCTAATTTACGCCTCTCCCCTATACATGTAAAGTTATGTAAAAGTAACATTGTTCACTTCCAACAAAAACGCTAGAGAGCTGAGCTTTGGCAGACCGATAGTAACTATAATAAAACTATAGGAAAAAAATTAAAAACTCCAAAATTTTAATTTACTTCCCTTCCCTATGAATTAATAGTTATGTGAAAGTAACAATAACGTCAATGGATAGCTTTATATTTTGTGCTTACAATTATTTTAAATATATTTCTGAAATAAGAAATTAGTGCGGGAAAGTAAATTTACTGCACTAATGCGGAAATATCACTTTACCGTACTAGTGCGTAAAAGTTACTTTACCGCACTCTTGTTTTTTAATTTTTTTCACACGGAAAGGCTCAAATCAAAATACGTTAGAGCATAAATACTGTTTTAAAAAACGAAAAGTGAAGCAATCATAGCTCGCTTTGGTAACAAAAGCAAATTTAAATTCGAAGACGCAAATTCTCAAGTCAGCATGCGTGTGTTTTGCCCACTTCCAAAAACACTAGAGACCTGAGCTTGGGAAGGCTGATGGGAACTATGACAAAACCATGGGAAAAAATGAAAAAACCTCAAAATTTTAAATAAGGCATTGCAAAAGTTTTGAACAATATTCCGCATATTTTACTACTTCAAAACTTAAATATTATTTAAATCCTTTAAAAAAGGAGTGAAATCATAACCAAAATATTTCATGTAAAAAAAGCCAGGTACGCGAAAATTGCATTCCATAAAAAGAATTGAGATAAAAGTAAAGTCAAGTTCTCCAATACAAATTTTAAAATGAAAGATTCTTACTATTTTGGAAATGTTTTTCTAAACTTGGCTATTATGGCGGCAAATGACTCTTAGGCACAGTGCTAAATTGAACATAAAGAAGTTTGGCTGTAATAGCAAAGTTTAAAAAACATTTCCAAACTAGTAAGCACCTTTCATTTTAAAAATTGTATTGGTGAAATTGGCTATACTTTGATCTCAATTCTTTTTACGGAATACAATTTTCGCATACTTGGCTTTTTTTACATGAAATGTTTTTGTTATGATGATTATATTGAATACTCCACCCAAAAATGCCTGCTTTCTAAATTCTAAAACCGTAAAAGAATATCTTTCTTCAAGACAAACAGGTAGATTCACACCGGGAGTTCTGACGGAATCAAAATTTCTTAACAAAAATATAAACCGGTCCAAGTGTGATCGACACCTGGAGGAATTAAGAAACCAATACAGTAACGTAGCGGGGGGGGGGGGGGTTAAAATAAATGTATAAATGTATATATCGAAAACTTTTTACAAAGATTTTCAGACAAGTTTTATAACAATGCACACAATTCTTTGTGTCATGGGGTTAACCCCCTCACATAGCACAATCATGTGTTTAACACGTAAACGTAGGCGTAAGAAAAAAAACGTTGATTTTCAAAGCTGCTAGAAAAAAACGTTTATTTCATATATGAAAAGAAGCTTAATAGGTCATTCATTAACGTTATAAAAAATAACGTTGCTAAAAACTGCGTTTTAATAACGCCATTATCTAATCAAAACAGCAATGTTTTTATGTTAGTTTCAAGTGATTTTTATAAACGTTAAAATCACATTAGATTCACGCTTTTTCTACACGAATTTTAAAACGCGACTTGCATGGTTTTCTACCAAATATGTTTGAGATTTTACTAGCAGCAGCGTCACCTATTGTCGGGATTTTTCACTTTGACGAAATCTGTCAGGCTCCAAACTCCAAAAACCTGTTAAGAAACTGATCCCTGATCCACGATCACGACGCATCTGTTATTAACCTGATAAAGCCACATTAATATTCTGTGAAAGTGACAAGACGCTAGCCCTACCAAGTCCACTTTCGATCCCTGACTTCGCATGCGCAGATCTACCAATATTATTTACCTCATGAATTAGAATAGATGAACAGGGTGATTTTCACTTGAATGATTCTAACCACATGAAAATAGAAAGTTTCAAAAACCTAACCTAACGAAACCTAATCAAATCCCAACTAAACCAATAATTTAAAAAAAAAACTTTCCTGACTTCCTACTCGGGATCCTAGAGGATGTGAATACGAACCGGACCGTACCGAACCGAACTTATCCAAACCTAACCATACCCAAGTAAACCTAATTAGCAGTGTTGTAGTTTAGTTTGGTTAGGTTAGGTTTGGTTCAGTTTAGTTAGGTTCGGTTCGGTTCGGTTTGGTTCGGATTCACATCCTCTAGGATCCCGGGTAGGAAGTCAGGAAAGTTTTTTTTTTTGAACAAAAATATTGGTTCAGTTTGCTTTGGTTCGGTTCGGTTAGATTTGATTAGGTTTTGTTAGGTTAGGTTTTTGAAACTTATTATTTTCATGTGGTTAGAATCATTCAAGTGAAAATCACTCTGTATTCATCTATTCTAAGACATGAGGTAAATAATATTGGTAAATCTGCGCATGCGAAGTCAGGGATAGTAAGTGAACTTGGTAGGGCTAGCGTCTTGTGTGAAAGTGTTCATTGTTAAAAAATCTCGTTTAGCTTTTAAAAAAAACATAATGTATATAGATAGATATATAGATATTTTGTCTTGCCTTGAGCGCCATCTTTAAAATTGTCTTGAAGTGTTGTAGTCTTAAACTAGTGAACTTTTATAACTTCCTTTCGCGTCTCTTTTAAGTTAAAAAAATGTTATTAAAAAAACGTGACCAAAACAGACGCAGAAAGTTAGTAGGCTTGAGAAGTCTTAATCTAGTGGCGTTTTAGAACTGTTGGGGAGGACTTTTCAAGTGTGAATTTGGTACATGAAAATAACGAGGGCAAAAAACACGTTATACACACAGCACCAGAAACTTCAGCAAAAAGTACATTTTTATAACTTGATTTTTCCTTGTTTTTAAGTCCTCTTTAAGCATGTAGATTTATTAAAATAAATATTACATGGTATGAGGTTGTTTTCAAGTAAAAAAAAAACTTTGTTATTTTTGTTCACGTTAATTTAACGTTGATGAGATTTTTGCGCTATGTGCCCCCCCCCCCGTGCTAAGCGCCTGATCCAATAAGATTTTTTTTTCTGGTGATAATTTAGGTATTAAGTTGGATATTTAATTTTTATTGATAAGCGTTTCCTTTCCCTGTAACTATTCATAAGGATTATTTGTTGTTTACTATAATTTAAGTAGAATTTACCTAATATTATTATTATATTCAAAAGGGATAAACATAAACATTTTTGCACTTCAGGGATAAAAAAGGCAATTTTTATCCCACATTTTAGAGATAAAATAGTCACTTTATATCCCCGGAGGTATATGCTGTAATTGACAAGTGTCAATCAAGTCAAACCCGAAACTATATTGGAATAACAACAATAAAATTTATAGTTTAAAAAACTAAATCACCCTTTTAAATGTAGGTTCTAGAAAGTACAAAATAATGCCATTTGGTTAAAACATTTTGTTAAATATAAAGCGCTTTAAATAGGTAACGTTTATTTGATGTGCGATATACAGGGTGTTCCATTTTTGATGATATTGAAGGGGAAATGACAGGGAGATGTGGTGGACGGAGAAAATACAGGAAATGGTCAAAGAGAACAAACGCACATATTTGAAATAGCTCAGTGCTAAAGAGCAAAGAGACCTAGAAATCTACAGGGAAACCAGAAGACAGCTAAGAAATTTGATACACACAGAAAAAATGAAATGTTTGAGCGCAAATGCCACGATATAAATACACACGTAGGTGGTAGGCAGAGTTCTCAAGTATGAAAATTCATTTCTACAGTAAAAAAGCCAACAAAAGAAAAAGTAAACATCCAGATCATCAAACCAGAACAATGGACAGAACAGTACAAGGGACTGCTGCAGGAGACGAAACCCGAATATCTGGCAGCCTCTCCGAGGAGAGACATAGAAGTACATGGAGAGGAAGTAATTATCGAAAAAGAAATGATAAAGAATATTATTAAAAAGCTTAAATCCGCAAAAGCTAGCGAACCTGCAGGAATATATGCCGAAATGCTCAAATATGGATCAGAGAAACTACTCGAAAATCTCACATATATTATCAATCAATGCATAAACGGACATCCAGTACTTGATGATTGAAAAATTGCATTCATATCCTCAATACATAAAAAAGGAAACAAGCTGAATTGCAACAATACAGAGGAATTTCAGTAGCCAGTACTCTAAGTAGATTTTATGGTAGGATTCTTAGAGATCTAATAGAGAATGATTTTCAAGAACAAAAAGAAGAAGAGCAAAATGGGTTTCGTGCAGGCAGATCTTGTAGTGATAATGTTTTTTGTCTTAAACAAGTAATTGAGAAAAGGAGCGCCAGAAATATAGAGACTCATGTTACCTTTGTGGACCTACAAAAAGCATATGATACAGTTCCAGTAGAAAAATTATGGGCAGTGTTAGAGCAGACTAATATCAATCATACATACATAAAAGCGATAAAAGAACTATACAAAGGATCAAAATATAAAATTAAAATTGGAAATCGACTTTCAAAAGAATTCCTGGTAACAAAAGGCTAAGACAGGGCTGATGTATCTCTCCAACTATTTTTAAAATATATATCGCAGTAGCTCTACAAAACTGGAAACGTAAAGAATACAACTTAACGACTGATTTACCATATACACACTACAGTTTTCTCACGACCAAGTAAGTGTAGCTAATGATAAAGAAGACATGGAGTATATGATGAGAAAGTTAATGGAAGAATACCAAAAGGGTATTGGAAACGAATCTAGTGATTATCTCTATGCAATGAGTATGTATACTTGGGTGTCATATTTGATAAGACAGGAAGAGACTGTAAAGAACTGGAAAAAAGAATAGTAAAAGCAAAAAAGGTCATTGGATGTCTTAACAGTATTTTATGGATCAGAATGAGAGGTAAAAAATAATGTAAAATTTAACATATATGAAACAATTGTAGAAAGCACGCTGTTGTATGAAATAGAGACTTGTCACGTAACAGAAAAATACAAAACAAAAATGGAAAGTGTCGAAATGGATGCAATAAGAAGATCAATGAGAATATCTAGAACAGATCACATAAGAAGAATGGAAATCGAGGGAAGCATAATGGATGACATCAACAAAAGGCAACTGATATGGTACAGCCATATACAACGGATGAACGACGAAAGATTACCAAAGCAGGTCCTAGAATGGCAACCACTAGGGCGCAGAAAAACAGGGCGTCCTAAACTAGAATGGCAACAGTCAATCAATCCAAAGATCAATGAGTCAAACAAATGTGACAGAAGATGATTGTCAGGATCGAAGGAGGTCGAGAATAGGCTACGGACAGCGTAGAAAAACGTTTTAAACCGACATAATAGTAATAGTGAATGGGAAACTCACTTATTATAAAAGATAGAAGATTGGGAATTTCACATTACCGTCCTCAAATTTCGAGACTTAAAAAAATTATTTGTTTTTCAGTCCTTGTAGTATTGGAGCTACGAGGGAATTTTAAAAATCAGTCATATCTTTGTTATTAGTGCAGATATTTCTATTGTGTTAAAACTTCTCTACAGAAAGTTGATCCTGTCAACAAAATGACGTTTTCAAATGTTTGGTCCCTCGAGTCGGATTCTAGATTTCAGTCTGGTCACTTTTTGTCCCTTAGGATTATTTTTACTTATTATCACGTTGTTTCTCCTAAATACTTTATTTTTTACGTTGTCAATCGATTCTTTATCATTTAGTTTTATAGCTCATTACTTTTTAGTTGATATTCAAGTATATGTCGGAAAGGTTTGCCTGCTTTTTTTATCAATACGAGACAGCGGCGTAGCGTGGAGGGGGCGCAAGGGGTTCTTCCCCTTGGTCGCAACTTTTTTTAAGGGCGCCCTTTAAAAGGGCGTAGCGTGCCCGAAAGGGCGAGGGGGCGACAGCTAAAAAGGGCGCCTCTGAAAACTGATGAAAAATCTTGTGGCAAAAAAAAAACAAAAAGGTTAAAAAGGCGCCTCTCACAAACCTTGCGACCAAAAAAAAAAAAGGTCATCATGTGTGAGGGGGCGGCCGATAAGTCACAAGGGCGCCTCTCACGAATCTTGCGACCAAAAAAAAAGGTCATTATGTGTGAGGGGGCGGCCGATAAGTCACAAGGGCGCCTCTCACGAATCTTGCGACCAAAAAAAAAAAAAGAAAAAAAAAAAAAGTCGTCATGTCATTAGTTTCCTTTGGCGCCCACTCAATTGGCCATTACCGGCCCGACTTACTAAAGCTGAGGGCGCTTCGGCCACCTATAGGGCGCCACCGGCCTCCTATGGGGCGCCACTACCCTCGGGGCGGAGGGGGGCGACGAACCCCCCGCGCCCCCCCCACGCTACGCCGCTGGCCCTTTTCAGCCTTCCACTCCCCCGCCCCTTAAGTCACGCTACTCCGCTAAATACGAGGGTTATCTTCGAAGTTTGGCATCTACAGCTGGAATAAAACAGTACATAACTTTTACAGACTTTATTGTTTCTCAAAATGTATGCACTTTTGCATGCGCTCAAGCGACTGGTTCCTCTGTCGACTGAAATCTTTGACCACGCAGTCCATTCTGGATTTTCGGAAAAGTATAGAAATCGTTCGGACTTAGGTCGAGACTATCTACACTTCGACATTTTGTTGGGTTAAAAATTCAATGGTTTTTTGTGCTTTATGCGAACTTGCATTGCCTTGGTGGGGGATGATTCGTCGTTCGGTGTTCGTTTTTCGAAGCTCAGCTATAACTTTCGGCAAACAAATCGTAATGTACTAATCGGCAGTAACAGTCCTTTAATCTTCCAGAGGAATTGTTGCTACATGAACTGCTTTAGAGACAAATGTCGCGACCATCTTTTTTGGATACAATTCGAGAAGAGACTTTTGTTGGCTTTTCTTCATCTTCGAAGACCCAAACAGACGACTGACGTTTATTTTAAGGTTCATATGAGTAAATTCACGATTCATCACTTGTTAGCGCACACGCTAAGTTTTCTTAAATTCTCTAATATTTAAAAAACACACATATGTACGCCCGCGCATGGGGGTACAGTGCAAGCGCACGCGCGCGAGATCAAGCGAGAACGAATTAAATGGCGTAAGCAAGCAGATCGCTTTTCTCCAACCTTTCAAATTTTACCAATAAACTTTTCTCCGATTTGTGACATATTTATCAAAAACTGATTCTTCCAAGTGTAGTGGTTGTAGTGGTAGCCAAGAAGAAGATCTGAGGCCCCAGTGGAGACTACAATTCGGCGTTTCTACGGTGAGTACCCCTTATTAATACATTTGTGTGTACCAGCAATATAACCTATGGATAAATTATTAAACACGCGACCAAAATTCATTTAAATTGTGTTGTACACTGCTTTCTTCGGCAAGCTTTGAACAGTCCTCTTGCGCTATCGAAATTATCTCTTTTTTCATACGCAGTGTGCTAACATCACTACTGACAATACTGTATCTACACGTTTTTCGAGTTTGCTGCCTCAAAGAGGTGTAGAGTTTTCTGACACCAATTGACCCTAGCTTCTTTCTGTTCTTCGGTTAACAGATGCGGCATCCAGCGAGAAAGCCCTAATTCTTCATGCAAAACTTTTTTAATTGAGGCCTTTGAAATCCCCAATGAAGCCTCAATCTCGCGATATGTCCCATGTCGATCTTCCGTGATGATGCGCACAGCATCGATGTTTTCCTCGGTGACAGCCATTTTTGGTGCAACTTGCCTTGGATCGTCGTTAGGCCACTTCTCCATATTAACGAGAAACTGGCGACTGGTGCTTTATTACTGAAAACAGAAATCAACTCGGCAAGGCATTCTTGTTGAGAAAATTTCCTTCGAAAGTTGTTAAAAATTATAGCCCGAAAATGTTCTCGGTTTAATTCGATTTTTTGACTGATTTGTTAACTTAAAAAATTCATTGTAGCTATAAATCGCACTGACGATGACGTTTTGAATTTAGGCTAGGTAAAGGTTGAGGTTTAGTTTTAGTTTTTTTCTCATTTAAACAAACTCGTATCTCTTACTGTTTCCGAAATCCCCATGTAGTTCCTTTTATTTGGGACACCCTGTATAACATTCAGATGCCAACAATTATTATTATTATACAACACTTACGAAAAAATGCCGAGATCCCTAAGACATACCTTGATATTCCTTTGTACTTTTCGACGCTCAATCTGAATCCAGGGTAAAAAAAGTAACTAGACGCCTGGTATTTTGAATGAAATTAACAAAAAAAAATTAGGTTTGGCAGACCATTTTTTCGATTTTGATCATTTTTGGTAAACATTAATTTTAGCAACTTTCAAAATTTTCTGATATATATATATATATATATATATATATATATATATATATATTTTAAATTATTCTTTTAAAAAACTGCAGGTTTGGCAGATTTACATAAAGACAATAAAAAGAAAATGTGCAGCATGTAAATCTTGTAGTTGCGGTTCATGCACTTGCTATGTGCCCTTCTGAATCTGCCACTTTTAGATAGATAAAACTTTGGCACCATAATTTAGTAAATTCTATTAAATACCTAGATATACCTAAATAGTAGTTAAAAAAAACCCAAAATTAAAAAAAAACATAATTTTTTGCCATTTTATTCTGGCATTTTTTCCATAACAATAAATTTAAAGCAAATTGAATTGTGTGAAGTGCCTAGAGTACCTATAGGGTGAACCGGCGCTATCTTGACCAAACTTTTACTGTTCTGCTCATTTTAAATGACATTAATCAATTACACTGGTCAACAAAATTTTTTAAACAATCTGTATATTTGGTAGTACTTTTTACACATATTTCATATATGTTTTCAGAATTTTTCTGTCAGGCAGGGTTTCAAAGTGGCAAAGCAATAAAATTTTGCGAAAATATATATTACCTACTCGCGTGCGGTAAAGTAATTACTTTACCGCACACTGTGCGGTAAAGTTACTTTACCGCACGCGCACCACTTAGAAACCTTAGCAACTCATCAATAAGACAGCTTCAATATTTGTTTACATTTCAATTCCATCTAATTTATAAATTACATTCAAGTTTTTGACATAAAGGTACTCATAGGTAAAATATTGTACCTAACACATGCGGAAAGTGTCTTTACCACCCTTGACGGCTTGACCGAACTCCGCTCCGCGTCGGTCGGCCAACTGCCGTCGCGTGCGGTAAAGTATCACTTTCCGCATTTGTTAGGTAAATAACTATTATAATATGTGTATAAATTATGAAAAATTAAGTACAAAGTGATATATTTACTTGGAAAATGTAGTCATATATGACTTTCGACTGTATTTTGCATCAGAAACATCTCTCTTTAGCGTCCAGAAATAATCTGCGAAAATGGCGGGGCTACATTTGCCATTCTTCACGACTAGAACGTCCTGGTGAAATTGTTCGCCATGTTCGTCACTGACTGCTCCAAGGTTTTCTGGGAAAAAGTGTGAATGAAGAAAGTGTATTTTAAAACTGTTGCAACCCATGGCTTTATATGAGTCCAATAAATTGTTAACAATTTCTAGTAATTTTCGGATTTACGATTTCCCACGAAGCCGTTGCAAATATCCTTAGAAGACAACCATGCTGCTTTTTTCAATTCCATTCAGAGCCTCCACAAATTTTTCATCACGAAGTATTTGTCTGATCTGAGGTCCCACAAAAACACCTTGGCAATAATAATTTTAGGGAACTTACTTCTCACTTATGCAAACCCTGTGTTAGTTTCATACCTTTAACAAAATTCTTCATCCACCCATGCTTAATGTGCAAAGGTTGTAATAACATTTTTTGCGGATCATCAAGTGGGATACTACTGACATTCTTATTTCCTGGTGTCAGGGAAATTCGTTTTGACCACTCTTTCTTTTCATTGTGATTTTTCCTATCCCGACTGTTCCATTCGCATAGGAAACAACAATACTTTGTGTAACCGCTTTATGTTGCAAAAGTAAAGCTTTTAAAGCTTCATGCTATCATAAGATACTTTCATGTTGCCTGTATGAGCTAAAGGAACAAAGGGGAACTTATTTCCATTGTGGAGAAGTACCGTATTCATGTCCAAGCGCCTTCATAACAGAACATACACAATTGGAACTGTTTGCAGGTCTTAACACGACAAAACATATTCCGCGTGATACGCAATCCACACTTTAAGATATCTAGTTTCATTAAGTTATTATTACACTACACAAATAATGGAATAGCAATGCGTGATACAGGTTTTTTATTAAATGACTCTTATAGTACATACCTATAGTTGAGTATGTATATAAGTGGCACCGCATCATAGCTATGGTAAACCAAGTTTTGCGGCAAAATCTATGTAAAGAAGCCCCAAAAAATTTTGGTTTCACTTTGTACCTGCAGTGTGCCGCTTTATATGTCTATAATAAAACACCGAGACCTTTTAAAGGAGATGTAAAATAGGTACTTACCTAATAAATATAGATCCAAAACATAAAAGAGGATCCAAAATTATATTAAAATATTGATTCAGTAATTTGTTTTGTAAAAAGTCGGTCCCAATTTGTTTGACATTAAAACAGTCAAAACAACAACGAATAGAAAACGTCATAGCCCGGCTAAATCAATATGTTCGTAACAACCAGACAAGAGTATACATGTTCCTTTCTAATAAAATCGTTTAGAAGAAGACATAAATAAAAAGCAAGTAAAATGGTAAGCTAATGACTAATTAGTGCAGTGCCTCGTTTTGGGAATCAATACCAATAAAAAAATTACAGGAAGTGCGGGCCACTGTATGTACCCCTCTGCTCCCTTCCCGCCCATCACGGTTTTGATGACGCGGTGCCACTTTAATACATCAAGTATAAGCGTGTATTTTTTAGGTAAAAAATCGAATATACTGGAATATAAAAACTAAGGGTGATGGAGAAATTTTAAAAATATAGTTGATTTCAGCATGCAAAATTATATTGGAATCAGGCATTTTTGCGCTTGGGAGAAAAATCTTGTTAACCAGTGTTATTATTTAGAAAAGCTAATTTTTACCATACCTTTATATTTTTGGCTTGGGCTAAGCTACCTGAATTTCGAACCGATTGACTGGGTGCACTTAATCCGCCTTTTCGAAAACGATTATGTAGTTTAAGTGTAATTTTGTCAATTTTCGAACCATTCATTAACGTTAGATAGAGCAGAGATTAGGCTGTCAAAATCTTTTATAGTTGTACGAAATATCAGAATTATTCGACCTATATCACGATATGCTTTGATTTTTTCTACAACAAGCCAACAAAAAATAAAACTACAAGCCTCGATCCTTGAAGATTCTCGGTGTTTTCGAATGATTACGAAGTATTAATAAACGTTTAAATGTACACATGTATCAACCTTAGTCTATTTTTTCACTAGAAATAATTATTGTTTTTGACTTAAAATGACCCTCGTCGTATTTTTAACCAATTTTAGTAACCGATTTTAAAACATGGAAATACACAGTAGAAATCATGAAAACATTAGGGACATGCTGGGTCAGTTAAAAGACAGAAGAAATTTGACAGCTGTGACCGTTATTGTTACTAAGAATAACGGTAACATTCAGGGCAAAAAAGTAGTGTTGCCGCCGAGACGAGAGATTCTCGCCTCTCGTCTCGTCTCGCCCTCTCTCGACGACCCGATAGAGATATGTTCTCTCGAATGAAAGCTCGAGACGAGACGAGAGAAAGACCCTCTTGGTTGGTTTTATACATTTTTATGATTTACCTTCTGTTCTTAGTAACCTATTATAGAGTTAAGCTGATATTTATGTACTGTTTTTTAAAAAATAAAAGGTACGCAAAAACAGTGGCGGATCTAGGAACTTTATTTGACATTGATGACATCTCATATTAAAATATTGCATGAAGCTATTTGGCATAGTGGTAGGAGGTCTATTCTGTATCAAAACTAAATACAATTTGAGATTTGAGGGGGGGGGGAATTTCCACTTTTTCCCCTACGGTACATCCGCGCCCGGGGAAAATATTCATATATTCCTACCATGACAAGATGTACTTTGGCTTACCTTTCGTTTACTTGAAATCAGATGGAGAAAATCCAAAACAGTAATTAAATTGTACTGTTACTGTTGATGCTTATTAATGTACTAAATATTTTTTTTCGGAAATTATGAATACATAAGCGGGAAATTTTAATTTTCTTTTCCAGCTTTTGACGTGAATTTTTGTTATTTAGAAATCTTCTGATTTAAAAAAAAATGTTTTTGGACGATTCTTTAGAGAGCTGAAAATTAAATAATTTTCTTGCGGATATTAGTTTGTTTTTTATTTTGGAAAATATGGATAATTCAGATGAAAAATCTGCTAGTTAAAAAAAGTTAAAGGTCTCCGAATTCTGCGTTTATTTACAAAAACATTTCTTGCAAAAAAATGTTTTTACTTGAAAAATTACGAATTTGTCGTTATTTTCCAAAATTTTCCAACGAAACCCTAAGCGCCGATACACACACGCGTTTTCTTGCAGCGCGGTGACGAAGCGTTACCGCGTTTTTCTGAAGAATGCACGTAAGACGAACGCGCGTTTGCCGCTCAGCTGTGTGAATCGCGCCATTTATTTCATAGTATCACGGACCGCAATTGCGGTAACGCTGCGTCGTCGCGCTGCAGAAAAACGCGTGTGTGTACCGGCGCTAAACCTTCGTTGTCAGAGTCATAGATCTCAAAAAAATTTTAATAGAACATTTTTAGTAAACG
The DNA here is from genome assembly GCA_963576565.1 of Aspidapion aeneum. NCBI lineage: Eukaryota > Metazoa > Arthropoda > Insecta > Coleoptera > Brentidae > Aspidapion > Aspidapion aeneum. The sequence goes on from OY755039.1 coordinate 35,079,533, forward strand.
AAATTTTACCCGGTACTTATATTGTAAAGTCCAAATATTTGCGTTAGAAGTAGCATATACCTATAATCAGAAATTTATAAAAATGTAGTATACGATACATCGTTCAAAATTAATACCGGTGATTAGTATATCCCAGAATGGACTTAACAATTTATTTTGGAAAAAAGTAAATACCATAAATAATAAGATTCACCTTGAAAAGGCACTTGTACACAGCGTGTCTCAAAAATGTTTATAGCTGATATAAATCATGAGACACGAGAGACAAGACAAGACGAGACGAGAGAAAGGCTCTCTCTCGAGCGATAGAAGAGTCCTATCGTCGAGACGAGAGACCCATTTTATCTCGCTTAACGAGACGAGACGAGAGAAGGCCTTTTCTCGTCTCGTCTCGTCTCGCGGCAACCCTACAAAAAATATTGATTTTGGAACACTAAAGATAAGCATAACCCAAACGTTAATTTAGTAGTTTCACACTTTTTCAACTTTTTTTTATTTATATTTGTTTATTTATTTTTATTAGATTAATGGCTATTTACAAACCAAACTACCGAATTTTAGTAAAAAATTGGACGGTATTAAAAAAAATACAAAACTAACCTTAAAAACGGTAACATTAAAGGACGGTCACCGTAAGTACCGGGCACCGTTACCGTAAATAACAAAAAAGGAGCGAAGCGAAGAAGCACCTAATGCGCAGACTCAGTAATAACAATAACGGTAACAAAGTGAAAATTAGGCAACCCAAAATGTCAAATTGTGTAACAGCTAAGACGTCTTGATTGTGGGAGATCAGGGACCATTCGTTTTAAAGGCTGTCCTCTTGTTTTTTGACTATTATGTTTTTTGTTTTGTTTTGACAGTATTGCCCGAGAACAGCAAACTGTTCTCGGGTATTACCTACTTCCGAGTGGTTTTGAAATCGTTTTCTACAAGATTTCTACCATTTCTAGATGCGTTTAAGTTTTTTAAAAGAAACCAAAATCCAACCCATAGATCAGGCAAGCCATTTGGTCTATGTCTGGTATGTATTATTTTGTAAATTAATTCTTTTGATCGGTGGAAATAGTTAAGAACCCACTGATATACAAAACCTAAGCTTAGATAGGGTGCTAATAGGGCCAATTTTGTTTATTTTCTCAGACATCTATTTTGAGTTTTTATAAAGAAGTAAAAGACTATTTTTATCTTAGGACAAAAGATTTATAACGCCCGAAATTTCGAAAGGTTGACTTAAGTTGGATTACTTCTGGTTAGTTAGGGGAAAGCAGGGCAAAACGGGATCAAGGGATAAAACGAGATATCGCATTTTTAGGTAAAGTGCGCAAGAATAAAACCTCTTTATATTAGATGTTTTATCCCTATGATTGGTTCAACTCTCTGCAATATGATTGGTGCCGGTCGGCTAAGCTTAAGTTGGTTTTTGCTCAACATGTGATGTTGCGCGCTGTTTATTGCAAAAATAGCTTGCGCATTTTGTAACGGTAAGTACATTTTTACAGACTTTTCAAAATTTTGTTTACATTGAACACTTAGTGGGTTTATGTATTATTCATAATTAAACGCGTTGCTCGTAAAATTAGCTCTTTACTGTGTATGATTTTTGTTTGAATTTAACTGGTGGTTGGGGGCAAAACGGGGTTTTTTATAATGGCAAAACGGGCTATTTTGTTATACCTAGTAACCTAGACCCCATCTTGCCCAAATTATTTTTAAATTTTTTTGGTTTCATGTCTGAAAGCTGTATTTATGTTGTATTTGCGAAAAATTCACTCAAAATTCATGCAGGAGAGCCGACATCGATCACTAGGTCGTTATAACTCTTAATAAATTTTGTAAATACTAAATTTAATTATTATAAATGTATTTTTAATTACAAATTTTTATTTTTTAGATAAGTATTTTAATCTAGGTTAGTATTTTAATAAATAAAACTTGTCTTACAAAAATATTGATTCTTAATTACACAACCGCCCCGCCCGTTTCGTCATATATAGGTACCCTATTTTACCCTGTATGCGGGGCAAAATGGGACAAAGTCAACTTTTTACAAAAATAGAAATAAAAGTATGATGGTTCTAAATCGCTTTATCTAAAAATTGAAACATAAAGATAACATATCTAGCCAACTTAATTTCAAATGACGAACGCAAGGGGGATCATTTAATAGGAGAAATAAGCTTATAAAATTAAGTATCCCATTTAGCCCTCCTTTTCCCTACCGTTACTTTTGATTTGTTATAGTTAGTTTCAATCTATAAATTAACTGTCGGAATATTGGCTAGGTGCATACGATTCGTTATCTTCTGAATCGCCACCTTTCGATTTGCCGTGGGGACCATTCGCCGCGGAGAATATTCGCCGCGAGAAGTTTTGTTTAATATTTATTTGGCTTGATTCGGTATATCTTTTGATGTATTTGTTTTACAACGTTTCAAATTTTTCCAACTAAGTATCTCGGTAGGTTAATAATGTTCTTGTTGTGACAAAACAATTTTTTTTTATTACAAAGAATAATTAAAATAGCATATCCAACATGACGGACTTCATTCTTATTATTTACCGATTTTTTTCAAGCTTGAAACATCGTGGTGCTTAAGGTCACTTAATACAGTTTTTGACTCACTAATCAATCTAACCAACTTACCTAAGTAACCTATATATCCAATGAAGTGATTTAGTGGGACTTTAATTCATTTGAAAAAATGCTCCACCAGGGTAGCTATTATCGTACTTGAACGATGTGATGATTTCCATCACATGGTTTAGCCAATGGGAAGCTCTAAATAAGCTCCGAGACGTCACGGTTCATGCGAAAAGACCTCCATGGCGCAGGCTTCTCCTACGAGCCGAGCGAGAAACGTTTAGATGGTACGGGGCAGGAGAACAGAATTCCACTTCAAACGCGTAAAATTCACTAACTGTGAAGGGCGGGCGACTAGGTCATTGGTCGGGACAAATCATTTCGCACAACACGCGACCACTCAGAGTTTACTATTGGCCAAAGCGTAAATCTTAAATAATTTAAGTACGAGAATAGAGCCCCAGAGGAAATTCAAACAAAAAAACTATTCAATCAATCTAAGAAACCAACCATGCCAACCCAGTTAACTAACCAAACAACCTAACCAACCAAACTTTCCTAATCAACCAACCTAACTATCTAATCGCCAATATTAATAAACATAAATACTGGCGACGAAACGTCCCCGCAGCGAATCTGTCACTTTGATGCAACTTCAGCAGTTAGGGTTGGATGGGACAGGCGGGCAACCGTGCAAATGCCCGGTGGGCCGGTACAATTTAGGGCCGGTTGGGTCGCAGGCCCGATGTACCTATTCCAAAATATTAATATTTATTTTTGTATATTTGATAAACCAACTAATTAAAACATTAAACATTTAAATTTAAAAAATCAGTATGTAGTAACTCCAGGCCTGGGTTACTCGTTTGATTGTTACAGTTACTTTCATATTAAAATAAGTATAATGTATCAAGGAGATAATGTGATAATGGCACTAATTATTAATATCTTTGTACATGACAAAAATCCAGAAGAAAAAATCGGGAGATTAAAAAAATGTAGTAAAAATATTGTCAAATTTTTTTCTTATTTGTTTTGCTATTGTAAAATCTATTTTAACACACTTAGTTGACTATTTTGGTGTGGATTGATCCCCCTGATCTTCTCCTTCGGTACGGCCTTGCCATTATCTCATATCTTAGTTGCGAAAGATCATTTTTGGTTCCAAAATACATAAAAATCTAAGAAATCGATTAAGGGATTGAAAAATCGGTTTTGGGTCCAATTTAAATTAAGGGGATCATAGATAAAATTGCAGAATCAAGTTCATTATTAAAAAAGTCGTTACCATATAAAAAATTAGCATACCTGCTCTGCCCTCGGTAGTTAAAAGGGGGCAAGTGACGAAAGTGTGGTTCGGAAAAAAACGACTTCAAAGTTTTAATTGTTTATAAGGCAGTACTACAGTTACTGCTATCTGTTTTTTTTTTAATTTTTTAATTTTATTACATAGGACATGATGGAAGATCCGTCGAGACCAAAAACCTGAATTTGAAAAAAAATACTTGCAGCCTTTTAACTAACTGTTGTATGTTGAAATTTTGTACGATTTTTTTTTTGCGTTTTCATTTTGTGAAAATATTAGATATTATGTTAATAGGTACTTAGTGTTTAATATGGGCATACAGAATATAAAACTTTACAAAAATATCTAGAGCAGTATCACAGATATTAATAAAAAAGGATATTTTCTGAAAGTCTTTAAACACCTTTTATCTCACAAGTTAGGATGTTTAGGACATGCATATGTTTATATGAAGTTTTTTTTCTGCAAATTACATCCCTTAAAATTAGCATGTTATTTAATAAGAAAACCTCCATAATATCAAAAGCAAAAATAACACAATATGGCTTTGTTTTCTTTGCCGTAAAATTTTTGTGACGAAGAGAGGGCTGAATAAAAAAAAATTGCCAGGGCCGGTTTGTTTGAGCCCATCCAACCCTGTCAGCAGTAAACCAAAATACAGTGTGGCGACTTTAGCGGGTTAATATTTGGTCTTTTGGAACACTCACTTGTTCAATTCACAACTAAAAAATCTGGTCACCCTAAATAGGCATAGTTTGTATTTCCCTAGATTAATCTCTCATGCATTGGGTATTACATCTGTGTTAAGGGCTCTTATAGGTTCTCAAGTTTAGGTTCAGGTTATTTGTTTGGGTTTCTACTTTATGGGTGGCTTCAAGTTTCTTTTTGTATTAATTAAACCTACACGATGGTTTGGTTAGATAAAATAAAATAATGACAAACATTTAAAAAAATAGTTAAAGTTTACCTTCATTTTGTAAAAGTTTTTGTATTTTTTAAAGGTAAATATTTTTATTATCTAATAATACTGAAAAACATTACAAAAATTATTAACAGCAAACAAGAAAATTAATAAGAGTCGTTTCAAGAGAAGATACTTATTGGAATAAAACCTGACCTTATTTAAAAATCGACCCTATGGTGACAGATTTACATACACAAAGCAGCTGCTCTGCTTGAAAATTCGGCCTTTGTGTATTTAAAAACCGGATTTACTAGTGTCGGTATTTATTAAATGAAAGTTCCCACATAGCACAAATCAAATCAGCGTTAAAAACACACACTTTTTTAAGTTTAATAGGTCGCTTTTTAACGTTATTTTTAAAACCACGTTAAAATCACACCGAAATAACGTGGTTTTGAAAATAACGTTAAAAAGCGACCTATTAAACTTAAAAAAGTGTATGTTTTTAACGTTGCTTTGATTTGTGCTATGTGGGTTAGGGTCTTTAATATTAAATTTGGCTTTGGTATGTCAATTTTGAGAGGTCAGCTGTTAGTTTTCTGTGTAAATGTGTTAAAATAATGTCGATTCTAAAATAAAGTCAGGTTTTATTCTAATACGTCCCTACTATTGGGCAACAGTATGAACAGAAATCTACAACTTTAATAAAAAACTTTAAGTTTACCTTCAGTTTGTAAAAGCTTTAGTATTTTTTAAAGGTAATTATTTTTATTATTTAATAATACTGAAACATATTACAAAAATTACTAACAGTAAACAATAAAATTAATAACAAGTTTTAATTGTAGAAACCATTGGGCAATAGTATAAACAGAAATATACAATTTTAATAAAAAACTTAAAAATAACTTCCTAGATATGATTTTAAATTAAAAAGATAAACTTGTTCCCTTGCTTCCTTATACTCTAATTGTTTAAAATTTTATTATTTGTTTAATTTTTTTCATATTTACTTAACATACAAAAAGTAGAAAAAAATGTTTGTTTTTAGCTCTCGACACTTTTTTTTCACAAAAAAGGTATTTGTACTTTTTAATATTTCGGATTGAGTTGTTTTAAAGACGCAATATAAAGATTTCTTGGGCAGATCACTTAACAGACACAGAGATCTTAAGAAAAATCGACAATCATGTAAAAAATATAACCATTATCAAAATAAGAAAGAAAATTAGTACCCCCTAAAAGCATCGAATTTGGGACACCCTGTACAATAACTAAGATAAATGCAGGGTTTACACTTCTAAAACATTTACACAATTTTAAGTAGCCCCAAATTCTTTTAAAATAATTTTCTCTGGACGTCTTAAGAGTTTACGCTTGTTTTGATGCGTACAAGTTAGAGGCACTAAATACATTGTTTACCGGGATCCGTCAGATAAGCTAAATTTGAGATATGTTGAGGCCAAACCTTTCCAATTTTTTTCCAAAAAAAATTGGGGGGTCATAGGTTTCGTTTTCAGGTTATACTTATTTAAATGAATATTATGACGACCTCGAATATATGACACGAAAACTAATAGAAGAGTACAATAAGTGGGAACTAGAGGTTAATCTCAATAAGACAGAGTATATATGTGTATCGGTGGAACGAAACAGGATCTAATCTTAAATACCGTGCAGCGAATTCAGTCCTGTGATGAGTTTAAATTCTTAGGTCTAAAAATTACAGCTGACGGAACACTAGACAAAGCTATAAAAGATCGAAACGTACAAGAAAGAAAAGCAATAACTTTATTAAATTGAATAATTTGGGACCAAAGTATATCAAAACATAACAAAAAGCTTATATATTACATCATTGTAAAAAGTATTATTACATACAGCTCAGAAGTATTGCCAATCAAGGATAGAGCAGAAAAAATGCTTTCCGCTACGGAGATGGACTATTGGAGAAGAGCAGCAGGGAAATCAAAAAGAGAAAGAGTTACAAATCAAAGAATAAGAGAAATTATGACAGTGGGTGAACGTATTAGTGGATGATATAAGAACAAAACAACTAGTGTGGTACGGCCATGTACAAAGAATGAATGATGAAAGACTACCTAAACAAATACTACAATGGAAACCAACTGGCCGAAGAAAACGAGGACGGCCAAGGAGAAGCTGGAGAGAAGGAATAGACAGTGAAATAAAAATAAGAGGCCTAGATGATGAATTATGGGCAAACAGAAACGAGTGGAGATTGGGTATCGGAAGACGTAGAACGTTGTGAAACCGATAAATATATATATTATTTAAATGTGCGCTACTGAAATATGGAAAAATGTACCTTTATGTAGTCTTTTTGCTATAACTTATCGTCGAATAAAAATAAAAAACAGATATTAGCTTTGTTTTTTTGGAAAAAGAGTCCTTTTAAGAATTTTGTTAATTTTTAACATATAGTTTGCTTGACATACCTATAGAGTGACTCAAAAAAATTATAAAAAAATATAGGAAAAATACCTGAGATTTATTAAATATAAAGAAAGGAAACTGAAAATGCATGGTCAAAATTAACTGCACTTGCTTTTATGTGAGTCGTTTTAACTATTCTAAAGTGATGTTTTCATAATGGATTTAAAAATTAATTCAATGCATGACATGTCTACTAATTGTCTACGGAATAGTGTATTTACCGGGATGCGTCAAATGAGCTGAATTTATGATATGTTAGAGCATAAACCGTCCTGATACTTCTCAAGAAAATTGGGGGGTCAACGGTTTCGAGCTATAATTATTTAAATGCGCGCCACTGGAATTTAGAAAAATGCGACTTTTTGTAGTTTTTTTGCTATAACTTCTCGTCAAATAGAAATAAAAAGCAATATTAATTTTATTTAGTTGAAAAAGAGTCTTTTTAAGTATGTTCTCAATTTTTGACATATAGTTTTCGTCACATATGAATTATAGAAATACAGGAATAATAACTGGGATTTGTTAAATATGTAATGTGAGTCGTTGTAACTATTATAAAGTAATATTTACATACATAATGGTTTATGTAGTAAACTTACAGGGTATATCAAAGATTTTTTTAATTAAACGAATAATAGGTATACTAACTGTCTAGCGGAATAGTATGTTTACCAGGATGCGTCAGATGAGGTGAATTGGAGCTATGTTAGAGCTCGAGCCATCCTGAGACTTGTTTAAAAAAAATGGGGGGTCATCGGTTTCGTTTTCGAGCTATATTTGGTTAAATATGCTCTACTGGATTGTGGAAAATGTTACCTACTGATTGAGATAAAGTTTTGTCAATTATGTTTTTTCACAGGCTTTCTTTACTGATGAAAAAAATTTTTGGTTCAACCCCCGGAAAGAGTCTACTTACCTTCAACTTCTTTTTCCAGTTTGTGTATGTAAGTTTCCTATTTTCCAGCATTTAAATAATTATAGCTGGAAAACGGAACCCATGACCACCCACTTGAAACAAGTATTAGGACAATTTAGGCTCTAAGATATCTAAAATTCACCGCATCTGACGCATTCCAGTAAACACACTATTCCATAGACAATTAGTTAGTACACATGACATTGAAATATGTGACGAAAACTATATGTCAAAACTTGAGAACATATTTAAAAAGACTCTTTGTTTCAACAAAATAAAATTAATATCGGTTTTTTATTTCTTGTATTTGACGAGAAGTTATAGCAACAAAACTACAAAAAGTCACATTTTTCCATATTCCAGTAGCGTGCATTTAAATAATTATAGCTCGAAAACGGAACCGATGACCCCCCAATTTTTTTGAGACAAGTATCAGGACGGCCTAGGCTCTAACATAATATCTTAAATTCACCTAATTTGACGCATCCCCGTAAACACACTATTCCTTAGACAATTAGTAAACATGTCATGCGTTGAATTAAAATTTTTTTGAAATACCTTGTTATGTGATAACCTATTATGCAAAAGTCGCTTTAGAATAGTTAAAACGACTCACATGAAAGCAAGTGAAGTTAATTTTGCCCATGCATTTTCAGTGTCCTTTCTTGATATTTAATAAATCCCAGGTATTTCTCCTGTATTTTTTTAGAATTATTTTGAGCCACTCTGTAGGTATGTGACGCAAACTATATGTCAAGAATTGATAAAATTCTTAAAAGGACTCTTTTCAATAAAATAAAACTAATACGCGTTTTTTATTTTTATTTGACGATAAGTTATTACAAAAAAACTACAAAAAGTCACATTTTTCCATATTGCAGTGACGCGCATTTAAATAAGTATAGCTCGAAAACAAATTCTATAACCCCCCAATTTTTTTTGGAAAAAATATCAGGAAGGTTTGGCCTTCACCATATCTCAAATTCAGCTCATCTGGCGCATCCCGATAAACAATTTATGTGTAAGTACCCAAACTATTGATTCGTTTTTGAGAGATCTGCAGTACTTCCCGGTAAAGATACTCTTTCAATTTCCGACTTAATGGCTGCAATAACGGAAATGGCAGGGTCACTGGGTCTAAACTTTCCCTCAGCTAAAATATGATCCACATTAACCCTAGGGGCATTAAGAATACCCCTACTGGAAAAGCTACAAACGCTAGGCTGCCTTCTGAGAGTGTTAGATCTAGGCATCACAATACCGGCACTCAAAGGCCTAATTAAGGGCGAGGGGGCACTGCTGGACCAGGCCCCTTTTGGTCCAGGGGTCGTTGGATCCGAACTTGTTTTGGGGTCGCTGGTTTTCGGTCTTGGTCGAGGCGTAGGAATGGTGTGGTCTTGGTCTGTCCTACAGAAAATGTAAAAATATGTTATTCCGGAAAATTGCGACAGAAACAAATATTTAGGATGATGATGATGATTCATATGTGAGTGGGCCTTGCAGCCATTCCACTGCGACCACTGTATGCCTAATCCTCCAAAAAGGTTAGCTATCAGTTTGGGTGAGACACTGCTCAGATCTACCGAATCAATCTGAGGTTTACCGAAAGTGTTTTGATGTAAACGCGCAATAGCCGTACATCCGCACAGTACATGTGTAACTGTTTCGTCATCCTCCATACAGAGTCTACATTCGGTCTCTTCTGTTATTCCCATTCTGTGCATGGGTACTCTTAGTCGACAGTGATCCGTAAAAAGTCCAGTCACTATACGGATCTCCTGTCTGGTAACTACAATGATATTCCTGGGTTTCTTCTGACCAGGTCCTTTAATGAACTGTTTAGAGTGAGTCAGTTCTGATATATTCATCTAGTATTGTTGGAAGCTGTTTTCCTTTCATCTCAATATGGTTAATTTGGCAACATTGTATATCCCCAGGGCTGGCTCGGGGTCGAAAAATTCGGCAGATGCCGCTTCCCTCGCTACCTGGTCTGCGGCCTCATTTCCCTCGTGCCCAGAATGCCCTGGTATCTATAGGGGAAGGTGTTGTACCTCGAGACGCTTGTACCTTGGGACAAACGCCCTCGCAGCGCCACCTTTTGTTTAAGTCCAACAACTTTTTGTTATATTTTGAAGATATCTGGGGTTCCCCTATTTCTGTTTTCTGTGGTCGATACGAAGCCCAACAGACTTGTTATTGCGTGACTGCCCTTTTTTAGACCTCCATGTAAATTTTTTAGTCATTTTGTGGTGTGTATTTTGATTAAAAGTTACAGTTTTTGTGAATCAAAATTATGTAAGTATAATCATAAGTGTTCTTTACTTTTTTTGGCAAAATAAAAAAATGAATTTTTCTAACCTAAGGCATATCGGTAAAAAAATTTTTTTTAAGATGCAAACGTACTTTGGGACATCAACATGCATGTACCTTTGGACAGTCCCAAGGTACATGCATTTCAAATATTTACATATTTTTACTTTTTTTATATTTTAATTGTTTTTAAACAAATTATTATCAAATTATAATTGTCTTGAAAAATAAAATTTTATTATTTTACATTTCGGAAAACCAATAGTTTGAGCTTATTGTTTCAGAAACATGCCACGTAGTAAAACAGGAAAGAAAAGTAAGGCTGTTGATGTTACCGATCTAGAGAAAGCTGTGAATGATGTGTTCGATAATCAGTTAAGTATAAGAGAAGCAGCAGCTTTATACAAGGTTAGTAAATCGACTCTAGCCCGCCACATCAAGTTATTTCGACAAGCTGGGGAACCAAATTATCATTATTCTGCTTCCAATGCGGTGAAACAAATTTTTACACACGAAGAAGAGTTGCAGCTGGAGAAATATTTGCTGTTTTCATCTCGACTTCATTATGGCCTAAATAAAGGAGAAATTTGAGTGTTGGCTTATCAGTATGCCGTTAAGAATAATAAAGAAATCCCGGAATCATGGAAGATAGAAAAAAGGGCAGGCAGAGAATGGATTCGTTACTTCTTGAAACGACATGAAAATTTGTCGCTGAGAAAAGCTGAAGCAACTAGTCTATCCCGTTCAACTAGTTTCAACAAAAAGAACGTTGGTGAATTTTTTTCCAAACTTAAAACGTGTTAAGAAAAGTACCAGTTTTCACCAAGCGACATTTACAACGTAGATGAAACTTCAAATAGTACTGTTCACGTTCCACCACGTATTGTAGCACCCAAAGGTGTAAAGCAAGTAGGTGCCATGACTTCTGGAGAACGAGGAATAAATGTCACCATGATTGCCGGAATCAGCGCTATAGGAAACCACATTCCACGGATGCTTATTTTCCCAAGGGTGCACTATAAGGATCATATGATAAATGGGACTCCGCTTGGTACAAAGGGAACTGCAAATCCGTCGGGCTGGTCCAACGAAGAAAAATTCCTAGAGTATATGGAACATTTTATTACGCACGTTAAACCAACAAAGGAAAAACCTGTGTTACTAATATATGACAATCATGAGAGCCATATGTCTGTCCCAGTGATAGATCTGGCAAAGTCTAATGGTATTGTTCTGCTTACATTTCCACCCCACACCTCACATAAACTGCAACCTTTAGACCGAACGGTGTTCGGTCCCTATAAGACCTACTATAACCAAGCTATTAGTGAATGGATGCTCCAGAACCCAGGCAAAGCTATTACAATTTACCAAGTTGGTGAAATAGTCGGTAAAGCTTACCCAAAAGCTTTCACACAACAAAATATAACCAAGGGATTTTCGGTGACAGGTATTTGTCCCTTAAACGAGGATATATTTGGTGAGGATGAATTTGTAACAGACCGACCCGAGCCAGTAGTAGCTACGCCAACAGAATTAGCCGAAAACGATGACGAACCAGGACCATCTCATAAAGACACGCCAAAAGAGAAGAAGTTTGTAAGTCCTGAAATGATAAGACCGTTTCCTAAGGCTGCCCCACGAAAGACCACAGGTGGAAGAAAGAAAGGGAAAACTCGTATTTTGACAGAAACACCAGAAAAAACAGAAATTGAGATTGAATATTTTAAGAGGCAAGCAAAAAAAAATAAAAGCAAAATTCAGAAGGTGAAAAGAAAGGTTTGCGATGAAAGCTCCGATGACTTCAAGATGATTCAAGTGATGAAGAAGATTTTCTAGATAAGCCAGTGGATAAAGAAACCTTAGAACAAGAAGAGGAAAAAAGTTTAGAAAGTTCCACAATATTAAAAGGGGATTTTATATTGGTGTCCTTACAGGGGAAGAAGTCGGTTCGCCATTACATTGCTGAAATAAAAAATGTCTTGGAAGGAAACTCTTTTGAGGGAGTTTATTTGAAAAAAGTTATGGGTAGTCAGAAATTTGTGAAAACGGACCAGGAGTACGAAAAACAGATATATTATCAAAATTACCAAAACCAACGATTGTAGGAGGCTCTGAACGCAGAAACGAACAACTATCGTTTTCTATAGATTTTATGTCATATAATATATCCTAAACATGCAATACGTGATATTGTAGAAGAAAATTTGCATTTTCGCTTTTTAATATAGTTTTTTTGTATATTCTTAACAAGTTTTTTTTTGTTCATTTGTATTGTAAGTATTGTCCCAAGGTACAATCAGCACCGTACCAAGGTACAACCCATGTTAGTACCTTGGGACAATTTGCAACTTGTCATATGTGCTCAAATATTATCCGATTACGTGATAGTAGCTGCTTGGTTTAATTTTTTATAGGTAAGTAAGATAGCCTCATAAATATTCGAAGTGTAAAAGTTGATTTATTTTGTAAAATGTCAAAGAAAAAAAATAAAAACCAAAAATTGTCCCAAGGTACAACACCTTCCCCTACTAATGACACCTTATTAGCGCTACCAAGCGCATTCAGAGAGTCCCTCCAGTTTCTCACTGTTCTCGATGAGACCGTGTAGGAATCAAGCGCTTTTAAGGCTGCTTGACTGTCGGAGAAGATTTTTATTGTCCTGTTGGTTCATTCGTGGTCAGTAATCCATCGGGCATACAGTTCAATGGCTACGAGTTCGGCCTGAAATATAGTAGTCGGACAGCAATAAAAAAATAGCTTTAAAAAGAGATGCAAATGAGTATGTTCCAAAATTACAATTTATGTCAAGGCGCAGTTTTTTAGTGACGTCACGAGTCAGCGCCTAATTCTGTAGTCCGACAGACAAAAACAACTTTATCAATATTATGATAAAAAATTTTAGTTTTACTTACCTATTTTCCACGGCAGAATGGCTTTTTACTTCAATCGCTATAGACTTACTCCTTTGGTATCCAGGGGTCGGAACTGGTGTTGATCTTCTGCTACCAAATAGGCTAAACGTATCATCTAATAAATCATGGAAGCGTCTCCTCATTTTGGATATATTGCTGGATTTCATGTCGTTTAGGCCTTCGTCCATGCTCATACCTGAAATACGTTCGTAGACGGTTATTTCAAATCCCTATCCATCGTCATAAATGACAAAAATAAAATCGTCCAAGATCATAAATGGAAATGGTAAAACAGTCCAATGGCAAAAACCGAATTATTAGTAACCGGAGATTATGAAAATCGTCATTATCAATACTGCCCTCCTTATGAAGCACACAGTAACTTACAAAACCCTAGTTTTGAGAAAAACGTAAAAAACGTTTTTTTGCTCTATTTCTATCGAAATTGAAGTTAGTCACCCCATTTTTTTGGATATTTTTAAAGTAAATTTATTCCTAAACGAAGCTGTCAATTCCCATGTAATTTTCTATATGATATAGCTTCGATTATCCTCTTTTAATGTTTGGTTTCCTTGTTGTCCTGCGCTTGACAGATAGCTTCACAGGGTGGCTACAACGCAAGTGTAACAAAAGTGTGAAAGTTTTCAAGGTTCCCATTTCCGGTACGATTTTTTTCAAAAAAATTTTAATACCACAAAATGACAGTCAGCTAAAGCCAAAAAAACTTATGTCTCAGTTTTTTAAATTTCTCTTCAGTTTCCGAGATATTATTTTTTTTCCATAAAATTGTACTTCTTCTGATTTTTAGTTTGACGTTTCTACCCGGTTTGACGTATAGCCACCAAATTTGGTACGAGGTACCCCAGGTACTGGCCTTTTCAAACCTTGTACGCCATTGTACCCTAGATGACCACTGAGCACCATCAGGGGCGTGCAAAAATAATTTTTCATAAATTCTCCTTTTTATGTCCAAACCTGAGTTTTACCTTCTGTAGGTTATCTAATATCAACTCTAGATAAGTGCAAAACAAGTTTTAGTGAATTTTGAACATTTATGTCGAGACGGTTTTTTCATTTTTCGTAAAATGTCACCATTGGCGTCAGGATGATTTTTTGTAAAAATGCCAGTTATTTCGAAAAGTCCATGGATTCAAACGAATTTTCTCACTCCACTACAAATGATTTTGCTGTTGCCTCAGTAAAAATCGTATAGCAGCGCTTATGCCACGTGTGCCATCTGATTCAGGTTGTAATATCTCACAAACGAAATTTTTAAGAGTTAAAGAAAACTAAAATGTGAAATGCGTTAGAACCAGAAATGTTATGTGTTGGTTGTGCTTGTCGTCTTGAGCATTTTAAGGTATCATACGCAAAACTAGGTTGATACATAAAAAAGTAACTACCGATAAAAAGTTTTAGTGACCTTATTTACAAAGCAATTTTTCTCTCAGATCTCTCATTTCTTGACCGATTCCTGTACACGATACATCAAAATGCTCGGAAGATGGAGGCTGATAAAACGAGACAACCAAAATTATTAGGTACTGTTGATTAAAGTTTAGGAAACGTTAAAAAAATTAAATCAGTTTTTACATAGGCCTACCAACAACCCCTATCACTGCCGTGTTCTTCGGGCCATTAGAATGACAGATAAAACAAACGTCTAGTGTCAGTCTTGTTTTATCCGAAGGGCACTACGATACAGGAGAATATGTGCAGTTTGATAAGAAGAGCTAGAGATCAAAAGACATGGTTTAGGGCTTTGGCATTAAGGTTTTATTGAAGTGAAATGGTAAGCTCTTATTCTGGCTTCTCTACAAGAATTTTTATACAGGAGTTCATTTCGCTCCTTTATTGTATCAGTGCCCTTCCGATACGACAGGACTGACATTAGACGTTTCTTTCATCTCTAATTCTAATAGCCCGAAGAGCACTGGAACGATAGAAGTTGTAGGCGTATGTAAAAACTGAGTTAATTTTTTTTTAAATTTTCAGTGATCCAACAGCACCAATAATTTTAGTCTTGTTTTATCAGCCTCGTTCTACCGAGCATTTTGATGTTATCGTTTAATCGGCCAAGAAATGAGAGATCTGAGAAAAAAATTGCTTTGAAAATAAGGTCACTAAAACTTTTTATTGGTAGTTACTTTTCTATTTCTCAATCTATTTTTGCGTATCATACCTTAAAATGCTCAAGACGACAAGCACAACCAAAACATAACATTTCTGGTTCCAACGCATGTTACATTTTAGTTTTCTTCAACTCTTAAAACTTTCGTTTGTGAGATATTACAACCTGAATCAGATGGCACACGTGGCATAAGCTCTGCTCTATGATTTTTACTGAGGCAACAGCAAAATCATTTGTAGTAGAGTGAGAAAATTCGTTTGAGCCATGAACTTTGCGAAATAACTGGCATGAAAAAACCGTTTCGACATAAATGTTCAAACTTCACTAAAACTTGTTTTGCACTTATCTAGAGTTGATATTAGATAACCTACAGAAGGTAAAACTCAGGTTTGGGCATAAAAAGGAGAATTCATGAAAAATTATTTTTGCACGCCCCTGATTGTGCTCAGTGGTCATCTAGGGTACAATGGCGTACAAAGTTTGAAAAGGCCAGTACCTGGGGTACCTCGTAGCAAATTTGGTGGCTATACGTCAAACGGGGTAGAAACGTCAATCTAAAAATCAGAAGAAGTACAATTTTATGGAAAAAATCATATCTCGGAAACAAAAGAGAAATTTAAAAAACTGAGAATTAAGTTTTTTTGGCTTTAGCTGACTGTCATTTTGTGGTATTAAAATTTTTTCAAAAAAATCGTACGGGAAATGGGAACCGTGCAAACTTTCGCACTTTTGTTAAACTTGCGTTGTAGCCACCCTGTGAAACTATCTGTCACGCGCAGGACAACAAGGAAACCAAACATTAAAAGAGGATAATAGCATCACAAAGAAAACTGTTTGGGAATTAACCGTTTCGTTTAAGAATAAATTTACTTCAATTTTTGAGCAGTTTATTTGAAATTTTTTTTTGCAGAATGATGAGAAATCATAAAAAAGTATGGTTTCCCTAGGTTTCATTAAATTTTGAAAAAAATGTACATTTTATCGTAGAGACTGCGTTCTTGACAAGTATTTCATGAAGCTTTGAATCAACATTTCTAGGCAGAAATGCAGCGTGCCTCATTTACACGGTAAACGCAGTATTTGCTGCATTTATCGCTTGAAAATTAGAAGAATACTTGTGCTAGCTTTCTACTCAAGAGCGCAGTATTTGTTGACCGACTCGCAAATACTGCATTCTTGACCAGTTTTACCCTTTTTGCTAGACAATAACGCAGCGCATTATGTAGTTGCTGCGTTCTCGACTAGAAGACCGTGACATTTTGCAGTTACTGCATATTTGTTATGCGTTTTTTTGATTAATTTTTTTTCTTCAAATTTTGTTTTTGCCAATCGATGAGGAAAATCATTCTACACCATAAAATATAAAAATCTCAAAATCGTCAAATTTGAAGTTACTGCATTCTTCATAAGGAGGGCAGAATACAAGGCAAGAACAAAATCGAAGTTTAGTAAAACGTCTTTTATCAAAACCGGACAAAATCATAAAAAGGGGCCGGGCATAGCATGATGAACTCTCTCCTTTCTTTTCATGTATTCCATTCGGTATTATGGAAGTTTGGCGGCGAATTTAAATCGGGAACAAATAATATTGTTGTTTTCGGACCCAAAAATTGTTAATGGGCCTTGCTTAATAAAAATTCTTGCAATCCCTATGTATATACGGCGTTTTTTATTAGGAATGGCAGTAAATAGATTGCACTGAAGGACGCTTCAATTGCATAGCAATATCAGAACCGCTGTTCTTTAGGTGAACAACACAAGCTGGATGACCACAATAAACAATTTCCGTATAGCATTTTATGTATTTTTTAAAACTAAGCGTCGTAGGTAGAATATTGACTTTTAACCTTATTTGATCATGATCTTAGTTTTCCAAAAAATTCGACAAAAATGGTTTTTTTGGTAAATTACCCCAATTCACGGACGCCCCTGGAGAGTTAGCTATAAAACATAGGTCACATTTTGTAGTACACTAGTTGACAGGAAATTTTATTATTAAGTGAAAAGTAAGGAATATATTTTGTCGTAAGTAGCTTAGTTTTTTAGAAAATTGGATAAAACCAGTAAAAAAACTGATTAGTTTGGTGAAAAAATTACTTTAAATTCAGGACAAGTACTGGAGCGGTAATTATAGAATAACTTCGACTTTATTACACAGCCTTAAAAAGGAATATTTATTGTCTACGACGAACTATATATGTTTTGATAAAGAGCTTGATTTTTAAGAAAATTGAATAACACGTGTGAAGAACATGTTTTTTTTTTAGTTTTTTAAATCACCTTGTCGCTGGAGCGTCTTCCATAAGTCAAACCCCACCGTGTTTTACATTGTTAAAATTTTACGGTCTAGAAAAAAGTATATTAAACATTTTTCCCTTAGATTGTTTTCGAAAAAATTTTAAATTTAAACTTCCAGATTTTGGGGATCTGGGGGGTTTTCACAGCTATTTAAAAAAATAATATATTGTTATTTTTTGATTATGTAGTTATACATTTTGAATGTACATCTGTGTCAATTGGGGCATAACAGAGGCAATTTAAAATTTCGGCGCCATCTTGACCGACATCTTGAATATCTTAGCCCCTGTCAACATTTCGGGGTGGTAACCGGGATATTCGGATTCAGCGGGGTCAAAATAGGGGGAATTCACCATTTGCCAAAATGTAATATCAAATTGCTTTTAGAAAGGCGATTTGCCGAAATCTTGCCTTGCCTATAACAGAGAAGGACTAGTTAAACTCAAATAACTGAAATCATAAATACTGATTCAAAAAATCGAAAAGTAAAATAATCATAGCTTGCTTTGGAAACAATGGAAAATTAAAATTCGCAGACGAAAGTGCGCATGCGTGTGTTTTGGCACATTGACACCCAGCTGCTGTGTGAGTGGACGCCATTATTATTGTTTATTTATATTTTGCGAAGTTTTATATTTATCATGTAAAATTGTCTTGTTTTCTATAAAAAATGGGAAATAATTCACGTAAAACGTGCGGTTTGTGGAAAAATGTCCGGAATAAGTAAGGGGTAGTACCCAAGGGATGGCTCGGTATTTCCTTTTGGTGTACAGGTTAGGGGAAATACCAGGAAACACTTGGGAAGTACTGGGGCATATACTAGGAAATACCGGGAAGTGCTTGGGAAACACTAGGACATACCATTGAAATATGAGGAAATACTGGGAATCACCTTAGGAAATACCGCAGGTATTTCCTTTTGGTGAACATTGGTGCCATTCCATAAGTAAGTACATCTATTTTTCTTTATAGTTAATAAAGTTAAGAGTGGTTTGATAGATGCCATTAAACACTCTTTATCATGTACACAATAAATCTGCACAATTGAGTTTAGAAAAACTACAAATATAATCCCGCAATTTAATAAATTTTCACCGATCGACTAGTTTTTAGAAAAAATATAATAGACATAACCTTATATTTTTGACAATTGTCAAATAATTAGCTTGTCTAACGAACTGTCACGATCAGCTGTTTTTCGATCCAAGTTGGTCGCCATGGGACAAACAAAGCGTTTTCCCATAAGCCGCAATGTTAACAAAAACGTAATTTTTAAAAAAAGTGAAACGATTTAACTTACAACAAAGATGCTGTTTTAAGTATTGAACCTTTGTACACATGGGAAAAATGCGTTTTTCTTAAAAAAAATCAATTGAAGCCAGTAAATCTCAAATAAAAGGGACCATGTTTTGTTTAAAAGTCAGGTTATGTTTTTATTTACTTTTGTTTTTTTTTACTTTTTTTCCAGTTTTTTACTCAGTTTGAATCATTATTATTAGTTTCTGTGCTGTTATGAATTGTGGCAGCTGGGGAGAGCTTGATAATGTTAGTTTTGATGGAATGCCAAGTATTTTGACCTTAAAAAATCATCTTGATTTAAATGAACTAGGTATCAGCTCAAAGAAGGGAAAAGAAAGTGGATAAGTGCTCTATTACCTGACTTAACAGAGGATAAATTGAAATATTCGAAAGTTTTTTGTCAGGTTTGTTTTGGATAAATGTGCAACTGCCATTTTGGCAACATTTTCTATTGGGATCTTTTTTTGTGCTTGAGTGGACCTTTTGCAGAAGTGTAACATAGAATTGTGTTAAACTGTAAGAAATATTTCACTATGATTTTTTTTACTATTCTAGGCAATACAATACAGCAATGATCATGACTGGGTCTCTCCTGAATATCCATTCATCCATTGTTTCAAAACGGTTGAAAAATTTTAAAAATGATGGTTAAAAAAAGGGTCCCGAGAAGAAAGAAAAGGAAAACAATATGAGGTTAAAGTGTGAATAATGAGCTGAACCAAATTTGTACACCATCCTAAAGAACCTTAAATAAACTTTTGGTAGTGTAGCGTCCTGTATAGTGTCGAGTGAAGTCCTGTATCATCAAAGTTTCTTTTTCTTTAATAAATATTTATTTTACAGACCTCAAAACAGTTTAGAATAAACTGGTGAGTTTGACAGTCTCCCTAACTCAAACCTCTTTTTATCTTAAACTATTTTGGTGCAAATTTTCCTTTATTTCCATGCTTTTTGACACCTAAAACTTGTACACCGTAAAATTTGTATAGTATCTGACTGGACCTACTACAAGTCCTGTTGTGAAATTTCTCCGGTACTGTACTGAGCTTATTAGCAAAAAAAATTTTTTTGCCATCATTAATAATAGATGGATAAAAAAGTAATCTTTGTTGACTTTGATGACCACAAGAAAAACAAATAAGTTCTCTCAGATATTTTTTTCAATTTCTCTCAAAAAAATTTGGGTTCTAATACTCCTAATGGGTCATATGCTGTTACGCCCAATTGTAGAGTAGAGTATATGTGTATTTGCATAAACTTTTAGATACATAATTGAGCAAATATTGTTACAAAAAAACAGTAATAAAAGTAATAGTAACAGTAGTAATACAACAGCGAATATTGTACTGTTGTAAAATTTGAACAGTACTTACTGTTGTGAGCTGATGAATTTGACCGTACTTAAGCCCTATGTATTATAGTTCATGGAAAATCATATGGTGATGTACGGTGTGTGAGGCCAATGACAAGAAAAAACTGTATTTTAATTTTGCAAGTTTTTTTTATATATAATGTTTACTTATATTTTTTTAAATAAACATATTTTGTAAAGTACTTATTAGAAGTTTGCTTGACCAACCTTGGTTGGAACTTATATGTGCATATTGATCTGTTGGACTGACCTACCTATAAGTTGTGCCCCTTTTTCATTTTACTACTGGAGGGTTAAAACAATTAAACCACGGATCACCTTTGTTAAGATGATCCGTGATTAAACTTTGTCTAAACCTAAAAATCATAGTGAAATATTTTTCACAGTTTAATGCTATAGAAGGCCTATTACTTAGCAAAAGATTTACTCAAGTACAACAAAAGATCCTAATAGAAAACCTGAATCTGATGAGAAAAGTTTAGTCTATTTCAATTTCGTCTCTGTTAAGTGAGCCTTGAAGTGAGCTCTTTGAATAGAACTACTTTCCCCTACCTTGGGCTGATAGTTCATTGATTCATTGGTCAAAAAACTTCAAAAACCTTTGGGGGGCCCCAGAGGTCTCATGATGTACTTTATGCTATTTTTTCTGTTTACTCATGAAATATATGGAAAATATCTAAAAAAATATGTGGTTTGGGGGGTCCGGCCCCCTAGCCCCCCGCCCCCTTGGTGCGCCCATGTAATAATTCAAAATAAGTGAAAAAACTAGAAAAAAAGTTTTAAAAAAAACAAAATAAACAAAAACATAACCTACTTTTTTGAAGAAAACATGGTCCCTTTTATTTCAGATTTTCTCGCTTTAGTTTAATATTTTTAAGAAAAACGCATTTTTCTCATATGCACAAAGGATCTATTCTTAAAACTGATTAATTTTTGAGACTAAAGCTCTTGTCGTTTTTGTAAAATTTACGTTTTTGTTAACATTACGGCTTATGGGAAATCGGTTTGTTTGTCCCATGGAAGACATCTTGGATTTGATCATATGTTTTGTTAGACAGCCCTATATAGTGACGTAACGGAGTCCAAAACCACCAAAACTGTATCGCGTGTATAGCGGGGTCTACACATAACGTTTTGCCTGACGTTTTACTTGATCAGGTAAAACGGATCAGGCAAAACCTTTCGTGTAGACAATAAAATGTACGTTTTGCCTGAACAGAACAGGACTGAAGTCGGACCTGTTGAACTGATCGGTAAAGGTTTTGTTTCTGGTAAAACGTCAGTATATGAATCGTCCGACATTAGATAAGATAATTTTTTAGGAAATCGAACAGGTTATTGTCTTCCTCCTCTAATTTTTAATTTGTTTTAAACAAATAGTCCCGACATGTTTCGTAAGCAGAAACTTACATCTTCAGGGGACATTACCAAACTAAATCAGCACAACATTTTGAAAAACTGGTTAAAAAACTATGTCTAGCTACTGAAACGGTTAAGTCATAGACATTTAAAACAAAAAACATTATTGACAAAAGCAGTGCTTCCTCCATGGTGTATCAAAAACTGATCTAAAAACGTACGTTAAAACTATCAAGTGTGTACGCTAGTCTTTCAACCGTCATACTTGATCCTTTTGACTGACAGGCAAGACGTAAGGTAAAATGTTATGTCTAGACCGGGCTTAAGAATGCTCTGAGGTTTTTTGGTCAAACTACATGTACTCACCATGTTTTATTCTTTCGCAATGCATGCTCCACACCACGGGTCCTATGATTCCAGGATCTTGAGATGTACCCACACTTCCATGCCTTATGAACATTTCTGGTGAGTATTTTGAGTAAGTCGACAACGCGTCATCATCTGGCATATCCAGGTGTGTCATACTGACAGGTTCTAGGACTTTATTTAGAGGTTCGGGAATATTACCCCTAAAAGAAGAAATATTAGCTCACACTACTACTATACTATAGTAGTGTGAGCTATGGTGATCCTAATTTTTTCGAGAAAAAAAAAGTTGCTCTGATTTCAAATTTTTTTATATATCTTTGCGTTTCTGATGATTTTGAAACTTTTTTGTCGCGGCGTCTGTCTGTCTTTCTGTCTGTCTGTCTGTATATCTGTCTGTCTGTCTGTATGTCTCTCTGTAACGACCAATGCGCATAACTTAAAAAGCGCTTGCCCGATTTGAATGAAATTTGGTACCTAGGTTGGGCCTCAGGTCGAGATGGTCCCATTTAAAAATGAACAAAATCCACCGACCACAAGGCGGAGGAGTTTATGTGAAAATATGGCGTGTGTGATATCAAACGACATGTAATTGAGTCTGGAGTTAAACAAAATACATTTTAGTTTTAAAAAAAGGCTGGGGGTAGATTTCAAAAATTAGAGTTTAAGTCAAAATATAGCTTGTCTGGAGATGAATAAAACATATTTCAGTTTTTATTTATATTAGCTCACACGTACACCATAACTATAGTACCTAGTGTAAGTGTAAGAGTATTTTTTTACATGATCTTCTATTTTAAAAGAATTATAACATAAATACAACCAAATATTATAAACCTAGCAATAACTAAAGTAAATTAAAAAACAAATAAAAAAAATAATGCAGATAAGGTTAATTCCGAAAAACATATCTAAACCCAGTCCCTTTTCTAATGGTACAATAGGGTGTTTGACAGTAGTAAAAAATAAATATATATTTATTTTTATATATCTCTTTAGGTCTTGGGAATGCTAAAAACAAACTTTTTTGTTTAATTTTTTCTCAAATTCATAGTTCTTTTAATTAAATAAATTCACTGAATTAAAACAATTAGTTACAGTTAATAGAAACAATTTAGTTATACTCACATTAAAGTGATCTTCACAAATGTAAAGTGAAGATGTATTAGATAAGACCCTTGGGTCTCTTCGAGCAAGTTCTAGCCACTTTTTCCGTTCTTTTGCTGCTGTGGGCAGTAAAAACACAGACCAAAAACAAATAAACACTTGAATGCCGTGTATCTGTCCGCGAGTTTACTGCGCTGTGACGTCATTGCAACGCCATGCTAGAATTGAGCGTTTTAGCGGCAAATTCAAATCAGAAATTAGAAAACTTGATTTTAAATGTAGTCATGATAAAATATACTATTTTAATAATTTTGCGTAGCAAATTAGGGATCTATGTATCATTCTAAACTCTTTTTTAAAATTTGTCAATTACCCTATTGGTAACGAAGAAACTGCTTTCTGGGGTTTGAAGTTCCAAAAGACACACTTTACTCCCAACAGATTCAAAGCTCAGGTTTAAAGCTTCCTGGCAGACTTGGGAAACTTCGAAATCAAATTCTTCAAAGTCCGTCTGTCGTTAAAGTTCAAATCGTTTTTATAAAGTAGCTATAAACTGTGGAATTATTGCTTTAAGCAAATCAGAAGTGTCACAAACCGAGAAAAGCTGACTGATCGAGTTTGCATCTATGATTCCTTTGCAACTTTGGAACCATGATTAAGAATTTAAAGTTGAAACACATGGTGATGTAAAGATTGTATTAAATATTGAAGCTGCTGTGTAATAGTGCAGGCGCTGTATTGAGTATGCAAAATATGAGGACCGCAGTTTGACAATGGATTCTAGCTGAGAATAGGTCACAGATTAACGATCTGGATGTTGCCAAGCCAGGTTTTGGTCCAATTTTTTTTATCCCCCCTCCTCTTATAGTCGTGTTCGAATTTCTGAAAATTTAACTATGTTGATTCCCTAAAGCCACAATGACAGAGAAATGAATCAAATATGTGTAAGACCTAACCTAAAAATAAAATTATGCATATGACTTGTTTTTCCCGATTTTCTTGACAATTAAGCTCTCTATCAAAAAGTGTGTCCTATAGTCGGTTGTAGACAATAAAATTTCCTTTTAAACGATGTACAATAGGGCAGGATTAGTTTTATTTATAACTGTTTAGAGGCCTCCGTAAATTACATCAATTTTGAAAAATCACTAAACTTACCAAGTTTTATCCAATTTTCTCAAAAACTAAGCTTTTTAGGAATTCCACACTTTATTGTAGAAAATGAAATTCCCTTTTTAACAGTGTATAAGTTAGTGCAATCAGATTAACAGCAAACTCTACAGCGGCGTCTGTTTTCTGCCCGATTATCTTAAAAACCCTCTATCAAAAATTGTGCCCTATAATCGATTATAGACAATAAAAATTCCTTTTAAACACTGTACCACAAGGTAAGATTTATCTTCAAAATAAAACTTCACAGGCGTCCGTACATAAATTTTTGAATTTAAGTTACGTAAAGGTTGATGTTAAGTTTTAGTAACGACATTCCATCAGTGTCGCCTTCTATGTTCCTATATGCAAAATATAAAAGGCAGCCCTCGTATTGTATTGTATACAGCTGTTTATATGGCATTATCCTAAATAAACCGATCAAATCTACTTGCCTTGGAAATGATTTTACAGAAGGCATGGATAGATACGATTTAGGACTAAGTACTCCATCCTCATACTTAACGAATCTAACGTTTGGCGAGTCTTTTCTGCTGTAACTACTGTCTGAATCGAAGATTTCTGGATGGAATTCTTTTCTTAAAGTAATCTGAAAAATTGATCAAAATTAGACGAATAGGGTTTCTAAATGCACGTTTTGGACAGGAATGATGGTGATGCGGAATTACGGCGAGATACTAAGAAGTATCATAGATATGAAGAATTGGTAGAAAATGGGACCGTGGAACGTAAAACAAACAATAAAGATTACTACTCTTGGCTCTAGATGAACGTTAACATCCATAAATAGGTAAATATCTTAGGCTTTAGGGGTAGGATAAAGTAAATTCTCACTTTTTCTTCGTACTATATGTTGGCAAAATATGTAAAGCAGTTTTTGTTGATGAAACAAAATTACACTTCCTTTGTAACTTTTCCAACTCCTGCTACTTCCAAACTTTTTAACTCCTCTTTATTAATTTTATTGTCTCTCCACAAGTTGTACCAATATTTAGCCTAATCGTCAGGCCCGCTTAAATGATAAAATTCTGAAAATTGTTTAATGCGGATCTTGAATTTACTGAATGACAAGTTCAGCATAACAAACGGATGGTAGGTTTTTATCGGAAAACAATTGCTTTAAAGACATTATCAGAGGTTTCTATTATTAAAGATTTTCTCCAGTACTCTGGTGGGTTATTTGCGGAAACGCTCATAAGATTTTGCTGTCGCCTAACTATCCTTTGGCACCTGTAACTCTATTTCAAGGTTTTCGGCATGTGTGTTGGCTTCAGCTAACATGGTGTTCATGAGTTTTGCAGATTCGCGATGATATTTAATTAGACTCTTTTAATGTGATTTCCACATTGCGATAAATCTAAACTTTTCGATTGGCCACAGGCTTCAAAAGCGCAGAATACTTTGCTATCAGGCATTGGAAAATAATAAATGCCGGCCTTGTTGAAGCACTGTAGAGCTGCAATGTCACCTTTCTAGTTGCAGATTTGCCATTTTTTGATAGGTTTTAAAGGCCTTTAAGGATGCTCAAAAAGTTGTCTTTAAATACAGCAATACTTACAAAGAAGAGGAACATTTGTGCCATACTTTCTTCGTAAAACTAATTCACGCCAAAAAAGCATATTATATTCTTCACAATCCGAAGATGTGTTTAAAAGCTTAGATTGGGAGGAAATAGGCATCAAAGTAAACGGAAAATACTTAGTAATAGAAAAAAAAGAAGAATTGATAAAAATGCTGGAAGAACTGGATACAGCAGCTAAAAATATAGGCTTAGGTATGAACTACACTAAAACTAACATCATAACAAACACAGATGAAGATATTACGATCAGAATAAACCAAAAGAAAATAGAACAAATAGCGGAATATAATATACCTGGGACAAATTATTATTAAACTAAAAAAAAAAAGAAAACCAAACAGGTGAAATCAAGAGACTCACTAGTTGGCCTGGGCAGCATTCGGTAAATTAAGCTACATATTAAAAAATTAAAAATATCCTCAGTACCTCAAAACGAACGTGTATAACCATTGTATCCTTCCTGTACTTACCTATGGATCCGACCTTAACACTTACAAAATCAAACAAGGATAAGCTGGATAAGGTAACCAAATCCCAAAGATCAATGGAAATACAAATGTTACATGTAAAGCTAACAGATAGAAAAAGGAATGAATGGATAAGAAATAAAACAAAAGTTCTATGGAAATTTGCCGGTCATAATATCAGACCGAAAGACGATCGATACAACAAAATGTATTGTAAACTGGAGACCTTGGGAAAGGGGAAGGCCTATGTTCAAAGATGGATTAAAGAAGGCTAAATAGATAGAAATATATATCGTTAGGAGTAAGTGTATCTATTGTATATTATTATCTACATAGGAATAAGTTTAAAGTTCTAACTTGATTGATTGATTGAAAGTATTGGCAGTTGATTGATAACACTGGTCGGCATTAAAATCGACCCTGACACCATTCTTGCCGATTCTTATGTAAAATGACCTCCTGAATCCAAATATGAACTCCGTTTTCGCCATCACCCCCCATTTTCGGGGGAGACCCCCCTACCTATTTTTACTGCTTTTCGATAGTTTCGTGGGACGGAAAGGATTTTTTTTGCCTTAACATCATTATTTCTGAGAGACTGGAGAGTTTAGTTTTCTCAAACATTAATATTTATAGTAAGGTGATAACCCATTTGTTTTTTTTGGGGGGGGGGGGGTGTTTTGCATAAATGGTAAATGCGCACATTGTCGATTTTACCGTTTTATATGCATATTCTAATTATTTTTATAAAATTTTAGCAGCCAGCAGCTTAACGGTAAAGGTAATAAACGTTATAGCAAATTATAAAGCAACATATTAGTATATAAAAGTATATGTATACAGAAACCACTGGCGTATACAAGAAATCGCCTTGGAGGGGCTTGGAAATTTCCACTTTTATTTATTAACATATTAAAAAGTAGGAAAATAAATAGTTTTAACATAATCTATTTCTAGATTCTTGCCCGCCTCCCCCCTTGTATACGCTCATGCAGAAACTATTAAAAAAAAAATATTGGCCTTATTTGTGAATGAGACAGCCGAGCACGGGACAAACATTACATTGTACGGAACTGGTCTTTGCGAGAAAGATTTACTCCCGGTCAGAAAAATGTCGCCTACGATCCTTATTAGTCCCGCAAGATAATATTTACTTGCCGCCTTTGCACATCAAACTTGGATTGATCAAACAGTTTGTACTGGATAAAACAGGCGACGCATTCATATATTTGAAAACTAAATTTCCTCGTCTTCGTGAGGCTAAAAGCAAGGAAGGTGTTTTTGTGGGGCCCCAGATTAGACAACTTTTTCAAGATTCGACGTTTATTGAACACCTGAATCAAAAAGAAGAACGAGCTTCGTTTGCATTCCAAAACGTGTGTAAGAACTTTTTAGGTAACCATAAAAGTGATGATTATGTCGCTCAGGTCGAGGAATTGCTTTTAGCGTACAAGACCATGTGATGTAACATGTCCCTTAAAGTGCACTTCCTTCACTGGACTTCTTTCCTGAAAATTTAGGAGCAGTCTCGGATGAATACGGGGAACGGTTTCATCAAGACATCGCCAAGTTGGAAAAGAGGTTTTCAGGGAAGTGAAATGCAAGCATGTTGGCAAAGTACTGCTGGTTTTTGAAACGAAAGGGTTGTACCTCAGGGTATAAAAGGAAAGCAAGCACCATGTGAAGGTACGAAAGTTCTTTTTTATCAGAGGCGCACCCAGGAATATGCCTTGGGGGGCCCGACGCCTTTATAGCCTCATGATGTCGAATTTTAAGCTATTTTTTGTGTTTTTTTATAAAATATGTGGAATATATGTAAAAAATCTAAGGCTTGGGGGGGCTGGCCGCCGAACTGAGCCGTCAGGCTCGGCTATGTAACGCTCATTCGGGTGAAGTCGGCTCGAGGTGACTAACTGCGAGAAGAACATTCAGCAAGCGATATGATGATGCAGATGAAGGCCAGTATTATTAATTTCGTTTTGTTGAAGTTAAGCACACACACTTTTTTTTATTTTTATGTTCCAGATCTTTTTTTAGTTTTTTTTAAATTTATAAAAAAAATCTATTTCTGCCACGCACGGACGAGGTACGCATTACTAAAATCAGTTGGATTGGAAAAAAATTATTTTTGTTTTAACCTTTATTGTACAGATTTCAATTCTGCCTCCATTCATTTCCTAATAAATCAATTATTACTAAACCGATTTTCCTCAAATAAAAAGTATCAAGGCAAAAATTAATTGCGCTTTAAAGGTCCCTATCGAAATTTATCACCTTCTTAAAATTTAAGATGGCGGTCAGAATCAAACTTAACCTTTCAAAGAGGTTTGTTTATTCTTACGAGAAACTATTCGTTTTTTTTTTTAATTCGTTAAAAAGCTCTTTATCCGCCACACAGAACAAAACTTAAATCATTAAAATTGGCTTAGCAGTTTCGGAAATATTAATTTTTATTTTAACCATTGACAGAGCAAAGCTGTTTCACAAACTATACGATTGCCTAATTTTGTCTGCATTTCCTTACAAATTCATTAAAACTAAACCGATTTCAATTAAATAAAAAGTATCGTAGTGAGAATCGATTGGTCTTTGAGCATCACCATAGCAACTTTCGTCAATTTTTAAATCAAAGATGGCCGACTAAATAATATTTGTCTCTTTATGAAGGATCGCTATTTTTAGTTGCGAGTAATTTTCATCCCTATCGATGTTAACCATGATGCTTTTTTGTTCATTAAAAGTAGTTCATTAATAAGGAATTCATAAGCAAAGAAATGCAAGCAGAATTAAAAAAGCAAACAGGAAATCCATCCCAAATTTTTAGGTTCATAGATTGTTTGCTAATTTCCGAAGAAAGTGTATTTTTACCATATAATATTTTTTTTTACTTCCTATTAAACTTTGATAAATTATTATAATCCAAAAAACTATTTTGTCTGGAGGTAAGGCCATCAACGACGCAGTCACCTAAGGAGTTGTTATATGAGGGCAGCCAAATGCGTACAATAAAACGAAAAATTTATTAAAAAATTAATAACACCACTTGCAAAGTGCAATTCACCCTATTAAAATCGATGATATAGTTAAAAAGTTATAATTAATAATATTGATTGGTTTTTTGGGGCAACCGGTATATATATAAATATATATATATATATATATATATATATATATATATATTAACATTTTAAAGAATTATATGATCAGGAGAGGCATCAAAATAGGCGGCCAATACTCCAGCCCCGGACCTAAACCTAATAATTATAAAAACATGTAATTTAACATTCAAAAATTTATAATTACCGAAATAGAAAAGAAATACTTATTAACTTAGATATTTATGAAATGATAAACTCCGCTAGCGATATTTTTGAAATACTGGTAATTTTATAAAAAAATGTAACTTACCAAGAAACCTAAAAAAGTTTTGTTGCAATTTTTTTTAAAAGATTCTGATTTTCTTCTCTACAAAGCACCAAAAAGATAATGACACAATGTGTTGCATTGTTTTTGACACATTTGTTGCAAACCATCAGATTTCTAATTACTTGGAGCCATTAACTATGAGATACTTGAAATAATACTCTGGAGGTGGTATTGCATAGAGTAGGATTTCCTTATGGTCGATAAGTATATCAGTAGTAACTCAGGTGACCAACAAATTGGGAGGAAACATGATGACGCCTCCGCGATGCTTAATTTCAACTATTCACTATTACAGGTATAATGGGAAGTATGTCAACATTTTACAAATAAAGCTTTAAAATTACTGCCTATTTAAAGCATTCCTAAAATTGTCTTATTATAATATTTTTACCCTAGAACTAATATGGTATATATAGGTACACGCTGATCTAAAGCTAAATAGAAAACATTTGTAGGTACTTGCAAACCCCAAAAGCCGCAGAAAACAGCCAGTAATTTATTTGGTATTTGTATTTTTTGTAACTTTAGACCCCTTTTGTACGTCTATGGGCAGGGCCCGTAGTAGGCGCCAAATCAGAGCTCTAAAGGTGCTAAATTGTACATCTAGAGTAGCCGGATTAAATGTATTTAGTAGCGCCTAAATATCTAGATCGGGTCCTGTTATGGGCTTTAGTTATTCAAATGTATTGTAGGTTCTAAGGTTCTATATAAATTCAAAGCATTTTGAGACATAAAACATATTAATATTTTGACAGCAAATAATTAAAGTTTTTGTAGTCGGCACCCCTACTAAATATAAAAATTTTGGTTCCGTTTTCGAGAATTAAGATTCTCTTTAAATTTGGTATGGCTATATGATTTTAAACAATATAAAATTGTCATTTGTAAAACGATATTTAATGTAAATGTTGTATTTTTGGGAATTTCGAAATTTTTTTAAAAAGTGCTATTTTTAAGTATGTTTGGCATAAAAACTCCGGGACGATTATTGTAAAATTATACAGTTTTTGAAAGCTTGTTTCTTAATATAACTAATTCCTTTGGAGGATCAAAATCACCCAGAAAATATAGAAATCCGAGGCACACAAATGAAGAGATGTCAAATTGAGCCCTAAATCCAATGTTTTTTTTTACAAAGCATTACTTAAGTTTGAATTTTTTTATTAGACACCCAGTCTATTTTACATTTACCGCCATATTTTTTTAAATAATTTTGTTAAGTTTTCATAATATTTAGACAAGAAATAAAAATAAAAAAATTAGTAGTAGTACTTAAACAAATTTATTTAATCTTAAGAGCATTTTTTTAAATTTTTTTACAAAACATGATATTGCTAATTTTGGTATTTTTTTGTGCGGTTCCGTGTAAAGATATTATATACATTTAAGCACATTAACTCAAAAAATACAATAAATATTATACGAGATCAAAATCACCGCTAAACTGTGTTCGAGGGAAGCAAATAATCCAAAAATTTTAAACATTGCAAATTTAAATTTTGGTGAAAATTTCTCTTCTAAAATTTTTAATAAAAAAAACTAAAAATATTTGTTGAGATTGTTATAGAGCGGTAGATAGATACATCTACTGGCTGCATAAAACTGAAAACAAAATTGTCCTACAAATTACCGTTTTAAGGATATTTGACAAAAAGTAGGTTACTATCAATCTTCACCTTTAGGGCGTCGCGACGCTACCTATAATGCGACGCCGAGCAAATCACTATTTTTTCCTAACTTGGTAGGGAGTCCTTAAACAGCGTGCCAAGTTATATCAAAATCACCCAAAAATTGAATATTTCCAATTTGACTGCCCGACCATATGGGCATAACGGTCTGGTGGACCCACGTCACCGACTGACAATCAATGTCATTATTTTCCACATCACCACTGGAGGGTTAAAAGAAAATACTAGACACTTATTGGAATAAAACCCGACCCCACCCTAAAATCGACCGGATTGTGACAGCTTTACATATAAAAAGCAGCTGCTTTTTTTCAAAATTCGGCCTTTGTGTCTGTATTTATTAAATGAAAGTTAGCGACTTTATTTTTAAATTTGACTTTGGTATGTCAATTTTGAAAGGTCAGCTGTCAGTTTTCTTTGTAGATCTGTCAGAATAAAGTCGACTCCAAAATAAAATCAGGTTTTATTCCAATAAATCCATACTATTACAAATTTTAGCAAGGCCAACAAAAATATACAGGCCACGACCATGAAAAAATCAGCTGTTCTCTGGGGGCTGCCTTTTACATTGGGTCTTATGGGGGGTCAGACGTTTTTTAGGATATTTTCAAAATGGCAATACAGATTTCCGCGAAATTTCAGTCAAATATTCTCAGACACCATCCCGATATTCTGACAAACATTTGTAAGGATGCAAGATGATTAATAACTTAAAATGTTCAAGATTGAGCATTTTTTATTTTGAATTCAAATTACCCGCCATATACCGCATGCCAACTGTTATATTTGACAGGTATTTGACTTTGTCATCTGTGTTTGTCACATTCGCTTCTGTTTTAAATTTAATTTTTGTGTGAGCTAATGAAGCGGCTCTGAAAAATTAAGGATTACTATACATTTAAAAAAATTGTTCTGCAAGAATATAGTAAAAACAATCTCAAAACCGTCTTTATATAAAAAAAATTTAATATTCATGAACCGTCATTCCAACTTCAACATTTTAAAGACAATCAGCTGTGTCGTGATGTGACCATCAAAAAAAAATCAGCCCCGGATGTGACGTCAACAAAGTGGAGGATCGTGGCCCGTCTGTTTTGATACCCCTGATTTTAGTTGTTTAAATTTTAAAGTTAGAATTTATTTAGGTTTAGTGTAGTATAGGCAGTTTATGTAGTTTTGTTTATGACATTTCCAACCTCTTTATTTATCATATGCATACTGACAGCAACAAAAAATAAATGGATACATGACGGATCTGACACCTTTCTAGCTAGCCTATTAGCACACTTCAAGTGAAGTCATGATAATATATTAGCCTTGAAAACAGTTTTTTATAAATATCTCACAAACTAAAGCTCTTACAAAGTTTGTGTTTATAGCACAAATTATTGAGCAAAATGTTGTCTACTATATTCCGAAAACTGAATATTGACACGATTCTTCGTTAAAAAGTTAGCATTTTGTAAAGTTTTTAATTGCCAAAAAACTGTCATAAGCATTAATGGATATTGGCCAAAATCTAATCAACTCGTAAGAGTGTCGAACACTATTTTCTAGTGTCGGAAAAAGATGGATAGTTCGCGAAAGATCGCAGACCCTATATAAGCTCGGGCATCGCGCGGCGAGTCAGTCAGAGATAACGAGCTGTAGCAATAGTGAGATATTAACACGAAGTTAATAAGCCGTTTTGAGTAGTGAGTTTAAGTGCGTTTTTGCACACTGAGTGATCCAAATAAATTGACATATTATTTTTGACAATTGTTCGTTTTATTTGTTGTTGTGAACCCGTACCAATATACTTACATTAGTTGCATTTAATGGCACTGTTTTATTTAAAGCTGCTCTCGGTCTACATGGTTTTTTAGGGGTTGCCCGTCTCTTCTTTCCCAAACTCATCAGAGGGGAAATATCCAGACTACTTGAACTAAAATAAACAAATTTGTTTATGCCAAACATATGCAGACAATATCAAAATGGTCTAAGGAAGATATTAATTAACAAAAAATTAAACCTCTAGGTCCCATCGCCGTTTTTTAACGACAAAAAATATGTTTTGAGACGCAGCCGCCTTATATATATAAACGTAAGAACAAAGAAGCTGTAAGTAAGGTCACTGTATCACAAAAACGGCGTCAGGCTTCTAGGATGCAGTAACTCTACCTGTAAGAGCTAAGCGCCTTATTAACGGTTGAAAAAAACTTGAATTCGGGTACTTGTTGAAATGGCTATAAGTTGCCGAGACTATGCTTAATCTAGAGCCCTATGAATGTATTACTTTAAAAAAAAAAAGAAAGACGCGACCGACTCATTAAAGTCAAATTTATTTAAGCCGAAATCAAAGGACGAAAATATCGGTCCTCTATACTCAGCACTGTTCAGAGAGAGACGCGCCTGCGGTAAAATTATTTTTAGCTTTTTTAACAAAAATATACCGGCGCTGATGATGATATCACTTGCCAATGACAACTTAAATTATTTTAGTGAACTTCAATGCACTTGACAAGAAAATAACAACCAAAAAAATGTCCGTTTTGGTGATTTTGATGGGTTTTTCGCGTCTCTCTTTTGTTAAAATTTGTCAAACATACAGGGTCTCTAGCTTAATCTAGAGAGCTTAACTCTATAACTAGGTTTTCAATATCCTACCTTGATGAACTAGTACTAATAGAACTTCCCGGTCTTAATCCTACGGGAATAGCATCAGTCTGATGTTTTTCGAAGTTGATATAAGTTGGGGAATCCCCCTGTTTTCCATCTGGTTCATCCTCGACTAGACCTTTGTTTTCGTAACCTCCAGCACCTCTTTCGAAAATGTGTTTTCTGTTTTCTAGGCCTAAAAATGGTCAGTACACTTTATGTCACACAGTGGCGGATCCAGGGGGGGCACTAGGGGCCCAATCCCCCCCCCCCGAGAATTTTTTGAATATACAAAAAATGAGTAAAAAGTAATGTTTTTGCTAATAAAAAATCAAAATTTTTGTCTGCGGCGCATGAAAGTGTCTATTGTTGTTATCATCGAAATTACAACCACTGACTAATTCAATAAAATGCTGCTTAAAAAAATATATACCGAACCAACAGAGAATGTCACCTAAAGTGCCCCCCCGAGAAGCACTTCTGGATCCGCCCTTGATGTCACACAGAACTTTAGTTTAAAGTATATTAGTAAGCAACTAGAAAACTTTTTTTTTGGGGTTCAAACAACTCCAAACTATTTTTCTTAATGATGTATTGCATACTGCAGGGTCTAGACGCGATGTATCAAAACAAAACGGCGATTAGATGTACATCAGGCACAGGTTACCCAAGGGTGATCCGTGGTACAGGCATAAAATTTGGCACACTTATAAAGAACAGTATTTTAATCGTTTTTATTTATTCAATTTATTTTTCAACTAACTTAATGTCTATTACAGAGAAAATACAAAAAAATAAAAATAGTTTTATAATAAAAATAATATAAGCAACTGAATCCAAATAAAACCTCGTGGTCATGTTACTTAATTTCAATTTAAGAAAATATTATTTTGTTTTTTTTTGTGGTAGATTATTATAAATGATAAAACCTGAGTATAATAAACATTTTTTGCCAATATTAGTTTTAAACTGGATCTTCAAATTTTAATTTTGGGGAGTTGTATGATATGACAATAATTTTTTTGCATATTTAAGTTTAATATTTTTTGCTTTCTTATTATTGAGTTGTGGTTCTAAAAATGAAAGTTTATGTTTTTCTTGTCTTAATATACAGGGTGTCCCAAATAAAAGTAACTACATGGGGATTTCGGAAACGGTAAGAGATACGAGTTTTTTTAAATAAGAAAAAAGTTGCGCTATTCTCAGCCCAATCAGATGCCATATCAAAATTAAAAATATCCAAAGGGGTTTTTAAAATATCGAGCAAAAACTAAAAATTGTCTTTAACCATTTGTTCAGGTTGTGAAAGGCTTTCGCGGCCATCGTCCAATGGTGGGTGTGCTTTCGGGCTGTTCGGCCGTCGTCGTTGGAAATTCGTTCTCGACGTTTCGCCATCTCGAGTGGATGGCATCTTCAGGAGATGTTGACTGTTTGTCGGCTTCTCGAAGACTGGTGGTTAGTCTGTCGCGGGCGCAGGTTATATACGCTATGGTGGGCGTATATCAGAGCTGGTCGGTGATTGGTCACTTTCCCGAGATTCAGTTTTGTTGTTATAAGCGAGCCGTTTAGTGTTTTTAAGAACCGGTACCCACGTTCAGTCAATTTTAAAATTATTCTTCTATACGTAGATGACACTTTTGTCGTTTGGCCTTATGGTAGAGACAGCCTTAATGAATTTCTCAACCACATTAACAGCATACACCCCAGTATTACAATGGAAACAGAGAACAACAGAGAATTAGCATTCCTTGACGTACTAGTAACGAGGAAAGAGGGACGACTACGACATACCGTATACAGAAAACCTACTCACACAGACCGTTACCTAAACAACACATCTAACCACCACCCGTGCCAACGAAAAGGGGTAATAAGAACATAGGTAGAGAGGGCGAAAAGAATCTGCGAACCAGAACATCTAGACAAAGAATTAAACCATCTTAGAAACGCCCTCGTAGCAAATGGATACACTCAAAGCGACATAGATAAATGTAAACGACCAAAGCCGAGCACTAGAAGTAACAGTAGCGGTGGACTGAGCAGCCGCGAAGTTACTTCAAGAGCCTTTCTGCCCTACATCCCTAGAGTGACGGATAGGATCGTACGTTTTCTGGGAAAACACAACATAAAAACGATCTTCAAGCCATCTAAGAAGATTGAGAACCACCTCAGATCTGCGAAGGATATAAGGAACCCACTAAGTTCTTCGGGGGTATACCGCATTCCCTGTACCTGTGGAAGTGTCTACATCGGAACAACCAAACGGTCCGTAAACACAAGAATCAAAGAACACAAAGCCAACTGTCGACTCGCACATACGGAAAAATCCGCAGTTGCAGACCACACACTAAACACAGCGGCGTAGCGTGCCCGAAAGGGCGGGGGGGGGGGGGCGACAGCTAAAAAGGGCGCCAATCTTGCGACCAAAAAAAAAAAAAAAAACAAAAGGTCATCATGTGTGAGGGGGCGGCCGATAAGTCACAAGGGCGCCTATCACGAATCTTGCGACCAAAAAAAAAAAAGAAAAAAAAGGTCTTCATGTCGTTAGTTTCCTTTGGCACCCACTCAATTGGCCGTTACCGGCCCGACTTAATAAAGCTGAGGGCGCTTCGGCCACCTATGGGGCACCACTACCCTCGGGGCGGGGGGGGCGACGAACCCCCCGCGCCCCCCCCCCCACGCTACGCCGCTGACTAAACAATGAAGACCACCGAATAAAATTCGAAGACACAAAAGTTCTCTGCGCCTCCTCTTCATTAATGTAAATGATAATGATAAATAACAAAGGACCTAATACGCTACCTTGAGGCACGCCAAAGTCATTTTCAATATCAGTAGATAAAATATTATTTACTTTTAGTCTTTGTTTACGGCCGGTTAAATAGCTTATAAACCATTTTAAAACATTTTCCCTAATACCTATGCTTCTTAATTTCAATATTAATCGTTTTCGGTTAACTGTCTCAAAAGCTCTTCTCAAATCTAAAAAAATTGCTCCCGTTGCCAAATTCATATCTAGATTTTTTCGCCAATCTTCTAGAACCCCCTGTACAGCTGTCTCACAACTAAATTTTGCTCTAAAACCAGATTGGAAATCGCTAATTATATTGTTCTTATTGATATATTCAACCACCTGATCATAAACTATTTTTTCCAATATCTTATCAATTGCGCACAGTATGTTGATTGGTCTTAAATCACTTGCCTGTTTTGAGTTCTTTACTTTAGGAATAGGAACTACTGTTCGTGCAACTTTAATTTTAAATTCAAATTTTGCGCCAAATTCCCGTATTCGGAAAACCCACACAATTTCAATTTGATTGGCACAAGCAAAACGCCAGCGCCATCTACAAAAAATGAATCTGCGCAAAAAGGCGTAACCAAAAAGAGTCGTCTGTCGTATTCTGTCGAGATCACCACGCAGCATGGTGATAAATTCTATTAACCAAAAAATCCAATAACATTCTTAGAAAATCAAACTAAACCATTACACAAACAAGTGATTCTAGTGTGGATCGACTGCAACGACTGGGCCAGCGAGAGGAGCTCCTCTGGACGACGGAAACAGCTGAAAAGGTGAGTGCCAATCCTCTATATTGTCTTTGTGTGGCTCGGAAAGATTAATATTTTTACATCGTCCTTTTAAGGATTTTTGCACCCAGATTTTATAAAACGACCAGTGCGCTTACAGTCCCGCCGCTCAACCTCAAACCTCAAAACATCAACATTTTCTGGTCCCACGACCCAGATAGTTTTTTAAAATTTGTTTGCTAAAAATATTAGATTTGTTCGCCTCGCCATTTTGGCTTTTCGCTTAGTTGCCGTGTCCAGTTTAAATCGGAGGTTCCGTCCCCCCTTGCGTGGCTTAACGGTTGCTCCACCCACATTTCATTGCAGCCGAAATTGGCACTTCGTACGTCGTTTGTTTTGATTCAAAAATCGAAAGTTGTTTAAATAATAGTTATTTGTTTAAATAATATGTTATAGTTATTCAAAACAACAAAAGTGCTTGTGAGTTAAATGCTTTATTCTTATTTAACAGGTAAACAAACACATCTAGTAGAATTAGTATTTACCTGTAAATAATAAGAGAAACGGTAGTAGGTACAAGTTGTTTTGCGTGCATTTATTTGGGAGAAAAATCGCGACCTAGGATAACAGCTGTGATAAGTTTTTGCATTTATTCGAGAAATCGATAATAAAATATATGCTGTCGGACTCTTTTGGACTGATTAAAGTCAATAGGGGTCAAGTGTTAGTTTTATTCCTTTTAAATATTTTTTATCTTTTTAATTAACAATATGTCGTTAAAAAAGCTTGAGAATCAACGCAAAGTTTCAATATCTCGTATTACGGAAACGTATAACTTGGGAACAAAAGCTAAATCAGATAGTTCTTCCTTGCCAATTTTTAAGGCGTTTTACGAATCGTTAGATGATCACTATGAACAATTTAAAAACATTCATAATGACATCATAGGTCTCTTGAAAGACGACGACGATGATGAATTCGAAGTACAAGACAAAATTAGGAAAGATACGGATCTATTCTACCACCAAGCTAAAGTTCTTTTTTCGAGTTTATGTTCCGATTCAGTTCATTCAAATTTCACCCCCGCAACTTCACACTATTCACGTAGCGATGATCTGGGCCCTTTAAAGGTACCTTGCTTTAATGGAAACGTAAAAAAGTGGCCAACCTTTTACGATGTTTATTCTTGTTTGGTTCACGAAAACTCTAATTATTCCGATATAAGGAAATTTCAACATTTGCTAACCTTCCTTGAGGGCGAACCACTTAATATTTTAAGTTCTATAAAATTAACGGCAAGTAATTACGCAATCGCCTGGAAGGTATTAACAGATCGCTATCAAAATAAAAGACTTTTAGCCAGTACCTACTGGAACTCAATCTACTATGCAAATTCTTTAAAGGGAAACCAGTCAGCAAAGGATCTTAGAGTCTTGGTAGATACCTTTTCCGAGAATATTGCGGCGCTCGAAAATCTTGAATTTCCAGTAACATCGTGGTGTTTTTGTTTATTTTCAATTTTATTATCAAAAATCGATCAAACCACAAGAACCGCTTTCGAATTAAAGTATAGTACTACCGAGATTCCAACATATCAAAATCTAATTCAGTTTCTTATTAACCAATGCCGTGCTCTTGAAACAGTACAGCTATCTCCCCAAAATACGCAAATGCAACCTTCGACTTCAAAACAGCAAAAACCAAATTATTCGAATTCTAGTAACCAAAAATATAATTCTTATTCAAATAATCAGTACAAATCAAGCCCTCCATCAAATTTTTTAGCGCATACGCACTCACAAGTATCAAATAAACAATCCAATACTCAATTTCGACAAAACCAACAACCCTATAAGTGCAAATTATGCAATAATTCTTTTCATCCACTCTCGCAGTGTGGTGTTTTTATTTCCAAATCTCCTTCAGATCGTTTTACTTATGTAAAACAACAATCGTTATGTATCAACTGTTTACGTTCAAATCATCAAGTAATCGACTGCAGTAGTAACTACAACTGCAGGGTATGTCAACATAGGCACCATAGTCTTATTCATCTATCGCAAACGACAGATTCAATCCGTCAGAATTCAAGTCAATCCTTTGTTAATTCAAGCCAAAATTCAAATCAAAATTCGAACTTAAATCAAAGTTTTAATTCAAATCAAGTGGCCGTGCCTAGCACAGGCACAAACTTATCGTATCAGAATTCAAATTCAATTCTTAGCCAACAGAACCCTAGTTTTGTTCAACCCAGTTCAAATTCAATTCAAATCAATTCGAATCCAAATACATCTACAAATCAATACTCTTCGTTATCCACCTTGACGCCCCGGACGACAGTGCTTCTAGCGACTATAAAATTAGAGGTACTGGATAGTCGGGGTAACTACCAACCTGTCCGAGCACTTCTGGACAGCGGTAGCCAAGCTAACCTGATAAGCGAAGCTTGTCTTAACAGGTTAGGCTTGCCAAGAAACAAAATTTCGATCCCTGTTCTGGGACTAAACCAATCTTCATCGGCCACTAACGGCATTTCTACTTGCACTATTCGAGCCCTAGGCCAACAAGAGCCTACCTTTTCTATTCAAGTCTTCGTTTTACCGAAACTCTGTTCGAATATGCCCTCAGTACAGGTAGATTCATCCAATTGGAGTCATATTTCAAATCTAAAGCTTGCAGATAACCAATTTTACAACCCTGGTCCAATTGACTTACTCTTAGGTGCACAACTTTACACAGAAATCGTCCAATCAGGACGAATTCCAGGACCTCACGGCCTACCCTCCGCTTTTGAGACAGTTTTTGGGTGGGTCTTGATGGGCCAAACTCAAAACATAAATATTTCACCTCAAGTCAATTCTTACTTTACTTCCTGTGAGCAGTCTCTCGACTTTAATATTCGCAGATTTTGGGAACTAGAATCAATTAAGTCAAAAACGTTTCTCTCACCCGAAGAAAAAAGATGTGAAGAGATTTTCCAAAAAACTACCACTAGAGATATTTCGGGCCGATTTACTGTAAATTTGCCTTTTCGTCACATTGACCCTCCTGACCTAGGAGACACATATTCAGTGGCCTACCGTCAATTTTTGTCTCTCGAATCTCGCTTAATAAAAAATTCAAATTTCTATAGTATGTACTCGGATTTTATGAGAGAATATCTCAAAAACGGGCACATGTCTTTAATTCCAAGATCCGAACCTAGACCTCAGTTATGTTCTTATTTACCACATCACGGAGTCCTTCGTCTTGACAAATCAACGACTAAACTCCGGGTGGTTTTTAACCCCTCGATTAAGGGTTCGAAAGGCCTAAGCATGAACGAAACTCTTTTAATAGGACCAAAATTACAAGCCGATATTTCCGAAATTCTATTAAAATTCAGATTTTATTCTATCGTATTTTTGACTGATATAAAACAGCACTTTTTACAAATTCAAATTAATCCAATTCATCGGGACTACCAAAGGCTACTTTGGCGATTTGATCCCAACGAACCCCTGCAGGAATACAGGCTTAATACAGTGACGTTAGGTGTTAGTTCAAGTCCCTATTTAGCTATTAGAACGCTTAGAGAACTAGCCATCCTGGAGGCTAAGAATTATCCTGAAGCATCCCAGGTCCTTTTGAATAACATTTTCATGGACGATATTTGCTGTGGAGCTAACTCTCTAGAAGGTGCTTTATCACTTCAAAGGGATCTCATAGCGTTGCTTAAATTGGGAAAATTTGAATTAAGAAAATGGGCATCAAATAATCCGAAACTTCTTTCACATTTGTCGCCCGCTGATTGCCAGATCCCTGTTACCTTTGAAGACGATTCTTCAACATCGATTAAGGTGTTGGGCCTTCAGTGGCACCCTTCTACAGATACTTTTACCTATTCTTGTACCCCTTGTGAAAAACCTTGCACCAAAAGGAATATTTTATCGGCTATCGCTAAAATTTGGGATCCTATAGGTTTCTTATCGCCTGTTTCATTTTTAGCCAAAGTGATTATGCAAAAACTTTGGTTATGCAAAACTGATTGGGATGAAATACCCCCCGATCCAATCAAAACTCTTTGGAATCAATTCAATAATCAATTAACCACTCTTTCGAATGTTTGTATACCTAGACATATTTTTTCGAATAATATTCAACGATGTCAATTGCTAGGTTTCTGCGATGCATCCGAGCTAGGATACGCTTCTTGCGTATACGTTCGCGTCGAATTACCAAATAAAATTATCAAAACTGCTCTAGTCATGGGCAAGTCAAGGGTTGCTCCCTTACACACTATTTCAATCCCACGTTTGGAACTACTTGGAGCTACTCTATTAGCTGATTTACTCGAACTAGTTACTCGCACCTATTCATCATTACTCGTAATCGATGAAATTCTTGCGTTCTCGGACTCACAGGTCACGCTTCATTGGGTCACATCTTCACCTCACAAGTGGAAGACCTTTGTGGCAAACCGCGTGAGTCGTATTCAAGAAACAATCCCCGAAGTCCCATGGTATCACATTACTTCACTCGAGAACCCTGCCGACTGCGCTAGCAGAGGGTTGTCGCCCAATAACTTAATAAATCACCCTCTTTGGTTTCACGGCCCTCCATGGATTACCTTGCCCACTACGGAGTGGCAAATTCAAAGGTTTATAAATGAACGTTCTTTGGGAGTTCCAGACGAGGTTCTCAAAGAAGAAAAACCGGAAAATTCAGTGGTGCTGACGGCAGAACTTCAAAATAAAAACTTTTTTGATAGATTAATCGATAAAATATCCAATTTAAATACCATTCAAAAAATCATTTGTCATTTTCTAAGACTTATTCGCAATCGAAAAACCTCAGTTGACCCTTTATCCGGCGTTTTTTCCGCTTTTGAACTACACAAGGCTCTACTTGTTTTAGTTAAAAGGGTCCAAGAAGAGTGTTTTTCGGAAATCATTCAAAAAATTCAAAATACTCAGCTATTACCTAAGCCGTTTCGCAAGCTCGCGCCCTTTTTGGACGAATTGGGTTTCCTTAGAGTGGGCGGACGCTTACGGCATTCTCAACTCTCCTTTGAGGCAAAACATCCCTTATTATTGCCGAAATCTCATAGATTAACCCAATTGATCATTATTCAAACTCATAACGAAAATTTACATCCCGGAATAAACACAGTCCAATACTTAATTCGTCAAAAGTTTTGGATTATGTCATCACGTCGAGCTATTCAGAGGGTTTTATTGCAATGTATTCCCTGCTTTCGCTTAAAACCAAAACCGTATACTCCCTACATGTCGGATTTACCTTCTTTTAGAACGTCACAATTAAAATGTTTTTCACACGTTTGCTTAGACTATGCAGGCCCAATCAAAACCTTTGTAGGTCAGAGACGTCGTGGAGCACAAGTTGGTAAATCATATATCGCAGTCTTTGTCGATACTTCTGTCAAGGCAATCCATATCGAGCTTGTTTCGGATTTAACCACAGAGGCGTGCATCGCTGCTTTACGACGCTTTGTCGCTAGACGTGGCACTTGTGTCCAAATCACAAGTGATAGAGGCTCAAACTTTGTTGGGGCTATTAAGGAGCTCCATAATCTTTCGAAATTAGCTTCTGAGAGCTTAAAAATCAAATGGTGTCTTAATAGTCCGAGAGCCCCCCACCTAAATGGTCTAGCAGAAGCAGGAGTCAAATCTATAAAAACACATTTGTATCGGGTCATCGGTGACCAGATACTAACCTTCGAAGAGCTCTATACTCTCCTCGCCCAAATAGAGGCATTACTCAATTCTCGACCCCTTTGTGAGCAAAGCTCTGACCCAAACGATCTTACGTCTTTGACTCCGGGTCATTTCCTCACAATGGAACCCCTTAATTCGTGTCCTGATCCTGACCTTTCTACCCTTAAACTTAATACCCTTAAGCGTTGGCAACTTATCCAACGAATTCATGCCGATTTCTGGAAGCGTTGGAAACTCGAGTACTTAAATACTTTACAACAGCGTTCTAAGTGGTCGGACCCTTCGGTTGAAATCAAGCTAGATACGCTTGTATTAATTAAGGATGAAACTAGGCCGCCATTACACTGGTTGCTGGGTAGAATAGTATCTGTACATCCTGGTCGGGATAATCACATTCGAGTTGCTACTGTTAAAACACAACACGGACTTTTCACTCGTCCCGTGGTCAAGTTGTGCCCACTACCTTTAGATGCGCACTAAACTCCCAAGCAACTTCTTTTGTTCGTGTGTCGTTATCTAGAATATATATATATATTTTTTTTTTTTCATTTTTTTTTTCCTTTTAATCTATAAACCTAAAACGGATTTCAATCACCTACCCTTTAAGGTTTTGAATTAACTTATATATTTTTTTTTATATAGCCATTTGTTTATTCAATTAATCTCAATGTAAAACTTCGTTTTAAGTGGGCGGAAAATGTTCGTGCAACTTTAATTTTAAATTCAAATTTTGCGCCAAATTCCCGTATTCGGAAAACCCACACAATTTCAATTTGATTGGCACAAGCAAAACGCCAGCGCCATCTACAAAAAATGAATCTGCGCAAAAAGGCGTAACCAAAAAGAGTCGTCTGTCGTATTCTGTCGAGATCACCACGCAGCATGGTGATAAATTCTATTAACCAAAAAATCCAATAACATTCTTAGAAAATCAAACTAAACCATTACACAAACAAGTGATTCTAGTGTGGATCGA
Organism: Aspidapion aeneum; assembly: GCA_963576565.1. Classification (NCBI taxonomy): domain Eukaryota; kingdom Metazoa; phylum Arthropoda; class Insecta; order Coleoptera; family Brentidae; genus Aspidapion; species Aspidapion aeneum. The sequence continues at coordinate 35,124,051 of OY755039.1, forward strand.
CTGCAACGACTGGGCCAGCGAGAGGAGCTCCTCTGGACGACGGAAACAGCTGAAAAGGTGAGTGCCAATCCTCTATATTGTCTTTGTGTGGCTCGGAAAGATTAATATTTTTACATCGTCCTTTTAAGGATTTTTGCACCCAGATTTTATAAAACGACCAGTGCGCTTACAGTCCCGCCGCTCAACCTCAAACCTCAAAACATCAACAACTACTGTGGATATTTTCAGCAAGTCTGGAACTTCACCCACTTCTAATGAAAAATTTATTAAGTTAAGTAAGGGTTGTTTAAGATTTTCAAATGTATTTTTTATGAAATGTATATTAATATCATCTGGACTAGATTTTTCAGCCATGTTAAATACAATTTGTTTTAAGCCTTTGTAGTTCATCATCCGAAAGTCTCCAAAATTATCATTAATTACATATTCAGGAATAGAAAATGTATTGCTACTGCTTTTATCAATTTCTTCTAAGATATCTTTTATGCTGTTAACAAAATAGTTATTAAGGCCGTCAGGAATTTTTTCCAAATTGTCTATTACCAATCCATTAATTTCGACTTCCTCTATGTTCGCTACAGTTTTATTTTTGGGCAACAACGCATTTAGTATTTTCCACATTTCAGAGGGATTGTTTTTGTTATTGAAAATTTTTTCTTCATAATACTTTCTTTTTTCTTCTCTTATTGTTTGAACTGTTAAATTTCTGGTTCTTTTAAAAACCTCTAAATTGTCTTGAGTTTTATTAGATTTGTATGTTCGATAGCTAATATCCCTATTTCTAGTTGCCAGTTCTACTTTATCATTCCACCATTCTTTATACTTGGGAAAAATCTTAACCGTTTTAATAGGGGCAACTTGATTCAGAATACATGTTACATTCTTCACAAAACTAGTGTACTTTTCATTTATGTCATAATGAAAAAATTGAAATTTACACTTTTGCAACAAAATATTAATAGTCAAAAAATCAATATTTTTTCCTCTTGTCTGAATCAACTTGGATTGACGTGGTTCCGAATCATGTGTTACTTCTATAAAATAGTGGTCTGTTACCTTTGGAGTAATAAAAACCTTTGCTTTAAAAATGTTATCATGATTTATCAAAACTAAGTCGATAATTGAGTCTTTATGTCTGCCCGAGCGCGTGGTTTCATAAACAATATTTTTGAGCCCTACATCTACTAAAATTGATTTAAGTTTGTTTGATTCCTCAGTTTTAAAATCAATATTAAAATCCCCCACAATCAGGATAAAACTATTTTCATCGACAATATTGTCTTCGCACCAAGCCAAAAAGTAGTTTTCAAATTCAGATTTGAGAGAACTAGAAGATCTATATAGAGAAACTAAAAAATATTTTTTTGAATTAAATTTAATAACAGTTGAAATCAACCAATAGTTTTTTTGGTGTGACTCTTTTTTTACGCTTTCAATTCTAATATCGCCTCTTATATACAAAATAGCCCCGCCTGTCTTTCTACTGTCGCTGTCAACTCTTTCCAAGTTATAGCCACTCACAAATATTTCTTTATCTTCTATGGCCTCAGTTACGCAAGTTTCAGATAGAGCAACAACATCCGGAGACTTTTTTAAAATTAGTTGAGATATTTCGTCAAAATTTGAAGGTAAACTCGATGCATTAAAATACAATAAAAACAAGCCTTTCGTGTTTATGACTTTGGAAGTTCTGCCGATATCTCGCCTAAAAAATGACCGTTACTTTTCTCATCCAAAACTGGTAAATTGCTTTTTTCGTTTTTACTGACCACTTTATTGCTTTTACTAACTACTACATTTTGAATGACATTTATGAAATTTTTTTCATTATTTTTATTACCTGAATCATGAATTTCTTTCAGGCAACTATTTACATTTTCATCAAAAATCTCTACAGTACTAATATTAAAGTTACTATTACCATTTTTATTATTATTAAATATTTCTAGATTTGGCGGATAACTCGGTTCGAAAAAAGGCTCACTTTCATGAGTTGAGAAAAAATTGTATCTTCCGACAAAATTATTATTAATTAGTTTTATTTATTAATTTAGCAAAAAATGCTCTTCGTCATGCAAGGAGCCATTATCTTTAACATATTTATCTTCATTTGTATCAATATGAATAAGATTGCTAAAGCTGTTTCTACAAAAATCTTGTATTGCAACTTTAATAAATCTTACAAGTTTAATAAGTCCTTTTCGATTCAAATAAAATTGTTTATACACAAATTCATCTTGTTTAAATATATCACCGACGTCAAGATAGTCAATCTGATTTGTATAAGCTTTAAGATTAGTTGCTGTAGTTTTAAAATCACAGGTTTACTTGTGCTATGTCTTTTATTTTGCTAACATTAGTCAAAGAAAAATTATTAGGCAAAGGACAAAATAATACATTTGTATGAAAAAACCTATCTGCAAATTTAATTATATCGTTCTGGGAAATACATTTATCATTAGACCCTATTAGTAGTATAACGTAGTCCTTGTCAGTTAGATGCATCTTCTCGTCCATGCTTTCAACAATTTGATTAAATGTTGCATTAGGTTTGCATATTATTTGAATTTTATAGTCACATCCTAAATAAGTGTCAAGTGTTTCAAATAAATATTTTCCAAATTGATCTGTTATAACAATTATTGAAGGTTTAAGTAGTGGTTGTAAGACTACCGGAACTGTATTATTTTCGTTAAATTTAATTTGCGTACATTCTTGATTTTTTAAAGTTTTTAACTCTGCTTCAAGCACTTCTATGCTGGTTAACAAATTATTGTTTAAAGTTTCTAATTTAGCAATTTCAAAAATTAAATCCAGATCGTCAGTTTGGGATATTTTGTCAATCTCGTTTAAGTTTTCTGTCTGTATCAACACTGATTTTACATACAACTCTTTACAATCCGTTTGTGAATCATTATTTGTTATCTCCAACGTAGTTTGTGTGTCTATATCAATGCGTCTTTAGAGTTTGTACTAGTTTGAGTAGCTTTATTTAATCGTATATGATCTGTTTGTATAGCAACTGACGACGTTTTTGCTTTACTGTTTTTACTAATTAGGGATTTTTGTTCATCAATTACTTTTTTTAGTTTATTGATCGTAATTTCGTGCTCATTTATTTGTTTAATATAATCATCTTCTGCAATGGTTGCTTCATTAAGAAGTGAACTCGACTGCCTTTTTAGGCGAGCGATATAAACATCTTTGTCATGCAAATCCTCCTTGAGCGATTGAATAGTTGCTTTTAATATTTCAAGCGTATCAGGTAATTCATCAGTTGCCGATTCTGCGCATCCTTGAGAACAAATAATTAAACTGTCTCTTAAAATTTCGTACTGTTTACTCGTACGTACTAAACAACCTTTATGCTAAATATTTTTGCAGACTGCACATAGATACAGTGTAGTCTCTTTACTTTTGCAACACTTAAATGACATATTTACTATTTACTATTAATAATACCAAACACAAAATAATGTTACGAATTTATTGATGCGATATGCACAAACTAACGGCTACTACTTAATTTGTTGTTCCGGGACACTCATTGAATATCTTATCGCACTTTTTCACAGGTTTTGTTTCTTTTTAGAACAACACAACATTTAAATAAAACATTTAGTAGTTTTAACAATTAATAAAATTCGCGTCTTTACAAATACATAATCGTTTTTTGTTCGCACCAATCAATAGTACTCAATATTTCTCGTCGATTGTTATTAGGCTCAGTATTTAAAAAACTTTGCCACGCGAAAAAGGGATATATTTTTAAGGAGCCGATGAAAAGATATGTTTAACGTTTTCTCTCTCGGAACTTGCCTATACTATCCAAGACTCTATAGAGAAGCAATCGAAATTCATAAATACCAGCAGAACTTCAACAGATCTGAAGAAACTCTTAAAATTAACAGAACATGGGTACCGGTTCTTAAAAACACTAAACGGCTCGCTTATAACAACAAAACTGAATCTCGGGAAAGTGACCAATCACCGACCAGCTCTGATATACGCCCCGCCCACCATAGCGTATATAACCTGCGCCCGCGACAGACTAACCACCAGTCTTCGAGAAGCCGACAAACAGTCAACATCTCCTGAAGATGCCATCCACTCGAGATGGCGAAACGTCGAGAACGAATTTCCAACGACGACGGCCGAACAGCCCGAAAGCACACCCACCATTTGTTCAGGATTTTTTTCTATGGCTTGAACAACGGCTGCCTTAAGTTCTATCGTATTATGAGTAGTAGAATAAACTTTATCCTTTAAGTATCCCCAAATACAAAAATCAAGAGGCGTAAGGTCCGGCGAACGTGCAGGCCAGGCAACTGGACCTTGATTTCCGATCCAGTTACTTCTAAGGTCACTATATCACGAAGTTCCTAGAAGGAACTTCGTGATATAGTGACCTTAGTTATTTCCATGTTGCTGATTCAAATAGTCGGTTATGATTCTTGCATTATGTGGAGGTGCTCCATCTTGCTGGAACCACATGTTTGCTACATCTTGAAGAGGCAAATTTTCTAAAATTTGGTCAACGTAATATTGTAGAATTTCTAGATATCGAGGTGCCGTCAAATTATTATGAAAAATGTTAAATAGTATGTATCCGTTTATGACTCCTAGCCATACATTCAAACCCCACCTAACTTGATGGTGCACCTCACGATTTAAGAACGGATTATCATCGACCCAGTACACGTAGTTATGTCTTTTAAACGCCCCGCAGTTTGTAAACCTGCTTTCATCGGACCACAGAACCTTAAGCGGAAATTGAGGGTTTTTTTGCGATTTTTGTATGAACCAATTGCAAAACAAGGTTCTTCTCTTTCTAAGTCACCATCTCGGAGTGCTTGACTAATATGTGTTGCATATGGATGATACTAAAATTTTTTAAGAATTCTTTGTGCAGTTGATTTGGGTACTTCAACATTATTTTCCAGTTTACGAAGGGAGATGCGAGGATTGTCAACGACACTTTGTAAAACCAGAGCTTCAATATTTTCATCAAGTTGTCGATTACGATTTTGTTTGTTAAAGCAACCATATTCAATTAAAAGTAATTAAAGTATTCTGAAGATTGCCAAACCTGGTTGTCGTCTTTCTGGATATCTCTGAAAGTACATATCTCGAGCTCTTCCGGCATTCTTGTTACACAAAATATACCATTCATACATATTTACTTTTTCCCAATTTGGAAACCTTTCCATGTTAAATTTGATTGATAGTGTGACTTAAAAAAAAGTCTTGTAATTTAGAAACTTTAAAACTCCAACAGATAAATCAAATAAATGACAATGTTTTGACAGACAGTTACGTAGCTATGACAACAAACGCAACTACGGCCTTTGTTTCAGAGCCAACCAAGTGAAAAACAGTTTTATAGATAAATTTACATTTACCGTCATTCAAAGATAGGCAGGATATACATGATTGAAAAGCTCTTTTAATGCTCTATTTACAGACGTATAAATATGGCGGTCATAAGAAATAACAAAGTTGGCTATGGTTTCAAAAAAACTAGATGGCTCGATTGGTCGTAGTTGCTTATACAAAACTACCAAATTTTATCAAATTTGTTTGTAAGATAACGGCGATATTTCAATTTTTCAAAAAACACAATTTTTAGTTTTTGCTTAATATTTTAGTAACCCCTGTAGATATCTTTAATATTGATACAGCACCTGATTGGGCAACTTTCTGAAGTTTTTGTGGGTGGTGAATTGAACTGAGCCGTCAGGCTATGTAACGCTTATTCGGGTGAAGTCGGCTCGAGTCGACTAACTGTGAGAGGAACATTCAGCGAGCGATATGATGATGCAGATGAAGGTCAGTATTATTAATTTCACCTTGTTGAAGTTTACACTTCTGCCGTGTGGTCTTAAGCACACACAATTTTTTTTTCATTTAAACAAACTCGTATCTCTTACCGTACACCCACTAAACAAGATAAACTTGATATCATATTATTTATGTGTTTTTGTGTTAAATTTTCATTTATGTGAAGTCCTAAAAACTTTATTGAATTTTTAAATACTATGGTACTTTTTTCAAATTTAGTTGTATTTTTTTGTTCGCTTGAAATTTTTGTTTTATCAATAAACATAATAAATGATTTTTTGAAGCCAATTTTTTTACGACTTTTAAATTATTTGAAATATTTATTTTTATTTCATGAAAATTTTTTCCTTTGTATATTAGTGTCGTATCATCTGCAAATAATCTAATATTTCCATTTAATTTTAAATTTTCTATTGAATTGATATAAAAAAAAAGTAAAATTGGCGCAAACATTGAACCTTGTGGTACACCATAAGTAATTGTGTTAAATGAACTTTGATTTTTATTAATTTTTACAAATTGCTGTCGATTTTCCAAGTTGCTCTTAAATCAGTAAATTTTTCCCCGTGATAACACAAATTATATAAATAATTTTTTAAATAATATATTGTGATTGAATCATTTCAATTTGTCACCAAGGACCGCCGAGGCCGAAAATTTTTTAATATGGCATATATGTAGGACCAAAACTTTTCTTTTTTTACGCGAAAGCCTCTTGAAACTTGAAAAAAATTTCCGATCCGGGTCATTTCAATAAAAAAATTTCTTACCTTGATCTTGGATTTGATGTTTTATCCTTTTTCTTTTGGTAAATCCCAATATAAGGAAGGCGATTATCAAAAGAAATATCAGGAGTCCTAAGATGGAGAGTCCAATAACCAACCAAGTGCTCTTGGCTCTGGATAGACCCATTGGTTCCATTGGCTTGAGATAAGCTAAAATAAAAAACGCTGTTTGGCTTTTTCAATAATTTTCTATTAATCTATTGGTATTATATTAAATAGTTGTTTTTTTTCCTTGACCTGTTACTTTGTTTTCGATTCTTTCGGCTTTTATGCTTTACTTTGTGTGTTCCATACATTATTTCTCTTAAAGTAAATAAGTCAATTTTCTAAAAACAGTCCAACGAAATCTCAGTGATATTTTAATAAAGTTTCTTTGATTATCAAATACATGCTTCTGAGTTACTTAGGGCTAGACGTCCTTGAATGAGTCTAGGACGTTGGTGAGAGTTCTGCAGCAAGTTCAGTCTCTACCGACCGTTTTATAAATTTTTTAGCTCGAACAGCCCTTCCCGATCTTTTTGTTCCTTAGAGATAAAACTTGTTTTGCGGTGTTCTTGGCTGTTCTTTGCATTATGTGTTTAATTAGACTTGACTTTATGCAATTTTTAAGATATATTAGATTTGAAAATACTGAACTGCAAACACCAAGTGGTAGCCTGTAGATTAGATTGTCAGTTTATACTTGAAAACGGTTAGAGATACTTACTAAACGAAACCTAGTGTTTAAGATAAATAAAGACAAGTCCGTAAATTTTGTTTCTACTTAACTATTGTGTACTATCTTTCTACAAATTAAGCTAGATTTTTTTTGCTACGTTTTGCATCTGTATTCTAACTAGACTGGAATCCATGTTTTAAGTTTGTGTGAGTCTTTTGACATTCTATTTGAGCTACAAACAAACTTGAGTTGTCCAAAGTGTACTTGAGGTTTTGGTATTGGTTTTTTAACTTCGACATTTACTCCCTCGTCTTTGTTTATCACAATACCAAGGTCAAGGTATTTGAATTCTGTAACATCCTCAATAGTTCATATTATTTTTTGATAGTTACTGATTGTCAATAAATTCGGGCTTCTTTTTAAAAAACTTTGCAGTTGTCCATCTGAGAATATGCTCTTCTTCATGATTTCGTTCAAGATAATGTTAGTGGCCGGTAGTGATCAAAGGTATGATAATATTACTATAAGGCGCTGCTAAAGCTAATTAGGTTTACAAACATTACATAGACCGGCTTTAAAAATAAACGGGATGATGATGACGATGATTCAAATGTTAGTGACTCGCTTTTGAGTAGTTTCTCACCACTGTATGCCTAGTCCTCCAAAAAGGCCGGCTATCACTTTGGGTGAGATACTGTGCAGATCTTCTGATTCAATCTGAGGTTTACCGGAAGTATTCTGACGTAAACGTGCAATAGCCGGACATTCGCACAGTACATATCTGACTGTTTCGTCATCCTCCATATAGAGTCTACATTAGGTCTCTTCTGTTAGTCCCATTCTGTGCATGGGTACTCTCAGTCGACAGTGACCCGTAAAAAGACCAGTCACTATACATATCTCCTGTCTATTAAGTCCAATGATGTTCCTAGATCTGTTTCTACAAGGTCCTTTAATGAACTCTTTAGAGTGAGCCAGTTCTGGTATATTTATCCAGTATTGTTGGAAGCTATTCTCCATCCATTTTAATATAGTTGATTTAGCAACATTGTATGATATCCCCAAGGCTCGTTCGGGGCCGAAAAATTCCGCTTCCCTCGCTGCTTGGTCTGCGGCCTCATTTCCCTCGTGCCCAAAAAGCCCTGGTATCCAAACTTATGACACATTGTTAGCGCTACCACGTGCATTCAGCAAATCCCTGCAGCTCCTCACGGTTTTCTAAGAGACCGTATAGTAATCAAGTGCTCTTAGGGCTGCTTGACTGTCGGAAATGATTTTGATTGTCCTGTTGGTCCATTTGTGGTCAGTAATCTGCCGGGCACACAGTTCAATGTCTACGAGTTCGGCCTGAAATATAGTAGTCAATTGGCCGACACTATGTTTAATCTCGACTATTTCTTGGATACTAACTCCAGATCCAACGGGATAGACCCAGTTCAACGCAAGTAACGAAGTTATATTAGGCCAAGTAAATTTACTTGTGTCGACATGGAATCACTTACGTTCAGCCTTAATGATAAACGGTACTCCCAACTCCTTCTTAACTTCCTCATCGGTGACCAAGTGCCCAATATCAGCAGTGGCGGTAAAAGCGTCAACCGCCTTGCCTGCCACTTCAACATGATACACGACTTCAACTTTCTGTGAATCATTAAACTTGCGCTTGTCAACGTTGTGAATAAACACTTCAACCGGTTTGTCGTTGGGAGCTCGCTTAAGGCGATTAGTGATACCTAGATGTTGCTCCTGTTGCCTAAAACATCAAAAAAAACATTGCCTTATCCATTACTATTACTTTTCTAAAGTTGGATTAAATACAAGTGCAAGAGTACAAAAATTTAGGTGTGATGTTTGGTTCGAAACTTAGATTTAGATCCAAAGTCCCTAGAGTTTCACAAGGAGCGAGACTTCGAGATCATGTAAGTCATAAACTTAAGCAGCTTGAATGGCATAATATATAGGATATAATAAAATTACATATGGTTTTTTTTTTCTTTATAAACTGCTTGAAACAGACAAACCAGAATATCTCATGAAAAGGTCATTTCCACAAAATACAGACACCAGCGTCAAACTCGAAACAATGTAAAATTCGAAATCTTTAAACATCGTACTGCCTTATTTATAAAATCACTCAGTTATTTATCTGTTAAACTTCTGAACGAGCTAACGACCAACTTTAAATATAAATTTAAAAACTGCATGCTTCAAAAGTATTTAATTTAGGTATTTTATAATAATAATTATTATTATTTTCTTTTTGCTGTTTGTTGATTTATTTATTTTTATCAACCACATGTTTTTATGAAATATTTAATTTGATAGTGTGTCGATACAAAATAAGCATCACAAATATTTTTTTAGTGCAATATTATAAATGTATTTATTATCTTGTGTACTCGGTTAATACCAGCTATACTGAAATTTGCCGATGTTAAAATAAAGGCCTTTTTTTAAGCCCACATAAAAATCGAATATACAAGTATGTTTAAACCTGAATCAAATATTTTGGGGATCATATTATATGAACATAGATATATAATATCATATATTAATTAACATAGATAGCATAGATAGCCGACAATTCAGGATCATATCGCCCCCTTAGTGCAACAACTAGATAACTCGAAATTTATGCATTTTGAGTTATCCAGTTACGGCTGACCTATTTTTTATTCGCTTTTTAATGCAACATCTAGATATCTTGTACGAGCAAACAAACTTGTTTAAAGAGTGACAAGAAATGTGCCAGAAATTAATAACTCCGAAAATGCACATTTTATAAAAAGACATCTTGAGGTTTTCTCTCTTAATATCAAGTTATCTAGTTGTTGCACTAAGGGGACGATATCAAATCTGTAAAGAGAATAAACAACAAACATCTGGCTCTGCGCCACATTTATTCGAGTATCTGGGGCCTGGTGGAACTTTATTAATGCGACTGTCAAATAATTCGATCTGAGATAATCAACAACAATGCCAAAACCTCCCTATTTGCCTACTAGTATCTAACAAAAGGAACTAACAATAGCGTTGCGTCCGTTCGTTAAACGGCGGAAAAAATGCCTTATTTTCCACTAGTCCAGTCATAGAATTTTAGTTTGCAAAAGCTGGTCGCAATTTTGACATATGTTGTTGACATTGAAGTTCTAAAAATAAATTTGAGTTTTCGACCTTGGGGGGGGGGGCGGCTGCCCCCGCCATATTGGATTTAGTGGGCACAAAAGGGTTTTTTTTAATGACTTGGTTACTGTACGTTTTAGAAAAAAGAGTTTATCAAAAGTCAAAGACCATAAAATTTCCTACAAAAACGCTCTTATACTTTTTTTTTGTTAGTCAAGCGGTTTTCGAGTTATGACGCTAAACATTTCGCAGTCATTTTGGATTTTGACCAATTTTCTTTTAGTGGCCTTTAACTTCGAAACTGCTTATTTTTGAGAAATTCTGTAAAAAAATAAAATAAAGACCAACTAATAGCCTATAAAATAAAACATCATTGTGTTCTCTGGGTGATACCCTTGCTGATATACGAACCCTAACATAGTATATGCAAAATAAACCGAAATTATTAAGTTTTATGTCATTTTCTCCAAAGGTAAGCATGTTACAGAAAGTCTGTAAACTTTATTGTAGAAAATTAAATTATCTTTTAAACCGAATGATGTATCACACAAGTGGACCAATTTCACGGTTACCACTTAATTGGCATCCATAAATCGGGGTTATTTTTTGGAATCACGAAAACAATTCATGTTTTTTTAGGTTTTATTCAGTTTCAGAAAAAAACTAAGCATTTTAGAGAAAAATGTTAAAATACTTTTTTTAAGAGAATAAAATGTTTTTTTAAACGGCGTATCACAAAGTTGTGTACTTTGTATTCACACTCCAGGGGCGTCCGCACATTGAAGCTATTTTATTCTAATTAATTTTCTTTTAATTTTTTATTTGATTTATTTAATTTTCTTAAAAACTAAGCTTTCTGAAAACTCTAAATGCCCACTAAATCCAAGATGGCGAGGAGAGCCGCCCCTCCCCCAATGACTGGCTTACACTGGTATTGTGGCCTTTTAACTAGCGGGGGCAGAGCTCAAAAGTTTACGTAATAAATCAAAGTTATTACCTCTGAAATGCAATTTTATATAATTTGGCCAAACTATTTGTCAAATTGTCAATTACCAACTCCTTTCCATCTGTCTTCAAAATGGTCACAATCCAGAATTGTTGACCAGCATCTGAAGATCGATTTTGTGTGGGTCTAGGTGTGATTTCGCCCTCTGGTGTTGCAGGGGTTCGACAATCCTTTTGAGTACATTTTTCAGAGGTTGTAGTCTGGAATAATAAATTCAGTAAATTTACCATTTAGTCGTACTAGTGCTATAAAAGGAAGGCTTTATAGGCCTGGTAAGTGAAGCTTAGCCTAATAATCCTTTTTTGGGCTACTCCCGGTAAAGAAGTGTTACATTACAATTATTTCTCTTTGTGCACCTGTTCCGGTGTTTACAGTAAAACCGTTAAGCCTCTGTTGTTCCTCACTTGGGTTATTTTATTTTGAGATATTTTGCTTGTATCCTTATTTCCATAACCAACAGCCATAGTCTCTATTAGTTTTGCTGAGGCCGCTGAGTCTCCTTCGCCTCTCTAAATCCGCAATAATTGGCCCATTCGGCTTCCTGAGTTTGAGAGCTGATCTTGCATTATTGTATGGGTTAGACCTACGCAGGGTTTAGTGGCTAATCTTCCATCATGAAGAACCAACAAAGATTTGATCCCTGGTTAGTTTAGCGTCATTTTCGTCACCAGGGATCGCTGTATGGTTTACATAAGAGTCTGACATTCTTTGTTTCGGCTAGTCTTTGAAGCGAATTGGAGTATTTTTAAACCTGGGAGTATCCATATCCGTTGTTTGCCCTCCACCTTGATTTTCTTTTATTTTTTTGGTTTAACCACAAAATCTTCCGACATGGACTTCTGCTTGGAAAACCGTGGTCTGACTTCCTAGAATGTGGTTGTTTCCACATACATCATTGTTGTTATTTGCCATAATCTGAAAATATCTGACCCTAGGAGATTTTGAAAAGCAATTTAATAATTCTCTTTTGAAGGAAAGTAAATATTTTACAAGGCTGAGACACCAAATTTGAAAATGAAAAACTTACCCTATGATGATATTGTGTTGTTTTCGTCGAAACAGTGAAGGTGGATGAAACAGTTGAAGTCTTGTAATTGGTACCGATGGTACTTATATCGGGTGGCTCCGAGGTCCAGGCGTTTTCATTCTCATCTTCTCCATCTCCGGAGCCGGTCCAGAAAAAATCTTCAAATCGATACGATTTTGGTTCCCTGTAGGCGTTTTCTAAGAGGATAAGATCTAAAAGAAATGCAGTCGAACCTCTAAAACTCGAACAAAGGGACAACCAAAACAGTTTGAGTTATAGAAATTCGATGTGCAGGGTCCACTAAAAAGGTTCAAGTTATAGAGAGGTTCGAGTTATAGAAACTCGAGTTAAAGAGGTAAACATGTGCAGTGGCCACTTAAAAGGTTCAAGTTATAGAGAGGTTCGAGTTATAGAGATTCGAGTTAGAGAGGTTCCACTGTAGTTGATGGAATTAAGTCATTCAAAATCAAAACTGCTTTTGTTGATTGGCATTTTACTGCATGCTTCATCAGGATCCGGCTGCGAAGTCTACGAAGTGCCGGAATTATACTTGAAGCTTTTTTATGCCGGCCGACATTGGCGCACAGATATATCAGAGTGCTTGGTTGCCTTTAAGAGGTATGATAGGGAATGTTGAATGCTATTTGATTTGCACCACACTTTAGTATCGCTTCCTTGACTTGACTGCAGGGCGTAAGCAGAGGGTTTCGTGGAATTGGAATAGTTAAATTGAAGGACTATGAGTGTTACTCAGTTGGCCTCACATTCTACCACCGACTTGACTGACGAGAGACTTGGTGGTCTCTGATAAAGAGCCTGTGATAAAATTCAGTTTGGACATTACTTAGCATTTCAGGTGTCACTGATTGTAGGGTGGTAATTATTTTTGCCGGAAGTTTATCCAAAGTTGTAGCTCTTGAATGGCCATGCGAATAAATTTGGCTTTTTCCATAGTCTCAATAAAATCATTGTGCTTGTCATAAGTCACCTTGGAAAAGTTTCATTTAAAAACATTCTCACAGGCAGTCATGAGCTGAGCAACCATCTTGATGCATAAACCAAATTTGGGTTAAAATCAACATTTGGGACCCGTCGAATCGTAAGAATGATATGGTCCTACAACAGCGCTAAATAATTTCTCCCTCATAAAAAACCAATGACGAAAAAAGGACCAATGATATTGTCATCCAAAATTCTAGTCCAGACATTAAGTTTTGAGAATACTGGGTCCGTTCCGCAGTATGTAGATGTCTATTTTTCGTTGACCAGTAACCAACAACGGAAGGATTGTGACATCCATGAATTTAAACCGAACTTTCGAGTGTAAAACAAATCATCAATAAAATTCTCATCCCGTTTCGCTTTTTCAATCATGTTTTCACAAATCCATTTTTCGAAACTGATCTTCTGGAAAAATTTCTTGCGTTTTCTTTACTTTGAAACTCCTGTACCCATGTCGTTTTAAAATGTTTCGGACTCTAAGGGTGAAAGATCATCGCCCACATCATTGGCAATTGCCTTACTGGAACAGGGAGGCAACATATACGTAATATTCCAATACTCCATGTTACCTATTTACACAATGGTTGGCGTTTGATGCAAACATTCAGAAATAAAGGTACGAAAAATGCACAGATACTAAATTTACATAGGTAGGGTTTTTGTCAACTGTACGCCGATGATTTGACGTAACGAATACAAGAATAAAATAATATTTATGCGTAAAAGTATAACCAATCAGGACATTTTAACTTAAGGACCGCAAAAAGGATAGACTTATACCCATTCATATTGCTATTTCAAATGTTTGTATTCTGCATCGTAAGGTACCGTAGGTATTGCATTAATACGTACTATATGGAAATACTATGCATATGTCTTTGAAAGCAACCAATCAGGTCTTTTTTGCTTAAAGACCCCAAGGCCCTCATGTTTGTATTATGAATGGGCAGTTACCGTGGGTCTACCTTGATGCCGTGGGTATTGGAATATTATGTAGATTGGAGGCAAGGCTTCTGCTGCTGCACAAATCTTAGTCTCCCGCCGTTCCGTTTCCTCTCCCATTTCCCGAACAGGAGTTGCCTCTCCACCACTGCATTTGTGGCAAAAATTGACACATCCTTATCGTTGGAAATAGGTCGCTATTTTTTGGACTGTGCTACAGCTTGGAATATGCGTTCCCTCAAACGCGACAACAAATAAATTTGCCACATCTTGACAGCTATTTCCCCCGAAATACCATTGAACCATCTGTTCCTTTTCCTGAATGCTAAATGCAATACGCGGCATGGCTTGAACAAGAATTTGCGTGAAAACAAATACTCACTTTTAACCTGTTTCGCTGCGTACGACGGAATAACGAAAAACTTCGAGAAGACAAGAGGTCACGATTTATTTCCCTACTTTTTCAGTACCAGCCCGAATAAGGGTCTAAAACAGCGAAAAATATTTCAAGACACCGCCCGAAATATATTTGTTTCTCTTTTACTTCTCTCCCACACACATTAAGCACAGCAAGCAGTCTATGAATCCTATACCTTTTAACCATGCTGTATACTTTATTTTATACTTGGTTTATAATGTTTCGACTGATGTATTCAGTCGTCTTCATATCAATAACAACAAATTTCAGAATTAATGAAAGTGGAACAACGTCATAGCTTGGGTATGCATGCTTATTATTAGAAACCCGGCATGTATGACATATTTTTTAAATATTTCGAAATATGTTGTTACAAGTAGGTATATTGGTATCCTGCTAGGTGACTGGGACATCTAAGAAGTTGGTGGTTCTTTTCTTTTTCCACCGTGAATTTTATGAGGTCGTCAATGTTATTGATGGGACTATAAACAACACAAACGAATATTGCAAAAATTAAAGAGCATATTAAGACTTTTGAAATGCGCTGTATTTTCTAAATGGGGTCATTATCCTTAAACGGGATATTGGTTTAAAACTCCTGAGACTCTTTATTTTACTCTACTGACAAAAGGGATTCCTGTGCCATGGCACCGCATTATTTGACTCTTGGCGACCGTATCTTGGTAAAATCAGAAATTGACAATACTCACGAGATATGAAAAGTAAAGGTATTTAGTTTTATATATATTTTGAAGGGGAAAATAAACGAAAAATTAGGTTAATCGGAACGAATGCTTGATTGTTTTTTAATCTCCTAACATGTTTCAATGGAAAAATTTTAGCTAAAAGCTGGGGCGATTGATTCTGCTGATTTTCTTTTAAGTAGGCAAAAAAGCAACCAGATTTGGAGTCAATTCATTGTTTGTTCCTCCATGGTACATATTTCTTCGCCACTATTTTAACAAATATATATTTTCTTTTTCATCTTTTTTATACATATTTGACTCTATTTACAGCACTTTAGGTAAGATCTTGTTAGAATTCTTGACGTGGTGACCAACTTTAATTTTCTCAAACAGAATCTTCTTTTTTATAGTTGCTCAACATTTGCATTTGCTCAAAGCTATCGCTGTTTTTTTGGATCAAGAAAGGCGATAGATTAGACCTAAGAAACTATCGACCTATAACACTCCTCAATATAATAAATATATAAGCTTTTCACGAAAATATTAACAGATAGACTAACAACAAAATTTGACGGCTATCAATAAAAAGAACAAGCAGGCTTCAGAAAAGGTTTCGGTACAGTTGACAAACGTGGAATTTCGTACCCGTGAATTTAAGAATCAAACAAGTTTCGTGGCTAATCGGGCAAAAAGGAGTTTTTTGTTTCCCTTATATTTTTCCGTGGGTAGCCTGAAAGCTTAACCTCACGGGGGTCCAAGATCTAATGGACACCTAATAAGTGTTGACAGTTAACCGTTTCGTCCTTATGGGACTCCTCAGAATACTGCTGGTCAATGTGACAAATCTTGCGAAGTTAATCAGACGGTTTTGTCTCTAATTAAATGTAATTAGTGAGAGAAGTATAAAAAAAACCAAAAGCAGGCGAAAACACTGCTATATATACAATATCGATCAATGAAAAGATCGAATGCAAATAAAAGAAAACAACTATAGTCCGTGACCTACGACAGCTCTTTGTCTTTCAGGCCGGATCAACACAGATTGCATTTTTACCCGTCTTCAAGACAGTGAGCGTCAATGAACGGAATTTTTAAGCCAAATAATACTAACAAACGTGGAATTTCGTACCCGTGAACTTAAAAATCAAACAAGTTTCGTGACTAATCGGGCAAAAAGGAGTTTTTTGTTTCCCTTATATTTTTTCGTGGGTAGCCTGAAAGCTTAACCTCACGGGGGTCCAAGATCTAATGGACACCTAATAAGTTTTGACAGTTAACCGTTTCGTCCTTATGGGACTCCTCAGAACACTGCTGGTCAATGTGACAAATCTTGCGAAGTTAATCAGACGGTTTTGTCTCTAATTAAATGTAATTAGTGAGAGAACTATAGCAAGAAGCGCCATCTACCGAGATACGAGAGAAACAAAAAACCAAAAGCAGGCGAAAACACTGCTATATATACAATATCGATCAATGAAAAGATCGAATGCAAATAAAAGAAAACAACTATAGTCCGTGACCTACGACAGCTCTTTGTCTTATACAATATCGATCAATGAAAAGATCGAATGCAAATAAAAGAAAACAACTATAGTCCGTGACCTACGACAGCTCTTTGTCTTTCAGGCCGGATCAACACAGATTGCATTTTTGCCCGTCTTCAAGACAGTGAGCGTCAATCAACGGAATTTTTAAGCCAAATAATACTAACAAACGTGGAATTTCGTACCCGTGAATTTAAAAATCAAACAAGCTTCATGTCTGCATTTTTCTTCTTATAAATTCATTACTACTGAACCGATTTTAATGAAATAAAAAACATCCTGATAATAATTAATTGCTTTTTATAGATCATGATCAAAGTTTATCGCCATCTTAAAATTTATGATGGCGGACAGAATCATACTTGATTCTTCAAAATGGCGTGTTTATTCTTAGTTTAAGAAAATGTTTTAGTTTTTTTTTTAATTTATAGAAAAGCACTACTTTTCCCCGGTAGATTGGGAAGAAATAGGCAAAGTAAGCGGACAATACTTGATCCACCTCAGATATGCTGATGATATCGCCTTAATAACAAATAAAAAAGAAGAACCGATAAAAATGGTGGAATTACTGGATACAGCAGCTAAAAATATGGGCTTGAGTATGAACTACACTAAAACCAAAATCATAACAAACACAGATGAAGATATCACGATCAAAATTAACTGTAAGAAAATAGAACAAGTAGAGGAATATATACCTGGGATAAATTATTAAACTAAAAAAAAAGACCAAACAGCTGAAATCAAGAGACGAGTAAGATTGAAAAAATAAAGAATATCCTCAATACTTCAAAACGAAAGTGTATAACCAATGTATCCTTTCTGTACTTACCTATGGATCCCAGATTTGGACACTTACAAAATCTAACATGGATAAGCTAAAAAAAGCCTAAAGATCAATGGAAAGACAAATGTTACATGTAAAGCTAACGGATCGAGTAAGGGATATAAGAGTATCAAAATTAAAAAATTTATATTGGCAATCGCCCATTTGCGATCAGAAATTTTAACACACGAAAAGGTGATCTCATGCATTCAGACGTTGTTTGTTTACGTCTAATTTGAGTTATCATACCTTTGACAGTGGGAAAGAAGATCTAAAGAGATCAGTTGGATGACTTGGTCGAGTTAATACCCTGAGAATTTCTCGTTCTTGTATTGAGACACCGCAGCCTGCATAGATGGAAGTTTTCCGAAAATTTATGTATGGCTTCGGTAGTTCAATGCTAGGAATGTTTGCCTAGAGAGCAAGAGATCCCGGGTTCGAGTCCCGGCCGAAGCAGAAAACTTTTTTCTTATTTTTCTTTCTTTAATTTCACTTGTTGTTTATAGTTTTAGGTCCTTGCATTATTTGCAATTTGGTATTTGATAATTATATTGGCAATCGCCCATTTGCGATCAGAAATTTTAACACACGAAAAGGTGATCTCAAGCTTTCAGACGTTGATTCTTTACGTCTAATTTGAGTTATCATACCTTTGACAGTGGAAAAGAAGAATTAAAGAGATCAGTTGGATGACTTAGTCGAGTTAATATCCTCAGAATTTCTCGTTCTTGTATTGAGACACCACAGCCTGCATAGATGGAAGTTTTCCGAAAATTTATGTATGGCGTCGGTAGTTCAATGCTAGGAATGTTTGCCTAGAGAGCAAGAGATCCCGGGTTCGAGTCCCGGCCGAAGCAGAAAACTTTTTTCTTATTTTTCTTTCTTTAATTTCACTTGTTGTTTATAGTTTTAGGTCCTTGCATTATTTGCAATTTGGTATTTGATAATTATATTGGCAATCGCCCATTTGCGATCAGAAATTTTAACACACGAAAAGGTGATCTCAAGCTTTCAGACGTTGATTCTTTACGTCTAATTTGAGTTATCATACCTTTGACAGTGGAAAAGAAGAATTAAAGAGATCAGTTGGATGACTTGGTCGAGTTAATATCCTGAGAATTTCTCGTTCTTGTATTGAGACACCACAGCCTGCATAGATGGAAGTTTTCTGAAAATGTATGTATGGCTTCTGTAGTTCAATGCTAGGAATGTTTGCCTAGAGAGCAAGAGATCCCGGGTTCGAGTCCTGGCCGAAGCAAAAAACTTTTTTCTTTCTTTAATTTCACTTGTTGTTTGGAAATTTACCGGTTATAATATCAGACGAAAGACGATCGATGGAACACATGTATTGTAAACTGGAGACCTTGGGAAAATAAAAGAAGTAGGGCAAGACCCCAAATGAGATGGGCGGACGATTTGAAGAAACACGCTGAACAAATAGAAAAGAGTGGAAGATATTGGGGGAGGCCTACGTTCAAAGATGGGGAAGGCTAAATAGAGAGAATAGATAGAGATCGCTGTTTTTTTTTTAAATTTAACATTTTCAATTTGTTCATTATTTATATTTAGGTACAATTTTAGCCAAAGATCTTTACAATATATACCAATTGGTTCGTTTTTCTTAACGATAAAATGGGGCAGATGAAAACGCAACTATCTTTAATAAATCCTTTGAGCCATTTTTTTCATTTTTGGCATTGTTATCTATCTATATTTGTAGTACTTGGTAGAGTTAGATCTAATTCAGATTTTTTTAAATTTTTGTAATTTTTTTTTAAATTTCGCGTTTTGATTTTTTTTTTTAATTTTGAAAATTTTTAAAAATTTTAAAAATAATTGATTTTTTTATATAATAAAAAAATTCAAACCTTTTTTAGACATTTGTAAATTCTTTAAAAAATTTAAATAATTTAAAATTATTTAAAAAATTTTGAATTTTTTGAAATCTTTTGAAAATTGTTATATTTTAAATAACTTAAAAATTTAATAAGTTCTTAGAATTTTTAAACGTTTTTTAAACCTTAAATGCTTTCAAATTGTACTTGCTTTCTTTTTGTCGGGACAGTTGAGCTGACCAACTAACCCAAAACTCAAACTAACTACGATTAGTGTACTCCAGTTGGCCGCGATTAGTCGACATATAATACAGTGGCGTATGCAGAAATTGATCCTGGGGGAGGGTTTAAGCATGGTTTGACGAGTTTTAATTTTTCTGGGGGGGCTTGAGCGCGGATCGATATATTTTATTCCTGATATTGGAGAAAATTTAATTTTTACGGGTCAATATTCAGTGGCTTTTGGGGGGAAGCCTGGAGCCCCTAAGCCCGTCCCCTCGTACGCCACTGCATACTTCAACTAAATCTAATACCTTAACTAAAACTGCAGTTGAAAAATACCTTAGGTGATCGCGTGAATAAACATTTAAAAATGTTTATTTTTACTTTATAGAATATTAACTTGGAAAGTATAGATACAAAAAAGCTTGACATGTTTGTTTAGAAGCTTTGCCCCAGTTTTTGGTAAACTTTAAAATTGTTTTAGCATTATTATTAAAAGTAGGACACAAAATAAAGCCAATCAAGAAAAGTTAATATTATGCCAATGTTTCTTCTCGTACAAATGAGAAGTGTGTATTATTTGGCTTATTTTAGGTCTGCAGCCACTTCTTTAACGATATACGGGGTGTACTTTTTCCTGGCTTTATCAGAAGGACCCAAAGAGAATCAAACTCAAGGATAGAGGAATACTCTGGGGTAGGTAAAAAGGGCCCTCGTCGAGGCCTACTTGCCAGGCCGAATGCCTCCCCCTTCGTACTACTACTACTTTTAGCTCGATGGAGGAAAACATACAAATTATTTGCAGATACGTACAAAAAACTGCAGGAGACCAAAAAGCTTCTAGATGAAACAAGTAACTTATTTTGAATTTTAAAATATTAAAAATATGGCCAGTGCAGGATCCAGGATTGCCAAGGGGCAGGGGCTAAAGAGGAAGCAAAAACTAAAATATTTCTTGGTTTGCGTGCGTTTTTATTAACTTTTAGGTCTGAAATTTAAATGAACAGGTAACGAAATATAGTATTTGTCAAATACTCACTATTTTTAATGAAATAATGGTGTTGTGGGTAAATTTTGTTTGAACTCTGCAGCTTAATTTATGTTCCAAGTTTGAGCTAAATGTGTAGAAAATGCAAAAGCAATAAAGGAAAAAACTAAAAAAAGAATTGAAATTTCAATACTCTCTAAATTGATATCGAAGCATTTTTTGACGTATATTTAATTTGTTTTTTTCGATTATGATAACAAAAATATTATTTTGTTGTATCTTTGACTTCGGAGATGTTTCGAAGCATAAATCTTGTCATCAGTTACCAGTAATAGGGTATTTGACAAATTTTAGAAAAGAGTTTAGAATGATACATAGATCCCTAATTTGCTATGCAAAATTATTAAAATAGTATATTTTATCATGAATACATTTAAAATCAAATATTCTTATTTCCGATTTGAATTTGCCGCTAAAACGCTCATTTCTAGCATGGCGTTGCAATGACGTCACAGCGAAGTAAACTCGCGGATAGATACATGGCATTCAAGTGTTTATTTATTTTTGATCTGTGTTTTTATTGTTTTGCATGTAAAAAAATGTCCTATAAGTGGTGTGAGTGTTCGAATACTAGCATAAAAACACCTGAAAAACTATTTATTCATGTGCCCACAGCAGTAAAAGAACGGAAAAAGTGGCTAGAACTTGCTCGAAGAGACTCAAGGGCCTTATCTAATATATCTTTACTTTACATTTGTGAAGATTACTTTGTTGTGAGTATAACTAAATTGTTTCTATTAATTTTTCTCACGTTGTCTATAATAATAATATATATATAACTAGTTCGTAAATGACGATGAAATTTTTGAGGTTATGTTTATTACAAGGGGTGAACAACTATAATAGGCAGAAAGGTGTAGATATTTTTAGGCGGTGCTAGGCAGTTATTAGGCAGAACTAGGGAGTACCTCTAAATGCAGGATTAGGCGGTGCACATGCAGGCTATGGAAGACTAGGCAGTGCATAGGCAGGACTAGGCAGTACCTACGCAGGACTGTGCGGTGTAACCTATGCAGTACTTCAAGTATTGCTGGTCGTTGTATACTTTTTGCCTACCTGTCGCCCCCTCGGTTTATTACATGATTTTTATTTTTGTTTTTTTTTCTGTGAATTAATTTATTATTACAGTTGCCCATTGATATGGAAAACTATATGGAGTACCGAGTGGAGTACCATTTAATGGATATTTATGTATTTAGAAAATGTTGTTAATGCTTAAAATAATAATAATTGGGTATTTAATTGAATCTATTGTAAGTGGTATATTAAACAAAAAAGCAAAACATATAACCTAACCTCAAAATCTAAATGACTAAAAGTAGGTGAAGAATATCATAAAAAAACTTTCAGTTATATACAAAACAACTCATCGAATACTTACATCAACATTTTAACGTTCCTAAATTCCGCCGAACAAAAATCACTGTTGTTGGCAAAGAAGCCTGCCACCATAAAGGAATTCAGCATTGGCAAGTTGGAGCTATCGGCTTTGGAGAATCCGTTTTCCATTGAAAATGTTTTTTATAAGCAAAACACAAAAAAAAATCTATTTTGGGACGATAACTCGCACTTTAAACCAAAGCAAACATTACCATCCATAAGAAAATAACACAGAAAATAGGTTCGTTCAAGGCGTTTACTGTTTTGTGACGTCACTCGCAGCTGATTGGTAGACCGCCTGTTTTGAATCACGTGGCTAATTGTTTTACTTCAGTGAATTTATTTAATTAAAAAACTATGAATTTGAGAAAAAATTAAACAAATAGGTTTGTTTTTAGCATTGCCAAGACCTAAAGAGATATCTAAAAATAAAAATATATTTATTTTTTACTACTGTCAAACACCCTATTAATACTAGAGGGCTTAAAAAAATATTTTTGCTTTATTAAAAAAATCTTGCAGCCACATCTTGGGCCTACTGGATAATTGCCAGTAATTAATACTACAGGGCTTAAAAAAATATTTTTGCTTTATTAAAAAAATCTTGCAGCCACATCTTGGGCTTACTGGATAAGTGTCCATCCTGGAACATTTTTTAGAGATTTTTTAAAACTTTTACCATTTTTAATTATTTTAGAAGTATGTAGGCTAATTATCAATTTATTGCAAACAGATTACTTACAGCTGGAGGTTTAGATGAGTTGAGACCACAGTATCTAAAAGATTTGATTTCTGAAGAACTTGGCTGTTTCTCATCCAACCTTCTTTCTTCTCTTGCTCGTGTTTCGTCTCTAATGCTTCAAGGACTAATCCCTCGTAGAGTCGCACCGATTCTATACGGCGCTTCACTTTGCGCGTTGACTAAAAAAGATGGCGGCATCCGTCCTATACCTGTTGGCTTTACTCTACGCAGAATTACTTCCAAAATTACTTGTTTCAGATTAAAAGAAAAACTAACGAATTATCTTCAACCTCATGAGCTTGGTTTTGGTCTTAGATGTGGTTCTGAGGCAGTAGCTCATTCATGGAGACGCTAATGCTCTTTTCATCATTCTTCAACAAAAGTTGTCTTAAAAATTGATTTTCTAAATGCCTTTAATATGGGGTTTAGAGACACTATCATCTTGAGAGTAAATGAATTTTTTCCTGAATTTTCACCTTTTATAAATCAATGTTATCAAGAACCTTCTCTACTATCTTTTCGCGAGCATATAATTTTTTCTGAGAGAGGCGTCCAGCAAGGCGATCCTTTAGGGCCAGCAATATTTTGTTTACTGATTCATCCTATAGTTTTCAATATTAAATCAGAATTGAACATGTGGTACTTGGATGACGACACATTGGCTGGCGATCCAGAAACTGTTTTTAATGATTTTGAGAATATAATGAATTTATGTGATGAGATAGGTCTCCAGGTAAATTCAAAAAAATGTGAAATCCACGTATTAGTCAACGAAAATGAACATTCGTCAATGGTACAAAAATTCAAATCTATTTCCTTTTTTGTTAAAAACCTTAGTATATTGAATTCCCATACTGCTTATTTCTTATTAAAAAATTCACTTGCAATTCCTAAAATCTCATATGTATTACGTTGTTTCCCTTGCTGGTATCACCCTGAATTATTAAAAAATTACGACTTTATATTAAAATCTACTTTAGAAGAAATTTGTAATTGCAAATTCAATATAAATTCTTGGTCACAATGTACGCTCCCCGTTAAATTTGATGGACTTGGTATTAAGGAAACCTCTTCAATTTTCTTTTCTGCTTTTCTGGGATCCGTTCAAGATTCATCTAAATTGATTAACCCGAGATTAACCTTATTCTTCCAAAAATGTTCTTGTCCTGATTTTGACTTCGAGGGAGCCCTCAACCAATGGATAAAAATGTCAGATCTCCAGTGTATTCCCGTTATTTTTCCAACCTCTCAAAGAGATTTTGATAAGGTTGCATCCGGGGCATTGACTCGTGGTGCCCTTTTGGATTGCCAAGATTTACGAACAAAGGCCTGACTACTTGCATTGCAACAACCAGAAAGTTACGCTTGGCTCCATGCTCTGCCTTCTTCTTCTTTGGGTACTCTCTTGGACGATCAGACTTTCCGCGTTTCCATCGCTTTGAGATTGGGTGTTTCTGTGTACGGTCCTCATAATTGCACTTCTTGTGGCCAAAACGTAGATATTTATGGCTACCATGGCCTGAGTTGCCATAAGAGTGCAGGAAGGATGGCTCGTCACAGTGAGCTGAACAACATCCTTCAACGGGTTTTGACTTCTGCAGGATTCCCTTCAGTCCTTGAACCCGTTGGAGTGTGTCGAAGTGATAGAAAACGCGTAGATGGAATGACCAGATTTCCTTGGAAGTCTGGCAAGCCTCTCTTGTGGGATGTCACATGTAAAGATTCTTTGTGTCAGTCGTACATTCACTTGTCTTTAAAAAAAGCAGGAGAGGTTTGTCGTCTGAGTGGGTCCACAAAGAGACGAAAGTATGAGGAACTCTTGGAGCACTTTTGTTTTATGCCCTTTTCTGTTGAAACGCTTGGTCCTCTTGAAAATGTTTTTTTATTTTATCTGGTAATATATTGATTATTTTTTGTTACGAATGGCACTAGATAGAAATGTCGAAAATTTTTTTTTATAAAAAAAACACCCAACTACTAAATTTACTTGTAACTACTACTCGCAGTTGAGTACAAAATTGATAGGTACGACATGCTTCAACTTTTAGTTTTGATGCCCAAAGCGTACTTACGAAATTATACAGTTTTGTATTTTCATGAATCAGGTTATTGGGTAATTTTGTATCCAACTACGACTAGTAGTTACAAGTAAATTTAGCAGTTGGGTGTTTTTTTATTTGAATTTTTTTTTTCAACTTTCAGGTTTAATTCTTATTCAGCTTTATATAAAGCGCTATACATTTTCAACTTTACGTGTAGTACCTTCCATTGAGAGAAGGTGGGGGAGGAGAGAGGAACGAGTTAACTAGTAAAATGGTGTCGAAAAAAATCTTAAAGCGTGTGCCAAAAGAATTTTTGAATTTCCTCTAAATTTGTGAAAGGTATAGCTACAACTATTACTAATAAGGATATATTTGATAAAATTATGCGAATATGGTTTTTGAATAGGGTGGCGGTAGGGAGAACTACAAAGTAACCACAGCAAATTAGAGGACATTTGCAATGGGTAATCAGAGGAATTTGAATAAAATCGCCTGAAATTTAGATAATTGGTATGCCTTAAAGCCTACATCATGTGACACAATGGCGTCTGAAGACCGCCATGTTGATTCCTATTTAAAAAAATATAGCCTATAGCACCTTCGGGATCAGTAGATCAAAATCGGTTCAGCCGTTTAGCCTCTAGCCTGACACAAACATATTTACTTACACACATACAACAATCGAAAAACATTACCCTTCCTTTGGCCGACAATAAAACAATCGAAAATAGAATAGACGAAAATAATTTAAACGAAACGTAGTTTTGTTGATCCGTAAAATTGTCGAAAATAATATAAACGAAGCGTAATTTCCTTGATTCCTGAAAATGTCGAAACGTAAAAGCATCGAAACCGAGTTAAGACGTAACGCAGAATTATTAAACCCTAAGAAAGTTGAATTCCAAAAAGACCGAACCTTAAAATAGCCGAGAAATAAAAAATTCGGAAAATAAAAGAGTTAAAAGCAATTAGCGAAACGTATTTTCATCGATCCGTAAAAATGTCGAAAATAATATAGTCGAAAATTAAACGCGCGGTACGCAATGGAGAAAAGATTGAAAATCATCGAAAGGTAATTAGGTCGAACCGGCCGCCGGAAATCTTTTTCGTCGCGGGCTGATTCGCCGCGAGAATTTTTGTTTATTTTTTATTTTAATCTAACTTAACTTATTGTTTCTTAAATCATATTATTCCCTCTCACGCTCTTGTTGGGTGATCAAAATCTGTGTTAAACCTAACTGTGGTCAATTGATCGCAAACATATCCTAACCAATCCCACAACTCTGGAACGAAATAGCGATGTACAAAATAGCGAGTAATGAAATAGCGACTATCAAAATAGCGACGTCATAAAAGAGCCACTATCAAAATAGCGATGTATCAAAATAGCGACAATCAAAATAGCGATATATCAAAATAATGACAATCAAAATAGCGATTTATCAAAATACCGAATCAAATTAAACCGAAACGAATCAAACCAATCCAAACCCAAACCAACCGAAATGCGCTATTATATCCTGCGGTATTTTGACTACCAGCTTATTTTTTCAAAAAAAAAACTTCCCTGATTCTTTTCCGGGATCTTAGAGGGTGTGAATCCGAACCGAACCGAACCGATTTGAGCCGGATTCGGTTCGGCTCGGATTCACACTCTCTAGGATTCCTGGAAAAGAAGCCTGAAGAGTTTTTTTTTTAAATATGCCGGTTCGGTTCGGTTAGGTTCGGTACGGTACGGTTCGGTTCGGATTCACACCCTCTAGGATCCCGGGCAAGAAGTCAGAAAAGTTGTTTTTTTTTTTAATTTCTTAGAAAGAAACCCTTTAGTCGAACTATATGCCAAAACGGAACCCAAATATCGCTATTTTGTTCCATCGCTATTTTGTTACATTGCTATTTTGTTATAATCGCTATTTTGTTACATCGCTATTTTGATAGTCGCTCTTTCATTACATCGCTATTTTGATTGTCGTTAATTCGATACCGCTATTTTAATACTCGCTATTTTGTAGAGTCATGGACTTTTTAAATTGTCGCCCTCGAAAATAAAAAATATTTCTATTTGAAATTCGAAAAAGTAGTTTAAACCAAAACAAAAAAATTTTGAACCTTACCTGTGTCTGTATACATACGTATTTAAAAATGTATTATTTTTGAGTTCCTTAAATCATTAATTTTGACAGAAAAATAATACAACGGCAATTTAAAAAGTCTCCGACTGTACATTGCTATTTCGTTCCTGAGCCGATCCCACAAAAACAAATGGTTTTTTGGAAAAAATAAGTGTTTTTTAAAAAATCTAAAATCTATAAAAAAGTAAAAAAATAATTTTACTAAACATTTTTTTAAAAAGTAGTTTAAAAAACAAATTTACAAAAAAGACAAAAAGAATTTGTTGATTGTATTTTAAATAATACTTTTTCCAAAAGCAGTTTTTCCAAAAACTAATCTACAAAAAGAAACATTTTTTCAAAAATATGTTTACTAAACAAGCCCCCTCCCCCCTACTCGCGACCATGTTAATTCAATTATTTTTAATACCTGTTCCGTAAGGTGCAGTTATAAGCCTTTCACCATCAATTTCACCAAAACTCAAATTTTCAGCACTAAATCCGTTCACGAAAAACAACAACAAACTAATAAAAATCACAACACTGCTATCACGTTTAACCACATGAAAAAATATCCATCTTGCCACCCCCATGTAACCACCGAGGTCCTCAACCCCTCTTTAAAAAAGAGGGGTGACACGTCTTATTTGTGTGTATTTTTATAGGGGACATGCAATATTAACTATGATGGTATACCGAATCCCAAATATCCATCCACCTGTGCTCTGTGTATGGATGGGCTTTCCGCTCCAGTAATTGATCAAACTTTAGGCCGACAAAAGTTGGAAATAAAGAGAAGCACGATAAACATCATGTAAGTAAGGTAGTAGTAGTAGTAGTAGTAGTTTAGTATCAAAAAGTTTAAATCCGGAAAAGCTAGCGGACCTGGGGGAATATTGGTTGTAGTACTTAATTAATAAAACGCCTTAAACAGTTAAATAACTTTTATTAAATAATAAGTTATTGATTATCTCAATGACTTTTAGCATTCGGTTGATTTGCCAAAATTAACCGAACCGAACCGAACCGGACCGAACCAAACCAAAGCAAACTTAACCAACAATTTTTTTCAAAAAAAAACTTTCCTGACTTCTTTTCCGGGATCCTAGAGGGTGTGAATCCGAACCAAACCGAACCGGACCGAACCGAACGAAACTGAACCGAACCGAACCTATCCAAACCTAACCATACCCAACCAAACCTAATTAGCAGTGATGTAGTTTAGTTTGGTTAGGTTAGGTTTGGTTCGGTTTGATTCGGTTCGGTTAGGATACACACTCTAGGATCCCGCGAAAGAAGTCAGGAAAGTTTTTTTTTTGAAAAAAATTGTTCGTTTAGCTTGCTTTGGTTCGGTTCGGTTTTTGTGCGCTGGCCTAATAGGAAACGCAACGTCGATTATAATTTAACAAGTCCTATACGATTAGCGCTTCGTGTAGCGGTAAATTTTGCAATTCCTTAAATCTACAAGGTGTTTTTATTTCTTAATTGGCCAAGACATATCTATGGTTTGCAAAAAACATTTTTACCACTGTTTAGAAATAAGAACAAGAGGCTTTAAGAAAAAATATTGAAAATGACAAATAATTCGCGTCATAGACCTTAGTACAAGACAATAATTTAAAAAATCGCCATTTTGAGAATGTGACCCCTTCGATTTATTATATTTTTTTGAAACAAGATGCTCCAATATTTTGTCCATTGCCTTTAAAAATTTTAGAGTGGGCCGAGAAGTATAAATACCAAAAAGAAAAATTCTTGTATAAATGCGCGGAGGCCTTTAACTGAAGTAATTTAAAAAATACCCATCTATTTGACTTTTTTGCCAAGATTTATTCGATTTTAACTAATGTCTACAGGAAAATATGTGTTATGTTTTATTATACCCAATAAAATTCCCCTTAAAATGATGTTTAACATGATCGGATTAGTTTCTTAATTAAAAGTTTAGGGGTTTCCGTAAATTACATCAGTTTAAAAAAAAACAGAAAGTAAACCATTTTTGTAACATGTTTTATTTAATTTTCTCAGAAACTAAGCTTAATATGAAACATTTAATACTAGACTTTATTGCGACAGTGAAATTCACCGTATTAAAATTTTCTTTCAGACAGTGTATAATAAAGTAAAAGTTATTTCATAGTTATCGTTCCAGTGGTGTCCTTTTTTTAAAGTAATTATTTAATATCACCAAACTAATTAATTTTTTTTAAAGGTTTTATCCAATTTTCTTCAAAACTAAGCATCTTCCCACATAGCACAATCAGGTGTTTAACACGTTAAAAAGGCGTGAGAAAAAAAACGTTGATTTTAAAAGCTACTAAAAAAAACGTTTATTTCATATATGAAAACAAGCTTAATAGGTCATTCATTAACGTTATAAAAAATAACGTTGCTAAAAACTGCGTTTTAATAACGCCTTTATCAAATTAAAATAGCAATGTTTTTACGTTAGTTTCAAGTGTTTTTTATCAACGTTAAGAGAGAGATTTTACTAGCAGCAACGCCATTTATTGTCAGGAGTTTTCACTTTGACGAAATCTATCAGGCAGTGCTTTGGCCTCTAAACTCCAAATACCTGTTAAGGGACTGATCCCTAATCCACGATCACGACGCATCTGTTATTAACCTGATAAATACACATTAATATTCTGTTAAATGTTTACTGTTCAAAAATCTTGTTTAGCTTTTAAAAAAATATAATGTATATAGATACATACAGTGTGTCCACGTAAGTTGGCGGCATATGGGAAACTTTTTTATTATTAGCTTTACGAAAAAAAGTTATTCTTCATAAAAAGTTCTGCATGGTCCAAAACCTAAAATGCAACCATCAGATGTTAAATTTTTTCAGTCATATTACGAGGTTTGTCAAAAAATTTGATTTTTGTTCTAGAGTAAAGTACCTTTCTTTTTGACAATATCGAAAATTGTTATAAAGAAAAGATGTTTAGAATTAAAAATAGCTTTCAAATATTCATCATTGTTTATTTACATTAAAAAAATATTTTTATTTTTTATTTTTTTAAGTTTGCACATTAATGCATAATTAATCTAGGATGCAAATAATAATAATTTAAATAAATAATGTTGAATATTTGAAAGCTATTTTTAATTCTAAACATATTTTCTTTATAAAAATTTTCGATATTGTCAAAAAGAAAGGTACTTTACTCTAGAGCAAAAATCACATTTTTTGACAAACCTCGTAATATGACTGAAAAAAATTTACATCTGATGGTTGCATTTTAGGTTTTGGACCATGCAGGACTTTTTATGAAGAATAACTTTTTTTCGTAAAGCTAATAGTAAAAAAGTTTCCCATATGCCGCCAACTTACGTGGACACACTGTATATAGATATTTGGTCTTGCCTTGAGCGCCATCTTTAAAATTGTCTTAAAGTGTTGTAGTCTTAAACTAGCGAACTTTTGTAACTTCCTTTCGCGTCTCTTTTAAGTTAAAAAAACGTTATTAAAACAACGTGACCAAAAAAAACGCAGAAAGTTAGTAGGTTCATTGAGAAGTCTTAATCTAGTGACGTTTTAGAACATGTTGTGGAGGACTTTTCAAGTGTGAATTTGGTACATGGAAATAACGAGGGTAAAAAACACGTTATATACACAGCACCAGAAACTTCAGCAAAAATACATTTTTATAGGTTGATTTCTCCTTGTTTCTAAGTTATCTTTAAGCATGTAGATTTAACAAAATAAATATTACATGGCATGAGGTTGTCTTCAAGTAAAAAAAAACTTTGTTATTTTTGTTTACGTGAATTTAACGTTGATGTGATTTTTGTGCTATGTGGGTTACTACAAAATGTCTTCCTAAATTTTCGGTGCACAGTAAAATTTCCTTTTAAACTTTATATCACAAAATGTAATAGAAACTATAGCTATCTCTCCAGGGAGGTCCGTATATTAGGGTCACTCTCAAAAATTACCAAAAAAAAAATTTTTTTTTAACTTTCTTACAAATGAAGGTCTATAAGATAGAATAAGTTAAAAAGTTTTTTTTTCCTAAGAAGCTTATTTTTCCGTAAAAATATGTAAAATATGTAATAAAAAGTAATTATTTTGGTTATTTTTGAAAAGTTATCTTTATAAGTAAGCCCCCGGAGAGTTTTCTGTAACATAAACCCCACATTATATTACAGCTTTTAAAAGGAAATTATATTTTCTACAATAAAGTATACCACATATTTTTTCTCAAGAAGTGTTGTTGCAAGTGCTACCTGCTTTTCCTAACCTTATCGACCAATATATCATTAGAAAGAGAATTCTGTTCTCCACCAAAAAACTGTTCTTTGCAATTTTCCATAAAAAGGTTAGTTTTCGAGATAATTGAATAAAACTGAATGGGGTTTGGGGAGGATTTTCTCCGTTACTGTCGATATTTCGAGTTGGCAACAGGAGGGATATTTGTATTCAGCGGGGTGAAGTTAGGGGGAAATAGTCTTGCCAAAAAGTAATATGATTTTCTTCTAGACCGCAAACGGAGAACCTTTTCAAATTCTTTGCCGTAACTAACAAGCTTAAATTTGCTAAAAAAAGTCTGTTAAGTATAGTTCCGGAAATAATGAGCCCTTTTCAAACCGATGTCAAAGGATATTAGAACGCATACTATAATTGCGTACCTGTAACTTATAAACTGCTATATCAACTGTGAGTACTAGGATCATGTTTGACTGGCCTACTAGAAAAACTGACCCAGCGATTGTGGGCGCACGGTCATAGATCTAAATGGGTTTGGTTGCCATTGTCAACTGACGGACAATGACAACATTTTGCATTATGATGTTGTATAGGCACAGAGTGGTATAGGTTTAGGTATCAAAATTAAATTGCTACTATTTAGAGATGACCCATAAATGGGCATAAAACAGGCAAAAAAAACAACTATAAGCGTTTTCTTAAATTACGTAACGCAAATATTCAGGATTTTGACCCCCAGCATCCCCCTCTCGTTACGCATTTTCAAGAAAAACACTATAAAAAACAAGTTAAGTGTAACGCAAGGCTTAACCGCTTCTCCCACCCTATAGCGTAACGTAATTTATGAACGGTTCCTATTTTAGGTCCTATAAATTATAAAATAATATTAGAGAATTATTAAAATACGGCCAGGCTATAATAGTGCCAGGCACTATATTGACAGTTTCACATTGAAAACTGACACTTAATCCTTCAAAATTGACATACCAAAGTCAAACTTAAAACTTTCGCCGTTTATTTTCCAATTATAAAGGAAGGCACTATTTATTCCGGCTCATATAGTAAACAAAGGCCGTATGTTGAAAGATCACAGCTCATATTCCTATATGAAGTTGTCAAAATAGTGCCTGGCACTATTGTAGCCTGGTTACTTCAATAATTCTCTATTAACCATTGATTACCCCGCTAAATTTTAAGAAGGGATAGTGATAATTTGTTTTAAAGAATGTTTGATTTCGTGTTCAAAAATATCGATTTGTTTTTAGGGGTGAATAAATTGAGATTTCTAAATAAGACATTTTTCAAGCGGTGAACCATTTAGTTAATAACCGCTTGAAAAGGTCTGTGCAGAAAAGTAAATTTATAGTGAAAATAAAACAGTTTTAAATTTGAAATTAAATAAATAGTTGTGTTAAAAACTAATTGCTTAAATTATATATTGGTTTATGTTACCTATTAAGTTGAAATGCGAGTCCAATGTAGTAGTGTGGGCGCATCTAACCCTAGATGCTAATAATAGTTAAAATATACCACTGAGGTTTCTAATGAATCAAATTTTTAAAATATAAGTTTAATTCCATGTCTTTGATTTGACAAAATAATATTTTATATTTTGTATTTATTAAAAAAAGGGCCATTGTTAATTTGAAAATATGAACATAACAAAACCAAAGCGTTTACTAAAGAATAA